>CM042842.1:121570448-122770448 GCA_023653725.1 Bungarus multicinctus | reverse complement strand
ATTTAGCTTAGTTGGAGGAATGCTTTGTTTCGATTAAATAATGGTGCAATTTTCACTCCCTCCCTCAGCACAAAGAGCCAGGACAAATGCCAGAAGTAACTGCAGGTTACTTCAAATTGTTCAAACAATACATTCAAATTGTTCTTTTCAACAATTTTTAGCAGGCATTGTCTGCAACTAGGCCAACACAGAGATTGTGGTAGGAGGAACAGTACCATAAAGCAGAATATATTAGAGAGTTTTAGTTGGTCCTAGTGGAAACCTTTTTTTAAAGGAAGGAAAAAAAATTAGGAACACATTATTCCAGCTCTTAAAATGCGGGAGGGTGTTATAGTTTTTTTAAATATTTGCTTTCCTATTTGTAGCACTAGATATATTATGGTTTTTCTTTAACTGATAACTAATTAATTGGTTGTTATCCAAGTCCCTTTGGATGGAGAGAAAAAGAATGTAACATGTGGCAAGATGTTTATTTTGCACGTTTCCATGTTTATTTTGCACATTCCCTTTACTTTTTTTAAAATAACCACTAACTTAGTACCTATATAGTTTTGCTATTGATATTCTTATCCGTAGATGAGAATCCATAGCATTCTGTAGTTGCTATAAGTGATGAGATTTTGTGGGGTAGGAATGTCTCATCTGTACTTTTCAGAGATTCATTTTTTTAATCAATTAATTTTTGTCCCTGTTAATCTCTGGGGCACAGTCTAAAACATTAAAAAATGTAAGCAAAAGCATATTAAAAATAAGGCTTTAAAGAATATTACACGCTAGTTTCTTCCATGCCAATTGAGTAAATTTGGCTGGTTTTTGGTATGTTGTAAACTCTGCTAGTTAATTCGAGAGACTAAGATGGCAGAAAATTGGTTTTGGATCCCTCTAGACCAGGGGTGTCAAACTCAATTTCATTGAGGGCCGTGTCAGGGTTCTGTTTGACCTCGGGGGGCTGGCATGACGTGGACAGGGTGGCTGTGGCCAGCTAGACGTCACTCATCCAGGCTGTTTTCAGCCACGATGGCCTCCTGCAGCGCTCTGCCAGTGAAAATGGAGCTTGGGGAGGCCGTGTGCAGCCTGCCTGGGCTCCATTTTAGGCCGTGACAGCTTCCTGCAACCCTCTGCCAGCAAAAAATGGAGCTTGGAAGCTCAGGAGGCTGCACGTGGACCTGCCAAACTCCATTTTCCCTGGCAGATGCACCGTAGGCCGGTCCTTCACCGTTTCCAGATCAGGTCCATGGGCCAGATCTAAGCACCCCTCGGGCCGGCCTGGATCCGGCCAGCAGGCCTTGAGTTTGACACCCCTGGTCTAGAGTAACAGTCCCTATTCACTTGAACATATGCTTTGTTCACTTATAATGCTAAGCCAGAATTTTATTTATTAAATTTTTATGCCACCTCTCTCCCCCTTACATGGTGACCCTGGAATTCTTCAACCATAGTTTGTTAAATCTGCTTCGTATTCTTCTGAGGACGCAATATACAAGCTACATTATGCCAAATCTATGCATACGAATTTATGACTCAGTTCACCCACTGCTACACAAAGAATCTTGAGTTGAGCAGCATTTTAAAAAACAAACAAACCCTGCATTTTGGCCTTCCAGAGTGAAAATACATGTCCTGGTAATATTGTTGACTGGCAGAAAAAGATCAGTGGGTGGGTGGGGGGGGGTTGGGAGAGGGGAGGTTAACGAAGGTGAAAATACACAGGGTAAATGTATATTTTTAATACACATTAATAATTTTAATTTGCTGAAAAAACAAAACAAAATCACAGTATGATCTTCTCTTTTTTTTGCTAATGTACATTTGTCTATGGAGATTCTCAGTTACCCAGTTTAAAAGTGCTCTTGGAATGAAAGGAATAAAAATCCTTCCCTTCTCCACCAGAATTCCTCAGAACTGAGGAATCTTCTTGGATAAGAAGTGAAACCTCTTCAAGGAAAACAAGGAAGTCCAGTTGCCTTTTGAAAGAAAGCCCCTTTGGGTCAATGTACATTTCTTTGTAACATTTGCCAATGTTTCGGCAGATAAATATTTCCTTGGTATTGATTGGTTAGGAGCTATAAGGCCATCATACATCCCACCTCTGGGTCTATTCCAATGTAAATTTAAGAATAAATTCCAGCGATCAAATAATCAAAAACAGGGAATCCTTGACTTATAAGAGTTCATTTAGTGAGCATTCAAAGTTACAACAGGAGTGAAAAAACTGAGCTAAGACAGTTTCTTCACACTTACAACCATTGTAGCAGCCCTATGGTCACATGATCAAAATTTGGATGCTTGGCAACTGACTCCTATTTATGACAAATGCATTCCCCCTTTTGCAACCTTCTGTCAAGCAAAGTCAGTGGGGAAGCCAGATTCACTCAATAACCATGTCACTAACTGCAGTGGTTCACTTTGCAACTTTGGCAAGAAAGTTTGTAAATTGGTGCAAAATTCCCTTAACAAGTGTCTCGCTTAGCAACAGATATTTTGGGCTCAACTGTGGTCGTAACTCAAGGACTACCTGTAATTTATCCAGAATGGTAAACAGTCTCCTGCTTGGGCAGGTGGTTATATTAGAAGACCCTCAGGATCCCTTCCAACCCTATTATTCTATGTTCTCACAAATTGAGGATGAGTTAGTAGTCATAGACAAGATTACTATCGCACAAACAGAACACTGAGCAAATCTCAAATGTATCTCCCTGCATCCCACTAGTAGTTCTTAGGCTTATATACTGCTTCACGGTGCTTTTACAGACCTCTCCTAGCGGTTTACAGAGTCAGCCTCTTGCCCCCAACAATTTGGGTCCTCATTTTATCCACCTTGGAAGGCTGAGTCAACCTTGAGCCTAGTGAGATTTGAACTGTCAAATTGCAGACAGCCGGAAATCAGCCGAAGTAGCTTGCAGTGCTGCACTCTAACCACTGTGCCACCAGTAGCTGTAGTTTCAATCATAACTCAATTAAATACTTTTTCAGAATACCTTGAGCCCGATTAGAATCTAACGAAGACCAATGCATTTCAAAGGAAGTGCACCCGGAATAGCTGAAACACTTCCGGATTGGGATGTTCCAATGCCAAACCAGTTGGATGAACAGAAAACACGAGATATATTCAGTGATGTGCTTGTCACACAACGCACAAACATCTTCCAGCTGTGTGGTGGTCCATTCGATCTGAAGGATGCTAAGGTTGTTGATGATCTCGTGGAAAAAAATAATAATAATCAGGTCAACAAAAGCTGTGGGACCTCTTGGTTTCTCAAATGGGTTTCGTACCTTGAAAGAGGAAGTGGGAACAAGTGACGAAAGAACCTCTGCAAGGATTATTAACAGCAGCACCAAAGTGTACCAGACCATTCAAACATCACCTCGTTGCCAGTACTGTAATGCACTGTTTCATATCCAGCATGAAATGAATACTATTTCACATACACACGCTTCTTTGTGCTACAGCGGTATCCAACATCTTACGATCCATCAATCATCAATCATTTTAAAAAGAAGAAGAGGGAAGAAAAAAACAAAAACTTGCCCATACATCCAAGTTCCAAAAAAATGGACATAAATATTGAAACAAATTTTGACACAGGCGCTTGTCATTTTATTGCTGATAGTTTCCATACTGGCCCTGTTAAACAATGGGAAAGTGAACAAGAGAGAGAAAATTAATTGTAAGTAATTCGTTTCTACACACAGTGTAAATAAAGTACACCTTCCTTTTCCATTATAGAATTTAAGGACGGCGAAGAAAAACTTTCCAAATTATCTGTCGGATCTTCTCAAAAGCGATCAAGCAGGGCGGAGAGACAACCTTCTCCAAGCTTGATAGAATTAGGAAAAATATTTGAAGGGAGAACAGAAGAAAAATTCCAGCAAGTAAGCCTTTGACTTACAACTTGTTTAGTGACTGTTCGAAGTTACTGGGAAAAATATGACACACTTTTTTTACACTTATTACAGCATCCCCACGGTCACACGAACAAAATCCAGAGGCTTGGAAGCTGACTCATGTTTATGACGGCTGCAGTGTCCCGGGATCATGGGATCCCGTTTTGTGACCTTCTGACAAGCAAAGTCAATGGGGAAAGCCAAATTCACTTAACAACCATATTCCTAACCTAACAACTGCACCGGTTCACTTAACAGCTGTCATAAAACGGGGCAAAACCCACTTAACAACTGTCTCGTTTAACCAACAGAAATTTTGGGCTCAATTGTGGTCGTAAGTAGAGGACTGCCTATACTGATCGTTTCTCAAATACCAGGTCCATCTTTTGAGGCCACAGGTACCAAAAAGATCTCTCTCTTTTTTAAAAAAAAAAAGCTTCAAATATATTAGTTCTTGGTGATTTCTCTTTCGAGAAACCTTGCTTTCATCCATTTTCATTTTTTTTAAGAGGTAATTCTTCTGATTTAGTTTTGCAAGTTCACAGACACTTTACTGGAATATTGTGGGTGCAATGCTGTTGACCCCCTTGAGTGAAATGAAAGTAAATTTCACTAAATATTTCAGAGAAAACATAACGTTATCTTAAAACACACAGTAGACTAGATTATCTGCTCAGAAAACAAGTAGTTCAAGCAAATCTGTCTTATTTGACTGTCTAACTAGGGGAGACACGATAGCAGTGTTCCAATATCTCAGTGGCTGCCACAAAGAAAAGGGAGTCAAGCTATTCTCCAAAGCACCTGAGGGCAGGACAAGAAGCAATGAGTGGAAACTAATCAAGGAGAGAAGCAACCTGGAACTAAGGAGAAGTTTCCAGACAGTTAGAACAATTAATCAGTGGAACAAATTGCCTCCAAAAATTGTAAATGCTCCAACACTGGAAGTTTTTAAAAAGATTCTGGGTAACCATTTGTCTGAAGTGGTGTAGGGTTGCCTGCTAGGCAGGGGGTTGGACTAGAAGACCTCCAAGGTCCCTTCCAACTCTGTTATTCTATTCTGTTCTATTTCCCAACTATTTCTGTAAAGCTCCCATACCTGGAGCTTCCCAATACTCTTTTGGTCTACGATTCTCTTTTTGCCCATCCTAACGTTTCCCATGTCAGTTCAATCCCTTCCCAGCTTACCTGTTCATAGCCATAAGACCTCTGTTGCTGCGCAGATGGGCCAGTTTGTGAAGCTCTGTAGCTTCCATACTGTTGGCCCTGTCCTTGTTGGTAGCTAGAATACTGTGTTGATGTTCCTTGGGCAGGTCCTGGAAAACACATACACAAAAAAAAAAAACAGCAAAAGTCTTGACAAGGGTTCAAAAGACAGGTGTCAAATCCAAACTTACGAGTTCTTTGGTTTGCTGGTTTGCAGTGGCCAGTTTACTTTTCGTATTTAGCAATCAGGAGGGTTTAGCAGAAAGAAAAGGACAGTCTTTGATGGCCTGCAATTCCTCTCCAACCTTTGAAATAGATCGAATGCACGGACAGAGAGAGGAAAGTTGAGGAAAACCAACACACTTTAATTGAAGCTGTAAAAAATGAAGCACCCTTCGCTTCACAAAGCAGAGTCCAAATTGGTTTACAGGTAAGTTACAGAATACAGAGTTGGAAGGGACCTTGTAGGTCACCTAGTCCAACCTTCTGCTCAGGCAGGAGATCCCATACCATTTCTGACAGGTGGCTGTCCAGTCTCTTCTTGAAAGCTTCCAGTGCTGTTGTGTGTCCTCGACATACAAACAGGTAGCTTTGTAACTGTTTAAAGTTACAATGGCACTGAAAAATGTGACTTGGTGATGGGAGGTGGGTGGAGGGAAGGGGAGTGGGTGGGACTTCCTCCCACATCCAGGGCCCCCTCTACCCCTTAGGCAGGAAACCCTATACCATTTCAGACAAATGGTTGTCCAATCTCTTCTTAAAAACTTCCAGTGTTGGAACATTTACAACTTCTGGGGGCAGTGGAACAGCTTGCCTGCAGAAGTTGTAAATGCTCCAACTTTGGAAGTTTTTAAGAAGCGATTGGATAACCATTTGTCTGAAATGGTATAGGGTTTCCTGCCGGAGCAGGGAGTTATTTATTTATTTTATTCCTTATTTACTAAATTTATTTTGCCGCCTATTTGCTCATGGGTTGGACTAGAAGACCTCCAAGATCCCAACTCTATTGTTCTAGTCTGTGAGGCACCCCATCCTCTGCTTAATGATCACTTAAGGCCACTTAAGTATAGTCTCTTAAGGATCAACCGGGGAGAGCAGTAATGAGGGTCATTTTAAGCAAAGCAAACACATAGGTGTCAAGTTTAACTGTCATGATTTGCAACCCTAATGGGCAGGTTCCATTACATACAGGTGGTCCTTGACTTATAATCATAACCGAGACCAATATTTCTGTTGCTAAGCGAGACATTGGTACGTGAGTTTTGCCCCCATTTTATGACCTTCCTTGCCAAAGTTAAACGAATCAATGCAGTCATTAAGTTAGTAACACGGTTGTTAAGTGAATCCGGCTTCCCCATTGGCTTTGCTTGCAGAAGGTCACCAAAGCTGATTGATTACATGATCCTGGGACACTGCAACCATCATAAATCTGAGTCAATTGCCAAGCATCTGAATTTTGATCACGTGACCACAGAGATGCTGCGTAAGTATGAAAAACGGTCGTAAGTCACTTTTTCAATTTCTCTCCAACCTTTCTTGTAACTTCAAACCATCACGAAACAAACTGTTGTAAGTCGAGGGCTACTTGTTCTGAAAGCCAGTGTCAACCCTGAAGTTGACCTGACCGCAGCCATTTTGAGGCTTCCATGTTGCCATACTGGAGCTGAGGAATAGGGAGGGGGGAATTAAGAGATAGTTGGGGTTTTGTAGCCAAAACAAATACTTTTTCTTGAGAACCAAGGACATTCTAAGACTTGGCCAGAGACAGAGAAAGGAGGAGCGATATTACCAGGCGGCCAGACAGAACCTTGATTGGACCATGTGACTGATTGGGGAAAAGGTTTACTTTTAAGTAGGTGAAAACCGTGGGAAATCTTCAGAGTTGGTTTTCACCAAAACTGTGCCAATATGATATATCCAATAAAGCTATTCTTTGAGGAATCTCCTTGCCTTGGAGGTTTGTTTGCTATGGATGTATTACTTGGAACCCTGACAGCCAGAATTCTTGCTTCTTAGGAACATCTCCTGGACCTTCATCTCAGTGGTGGGATTCAAAGTTTTACCACCGGTTCAGTGGGCATGGCTTGGGGGGCGCGCTTTGCGTGCGTGCATACACTTTGCGTGCGTGCGCTAAACACACACTTTGCGCAGGTGCAGAGGTGTTTACGCAGGTGCTGAGGCGTTCCAACTGACCTGCAATTCTGCACTCTCCCTATCGCTTCAGCAGCTGCTGCACAGCACTATGCTGTGATGCACAAAGCAGTTGCGCTTCAAAAGCAGAGGATAAAGGCGAGTATGGGAGCCCAGGCAAGCGGGTGGGCCCAATGGCAGAGCAGCGGAGAGAACCGGTTCAGTCTCCACTGCTCAACGGCACTACCGGCTCGGCAGAACCAGGGCGAACCAGTAGAATACCACCACTGCTCCATCTCTGTTGGAAACAGCTCTTCTGCTTCTTTAACCTGCCTTTCTTCAGCTTCTAGTTCCTCTTGTGAAGTCACCCCAGGCTTTTTTGATTGCTGGCCTGGAATTCGGCTCTGGAATAAAAAACTTCCTTCTAAGCTCTTCAAGCTGTTTATCTTTGAGGTTCTTTCCATGGAGTTGACATGTTTTTTGTTCCAGTTATGAGGCAAGAACCCAGGGGTGGGATTCTACAGGTTCGCACCTATTCACTAGAACCGGTTGTTAACATTCTAAGCAGTTCGGAGAACTGGTTGTTAGAAGAAATTACTGGTCTAATTTTGTAAGGAAGGCAGGAAGGAAACATTCTGGTGTTGCTTACAGAAACTGCCTCTCCGTTAAACCTTATTACATTCTTGGCAGGACTAGACTTCCTGTCTCAGGAACTTCTCTGGAGGATTTCCCCCCCCCCCTCCTTTGCTGGTACTTTGCTTGTGTGGAGTGACCATTCAAAGTTACAATGGCACTGAAAAAAGTGACTTATGACCATTTTTCACACTTACGACTGTTGCAGCATCCCGACAGTCATGAGAGGCCAGGTGAGGAGATGCATGCCTTGATGTGAGTGATATTGAGTTGGCCACACCCAGCCAATAACATGACCACCAAGCCATGTCCACCCAGTAACATGACCACCAAGCCACGCCCACCACCTAAGCCACGCCCACAGAACCGGTTGTTAAAAATTTTGAATCCCACCCCTGCAAGAACCCCCTGAAGGTTTCGCTTTGTGTGAAGGCCTTGATCTGAGTTGCAACCATTAGCTTGTGTGTTAACTCTCTTTAATCCCCTTTATAGCCAAGCTAATTGCCAGCAGTTAGAATCGATGTGCTAATTCCCCTGAGGTTATTGTTCACCCTTGAACTAAAAACTGGAGTGTTCAGTTTAGTCTGGGCTGGTGTGGAAGTTTCCCCTCAGGTACCAATCTTACTGGAGAACCTGCCTCCCAGTTGTGATGGAATGGGGAATGGGACAACTTGCCACAGTCAACTTGCCGCAGGACAACTCACTGCGGGACGATGTATCAATTCAGTTGAATTATTTAAAATAAATTTTAAAAGTTTTGATTTTTGTCATTCACATTTCATTCTGTCCTTCCTTTGACATCCTTTCTTCAATGATTCTATCCCACCATTTCTTTGATATTAGTGTAACTCTTGTCCAGCAGTGAGTTGGCCATGGCAAGTTGGCTGTGGCAAGTTAGCCATGGCGAGTTGGCCATGGCGAACAGTCATAGACCCGATGGGAGGAAGTTCTCGAATTAAATCCACAATTGAATTCAAGGTTTCCACTGCTAAGCAAGACAGTTTTTGCAGCTTTTTTTTGCCATGGTTGTTAAGATAGTCACTGCAGTTGTTAAATGAGCCATGTGGTTGTTAAGTGAATCTGGCTTCTCCACTGAATTTGCCAGCTGCGAAGGTCACAAATGGTGATCACATGACCCCAGGTCAGTGCAAGCACCTTAACACATGCCAGTTGCCAGATGCCAAAAGCACCCGAATTTTCATCATGTGATGATGAGGATGCAACGGACATAAGTCCTAAGTCACTTTTTTCAGTGCCATTGCAACTTTGAATGGTCATTCCACGAATACTTGTAAATTGAGTACTACTTATATTAAATACATCATTGGACACCTATATACCAAACCACCAAGAAACAAACCCACATCTGAATCTACTCAGTTTTCTTCAGCACAATCTGGTGTGAATACACAAAGGCTCTGGGGATAGAGATAGACTCTGTTAAGAATTTCTCCTAGTCTTCCTGAAGTCAGAATTGACATTTTCTGGTCAACAAAATGCACAATTGGGGATGTTCTCACCATATCCTTGTTGCTGTCCTGGATAACTTTGTTGATTTGAATATTGCTGTTGGGAATATGTTTGCTGCTGGGCAGCTCCTTGCTGGTATCCGGCTTGTTGCTGGCTATATTGGGAATTCCCTAAAGAGAACAGCACAGCACAATGGATTGGCAAGATTGTAATATACACAAGGAAGGTTAGCATATACATTCCGTTTCTCTATTGTAACACAGGAACGTAACAGCATCCACATGGAATCACAGCATAGCACACAAGCCAACTAAAGTCCTTCAAAACATCCTAAATGAACTAAAAGACTCAGCAACCCCAGAATTAAAAACAGGAGTCATCTATAACATACAATGTAAGAACTGCAGCATCCACCATGTAGGACAAATAGGCAGAAGACAAGCAGAACGCATTCATGAACACCAACTGGCAGTCCAAAGGCATGATTAAAAATTTTAATTTCACAACATATAGAATAGATTTAACCACAGTTTCAGCTGGGGAAATGTGACAATCCTAGACCAGGCCAAGTCCCAAAATGCTGGGGAATTTCTAGAAGCCTGGCACTCTGACAAATTAGCCATCAGTAGACACATAGACATTAACAACATCTGTAGATTATGCAAAAGAGACAATGAACCAGCCAAAAAGGGAACAACAAGACCCAAGCAACTCTGCACCAGCAATCAGCCCCCAGATCAACACTGATTAACTACAAGGTTAAAATCAGTCCAATAGTCAAACAATACCCCAATTAAGAAACTGCCAAAGAAGGGACAGCAAGTAGCCCAATCAAAGAATCTCTGACACAGGAGTGTCAGTCTCAAGGCCTGCAGGCCAGATCCCGCCTGCGGAACGCTTAGATCTGGCATGTGGGGCTGGTCTGTAAAGAGCAAAGGACTGGCCCACAGTGCCCCCATTTTTTGCTGACAGCGGGCTAGCCAAACAAACTAAAAACAAAACAAAAAGAGAAATGTTTCCCCTTTTGCATTTGAGCATGCAAGAAGGGACAGGAAAGGTGAAAGGGAAAGAGGAAAGACAAAGAAAAAGAAGGGAAGATGGGAAGAGAGCAAGGAAGGAGAAATAAGGGAAGAGGGGAAGGAAGAAGAAAGGAGAACAAAGAGGGAAGGAAAGAGAAGAGAAGAAAGGAAAAGAGAAGAGAAGAGAAGAGAAGAGAAAAGAAGAGAAGAGAAGAGAAGAGAAGAAAAGAAAAGAAAAGAGAAGGAAGGAAGGAAGGAAGCAAGGAAGCAAGGAAGATTATAATGAGAGTGAGGGAGGGTCTCAGGGAAGTCCTACCTTAGCACTTTGCACGACAGGTGCCCCTGGCATGAGTGATGTTGAGCTGGCCATGCCCACCATGGCCACACCCATCCCCATCTCTCCAAGGTCAAACACAACCCTAATGCAGCCCACAATGAAATCAAGTTTGACACCCCCGATCTAAGACTATTCCCAGCAAACTGCATTCCTTACTAGCATTAATGATGTTACCTAGTTTGGGTAAGGAAACGTCTGCAAGAGAAAAAAAGCAAGTTCAGAGAAAACAACCAAGGACCCCTCACACAGGAACATCTGTTGCTCATTTAAAATACACATATATTTAGGGAGGTGTGTGTGTGTGTGCACTTTTACGCTTTGCCTACTTATTTCTTTATATTGTAACATTTACACAGAACGGTAAGGTGGCAAATGGCTGTGGATTGCCCACCCCTGCAACATGGAGAATCCATACTTCATTACTGCAATTTAAAGATGTGATTGCATTTTGGGAAACTGATTTGATTTGCAAGATCGCCGATTCCCCCTACCTCCTTCGTAGTAGTGCTGTGTGGACTCCTCAAATGATCGATCATAGCTTTGCTCAGAATAAGACGACTGCTGATACGCGTAATCACCGTGGCCTATTTTCAGATAACAAAAAAAAACCATAAAAAGATGTCAGAAAGCAGAGTTTAAAGAAAAAGAGTTACGTGCATTAGAAACAGGAAGAGGCATCCAACATGGGGTAAAAGGAGAAGGGACCCGTTATGCTACATCTTTATCTTGAATTTTTTTTGCATATTTACAGCTTGCCTGAAAGCATCCTAGGCTTTGGAGTTTGCTGCTGCAAACTCTTAAGAGACTCTTGGCACTCTTTTTACAAACTGCCATTTTCCTACAGAACAAGGATAACCTAATACATTTCTCCAGTTTTGCAGGATCAAACTACCGAAAGATCGTTGGATTAAAACCACTTGGATTGGTGAGGAAAAAGATAGCAGACGTTAGAAGCAGACTTCTAAAACAAAGAAGCGATTGTAACTGCCTGGATTTTAGAACAGTGAAATTCACATCCAGTGAGAAATATATCTTATGACATTTTCCAGGAGCAGAGAATACAGTCGTGTTTCATGTAGGTTTCTGTCCCTTTTTAGCCATCTAGACAAGCCACGTCCCACTCCTCCAGGGTTATTTTTTTCCCATTTACTTTCTCCAACTTGGAGCTGTGATGCATGTAAAAAGAGTTCGGCTTCAATCACATGTTACTGGCTGCCGTGTTCACTTTTTTGCTCTCCTGCCTGCAGGCACCCCTGTGGACCGGCACCAATCCTGCTTGCATCGTGACAGACCACACTGTATTGTTACATGGGATATAACTACTCAGAGGAGGCGGTAGGGTACTTTCCTGGAAGGTCACACAATTTCCAGATCAGATGTGACATGTAAAATGGGGTAAACCCCACTTACCAAATGTCTCACTTAACAACCGAGAAATTTTGGGATCCATTGTGGTTGTAAGTCGAGGACTATCTGTAGTTTAAATCCCCCCCGCCCCAGCCTTTTGGGCACCAGGGACCGGTTCCATGGAGAGAGGTTTTTCCATGGACCGGATGGGGCGTGGTTTTGTGTACTGCCTGCATCCCATAGATGAAGGTTCGCTTGTTTGCGTGCACCGGTTTCTAACATGGCATGGCTCGGTGCTGGTCCACAGACTGGTGGTTGGGGACCCCTGGTAAAGAACGGTTGCTGGAACTGGATATGTCTAGTTTGATGAAAAGAAGGACTAGGCACTAGGGTGACATGAAAGCAGTCTTCCAATATCTCAGGGGCTGCCACAGAGAAGAGGGAGTCCAGCTATTCTCCAAAGCACCTGAGGGCAGGACAAGAAGCAATGGGTGGAAACTAATCAAGGAGAGAAGAAATCTAGGACTAAGGAGGAATTTCCTGACAGTTAGAACAACTAATCAGTAGAATGACTTGCCTCCAGAAGTTGTGAGTGCTCCAACACTGGAAGTTTTTAAGAAGAAATTGGACAACCATTTAGATCATAGAATAACAGAGTTGGAAGGGACCTTGGAGGCCATCTAGTCCAACCCCCTGCTCGAGCAGGAGAGTCTATTCCAAATATTAGCCTCCACCTAGGATCGAACTCACAGCCTCCAATTGTGAGGCAAGAACTTCACCTCTAGACCACCTCAGTCTGACATGGTATAGGGTTTCCTGCCTGAGGAGGGGGTTGGACTAGAAGACTTCCATGGTCCCTTCCAGCTTCTATTCTATTCTATTCTATTCTATTCTATTCTATTCTACTCTATTCCTATTCTGATTCCTATTCCATTTCTATTTTCAGGTCACATCCTCTAGTTTATTGTTTTATTTTATGTCCTAAGCCTCTTGCAATTCAGTGCCATGTGGACATACGTCTCTCCCTGTTCAGCACCATTACCATCAGGATAATATTGCTGGTTCATGGGTTCTGAAGATCCTTGTCCATGACTGTATTGCTCACTATAATACTCCTCCTGACCCATGTACTGCTGAGAAGAACCTGAAAGACACAGAAAAATATTAAGAGTGTCAGCGGCACTGAAAATTCCTACATTGGGATTAGAGTTGGAAAGATGTTCTTACGACTCTAACTTTAAGCCTGTTTTTAAAGGCAACTGAAGAATATCAGTAAGTCAAATCATGGAACTCGGTGAGAAATTTGGAATAAAGCATTGAAAGTGGGTTAATGTTTTTAAAAATGTTAAGTATGTGTCTTAGGATCTTTAGATGAGATCATGTTTACAAAGTATTATTTTTCCGGTTTATTGGACATCCAGAAGGGTGGGTTGTTTTCTTTCTTCCATTCAACTGTGTCTAATTTTCAGAGATTTCCTGGGCAAGTCTCTGCAGTTTTGTTGGCAAGATTTTTCAGAAGTGGTTTGGTCTGCTATTGCAATGGTCCCCCAATTTTTGGGGCCCAGGGACCAATTTCCATGGAGAGAGGTTTTTCGGTGGACTGGAAGAGGTGTGGTTTTGCATGCTGCCTGCATTCCACGGATGGGGCTTCGCTTGTTTGCACGGCCCGGTTTCTGGCAATGCCGTGGCCTGGTGCTGGTCCACGGACTGGGGGTTGAAGCCCCCTTTGCTATCGCCTCCTTCCTAGGCTGAGAGAAAGTGACTTGTATAAGGTCACTTCGTTGGTTTCATGCTCAAGGCAGGACTAGAACTCAAAGTCTCCCAGTTGCTATCCTGATGCCTTAACCATTACACCCAACTGCTCAAAGGAGGAGGCTTCGCAAGGACTGGCGCAGTGGTGAGAATGCAGTATTGCAGGCAAACTCTGCCCACAGCCTGGAGTTCGATCCTGACCAGCTCAAGATTAACTCAGCTTTCCATCTTTCTGAGGTTGGTAAAAGGAGGACCCAGGTTGTTGGAGGTAACAAGTAAATAATGCTTCCACATTGTAAACCACCCAGAGAGAGTGCTGTAAAAGCACTGTGGGGCAGCATATAAATCTAAGTGCTCTTGCTACCTCCAAGCCCTTCGGGAGTGCCTTGAATTAAAAGTAATGCTTTTCCAGCTACGATTTTCAGAGTACTTTTTGGCAAGATTTATTGCAGGGGTGTCAAACTGGATTTCTTCGAGGGCCTGATCAGCATTGTAATTCTCCTCCGTGGACCGGGAGGGGAGGGGGAAACATAGCTTCCTGCAGCATCTTGCCAATGAAAACGGGGCCCAGGGGGCGCCATGCGAAGCCTTCCCACGCCCTGTTTTCAGCCTGGATGGCCTCCTGCGGCACCGCTGGCCAAAACGGGGTTCAGCGGGGTGTGCAAGGTCCCCCACCTTGTTTTCACCTTAGACAGCCTCCTGCAGCACCTTGCTGGCCAAAATGGGGGGCGGGGAGGCCTTATGTGCCCTCCTGCGCCACCTTTTGGCCGGCAGAGTGCTACAGGAAGCCGTTCCAGGCCAAAAACGGGGCATGGAGGGGGAGGGGCCCTGTGTGGCCCCTCCATACCCTGTTTTGGCTGCTAGAGGCATCAAGGGCTGGTCTTTGCTATTTCCAGGCTGGCCCCGCAGGCCAGATTTAAGCATCCTGCAGGCTGGATCTGGCCCGCAGGCCTTCAGTTTGACACCCTGATTTATTAAGATCAAAGGGGTAGAGGTTTCATGAATTCTGCCAACTGAACCAATGAATAGATTAGAGTGTCTGTTATTTTGTGGATTCCTGGGTGCTCTCTGAGCTTGCTTGTTTTCTTGCAGAGGTTTCATTACCCTAACTAGATAACGTCAACAGTGCCAGACTGTCTGTTGTTTTGTTTCCAACAGCTTTCCTTGGGGTGCCATAGGCAGGGATCCTCACAAGTATTGAGAAGGTTGCTGCTTGCTATTTGCACAAAGATTCTCTGGGAATCTTTATCCATCTGGAACTCCCCCCCCTCCCTTTTTTTTTTTCGTTTTACACTCACCTTGCTGTGAAGCTCGATAAGAGCCCATTGGCCGCTGCCCCATGAGGCTGTTTCCTTGATTACTCTGGCTCATCATGGCAATGGAAGACTGCCCTTGGTAATGTTGGGTTCCCGCTTGCGGAGAGTTGTAATGGGATGTTGCTGCTTGCTGGTGAATCATGGAAACTGCAACACAAAGAATTGCAAGCTGGGTTCCCACGACATGCTTAACTTGGCTGCCGAATTTCACCCAGTTTCTGAGTTTGCACAAACTCCTAAACCGTTAACCTCATTAATTAACCAAAACTGCTTGGGTTGACTGTGTTGTGGTCCACTGGCGGCCTGAGAAGCTGGCAGCAGAGTCAGACAGTGGAGAGGAACATGGGCCAGTCCTGGTGTCTCGGGAGGATTCAGACGAGGGATCTGTGTCCAACACAGAGATGGGGCCAGGGCCATCTGAGATTTATGTGCTGACTCCGGAGCCTCCAGAATCTGACATCAGCGAGGCAGAGAAACAAGAGGAGCCTGTTCCTAGTGCGCGCTTGCACAGAGCTGACAGAAGAACAGGTAAGACAAAAGGAGCGACTCAGGAGTAAGGCTTGGAGATGACTGGCCCCGTCCCATAAGCCATAAAGGAGGAGCAGAGGGACATGAGCCTTTGCAGGAAGCAACTTTGTTCATTCTGGTTGATTTAAACTCTGAAGCTCCGTATTGATTTTGTGCTGTTTGGCCTTGTACAGCTAATTGGCAATTTAGTCATTGGCAGCATTTCAAGGGCAATAAAGGTGGGTGCTTATCAGCCTTATCCTGAAAGACTGTGGCAGACTTCTGTTGGACTATTCATAAACAGTTTGGGACTCATTACAGGCTGTGAATGCATATAATTCACAGCTGTTGAATTTTTTTAAAAAAAAGGTTTTTGGGAACAGCGTGTGATTGTTAATGTCTCAGGGAGCCCTGGTCAGAACAGACTGAACATGCTAAGTTCCAGAGAAAGAAACCAATAGTATTAACATTAACACCTATATCCCTCTCTCAGTTACTACTGCTGAGCCAGGTACTCAACAGAATAACAGAGTTGGAAGGGACTGTGTAGGTCATCTATTCCAACCCCCCAACCCAAACAGGAGACTCTACATCATTTCTGACAGATGGTAGTCCAGTCTCTTCTTGAAAGCTTCCAGTAATGAAGCTCCCACAACTTCTGAAGGCAAGCTGTTCCACTGGTTGATTGTTCTCACTGCCGGAAAATTTCTCCTTATTTCTAATTGAATCTCTCCTTGATCAGTTCCCATCCATTATTCCTTGTCTGGCCTTCAGGTGCTTTGGAAAATAGCTTGATCCCATAAATATTCCTATTCTAGACCTCTGCAGTTGCTTTTTTCCTCTCTAATTGTAGGACTTTTACTTTTCTCACCACTCCACTGCATCTCGTTGGGTGGTTTAATCAATGAATTGATGTCATGAATTGATTGCCATTATTGAAAGCCAAAGTGGAAACTTGTAGACCAAAGAGGCTGCATTGGTCTAAGCAGGGCAAAGGGCAAAGGTTAAGTCCACCGTACCTGGATTGGACTGCATGCTGAGATTTGCTCGCGAGACATAGTTGCCGATCGATCCCTGGCCTTGCATGGCAACGCTCTGAGATGCAGGCACTGTGTGGCTATAACTGGGCCCAGTTCCATGGCTACTGAGAGTCATGCTCAGGGAAGTCGTGGGCATGGTACTCTGACCTGACTGCTGCATAGACACATGGTTGGGACCTAGGTAGAAAGCAAGCAGAAAGAAGAAGAAGAAGACATTCTGGCTGCAAAACATACTTTTTGATCAATCACTGTGTCTGCAAAGAAGGGGCAAAAGAATCAAACCAAACCAAAAATCTCATCTTGCTTTCTCTGGGTCTGCCCCAATTCCTTGCAACATAATCCTTGTTGATTTGAGGGGCCTGATCTCTTTTTAAAAGTCTTTAAAGGTGCTTCTCTTAGACAGACTGTTAATTAAGTAAAGGTTCCCCTCACACATACGTGCTAGTCATTACCGACTCTAGGGGGCAGTGTTCATCTCCGTTTCAAGGCTGAAGAGCCAGCACTGTCTAAAGACATCTCTATGGTCATGTGGCCGGCATGACTGAACGCCGAAGGTGCAAGGAATGCTGTTACCTTCCCACCAAAGGGGTCCCTATTTTTCTACTTGCATTTTTTTACATGCTTTCGAACTGCTAGGTTGGCAGAAGCTGGGACAAGTAACAGGAGCTCACTCCGTGACGCGGCGCTAGGGATTCAAACCGCCGAACTGCCGACCTTTCTGATCGACAAGCTCAGCGTCTTAGCCACTGAGCCACCGATTCTTAATGTTTTAGTTGTATGATTTTCATTTTTTATGGTAAATAGCAAGTAACTACAGTAGACATGATTGAAATGTCTTCTGGCACTGCCTTCATTTTATTGTTTCTTACTTTGGAATGTTAGATGCCCAGAAATATTCGGGAATTCAAGAGGTCTCTAGATTAGATAGGTAGATAGATAGATAGATAGATAGATAGATAGATAATAGATGGATAGATAGACAGTTGATGGATGGATGGATAGATTGGTAATAGATAGACAGACAGACAGATAGATAAAACACACAGACAGACATAAGTAGATAGATATAATAAAGATATATATATATATATATATTCAGCTTTGTTCAGATATGCCCACGTCATTATAGTTGTGCTTTTAAAGTTGTAGCAACGTTTCGGCAACTTTAAAAGCACAACTATAATGATGTGGGAAAATACCCGAACAAAGCTGAATACCATACATATAAATACCCGCGAAAACTTAAGAAACCATATATATATATATAGATATAAATATAGATACAGATATAGATACTGTAGATAGAGAGAGAGACAGACAGACAGAGACAGAAAGAGAGAAATAGAGACAGACAGACAGAGACAGAGACAGAGAGAGACAAGAGACAGAGAGAGAGACAGAGACAGAGACAGAGAGACAGACACAGACACAGAGACAGATGATGGATGGATGGATAGGCAGGCAGGCAGGCAGATACAGAAGTAACAAAACAGGGACAATAACATCCTATGACTGTGATCCCTGAAAGGTTATGCAATAACAAATTGTTAAGTCTTCCTAATTTCTTTGATTTCCCACCCCTTTTCTTCCACACACAAACATTTTCTGGAATATTCTTGCAATGCAAATGGTAGGTGAAATGGCTCAACACCGATCTGAGACGGGATCAAACATTTTCACGCTTAGCTTCCCACTATCTGGGCCTCCTGCAATCATGGTGGTTGCAGAATCCTAGCCGCTGCTATATAAACCAATGCAAACATTTTTCCACATGCTTTTAGAAATGTGTTTTGTTCAATCTTGGTCACTTTAAGATACCTGGATTTCAACTCCCAGAATTACCCCAGCCAGCTCTAAACACTCAACCTTGATTAGTTTTAAAACCAGCTCTAAGCAGCCATGATGCGGTTGCCAGGCAACCATGGACCACTTACCATTGCTAATTTGGCTCTGCATGAGAGACGATGTTGGAAGCCCCGTGCTGATTGCATCACTGAGGTTGCTCTGTGAATGGAGAGACTGATTGGAGGCACTCTGACTCATTCCAGCTGGGCCGAGGTTCATGTTTTGTGTTGGTGGCTGTGAGAGAGGAACAAAAAGACACAAGTGTTTCATAAAGGAGCTGGATTTTTCTTTCTTGATGGATGGATGGATTGATGCAACTGATATACAGGTAATCCTTGACTTACAACCACAATTGAGCCCAAAATTTCTGCTGTTAAGCGAGGCATTTGTTAAACGAGTTTTGCCACATTTTAGAATCTTTCTGGCCTCCGTTGTTAAGTGAATCATTGCAGTTGATAAGCTAGCAAACCAGTTGTTAAATGAATCTGGCTTCCCCATTTACTATCTTTGTCAAAAGGTCACAAAAGGGGATCACATCGCCCCAGGACACTGCAATCGTCATAAATACATGCCAGTTGCCAAGCATCTAATTTTTGATTACTTGATCACGGGGATGTTGCAAAGGTTGTAACTTTGCCATAAGTCATTTTTTTCAGTGCCTTTGTAACTTTGAGTGATCACTAAATGAACTGTTGTAAGTTGAGGACTACCTGTAGCTAGGTGCCCATCTTACCATCAATGACTCTCGATAGAGCACCGAAAAACTTAAACCCAAAAGAATGAAACACAATGTAAACAATAAGACAAATCATCATCATAATCAACATAAGAGCCGTGGTGGCGCTGTGGTTAGAATGCAGTACTGCAGGCTAAATCTGTCGACTGCCAGCAGTTCGATCCTGACAGGCTCAAGGTTGACTCAGCCTCCCATCCTTCCAAGGTTGGTAAAATGAGGACCCAGATTGTTGGGGCAATGGGCTGATTCTGTAGACCGCTTAGAGCAGGGGTCTCCAACCTTGGCCACTTTAAGACTTGTGGACTTCAACTCCCAGAATTCCTCAGCCAGCTTTTTTGCTGGTTTGCTGGCTGAGGAATTCTGGGAGTTGAAGTCCACAAGTCTTAAAGTGGCCAAGGTTGGAGACCCCTGGCTTAGAGAGGGCTATAAAGCACTGTGAAGCGGCATATAAGTCTAAGTGCTATTGCTACCATCATCATCTATTTTTTAGGTTAGGGTCGAAAGAAAAAAAAATGTGATCACATCACATCTAGGTTTAATGATTTATAGAAGGCCAATAAGGTCGGGGATGCTGTTTCAGGGGCAACAACAGTGGAGACATAATTTCTAGGTGCCACTAGATGGCACTGTCTAACATCAATTTTGACAGTTCTGGTATGGCAAATATGAATATAGATAGATGACCCTGCAGATAAACCTGGTTCTGGGCTATGCAGGGCTTTATAGGTGATCACCAGCAATTTGAATTGCTCTTTCCTGGTAGGCAGGGTGACTCACAGAGGTGTTACATGGTCATATTGTGAAGCGTGTATTCTTGGAGCTCCCTGAGCTTGGTTGCTGTCTTGCAAACATTTCATTACCTAACAAGGTAACATCATCAGTGTGTCATTGGTGTGCTGATGATGTTACCTAGTTTAAGAAATGAAACATCTGCAAGAAAACAATCAAGCTCAGAGAGAATAAAGCAGGGGTCTCCAACCTTGGCCACTTTAAGACTTGTGGACTTCAACTCCCAGAATTCCTCAGCCAGCAAACCAGCAAAAAAGCTGGCTGAGGAATTCTGGGAGTTGAAGTCCACATGTCTTAAAGTGGCCAAGGTTGGAGACCCCTGGAATAAAGGACCCCTTGTTTCACCCTGAGCTACAAATATTTTCCTTCATCAGATCCATTGTTGTGTCCTGATGTACAGGTATAAACCATACCCAACATCTTAGTCCACAACACAAAAACTGAATTCTATTTCAACCCACACATCAGGTGTCCTTCTGGTTGTTTCCCCACCTCCCATAAAGCACAACCAAAGGATTCTGCTCAAACTGATGAGACTTCTTTTGAATTGGCTCATTCAGCAATATACTTGGTTTGATTCACATGCCGACACTTACAGCAGGCAGCAAGGACTGCATATTCTGATTAGAGTCTGCTATGGTGGCCAAGTAAACCAGATTTCTGTGTAAGATTTGTTGGTACCTATAGACAAAAGAAAACAGAATATATCTGAGAAAAAGAAACTGTGTTGGAAACATTTCTCCTTTTAAACCTGCATCTGAATTTGGCCCTTTTTCATTAAAATCCGAAACATGTTTGTCACCATCAAATCCCCCCCAAAATACCCTCACCTGCTTAACTCTAATAAACAGCAATAGTTAGCATTTATTCTGAAACTGCTAAAATGTCACCCCAAGAATAAAAAATGTTCGATGCGTTGCATTTTCGATCCTTGTAGCCAACTCCTTTATTTTTATGCATTGAAACTGACACGCTCATCTTTGTCCTATATTACATGACATGAACGCTAAAGAGTCAGTTACTAAGGGTTCCTTACTCTTTCAGCTTGGTTGTTTTCTTGTAGACGTTTCATTACCCAACTAGGTAACATCATCAGTGTATCATTGCTGCACTGAGGAGGCTATCTAGTTTGGGTAATGAAACGTCTGCAAGGAAACCCCCAAGCTCAGAGAGCACCAAGGACCCCTCATGTTAACCCTGAGCTACTAATATTCCCCTCCATCTATCGGTTAATAAAGACAGAGGTGCAGAGACAGAATTAGACACAGCATTCATACATGCTGTGCAGAGGTACTTTTCCAAAACACACTGGATTTTAAGAGGGGGTTGGTGGGGGGTGGAGGAGGGGCTTAAAATGGATGCTAAATATTCCTGGAGGATTCCAGTCCCTGGAATGAAATCACTTGAAATGGGAGGAGGGGTGCAAAAGGGAAGGGAAAAGCACCAGAATTTTCTGCAGTTTGAGAAAGGCAGCCTATCAGAATGGGGGTGAAACAATTAGAGTGTGCATCTGATTACACTGCACTTGGTTGTCTGCTGAACCCAAGTGGAAGTTACACACAGGGGTGGGATGCTGATGGTGTAACAACTGGTTCGGTGATCGCGTGCGTCAACATAATGCAAAGGTCCTTACCTATTATGTTATTTCGAGGGAGTAACACAGCTGAGGAGCGGCAAAAAAAACCTTTAGTTGTGCCGTCCGGACAGCTGAAAAGTGCTGCGTGCAGGTGCGCAGTATTTGAAAAGCCTCTTTTTTCCTGCTTTTTCAACCTCAGCTGTGATGCGCAAAGCAGCTGAGGTTGAAAACGCAGGAAATAAAGGGACAGGTAAGAGCCCAGGCAGACTGGTGGGCCAAAACAGCAGCAGACACAGAACCGGTTCGGTGTCTGCTGCTCTTCAGAGCTACCGGTTCTATAGAACCGGGCAGAACTGGTAGCATCTCACCCCTGCACCCGTGGTTACACAACAACTAAGCTCAACTGAGTTTGGCAATTTGAAGTTCAGCTTCAGTTGAGAGACCAGCTGTTGCTTTAACCTGTTGGTGAGCCTCCCTACCAACTTTGATAATAAAGCTAGAATTTCATTATTTATAGGCGTAGCATAAATGTAAAGCAAATGTCAGACCAAATAACATGGATGAGGTATGGTTGAAAACAGTCACCTCTAGAGATGAATGCTTTAGAGAGCAGGGGGTCTCCAGAGGTGGCCAATTTAAGACTTGTAGACTTCAACTCCCAGAATTCCTCAACCAGCAGGCTAGCTCAGGAATACCCCAGAATTCCCATGGCTGTCTGAGGAATGCTGGGAGTTGAAGTCCACAAGTCTTAAATTTGTCAAGCTTGGAGATCTATCCGTTAGAGGCAGGGGAGTCTATAGACGAGAGTAACAGAAATCAAGATAACTGCCATAGTATATACAAGAAACCAGGCATGGGAAATGTGATTGCAGCCATCTTGACTTTTTTTTGACCCCTTCAGTCCCTCTGTAAAGAACAATGTGAAGATTCTGGCTCAAGACAAAGAAAGTTCAGATGTTCTCCACGTTAGCAATAATACAATTGTTCTTTTCATCTGCTGACAGTTGGTCAGGAAATGATAAAGCTCATGGTATTTTAGCATCAACCTATACATTCATACTCACTGAGTACATTCTGCTGTTTTGCCCTTGCTCTGATAGTCCATGATGCATTGTATCAGATGGTGATTTTCATCCAACATCTGGATTTAAAAAGCAACAAAAGAGATCCAGCCATTACTGATTAAAAGGTAGCTGAGAAACCTCATTTGATCCTGCTAAAACGTTTGATACTCCTTGCAAACCATGTTTATGCATTAAGTACTATGAAATCTAAACCAGCATTTAGCAAAGCAGTGGAATAATATTTGCATTAATGGAATGAAAGGTTTCACCATCATCTACATTTAATTTTTAAATTTATCTTGCCTTCATTTTTTTTTTTGTCGGTTTGAGATAGCATACGTAGCAAACATTCCCGCCTGTTTTCAACACAGCCACCACCACCACCACCCTGTGAGTTGGATTGAGCTAAAAGAAGGAGCTGGGCCAAAGTCAACAGCTGGCTTTAAACATAATCACTGTTAAAACTCTGTAGAGATTCTCAGTCTTCCAGGTCAGACTTGTCCCAAAGGTGCTTTTATAGGAGGCAACTGGACTTTTTGGTTTTTCTTTGAAGATGTTTTGCTTCTCATCCAAGAAGCTTCTTCAGCTCTGACTGGAGGGTAGGGAATGAAGAATTTATATTCCTTGCAGACAGTTGGTCATTTGCATCTTTTTAGAGCAGAGGTCTTCAAACTTGACAGCTTTAAGACTTGTGGACTTCAACTCCAGAATTCCTCCTCCAGTCATGTTTGCTCAGGAATTCTGGGAACTGAAGTCCACAAGTCTTAAACCTGCCAAGTTTGAAGACCCTTGTTTTAAGAGGTTGTTGAAGCACTTGGAGGTTTACCTGTGCCTTCAGGGTCACTTGAGAGGTACTCCTGGTCCCTGAAATCTGCAATTTTTTTCTCTCTGGAAATGCCAATCATACTCCTACACCATTCAAAGGGTGTTCGTCCCAAACTGTATAGCTAAAAGTCTGTAGAGATCCTCAGTCATCCAGGTCCTGGTTGTCCCAAAGGTGCTTTTTCTGGAGGCAACTGGACTTTCTTGGTTTTTTCTTTGAAGACATTTCACTTCTCATCCAAGAAGTTCCTCCAGCTCTGACAGGATAGCAATTATCATTGCTATTGATCAATAAGGTTTTGTAAGGTCAAAATCTTCTCCAGGTTCTGTAGGATGAGATTGTTTCAGCAGAAGATGCTAATATTGAACTTAGGAGTTCTTCATTTTAAAACATTATGCTTCAAAGGTATAGGCAAATCATATTTTATATTTCTTTCCCACCTTGCAAATGGCTCTTGTAATTTGCTTGCAAAATGTAAAACTGGTCTGCAGGGTAGGTGCCAAAGGCAGCATGCAATCAAAATCTCACTTCTTTTTATTTGCATATGTGTGTGTGTGTGTGTGTGTGTAAGGTTTTTCAGCTGATAATTTTTAAATAATAAATAAGGGAGACTAGTATAGATCTATTTCGAGCTAGTTAGCTCTCTTCAGCTAGCCATACCCTTACTGGGATTCTGAAGAGAGCTAACTAGCTCGAAATAGATCTATACTAGTCTCCCTTATTTATTATTTAAAAATTATCAGCTTAAAAACCTTACACACATGTAAAGAAAAGACAACGAAACAAATAGCTTTCTGAAAGTAGCCATGTCATAGTCTGCTGCTTTTGCTTGAATATAGCCATTGTAGATCATCTTCTGGATTATGGCTTGATGCATCCTGTACAGGTAAGTCTTTGAGTTATGACCATAGCGGAGCATGCCCATCACAGTTTTAAATCATGACAGTTGTAAATCAGGTCACCAACATTAAAGACCTAATTTCATGACTTTTTTTTTGCAATGTTTGTTAAGCGAATCTGTGGTCATTAAACAAACCAAAAAGTAATGAAGGAGAGAAGCAACCTAGAAATAAGGAGAAATTTCCTTGACAGTGAGAACAATTAATCAGTGGAACAAACTGCCTCCAGAAGTTGTGGATGCTCCAACACTGGAGGTTTTTAAGAGGAGACTAGACAGCCATTTGTCTGAAATGGTACATAGAGTTTTCTGCCTGAGCAAGGGGTTGGACTAGAAGACCTCCAAGATCCCTTCCAACTCTGTTATTCTGTTTGCTGTGGCTGCAGTTTTTCTAAAAGAACTCAAAGTAAATGCCAATTTTTGGCAAAATGGTCATAAAACACCATCATATTACCACAAAACTCTGCAAACATCTGCAAAGGTGGCTTGGTTGACAAGCACATGAAATGTGGTTACATGGCCGCAGGGGGAGGGGCTCCAGCCATTGGAACTTTGTCTATGGGTTGTAAGTACCCCCAGATATGTCTGCCATAACTTTGAACTTTGCTAAGCAAGCAGTCAGAAGTTGAGGACTATCTGTAACTTATTTATGAAAATAGGGGTTAAAAACATGGTCACATCTCAGATTGCATCAAACCACAGTTCACAATTCATAACTGATGAGTTCACACACTGGATTAAACCAGAGTCAAAACCAGCTATTAGATTCACATGTGCCTTAACATTCTTTCTTTGATTTGGGAGGAATATATTACAAGAAGTGAGACTATTGTGTGTTAAGCATGTTAAAGCAAGCCGAGGTTCAACATTATGATGTCTCAAAGCAAAATACATATAAAACACACCCATAAATTGTAAGAGAGATAAATATGAATAAAATACAAGGGAGGGAGAAACCAGCTGAAGAAAGCAAGCATGATTCTTGTAAATATTCAAGGCCATTATGCTAGCTTAATAAATGGCTATATTCACGGGACAACCTGAATAACAAGCTAAAGGATTAGATTCCAGCATTTTAGCTTAGCATGTTAAGCTCCAACTGTGGCTGTAAGAATCACGGAGAGCAAGAAAAAAACGTGTTAGTTCCATAAATCACAGCTGAGTTAATCAAACAGACTAGAGGGTGTGCAAACATGGCTTTTTGTGTATAAACCCAAACAAGGCACGGTACTAATTGGGCAATTTGCCACTTTGATGTCATCCTTAAGAGCCACATTTCCTTTTCTTTAGCAGCCAATGGAGTTGTCCCAAAGGTATTTTTTTTCAAAAGAATTTTTGTTTTGTTTTTTCCTTGAAGGTGCTTCGCTTCTCATCCAAGAAGCTGCTTCAGTTCTGTCAAAACTAGCAGAACTGAAGAAGCTTCTTGGATGAGAAGCGAAACGTCTTCAAGGAAAAGCAAAGTCCAGTTACCTTTTGAAAAAAGCACCTTTGGGGCAACTATGACCTGGATGACAGGAGATCTCCATAGATGGTCCAGGGAGTTATTTGTTGCAGGATCCAATCTGAGTCAGTCACCGAGACCAAAAGTTTAGTCTTCCAAGCCTTCAGACTCGTCCTGGAGCCCATCCCCAGAGAATTTCCCAAAGCACACATTCTGATAGAGAGAAATTTCCTGAGGATGGGCTCCGGCACAAGTCTGAAGGCTCGGAAGACTAAACCTCTGGTCCCGGTGACTAACTCAGATTGGATCCTGCAACATTATCCTGGAACATATATATTTGCCTTCATTTGGGAATTATTTCATAATAATAATAATAATAATAATAATAATAATAATAATAATAATAATAATAATAATAATAATAATAATAATAATAATAAAAAAGCATTCCCTCGGTGACTTCAATAAGACTAACATTATTTATCCTCCATGTCTGGGATAGATTCTGACCTTATTAACAATAGTCCATAGTGTACAGGTATCCATTTAGTGACCAGATCTTCAGATTAACAAAGTTGGAAGGGACCTTGTAGGTCCAACCTCCTGCCCAAGTAGGAGACCCTACACCAGTGGTGGCTAACCTTTTTGGGCTCCTGTGCCAAAAATTGTGCGCGCACTTGCATGCTCGTGTGCCAGCACCCAGAAGGCAATGAGTGCGCCCCCCGATGCCCTCTACGCATGTGTGCGCAATCTCCCCACCCCACCCCTGCCGCCCCCTTACCTGCACTGCGCATCACAGATGATTTTCGGCTGGTTTGAAGCCTTTTTCGGCCTCCCAAAGGCTTGAGGAAGGCTTCTGCAGGCTTCTGCAAGCTTTGTAGGCCGAAAACTAGCCCGTTTCGTGACTTCCTGTTTTTCCGAAAATACCGGAAAATACCTTCCTCAGGCCTCTGGGAGGCCAAAAAAGGCCTCAAACCGGCCGAAAATCAGCTGTGAGGCGCATGCATGGCCAGTGAGGTAAGTTTGCCTGCAGCTCGTGTGCCGGCATAAATGGCTCTGTGTGCCATCACGGCCTTACACCATTTCTGCCAAATAGCAGTCCAGTCTCTTCTTGAAAGCCTCCAGGATGAAGCTCCCACAACTTCCGAAGGCAATTTCTGTTCCACAGGTTGATTGTTCTGTCAGAAAACAACAGCACTGAAAAAGTGACTGATGACCGGTTTTCACACTTATGACCATTACAACATCCTCATGGTCACGTGATCAAAATTCAAGCGCTTGTCCATTGGGATACATTTATGACAGATACACTATCCTGGGGTCATGTGATCACCATTTGTAACCTTCCCAGCTGCCTTTCAACAAGCCAAATCAACGGAGGACGTTAGATTCGCTTCACAACTGCATGATTCCCTGAACAACTGCATCGATTTGCTTAACAACTGTGGCAAAAAAGGTTGTAAAACGGGGAACGATGCACTTAATAACTATCCTGCTTAGCAATGGAAATTTTGGGCTCCTCTGTGGCCTTAAGTTGAGGATTAACCTGTTCAGAGAGTTCTTGACTTACAACTATAACTGCCCATCACAGTAGTAAGTCGCGAATAGACATAAATTGGGTCACCAGATGATTTTATCAGCTTATTTGCAGGGCTTGTTCAATGAACGAGACAGCTATAAAGCAAACGCCACAGTTGTTAAACCAACAAAACCTACACCAATGGTTGGTTACAGGGTTTGCTGAAAACTAGAGATAAATGCAGGTTTTCTGCAAAAGCATAATAAAACACATCCATGACCTGGATGCTACAAACAGCCGTAAATGCTGAGCACCAGTGTGATTGTGATTGTAAGGGTAGGGGTGGTCATTGGAGCTTCAAATCCAGGTTGGAAGTAAACACCACCCACAGGTCTGAATGGTCATAATTTTGAATGGTCGCCAGGGATGGGATTCTACCAGTTTGCACCTATTAGCTAGAACTGGTTGTTAACATTCTAAGCAGTTCGGAGAACCGGTTGTTAGAAGAAATTACCTGGCCTAATCCTGTAAGGAAGGCAGGAAGGAAACATTCTGGTGTTGCTTACAGCAACTGCCTCTCCGTTAACCCTTATTACCTACTTGGCAGGACTCGACTTCCTGTCTCAGGAACTTCTCTGGAGTTTTTTTTCTCCCTCCTTTGCTGGTACTTTGCTTGTGTGGAGTGACCATTCAAAGTTACAATGGCACTGAAAAAAGTGACTTATGACCATTTTTCCCACTTACGACTGTTGCAGCATCCCCACAGTCATGAGAGGCCAGGCGAGGAGATGCGTGCCGCGATGTGAGTGATATTGAGTTGGCCACACCCAGCCAATAACATGACCAAGCCATGTCCATCCAGTCACATGACTACCAAACCATGACCACCACCTAAGCCACGCTCACAGAACCGGTTGTTAAAAATTTGAATCTCACCTCTGATGGTCTGTCATAAGTTGAGAACTATCTACACGTTGCAATGGATCTACTCACTTTGGCTAAGGACAGCTAGAAAATGAAGCATGGGCCTTTTTTGTAATTCTGGGGATGAATGTCAGTTGGCTTTCAATCAGAATAGAGCTGGAAGGGACCATGGAGGTCTTCTAGTCCAACCCCCTGCTCAAGCAGGAGACTCTATGTACCATTTCAGACAAGTGATTGTCCAGTCTTTTCTTTAAAAACAACAGTGATGGAGTGTCCATAACTTCTGAAGGCCAGCTGTTTCACTGTTTAATTGTCCTCACTGTTAGGAAATTTCTCCTTAATTCCAGATTGCTTCTCTCCTTGATTAATTTCCATTCATTGTTCCTTCTAGTGCTTTGAAAAATAATTTGACTCCCTCTTCTTTGTGGCAGCCTCTCAAATACTGGAATCCTGCTATCATGTCCACCTCAGTCCTTCTTTTCTCTAGACTAGCCAGACCCAGTTCCTACAACCATTCTTCATATGTTTTAGTCTCCAGGCCTTTAAATCATCCTAGTTGCCCTTCTTTGCACTTTTCCAAAGTCTCAACATCTTTTTTGTAATGTGCCCAAAACTGGAAGCTATATTCCAGGCGTGGCCTTACTAAGGTTCTATAAAGCGGTACTAATGCTTCACGTGATTTTGATTCTATGCCTCTGTTTATACAACCAAGGGATTGTATTAGCCTTTTTTGGCTGGAGCAGTTCTCGCCCAAGTTAAGCCATGTCTTTTTTTTGGTCGGGGAGATGGGGGTGAGCTGCAGAGAGAGTGAAGGAGGAATCATTTCTGAAGGGGAGAAGGAAACAAAGGGTGGCACACCCCAATCTTGTCCTGTTCATCTCATGAAATCACTCTGGGATCCCTGCACATTTTCCCTTTAAAACGTGGGCCATTCTGAACACAACTGGCAGATTTTGTGACAGGTTTATTTTCTCGAGTCATAATTTTCCAATGCACAGAACAATATTGTCTAACCATTGCTTCAACAAAGCAGAGGAAAATGATTTGATGCCGAAGAAGTAATTGCCTATCTTTTGATATCGGTGTTGATTCCTGGACAAGCTTCTGCGGGTTTTTTGGCAAGATTTTGGAGGTGATTTTCAATTACCTCTTTCCTAGGGCTGAGAGAGAGGGACTGGTCCAAGATGACCCAGGTAGTTTTGTGCTTAAAGTAGAACTGGAACTCACAGTCTCCTAACTTTCAACCACTATGGAAGAAATATAGGATGCTAGCTCACTAGAACAAAGATATGCATGTAGTTTTCGACCATTCATCTAGTGACTACTTGAAATGACAATGGCATTGAAAAAAAAGTAACTTATGGCCGTTTCTCACACTTACAACCACTGCAGCATTCCCATGGTCACGTGATTAAAATTCAGAGGCTTGGCAACTGATTCATATTTATGATGGTTGAAGTGTCATAGGATCACTTTGGAGTCAATGGGGAAATCAGATTCACTTAACGCTCGTGTTACTAACTTAACAACTGCCATGATTCACTTAATGACTGTGGCAAGAAAGATTGCAAAATGGGTCAAAACTCAGTTAACAACTGTCTCACTTAGCAACAGAAATTTGGGCTCAATTGTGGTCGTAAGTCGAGGACTACCTGTAAATAAGAATGCCACTGAGGTATAACATCTGAACGGTGAATTAGGACACTCCTAGTCCAACCAGAGGCACAGAGACTGGATGGATGACTTTGGCAAGTCACTCCTTTTCCTGTGAACTAGGAAATTAAAAACAAAATCTATAACCCAACTAGATTAGACCAGCATAGTAGATTACAGTCAGTAATCTTCAGTAAAGATGACTTCATTGTGCACAAGACTGATTCCAGCCGATAATAGTAAGAATTACGTCTAGGATGATTTTTCTTTTAAGTATTGTCAGCTGCCACCTCATGCTTGTTAGGCTTCATTACCATGCAGTGACAGTCTGCCATGGGGGAGGGTGGATGAGAGGGGGAATGCTTTAGCGGGGAAAGCGAAAGTTTTAATTGCTGTATCTTCCTGAGACTCTGCTTCAAGGTTATCCGGTTGGGAGAAAAAAGAAACTGCACACCAACCTACACTTAAAATGACTACCTGAAAACATCTTGCTTCAACCTGATTGGACAGGGGGGAGGAGGTGACAGGAATGGGATATAGTTAAGGGAGGGAAAAGTTGAACTTAGGGATTTTGGTGCGCGATTCTCAGTTCTGACTATGCATTACTGCAATACACTTGACTTCTAATAAACCTGTACCTCTCTCAACAAGTGGAGTCAAAGATCATCATTTCTATGTAGGAGTACAAGCTGTGGTAGGTCTGACAAGTACATGAGACTCTAGAAAGAGTGCAGAAAAGAGCAACCAAGATGATTAGGGGACTGGAGGCTAAAACATACAATGAACAGTTGCAGGAACTGGGCCTGGCTAGTCTAGTGAAGAGAAGGACTAGGGGAGACATGATAGCAGTCTTCCAACATCTCAGGGGCTGCCACAGAGAGGAAGGGGTCAAGCTATTTTCCAAAGCACCCGAAGGCCAGACAAGGAATAATGGATGGAAACTGAACAAGGAGAGATTTAACCTGGAAATAAGGAGAAACTTTCTGACAGTGAGAACAATCACGGAACACTTTGCTTTCGGAAGTTGTGGGAGCTTCATCATTGGAGGCTTTCAAGAAGGGACTGGACTGCCATCTGTCAGAAATAGGTAGGGTCTCCTGCTTGGGTGGTTGATTGGACTAGACGATCTACAAGGTCCCTTCCAACTCTGTTAAACAGTTAAAACATTTTGCAAAACAGGAAAATGGATTGGTCCCTGATTGTCCCAGCAGCTATTCAGCAGTGAACATCCCACTTCCTAGATGCTGCATTTGTGTTCCATCAGTGAACATTTTCAAGACAGGAATTTGTCCATCGTGGCACGAGGTTTGGACTAGACTTTCAAGGTCCCTTCCAACCTGATGCTCCATCCTCATGTCCCTCCACCTGATGCTCCATCCTCTCATCTTCCTCCACCTCGTGGTCAAACACAAGGACAAAAAACGTCAAAGCTTTTCTTTCAAGATTCCAAAAACACCTTCTTGGGTCGTGGTGGCTGAGGATGCTGGGAGATGTAGTCTCGGCACATCTGAAAAAAGCCCAGTGGATCATCCTTGCTCCTGGGAAGGTGGGCGGCCTGCTGGAGGGCGGGCCCTGAAAATCCCGGGTATTGTTTAAGCCTCAGCAGATCCAGGCTGGCCGGTAGCTCCAGTGTAAGAACTAGGAAATCCTTCCCTGGGAAACAGTACTGGATAACATCTGGAAGGACCTCACTTTGCTTTCCCAAACTCGGGGGGGGGGGGGGGGGGGGGGGAGAAGCACCTGCCTCCTTCTTTCCTCACTCCGATGAGGAGAGGATTCAATTCACACACACCCATCCCAGTCGACCAGCCTTTAGGGGTTGATTTCCAACGGAATGAAGGAATGAATGAATGAACATATAAAAAAGAAAGAAAGAAAGAAAGAAAGAAAGAAAGAAAGAGGGCAACCTTACAGAGAAGACAGGCGACCCCCCCCCCCCCAAAAAAAGGCAACCCGAAAGGAAATACCGCCCATTCCCTCCCCCGGCGGGGAGCTGGCCACCGCTGCACGCGTTCCCACCCGCAAACAATAATAAAGCCCCCTCCCCTCCATTCCAGTTCCCATTCCGACAACCGGGCGCGCACCGCCGCTCTTCGAGTGAAATCCACGCACCCACCCACCCACGATCTCCGAACCTTTTCTCTCTTCCCCCGCAAGAAAGAAGATGCGTCGGGCAGGGGCTGCTTCCCAACCCTCCCTCGCCCTTTTTATCCTCCCCGCGCAAGGCTGGAGCGCTGTCAAAAGCGACGCCCCGCGTCCGGCGCCTATGTCGGCCGAGCCCCCACCGGCGGATCTGCAATGTACCCGCCAAGCCAAACCTCGCAGGACCGGGCTGCCCCCCCCCCCAAAAAAAAGCGGGGGGTGTGAGTCCCCGAGAGGTTCGGGAGGCTTTTGCACGAGCTCGGGAGCCCTTCGGCTTTGTTCTCCTCTGCCTTTGCCCCGTCCTTGCAGCTGCAGCAACAGCAGCTTTCCCTTTTGCAAACGCCCGTGGGAGCCGGAGCCTCGGAGGAGAAAAAAAAGAAGCGATGCATCTCCGGCTGCTGAAGAGGGTTCGGGGAAGCTGGATGCACGCCCCTCGCCCTCCCTCCCTCGCTCCCTCCCTGGGATACCCACAGCTGGTGGTCCCTATTGAAGACCCCCTCCCTCCCCCCGTTTTTTTTTGGGGGGGGGAGGCGTCTTTATTTTTCGTTACCTTCTGGATAGTCTGCTGGGTGACCTCTCCTTTGCCTCTCGGGCGTGCTGAAGCAAAGGCGACCGACATGGTGGTGGAAGGATGGGGGGGCGGGGGGCGGTGGCGGCGGTGTCCGCTTGCCTTTCCCGGCCAGGCGGGTCCTCCTCAGGCATGCAGCAGGGGTTTGCCGGGCTGTCCTCCTAATCTTGTTATGATCTGGCCGCTACTTGCCGTGCCGTGCAAAAAAAAAAAAAAGAGGGGGGGGGGGAGCCTCCGCCGCAGTGTGCACGAGGAGGAGGGGAGCCGGAAGAAATGGTACAATCTGCCGCCACCAGCCTGCGGCATTGCACCAAGAGCCTTCCGAGCAACACCCCCCCCTCTTTTTTTTTTTTTTTACCTGGACGCTCCTGAACACCCGCCAAGGCAAAAGGCGGAGAGGCAGCGATTGAGCTGAGGCGAAGGGAGAGAGAGAGAGAGAGAGAGAGAGAGCGGCCGAGCCACCTGAGCGGCTTTGCCTCCTCCTCCTCTTCTTTCCCCTCCCCACCCCTTCTCCGTTCTCCAAATCCACCTTCCCCTTCTCCCCGCACATGGTGCATCCCTGTTGTCGGCTTTCCTGTCGCGAGCGAATAGCATCTCTTCCCTGTTTTTTGCCAATAAGAGCATCTCCCTGCGCCAAGTGCGTAGTAAGAGGGGGGAAAGAAGGGCAGCGCTACGCCAAGTGCGTAGGAGCGGCAGGTGGAAAACCAGGGGAGGAGAAGGAGAAGACGCGCGTACGTCATCTGCGTAGCCTCAATCAGCTTTCCGGCTGGCTGCCTGCCTGCCTTCACCCGTTACCTCGCCTAAGCTATTAGAGTACCAGGAAGCCTGATGTACGCTTCTTATGTATTGGGCTGACAAGGCTGGTTAAGCATCAGACGGCTAGCCAATCCCGTTCAACCGTTGCTTCCGGCCCAAGAGCGTCGGCGACGGGGATAGGTCGAGCCGCTTATGGCTGCCAGTACGTGCTTGACGTACGGCTCCTGTTTTTCCTCCTCTTCTCCATCTCTACCCGCCCCCCGCCAAGGGTAAGTGCCTGGGATAAAAGCGGAGGCGCCGGCGTATGAGTGCTGCGTGAATAGCCTGCTGCGCGCGGCATCGGGGAATCTCCAACGCATGCGCGCTGAGGGAAGGTGACGGTGCTGTTTTGAGGGGGAGATCTCGCGCGGCTGCTTCTTCCTTTCATTCTCGGCTTCGGGTCGGCGCTTTTTTTGTCGTCTCGCCGCTGTCATGAGTTACGACCGGGCCATCACCGTTTTCTCCCCGGACGGCCACCTGTTTCAGGTTGAATATGCCCAGGAGGCCGTGAAGAAAGGCTCCACCGCGGTAAAGAAAAGGCGCGCCTGAGGGAATTGTGGGGTTGGGGTTGGAAAGGGCCTCGGTCGCGCGGAGCAGGGACGCGTTGAACTCCAACTCTCATCACTCCCAGCCGGCAAGGCTTCCCCCACTGGCAGAATCGGCCCAATGTTCTTTAGCTCAAGCCCCAGGGCCTTCGATCTTGTCCCGCGTGGACCAGGCCCGTCTCGTCCGAGCGATTTGTTGAGGAAAGGCGCAGATTTAGAAGGCCCGACTCTTGACAAGCTACAAGAATAAGCGAGTTAGAAGGAACCTTGGAGGTCTTCTAGTCCAACCCCCCTGCTCTTAACAGGAGAGAGAAACCCGGCCTAGACTATTCCGGACAAATGGCTTGTCCAATTGCTTTCTTGAAGCCCAATTCTAGAGGATCCTTGAAATGGGCAGAGCATGTTTATTTCCTTGGACTGCAAATATTATTATTCTATATTAATAATAATATAGAATGGCTAGTAAATAAAGCGCCAAAAGCTTTTTGGTGAAAAGAGGCGCTTCGAGCCCGTTCTTGAACTGTAACAACGAGAGGGCCCCGTTTCCAATAAAGGCCCCTTTTGGGCCTCTTTTTCAGGCTTTGGGGGATTGGATTTCCCAGAATTCTCAGCAAGAAGGGCCTCGAGTTTTGGCTGTACACATCTGGTGGAGGGTGGGGGGGCAAAGTGATTTTGATCAGGGGTCTCCAACCTTGGCCACTTTAAGATTTGTGGCCTTCAACTCCCAGAATTCCTCAGCCAGCTTGCTGTACACATCTGTGTACAAGTCAGCTTGCTGGCTGAGGAATTCTGGGAGTTTGAAGGCCACAAGTCTTAAAGTGGCCAAGGTTGGAGACCCCTGATTTTGATAATATATGTGGGTACATGTATAAGCACAGATATGCATGTGTTCCCTCCCACAGTATACAATGCCATGATAGGAGTTTTGGTTGGTAAGCTTTGTTATGTGCATCTAATGAACTGTCTAAATGTTGGTTTAATGTTGTAGGAAGCTCAGTTAATTGGGTGACTTAACTGTGATACCAACATTGTGGGTTGGTGTGATGTTATCAGGTCAGAGAAAAGCAGCGGGGGAGTCTATATTAGAGAAGCTATTTTGTTTTTTTAGGTCCATTCTCTACAGGGAGGAGGTTGTTTTATACTTGAAGGGCTTAGTTAAAGTTAAGGTTTGTTCTCACATTTTCTATTCTGCAGAGAATTTAGGCTTGTTCTCTAAAGTTAAATAATTGAAAGGGAAACAGAAAGTGAAACAAAGACCCTGGTGAAGCTTATCTGTCTGGCAAGAACTTTTTCATTTTTCCAGTACTGTGCTTTAAAAAAAATGCTGCTTGCTCATGTGACTTTAATGTATAACATTTTACTTTTATTTAATTATAAGCATTCCAGAAATAGAAGGGAGTAGGTTCCTAATCAAATAATGGAAGTGATGTGAGGTCCAGAAATGAGCACATAGTTCATTTGTGGTGGGACAAGCCTGAACAACACCCTCTCCCCCCCCCCCCCCCCCCCAAGGAGTTAAAGGTATTAGAGACATCCTATCAATCACTGGACTGAATGTGAATAATATACAACAGTTCTCGTAAAAGGTTGGGAGAATTAAATACTTCTAGAAAGAGAGGCTTTAACAAGTATTAACCTTGTTTAATAAATAAAGGTGTAAATGTGGCTAACTGAAATAAAATATTTGTTTCTAGAGTAAGCAATTGCATTGCTGGATGTGAGCAAACAGGTATAGCAAGTGTGTATATGCAAATCCTACATTGCCTTATTGTAACCTGGATTTTTTAGGATTAAAAAAATAATTGAGGCAAGTTGCCTCAAAGTAATATGATGGGCCTGGATGTACTTATAGGAAGATGGAATTTTGAATGAAAGACATTTTAGATTAAATCAATATATTTTTCCTTGCGAAGTTGTTTTCTTTACTTGAAAAATTGTACTGGACTTAGTTTTAAAATTAAAGAGAACTATGCAATGCTCATTGTTTTTCTCAGTCTCTCTTGAGGAAAATGCTGGAAGATATACATCAAACTCAAGTAATAAAACTGGTAGGGAAAAATCACTAAAAGTTTTGAAGTGAGAATCAAGGCTAAATTGAAGTTCAGGAAAAAGGAGATGCTGCTCCTTGAGAAAATAAACCAGGATTAACATTCAGCATCTCTGGGTGGGAGAAGCCCAGTCCTTAGCTCTCAACTGTATTTTGCTTGGGAGATCTGAATATGGAGTATGTCTGTCATTAAAGATAGTATATTACTGGTAGCTGCAACCCTTCCTGAATCAATCAGATTTTGGCAAATTTTGCTTTTGGTTATTCTTCTAGCTGCTGCAACAGGTTTGAAAGGTGTCTAAAAGTTGCAATTGGTGAAAAATGGGGCAAGTAAGCTGCTAACCAATGGTGATACAAGAGTCATAGAATGATCATACAGAAAGTTGTGTTCCAGATATTTATAGCTTACCAGACACAATTTAAATATTTGGTGTAAATCTTTGAAGTCCTAAACAGTTTAGTATCTAATTACTAAAGATATCTCATGATGCAACCTCTCCTGTGAGGTTAGAATGAAAGGAAAGGGCTCTTTGAAAATATTCCTTTATCAGATTTCTTGCCTGTAGTATGATGGCATTTTTGAAATTGTTCCCAATTAGGATGTAAGAGATGCCTTACGACCCTATTTTTTTCATCATCTAAAAAACTATAAAGGCCTGTCTTTTGAAGAGAGGTGCCTTCATCTTACATTTTTGGCTTTTTTCCTGTTTTTGTATTTTTTAAAAAAATTGTCTTGAATATTCACCAGAGTAGAAGGGTATGATATACAACAAATAAATAAAGTTGGTATAGATGGCTGCTACAATTCTTTTTGATTGGTTGTGCTGGCTGGGGTTGATCAGAATTGAAGTCCATGGGGGGGCACACATAAGGGGCATCAGGGGGCACACATAAGGTTGCTTATTGCAGATAGTGCAATGGTTGTAGGAGTGGTTTTGTTGGAATATGTTACCTGTTAAAACCACTGGAAAACATTGTCATACATGTTAAAGTGCACATTTTCATATCAGATAATATTTAGCAACAAAACTATACTTTGATTCAACTTTTGTTTACGATACAGTTACAGGTTCAATTTAAGTAGGCACCCTCCTCGGTAGAATAGGAAATGATTCTAGTCTGAAATTATGAGAATACATTTTTTTTTGTATTAACATTTTTTAAAAATCTCTAAAATATGGAGAAAGTGATTGATATGGTGCTTACTCCATTTCATATTACAGGTTGGAGTTCGAGGAAAAGATATTGTAGTTCTTGGCGTGGAGAAAAAATCTGTGGCGAAACTGCAAGATGAGAGAACTGTCCGAAAGATCTGTGCCCTCGATGACAATGTCTGCATGGCTTTTGCAGGTACCCTGAGGATGGGTTTTTTTTTTAATGCTGTACAGCCTTTTGCTAATTTTACTTTTTTTAGATGTGTGTGAGACTATAAATCTGAGAATTCTTATCCAGTGCATTCCTTGCTACAAAGGCTAGGAATTACCCTTCCGGAGGAGGACGAGGATTAATTTGCAAAGGATCTCAACAAATTAAAAATATTGGGGCTAGGAAAAAAAAATCTGGGGATTCCTTCTCTTCTCTTGAGTATTTTGAAAACATCCTAATGAAGGACTGTTTTCTTTATCCTTTAGGTCAATTTTAAATGTCCTATTTTTTTTTAAAAAAAAAAAGTACTTTAAAATTAATTTTATAATTAGTTTTTGAAATCCAAATCTTTATAAGCAAATGGTATTACACTTTGAATGTTGAGGAAAAAAAATTATAAATGGTTCAGAAATGTCATTTTTCTATTAATGGAAGTTTAATTATTTTGACTTGAATATGACAGCGTCATTCTTCAATCAGATATTTCAGTAGCAGTGTTTATTTCCCTATTTTACTCCTCCCACCACTCCGCCCACCTGGTGGGGTGGATTTAATAGGATTAAAACTCTTCTGTCAGAATGCTATGTGCTCTAGAAGACTGGGAAATTATTCAAATAAAGTTTTCCTGATTTTACCAATCAGGTTAGCCAGGCGTGAAAGGCAGAATTCTACAGCTCTGATTCATCTTTTTCCTTAAACAATCAGATTTAGGCATACAACACTCCTTGTTTTATTTATTTTTCTAAATTAAAAAAAACTTTTTCTTAACAACTTGAACAGAGGAATGGCAGTCACAAAATGTCAGGTTAATCTTTCCTCTGTCCTTTTTGATTCAAAATCATCACAGGGAAGCTCATAAGATACCATAATGAAAGTGTGCTGGGAATATACATAACATATCTACATCAAAAGATTTTTTTTCCTGGAACATAGGAAGAACATGAGCATAAAATAAATATTCATTTAGCCAGCTTACTAAACTAGAAATATTTTTTATCTGCCTATTCTGCTAAAGGCAAATTTTAATATTTTGAACTATTCTTTACAGGTCTTACCGCAGATGCCCGGATAGTTATAAATAGAGCCCGAGTGGAATGTCAAAGCCATAGACTCACAGTGGAAGATCCTGTCACTGTGGAATATATTACACGTTACATTGCTAGCCTGAAGCAGGTATGTACATTTTTTTAAAAGCCATATACATTACTTGGTTTTGTTGCAAACTTTGGGCAAAAATGGAATATAATATAGCTGCTTTTATTGGCCAAAAATAAATTCTAGTTTTTTCCCCAAACGTAATGAAATATAATAGGAAATAATGTTTCCTATTCCAGTTACTAGATACTATGTTTGATTTTTTTTTTGCAGGTTTACGTAGTTAGTCTACTTATAATAGTTCCTTTAGTGACAATTCAAAATTACAATATCACTGAAAAAAGTATATGACCATTTTTCACACTTATGGCATGACTTAGTGTCCCCATGGTCATGTGATCAAAATTCAGACACTTGGCAACTGACTCATATTTATGACCATTGCAGTATCCTGGGATCATGTGATCCCCTTTGGCGACCTTCTGACAAGCAAAGTCAATGGGGAGAAGCCAGGTTCACTTAACAGTAACTTAACCTTGCTAGTAACTTAACAGCTGCAGTGATTCACTTAACAACTGCTGCAAGAAAGATTGTAAAATGGGGCAAAGCTCACTTAACTAATGACTCACCTAGCAACATAAACTTTGGGCTCCATTGTGTTCATAAGTCAAGGACTATCTGTGTCTTTGCCAACTTAGTGATGTTCTTTTAATTAAAGTGTATGATAAGACCCATGAAGATGTCTCGGTTCCTAAATATGCATTTGAAAAAATTTCAAATTCCAGACTGTTTTTAATAGATTAATGAACAAGCAGTTGTTTAAAATATTAATTCTTCAATATCTTTTTGGTTACAAGTAAATTTTGTTTTTGAAAAACTATAGAGTACTGTTTTGCAATTTTCAAAAAGCATAGATTTGAAAATGATATTCTGAGTTTGAAACAGCTGTTCTATACTTGCTGGAAGTATTTCAATGCTGTTTGATCATTCAGAAGTTTTGCTTCTTTAATATGGAGCCAAGTTTCAAATTCAGTCTGTTTTGAATTCCGAACTGCTGTCTGAAACAGGGACTTTTGCACTTAAAATCTTTTGAGCTTTTCTTCAGAACATAATCTGATTTCTTAGTTCTCAAGTATTTGTTCATGAATTTTTACATCATTTGGCATGGAGTTATGGTAGTTCTATTTTCATAACCCCCCCCCCTTTTTTTTTTTTTTCCTCTTAGCGATACACCCAGAGTAATGGCCGCAGACCTTTTGGAATTTCTGCCCTTATTGTAGGGTTTGACTTTGATGGAACTCCCAGGCTATATCAGACTGACCCTTCTGGCACATACCATGCTTGGAAAGTAAGTTGACCTATTAGATTTTGTGAAGATGAAAATGAAAGAGCACTTAAATCCTATAAGTAAATCCTTCCATTAGATTAGTTCACTCTCTCATAATCTATGGAAGATCAGAAAGTATTAAAGTTTAGCCTAACTTTTTATTTCTTATTCCTATGTCTTCATTTCTGGATTAGATATTCCCTTTTAAAAAACTGCTTGACCGTACTGTAATTCAAAATAGTATGTCCGCTATTATTCACAATCCACATATTTTTCTGCATTCTTCCAGAGTTAGACTAGGTTCGTGCATCATACTAACCACAAAATGAAACATGGTTCAGCAAATTAGTTCTTTTCTTAGGATTTAATGGGCTACTAGAAAAATAGTCCCAAGACAAGATAGGTAGCAAATAAATTTAATAAATAAATAAATACATTTTAAAATAAAAGCTAATTAGTGTTTGAACAATAGTGGAAACAACAGCCAAAATGTCACAAAATAATTTGTGGCAACTATTTGGTTAAAATTCTATTGCCATTTGCGTCTTATTTGTCAGTGTCTTTTTGATATTTGATAGTGCTGTAGAACTTCCCAGTCAACAACTGGAAATACCTCATTTTTGTTAAAAATATTGGTTTAGATATAGAAAATTTACATGGCTGCCCATCCCTCTCCAAATAATTAAGAGAATTTTAGTACAATAGCAAAGGCACAATATAACAAACTGAACCACACAAACCACACTTGCAGTGGTTTTCCCTTCAAGCCAGCTCTTTGAGAAGGCCAGAGGAGATGAGGTCTTCAAGGGAGGCTGTACCATAGGACAGGCACCATAATGTGGCCCTGTCTTGGTGCGCAATACTTTTGTCTTGACTGATTTCCTTAGAACCCTAAAAGTATGGAATAGATTAATTTTAATGTGAGTTATGCAGTAATTGGAACTGGAATTTAACCATCAATAGGCTTTGTCGCTTTGTGGAAAATGAACTTATATCTTTCACTAAGAATATTGCATGTTGGGGGACTGTTTATAAACTTGCAATTTGGTTTTATAGTGTCTGATAATTGTTAAATATTAGCTGGAGGCATTTTAGGCTATCAGATGAAACATTTAAATATGTAAATATTTCATTGACATTTTTCATCAGTTTGCCAAGCTTTGCCAAATATATATCTTATCCTAGGCTAATGCAATTGGCAGAGGAGCAAAATCTGTGCGGGAATTTCTGGAGAAAAACTATACTGATGAAGCCATTGAAACCGATGATCTGACAATTAAACTTGTTATCAAAGCCCTTCTTGAAGTAAGTGTCAACATTTGAATTGTTCCTAACTTGATTATTTTGATAAATAACAAGCTAAATGGTGCCCCAATAATTTAATATACTTTCATTTCATTCAGTAAAATTAAAAGTCATAATTCTTTGCCTGGTTCTAAGATTAATTTGGAAGAAATAAATTTGTTTCTGGGTGTTCTAAATTTATTAGATTGAATCATTCTTAGATTTGTCATGCAGTTCAAATGGGATGTCATCATCTTTCATTGCAAAAAATCTTTAATTGTAATATACTTGTAAGGAAATTGTTTTTCTTAATTTCCACAATTTAAGGTTGTACAGTCTGGTGGAAAAAATATCGAGCTGGCAGTAATGAGAAGAAACCAACCTCTCAAGGTAAACTGACTTAAGTAATACTAACTTTTTGTTTTGAGGATGGGTTGCTATATCATGATCTTTGGTTGCTTGCAAAAGAGCGCTGCGCTTGAAATATGATGGGCTTCCTAATAAGTAATATAAATAATATGGCATCTATACATGATACTTCTGAAGCCTAATTAAAGGAATAATTCCTTACAAATTCTTCTGTTTCACTCATTCCATTTTATTCCTAAATTCATATATACACTAAAGCAGAAGTTTTTCACACTTAAATGTGTATGGATTTCAATTCCCAGAATTCTTCAGACAAATCCCCAGAATTCTAGGAATTCAGGCCCATACTGCTTAAAATCCCGCAGTTAGAAAAATGTTGTGCTATAGAACAGTCATTCCAAACCTTTTGGGTGCCAGGGATTGGTTCCATGGAAGGCAGTTTTTCTGCATCCCATGGAGGATGTGGTTTCATGTGTTGCCTGGATCCTGTGCATGCACAAATGGGGCGTTGTGTGACCCACTTCCTGGCTGGCCTTGGACTGGTGCTGGTCCGCAGCCCAGGGGCTGGGGACCCCTGTTATAGGACATTATAAATGCAATTTGAAATTTTGCCTCAAATGAAAAACAATTATTGCACACGGATTTCATATTTAGTTAACAGCAGCATCCTTGACCTAACAGGACTAGAAAAGATGGGGGTGAATAAAATAGGTAATGGATTTATCTGTTTTTCCCTTACCCGGTTTGCTTAACTGCACTGTTACTCTGTTTATTACCATTGGATCAATTAGAATCCTTTAGAGAATGAGATAATTTGTCAGGGAACAAGCCACACTGAAACCTCTGGTTACATAATATTTGAAACCGACCAATTGTATTTTCATCACTTCCCTTTAGATACTGAGCCCTGATGAAATTGAAAAATATGTTGCTGAAATTGAAAAAGAGAAAGAAGAGAATGAGAAGAAGAAACAGAAGAAAACTACAACATGATGAATGAATTTCTTTAGTTTTGGTTTTTAAATCAATCATGAGTCTGTATAGATATGTAAGCATTCTATTTCCTTGTTCTCTGCCCCTTTTAAGAGGTCTACAATAAACCACCTGTTTTTTTAAGCTTGTTATTAGAAGAGGCTCCATTCTTATATGTGTATATATAAAAGCCAGGCTGCAATAATACCAGTTTTTCCAAACAAAAATAGAAAATGTTTTCATAACTTGTTCAGGAATCCACAATTTGACATAGAAGATATCTTTTATTACTAATTGTTCTATTACTGTTTATGACCACTGCTACGTTGTTAATGTTTATGTTCCAGTTTGTTAAAATTCATCAGGGTAATGATTGACAAAGACTAAAATTGCTGAAACCTTACTCCGGCATAATGTGGAAATGGTTCACACTTAAGTTTTGCACTTAAATACGAAAGATAAAAATGTAAACTTCTGATCTCTGTTGAATGTTTGACAGTAGATCTGTATGAATTGATTTCTAACCGCATGGCAGTAAATTTCAATAAAATCCTTTTGGCAGGTAGTCATAGAAATTCTCATACAGATTCAGGATGGGACCATGGTTGTAATCTCACCCTGAAATTATGAAAATGTCTTGCTTCTCCGAAAAATATATTTGTGTTGAGCCCTTTTCTTACAAGCTAATCTGGTTTTGTTCCTTTGTCAATTCCAGACAATCATCAAAGTCTTGGGAGTTACAGTCCAAAACTTCAAAGAGTTGACATACATATCAAATAGTGTATTTTGTGGGGAAAGGATGCAGTATGGTGAAAAATATTTGCATATAGAATAGGAAAATAGGGACTATTAAGCAAAATCATTGGAAAAAGGGAGTTTTCTGTAGCTTACTTAGAGCAAGTAAGCGTTTCAGCAAAAAAAAAAATTGATCTGTTCCTTGAATAATGATCCCTTGTGATTTTGCAGCCCAGATAGAATAAGGTAAAAAACTAGGGCTAAGTCAAGACTCACAGATCTAAATGTGGCAGTATACATGTGCTGGAGAATACTTGTGAGCCTTTAAAAGGTAGTGTCAAGATCCTGACTAATGAACCTAAGCAAATCAGAACTCTTGAGGATGAGGTCTTCCTCTAAGAACTTTATTGGGTACATCATATTGGCCCGATCAAATGGAAAAACAACTCTAAATGTTTCCTGCGGTTTCAGTATAATTAAAATAGGAATCAACTCCCTCCCCAAGAGTCACAGGTCACATTGGCCAATCAGGCTTATTGGTGGGCTCTCCAAGCATTCCTTCCCATCTCTATCCACCACCTGTAGGACCTTGGTTCCCATGAGAAAGTTGTATTTTGTCTAATGTATTTCATCCCCCCACCTCAATGTGGAGCTGAGGAATAGCAAAATGGCTTCTGCCAGCCTCCATTCAAAGTTGACAGGTGGTGCACTAGTGCAAAATTCATAAAGATTCAAAGACTGATATAGTAATTGTAATGAATGGAAAAGCAATTTTCAAGTTCCGTATAGGTGTTCCACATGATTTAAAAACTCAAGAAACCTGGCTTCTGAAGTGATGGCAGGATGCTTCTATTAACACCAGTGGTGCTTTCAGAGCAAGTAGTTTTAAAGGGTATATTTCTAATGGATTTTCATTTGTCAGTATTAATACTTAATTGCCAATTACCAAATTCAAGGAAATGTCCTCTAACATTACGAACATCTATCCCAGTGTTGCTTTATTTGGGCAGCCTACAAGATCAAATGGCATGCGTTAGCAATATTGTGCAAGCAAGAGGCTATTGCTCTGTTACAAACTACACAGATCCCCCTTGGAATCATATATATAGCCAGGACTACCAAGTGTCAATAAGAACAGTCTATGTGGGGCAAATCTTGGCTTCTTTGCAAGATGAATTACTATCTTCAGAAAACATCTAGGAATTTGTAAATCATTCAACTTCTAATTGCAATTTGGTCAAAAAACTAAGTTGCATAATCAGATTTAGCCTTTTCAATATTAGTAAGTGTATGGCACAATTCCATCGAACTTTCAAAACTGTTCAAAGACACTCAGTGGATCTTATTTGGTTCAATTACATATACGGGGTATGGTTTGCAAGAATGTTTTTCCCTCAAGCAACCATTTTGCTCTTTTTTCAGATAGTCCCTACAAACTAATGTGTAGCATAAGGTTATGTTTCACAAGACATAAGTGTCAAATATTTAAAAATGCCAAACTGGCGGCTTCACATTGGTTTCTCTAAAAGGACACCCAATCCGTTTTTCATGGTTGCTAAAATTTTATTTTCCAAGCCTTTCAGCATCTCTTATCCAGACAGAAATATTTGTGTTTCAAAATCGATATTAAGGAGCAAGTTGTTAGGTTTCCAGGAGAAAATGTTGAAACTTCAATAATAAAGAACAAGCTAAATGACATGTGGCTAACATTACTTGTTATGAAAGTGATTTTGAAGTAAGCAGTGTGTGTGCATGCACATGCGTGTTTTTTTTACTCTAGACACCATGTATCTTATTCAGGGCATCCTAAAATCAGCATCTTCCTGATTTGCAAGTTGTTGTTTAGCTCTTTTGATTGAAAACTTTAAAAAAAAACCAAAAGCTGAAAACAATTCAACATTTACATGTTTATTTATAATTACAATTTACATGACTCCATAATGCGACCTCACCACAATGTGTCACTCTGTGATGAAGGCCTACAAAAGAAACTAAAGCTTTACACCAACTTAATGCAAGACCTAGGGGAAGCCATGGAAATGGGGGTGGCAGGGAGGAGATGCGGCCTCCACTATGGAAGCCTTTTCAACAGAATATTTCTACAAGATAACAAAAGTGGCACAAACCTATTACTAAAGGCTTTTACCCATTTCCATGCAAGTGTATAATCCTTGTGTGCTCATATCCTCCACTATTTTAAAAACACAAAAAAACCCAAACTATTTATAAAGTTGGGGGACATTAAGAGCAATAGAATTTTATCGAATGCACCCAAGCTTCCTCTAAAAGTTGCATCTCGTATTTTGAGACAAAGTGAAGCTCGGAACGTTTTCCCCCTTTTAAATCAGAAGAGAAAAAAAAGATCCCTCAAGATTTGCTGAAAGGGCATGATGTGTAAGTTTTAAGCCGCCTCTGTTTAAAAGAGAAAATTTGCAGTGGCGTAGAATGGCTCATCATTAGAAAATCGACAACGGCATTCATCCCAGATCAGTTTTGAGATACTAATTCTTCTGAGAGGGGTGACCAGCACTCCAAGCAACTGCAGTGTGTAAAACTCTCCAGAGAAAAGATTTCTCAAGCGGCAAGTCAGAATTATAGATAACATGGTCAGCAACAAATCCCATCACTACATCACACACACAACATGTTTGCACTAGAATTGGCTTCTAGACATCAAAACAATCTGTTCCAAAGAGGGTGAGGATGAGGAAGGAAGGAAAGTGAAGAGAAAAGCATAGAAGTCAGAAGAAAAAGAACACCAGCAGACTTGTCGGTTATCCAAAATTTAATTGCTGGTTTCATTTTTTTTAAGAGTTCAGAATTGCATCGCTTTCTTTAGGAATAGAACAAGCACTCCTCCCGTGTTCAACTACAACAGCGGCTAGAACTTAAGCAGCACCACAGGTTCCTTGCACTACTTGCAAAAGACCCTCACCCGCAAAAAGAGAAAAATTGGGGAGAAAAAAAAACGTCTTGAACCAGTGGTTCCAGAGCACACTCCTGTTGAAGCAATCCCAGTGCTCCCATCTGCTATGACAGACTAGCAATAATCCCATTGTAATTCAGGCTTGTGAAAGTAAAAGTTTCATTCACCCATTTTTAAGTGCAGCAGTTTGTATTGTTCCCTCCTTCCTATGTACAAGACTTCATAGCGATGTGGCTGAAAACTCTAAAATAAAACAGAGAGACATGGGGGTGTTTTTTTTCCAAGTATACAATAAATTTATTTTATTAAATTTGTTTGCTGCCCATCTCACTGCAAGTTGACACTCTTTTATCTATTTACTTTGCTTTGCTGGATGCTCGTTTTCTTCAAAAGAATAAAAAAGGGGTGGAGGCATAAGGGACACAGCAAACCTTTTCACAAGTAAAAACAGGAGAATTTGAGGGCATTGAGTGCTTACGATTCCCAGACTTGTCTGAAAGGGTATAATAGGGTAGTGGTGTCAAACTGGATTTCTCCAAAGGCCAGATCGGCATTGTAGTTCTCTGTGGGCTGGCGGTGGGAGTGGGGTGGGAGGACGGGGGGATGCCTCCTGCAGCACCCTGCCAGCCAAAATGGGGCACGGGGGGGGGGGGGGTCTGGTGTGGCCCCCCTGCGCCTTGTTTTTGCCCTCCATGGCTCCTACAGCACTCCTGCCGGCCGAAAACAGGCTGCATGGTGCATTTTTCAGCCCATTTTCAGCTGGCAGAGTGCTGCAGGAGGCCATGGAGGGTGAACACAAGGCGCGGGAAGGCTGCTCTTTGCCCATTTTAGCCACCAGAGGCACTGCTGGCCAGTCACTTGATTTTCCCAGGCCGGCCACGCGGGCCAGATTTAAGCACCCTGCAGGCCGGATCCGCGGGCCTTAAGTTTTGTATAGGGTCTGGTCTTTTGCTTGAGCCGGAGGTGGTAGTGGTTTGCAAGTAAGATCTGGTTCTAAAGATCTAATGGCCACCTTCACTCCTGGTCCCGTGATTGCATTTTGGGTGCCTGGCAACTGGCCCATTTGCAGCATCCCATGGTCAACAGTGCAACAGTGATTTATGACATTTCCACCCAAACCTGGCATTTACTTTTGGCATAAAATGTCCCGTAGGTTCACTTAATGACAGTGACATTTGCTTAACATGTATTCGCTTAATGATTATCACATAAAATTGGGGTTGGTCACATGGATAATCCACTCAATGACCATCCAAAAATGTTAAAGTGTAAGTAATGGGTAGGTTCCATTACGGTCATAAATTGAGGATTACAAAACCCTTGAAAAATTCTGCCTTTGAGAAAAGCTCACACCACCATAAAAGCAAGTATTTCACTACTTTAAATACCCCCAAAGAGTCTAATTAGTTAATTTTGAGGGACATAGGCAAACTGTTTAATTTTCTTTATTCATTTTCTTTATTCATCCCAGCTGCTGTAACAAAGCTGAACCTAAAATACTTTAGTTTTGTAACTTGCCTGCTGAATTCAAACTCTTCCAGTCCCAACTCTGGGAGTAGCCTGACTTCGCCGCACAGCTCCAGACCCCCTTCCACCACGAAATCCCCCACGAAAACTGCGGCCACGGAGAAATCGCCCAGAAACACCAAATGTCTCCGTGTTCAGCTTCCGTTCTTCAGCCCACGTTGTACGCCGTGAACTAAAGAAGAAAAGTAACCAGTTACAGTCAAGTTCTCTTTAGTTCCTGCTGTAAAACTCCTCTCTCAAGCAAAGACTAAAGTCATTGCATCATTTCCCTCATAAAATATCCTATAAAATGTGCTTTACAATTGTAAATTTTCCAAATCATATTGCTATTGCTAAGATTTCCAAAACACATAAATTAAGTAATTCAGAAGGATGAATTAGGGGTAAAAGGATTCAGTAACCAAGCAGCAGTATTTATGAATTAAATTTCTGCCAAGAATACATTATATACATTTGACTTTTTTCTCTTCCCTCTATCATTAAAATGTTAACTGAAGATAGAACTAAGTAAAAGTTAAGATACAAGGATATCAAGAGCCCCCAAAAATAACGCTTCTAAACATTTTAGACTCCCATCATACAAAAATGAGATTAAGGCTCAAATCCAAGGATTTCTACAGTTTTTGGTTGATCAAATTCTTTTGGTCTCAAATTTCTTCCTCATCCCCATCTATGACTGCTTACCAAACTTTAAATCTTAAGTACTGAAAAGCACTTTAGAGACTATAAAAAAAAATGCTTTTAGGACTTTTCAAAGCATGGCTTCAATAATCTGGGAGGAGCTGTAGGTAAAATCTACAATATAGTACAAAATTGAAAAAGACATTCACTTGCAATTGAAAAAGAATCAAGGAGTGCAGATTTAAGGACATTCATTTGTTAAAAAAACAAATTTATGCTCAATATCAGAGTATGGAAGATGATACCAGGCAAAAACAATATTAAACTGACAGAATTAGTGAGGAAGAGATAAAATAATAAAGTTGCTAGAGTTCTGTTACCTAGACTTTAGTTCTGATGAGATGTTATCAAAGAAAGATTTTGTTTTGTCATAATAGCAATTGGGTCCCAGTAGATCCTCATCTGGGTTGCCATCACAGTTTTCAGCAGCCACAGTAGGCTCTCCCTTTTCTTCTCCGGTGTCAACTTTATCATCTGATGGGGGAAGTGGGAGAGAGAAGGAATAATTATTTTTAAATGTGCATATATAATAAGCTACACTGTTACTAGATTAAGGGTCTCCAAACTTGGGCAATTTTAAGACTTGTGGACTTTAACTCCAAGAATCCCTTAACCTGCATGGCTGGCTTACGAATTCTGGGAAGTGAAGTCCACAAATACGGGCTGAGGAATTCTGGAAGTTGAAGTCCATAAGTCCTAAAGTTGCCAAGTTTAGAGACCCCTGTACTGGATGTTTTCTTTCATCCACACCAAGGAGAGGGGACTGGAATAGAAGAAACAGTCAAAATGCTAACCCTTGAAATTCAGTTTCTTCCTGAATTCTTTATCCAATTCTTCTCGGTTGAACTGTGCATTGGCGCTTTCAAAATCAAAGTCACCTTCAAACTTGATTGTATTCTCTTTCACGGCAGCTGGTCGATTCTGTCCTCTGGAACGATTCCTAGTTCTTCTATTTCCTAAACAGAAGAAGTTACAATCTTCTAGTGAGAATTCATTTAATTTTAGACAAAGCAAGGATTGACCCCACATGCTCCTTGCTCAAGGCAATGCATGATGCTGTGTTGTTCAACATCATTTGAATTCCACAGAAGTGATGCCAGCAAACTGGCTGATCTGGTATTCTCATTCTATTAATGCTTGACTGGCATGAATACCTAGAATTTGATAGAGATCGTCTTACACTCAGCAGAAGATTATCAAATTGAAAACTTCAGGAAATTTTGCTTCTGAATCTTGTTTATACAGATAGTCCTCAACTTACAACCACACTTTTGGTGACCGTTCAAAGTTACAACAGCACTGAAAAAAATGACTTATGACTGTTTTTCATGCTTACGACTGTTGCAATATCCCCGCACTCACGTGATCACCTTTTGTGCCCTTAAGACAAGCAAAGTCAATGGGGAAGCCAGATTCACATAACAACTGTGTTACTAACGTAACAACTGCAGTGATGCACTTAATTACTGGGGCAAGAAAGGTCATAAAATGAGGCAAAACTCACAACTATCTTGCTTAACAATGGAAATTTTTGGGCTCAATTCTGGTCCTAAGTTGAGAACTACCTGTATTGCAATATAGTGAAAAACAATTCTATTTAATTTAGAAATATTTTGCTTAACTTCTACTCTGCTGAACCTTACAGAAATAAGTTCTTGCATTCTAATTCATTTTACATTTTGACTTATATTTGAAATATTTCTCATAGACCAGCACAGTCTCCTCATTTAATGCTGCTAAAGTCATATCACGCTGCAAGACTTCAGGTCCTTATGGACTATACTGATGTCCTTTTACTGTAATTCTTTTAGTTTTTCATGCATAGAGATGTTGAACTCTTTTAACTTTCAAGTGAAATAGGAGTATACTGAATTAATTAGGAGTAATTAATCTTGATTCTTCTATGAAAGGTTGCATTACAGAAGTAATGCAGAAGAGGGCAATTCAGTTGCTTTGAAGAATTAAATTCAATTACTTTGGACAATTTACAATCAGGTAACATACCTGATCTCCTCCTCTGGGGCCTTCTATTCTCATCATTCACCTGCCCTTGCGTTTGCACAGGTGGTGGGTCAACTATATCTAAGACAAAATAGGAAAACCTGTTCACTCCATATAGCCAAGATGCTGAAAGGCAACAGCAGATGGTAGTTCCAATTACTATTAATTTAAAATGCTGGCATAATGTCTGAAGGAAAAGATTTCAGTACCATTTGTCTTGTGATTCTGTGGAATCTGACGTGTGTTGCGTTGAATTGCTGGAGGAGCTTTGACTGCCTTTTTGGGATTCAAGCTGTTATCCAGCGGGCCAGTCTGAACAGCCTGCTCCACCATTGGACTTTTGCGCACTGAATGAACAGATGGAAAAGCAGCACCTGAGAGAAACCAAGCAATGTCAGTAACCCCTGCATTTATTCCGACCAAACTTGATTCGTGCTCAGAGACCTTGGCTTCCCTCAATCCTGTCAAAAGATTTTGAAACAATCTTCTCCTGAAAGAGGCTTACTCTAGGAAGCATTAGTGATTGATCAAAAACACTGCACAGATGGAGATGCTAGAAGGCAGAAATTCAATTTTCCTATAGTTCCTGAATAGTAGCAAATTTCAACAGGTTACTTGAAATAAATTTCACCGCACGTATTTCACACCAAACCAGATTGGTTCTCAGATTTAGATGAAAATCACACCCTTTGAATCTTTGGGAAGAAAGTCTGAAAGCTAAGCTCTTTCACACAGAAATGTGAGTACTGACATAATTGAAAGATCTTGTTCACACATCACACCAAAGTTGAAGTGTGTTCTTTTGACTAAGTTACAATTGACTGGATAAGTGCCACATGCTAAGCTAAAACCAAACAAGTAATATTGCTCAGAATGACATATGAATGTATCCATATTTAAAAAGGTTAGCTGCTTGATTGTCAGGTGATTATGATCATGGATTCCTCACCATATTGACACAGGCAGCTAATAGCAAAGCTCAAAGGTACCAGTATAAAACATACCAATTTCAGACTTGTGGGATTTGCTAGCAGATTGGACCTATCCATCCAGCAGCAAATCTACAAGTTAAAAGCAGCACGTCTAAATATTCCATAATAATTTGATTCAATGGAAAAACATAGCTTTTCCTGGGAGAGCACACATTCAAACTTTCACCAGAATTGATGTGTTTCAGGAAATCTTTAGCCTGATATCAGTTTATTTGAGCAAATAGTTTTTAATACCATAACAAGTCATTTGGAAGCCATTCCACTCAAACATGCAAATTTTGAATAGCTGTGAGAAATTTGTTATAAAAGAAAACTCAACAAAGCCTCTATGAGGAAAGAAACAAGGTTTCAGCCTATGTCTGTGAAAAAATTAGGAGCTGAGCTCAGGAAGGTATGAAAAGCCTTTGAGGGGGAGGAATGAACCAGTAAAAACTTAGAAAAACAGCTATAATAGTTCAGAGATTTGTTTCTTGACTTGATCTATCTCAAGGAGCTGACAAGTCCTCTTGACAAGTATTAAGCTTTATATCTAGCATTGTTTTCTGGATATTTAACACTGACAACAGCATGAAGCAGTTGTGAAGGAAATAGAAGCAGGGCAAGATCAAGGTTCCTGCTAAGGACACATGAAGCTTCTGTTTTGGAAGGAAAATAAAGCATGCAGATACATGGATTCCTTTAGCTCTTCAACTACAGAATTCAATTAACTGAATATATAACTCTTTCCTTTTGATTTATGATTATATTCATCTTCTCTTTCCCATCAAATATTCCATTACTGTGATGCTGATTGAAACATCAAATACAAGAAAACATATTATATATAAAATAGAATCATCCATAAACCTTGCTTGGATCCCATATATTTTTTAAAAAAACATGTAATTGTATTTGAAACTAACTCATAGTAGGCAATCATACAGAGACACGCATTTCCACAGTAAGATAAAGTCCAACCACTTTGCAACTAAATAATTGAAAATTAGATCTGAACCACGAATTGATTTCTAGAGGTATATGCTTACAGGCACATATTTTGTTACTGCTTGAAACAGTAAAATATTTATGCAATGCTTGTATTATGTCAAAACCTCTTGAAATCTTTTCTAAGTGGCCCTGAAGGTGAAAAAATTTCTAGAGCTGCAAATTAACTTCTAAGATGCCAAGCTGACAAAATAGCATTACCCTTTCTGAATATGCAAGAAATTCAGAAAACTTCTATTACTACTTAAAAGCTCCTCACACAGCTTCCCTCAAATATGATTCTGAGGAGATTTGCAACTTTTTCCTCCCTCTCTGCTTTAGACAATCCAAAATTCAAGAGGAAGGAAACGCCACCCCCATCAAGCATTAACCACGTTCAAGGCTATTTAAGAAAATGCACAAAAATGCATTTAGAAAGCATAGAAGAAAAAATAAAACCACCTGAAGAAAAAAAGCACAACTCCCTGAAGAAAATCTTACTCTAGAAACGTTCGAAATACTGAACCAAGGGACTGCTCCCTGTCCTCTCCTTCCCAACTTTTGCCTATCATTGCAGAACCCTGGCCTCACAGGTTTTGCCACAGAATTCAAGCAAGAGCAACTACACACCCATCAACTAGTCAGGATGCCGAATTCACCAGGCCAGAATTTATCTGAGGAAACCGTCTGACCAAATACGTAAGCTACTGTGTTCCAACGCCACTCAGGAATTCATAAGACATGCCCACATACAATGGATTGCTTTGTCGATGTCCTATCTTCTGCCAATATACTAAACATTATAGGAATAATTTTCTCCCGGCTTTAATTTGTATTTCCCCCCTTCTTCTCTTAGTTGCGTAGGTAGGATTTTTTACAAAGTGGAACGCTTCCAAATATGCAACAGCTCATTCTCCATGTGTTTAAGCTCCCAAATTTCCCTGGCTCCATTCTGCACTATCCCTTCAGTCTAGTTTTCATCTCAGAACGTTAAATGAGTGGCTAAGAAGCAAGTTCCTGTTCATCTCTACCCATTCTGATACCTGGAGCAGGTGCACCAAGGGTTTCAGAAATAAGACTACTGCGGTAATTTTAGCACGTGTTACTCTGTTCAGGAACAAGAAAGGAAAAAAAAAACAAAGCTTTTGCAAACACCATGCAATTCTTCTAATACTTGGAATCCTCAAGCTGCTGTTACCCTTAGAAGACAGCAGATGTGGCTCTGATGACAAGTCAGGCTCTGAAACTGGCTGAGGAGATGAAGAAGTGCTAGGACTGGAAGCAGCTGCTGATGCTGGAGGGCTTACCAGCTTCTCTAGAAAGACAGACAAGGGAGGAGAAGAAAAAGCAGAGGAGGAGACTGGTGAGACACACGGCAGTACTGACATCCAGATGACTGAGGAGAGAAGATTTAGGCAGCTAACATATTTTTAAAAGTTCTGAAACTGAAAAGAATTTGACCAGGGGACAAGACAGATCCTGTTAAGTTGTCCACCGTCAGATATACATTACACATCATAACTTTATGTGGAAATGCTTTAAATAAGTGACAGAAATTAAGAAATGGACAAAAAATTAATATGTAATTTAACACTGAGTAATTTATTTTTCCTGAATGAATATGAGTAACCTTTAATTTTCTCACTGCTCAGAATTTTACCTTGTGCGTTTCCAAAAGTATACGTTAGTGTTCATGTAGAAAACCGAGTCCAACATTCATCCACCCCCTACAAAAACCCCAAAGAGTAACTGCTCAGATGCACTGAAAAGAGGAAGGAATCTTAGTAAGCGTTCAACTGATATTCGTTACTTTGGACATTTTACTCACATATACCACCCAGTGAGCAGCCTATCTAAAAATGGATTAGTTGAACAACCTTCACTTAATAACCTTGTTTAAAACCAGTTAAGTTTTTAATAAAACAAGCTTAACATTGATTTTTGTAAAGTTATGCTTTCAACTTAGAAATGGCCCAAATTCAACGTATCTTTAGTCTAATTCTCACTCTGTGTATCAGTCGGTGCCAAGGTGGGATGTCTTCAGATTAGAGAGTTATATAATGAAATGTTTTCCCACAATACTTTGATGCAAATTTCATCAATATATATTTCTCCCTCAGAAGAATTTTCTGAGGACATGTAGTCCAGCATTAAATGGTGCAGCCCAGAAACCGATCATCTCAACGACAGGCAGGTCTTTGTTACTCACCTAAACCAAGAGATGCTGCATATTGCTGTCCAATTAAAGAATTGGCGGCAAGCTGACCGTAGGATGACATCCCTCTGAAAGGACTATAAGGCACATGAGGTTGAAAAGAAGATGCAGATGCAGAGCTCAGAGACGACTGCAAAAAGTGAATGTGAGACAATTAGCAAACAGAAGAAAGCAAATGGAAAAATTGTCATTAAATATATGCTTTAAGAAATGCAAAGATTAACACATATTATGCCACTGTTGGTTTAATCATGGTTTCTGAAGAAGCAAAGTGGTCTGGCTGTTAAATGTGTTTAATATCACACTGGCAGGCAGCTTAACATCTGGTCGATAATTTTAAATCTGATGATGTTGTGAAAGGAACAGTATCACAAGAAAAAAAGGAAAATCCTTGTAACTATCCATTTACAAATCAAGTGAGGAAAGATTCATTCAGCTGTATAAACACAACCAATTTTCCACATCAAGCTGAAGATGAAAATCAAACAACTCTCATCCAAATTATGCATTATCATTTTAATAAAGAGCCACAGTTGGGGTAGTGGTGAAGACATCGGGTTAGAAATTGGGAGACTGTGAATTCTAGTTTTGCCTTAGATAGGAAGTCATCTGGAAGGTTCTAGGCCAGACTTTCACTCTCAACTCTAGGAAGATGGCAATAGCAAACTACTTCCCCAAACTAAGAAAACTATAGGGACTCATCCAGGCAGCTATCAGGAGTCAAGATTGATTTGAAGGCACCCTGAATGTTTTAGTACAAGCCAGCTGCTATAATCTTCACAAATCATAGCCATGAAAATAGATCTTCCTGCCTCATCATCTCCTTCAAAACCCAGTGCTATGTAATGCTAATGTTTTCTTTATTTTTTGGGGGGGACGGGGGACGGACACTTTTTGCCCATTGATAGATTTACAGGATTTTAGTTTCTTATGTGTCCATTACTATTTATCTGTTAAATCACCAATCCTCAATGTGTTTCATTTTTGGGTTCTAGGTTCTAATTTTTGAATAGGAGTGCACTGGCCAAGCATTCAGAGATAGTGGTTAAATTTCTTTATAAAACTATGTGGTTCTATCACACTAGCCAGGCAACAAATCAGAAAAAGCCCACATGCTATTAATTATTAATGTAACAATTTCCCCATTGTTAGAGGGAGAGAGGTGGTCTTAAGATTTGAAATAACAAACTTGATTGAATACAAATACATTTCAATCAAATATATCTAGGATCAGTACTGCCATTTGTTTAGAACATGATCAGATGGATTTCACCTTACCTCCCATTTCAATTATCAATATTTGCAAATGAGTACATCCTAAAACATGGCTAACAATAGTTAAACTAAAAGTGAAACACTTCACATTGATAAAGCTTACTTAATATTGGCACCAATTTTATCCATTTTCTGGTTTATTTCAATACATTAAATCATAAATTAATCAAATGGATTAGGGATCACAACAGATTACACTACAAATAAGAATCCAAGATGAATATTAACTAAGGATAGCATTCTGATGGAAATGCATTTTACTAGGTTTTAAGCTGACCACAATAAGCACTGTGTGTTAACAGTCATTATATTTTAGATTTAAACAGCCATTGAAGTTTATTAACTATGACTGGTTTATCATGGTGTGTAAACCAAGTAGTATCTGAAATTATTAACATATTGGAAACAATAGCAACTTAGTCAAATATTAGAGAAAACATTTGAAAAACCTTAAAACTCAAGAGGTATTTGTTTCCCATTTTCATTTATATGCTTCTAAGAAAGGAAACTCCAATATACTTTACATCTGTATTCAAACTTGAATGTTCAGATTTTTTAAAATGGTTAGTACTGTTTTTGCTTAAATAAGACTAGGGATCTAACTAAACCAATTTGCAGAAATGGCTGTGTTGAAATATGCTCTAGTTACATCAGGTTTTTCAAGTAAAATCTTTACCAAGGGCTATTTTTTAAATGAGTTCAGATAGAAACCCAATTTCCATTAACAAATGACTCACCAACCTGTTATAGTCAAGATACCTAAAGTATTTCCCCATCAGGATCTCTCTGAGTTGAAAATTCATTGGGAGAGGACCCCATTCATGCCTTCACAACTGGGGACATCCTTAAGAAATAGGTGAGATAATCAACCTTCCATCCTTCCAAGGTCAATGAGGGCCTAGATTGTTGGGGGCAATATGCTGATTCTGTAAAGCACTGTGGAGTAGTTTACAAGTCTAAGTGCTATTGCTATAATCTTCCCAATCACACTCTAGTGTTTTGGAATAACAAGTTTTGTCATTTTTGTTTCTATTTCTGTTATCATTGTGTTGCAGCGAATAAACAGGTCTTAATAAGATAATTAATCTACTGTGATTAAGCTGTTTGTGTTTTCATTCTCTACATCACTTACACTTCTATTGTTCTTGTCCTTGAGCACTATATTTAACAGAAAGCTATACCAATTTAACCTTAGAAAACATAACAAGCAATAAGTCATTTTTACTGAATTAAAATTTATCAATAGGCCCAGTTGAATTTATATATGCCTACTAAGGATGGTTTTTAACTGTTCGACATTCCCAAAGAGATACAAGGTGAAACGTTTTTCCATCCCAGTTGTAATTACTTACTTGGACAATAGCAGGATCTTGGGGCAGATTATGCTGTGCTTTCGGAGGCTCACATACAGTGATATCTTTAATGTCACTCCCTCGGAAGATGATGTATTCATAAACTTCTTCCCTCGGAGGAGCAGGGCGGTCTGTGGGACGATCTTCTGTTCCAAATGAGCGCACTTTGAAGAAAGACTTCAATGTTAGTACTTGAACTCAATAGCTGTTTCACACCATCTTTATATATGTATTGTCTTTTTGGCTATATGCTTTGACCTATGCTATCAATTCTCAAAATGCGACTTAGTATTCATTGAAGAAAGTAATTGTAACTCAGGGTTGAACTGTGGGGTCCTCTGTGCTCTCTGAGCTTGGTGGTTTTCTTGCAGATGTTTTATTATCAAACTAAGTAACATCATCATTGTTAAGTTAGTATTTTTAAAAACTTATACTGATCTGGCTACTGAGCCGTCCAAGTTGTTAGCACTTGTTAACCAATATTAAAGGCTGCCTCTTGCTTCCCTTTCCGTTACACTGTATTGTTGCTTTGGAACTCAGATAACTCCTGTGAAGGAAAATTAACAGATAATTTCTCAAGTTTTTCTAATGCAAAGAGTAATGGAAGAAACTTATTTCTCTTCCGTGGATCCGCCCCCATCCATGAGGCAGGGCGAACTGTGCTCCAATTGACAGGACATCCTGAGTGTCCTGTTTAATATTCTCTCCAAGAAGCTTATCCAGCACTTATGCTGACAGAATGTGATCTATTTTTAAGCTGTATTTTGAGAGTATACATTAAATGACTAAAGGTAGTCCTTGACTTACAGTCACAATTGAGTCCAGTGTTTTTGTTGCTAAGTGAGACATTTGTTAAGTGAATTTTACCCCCTTTTATGACCTTTCTTGTTACACTTATTACATGAATCACTGCAGTTGTTAACAATACAGTTAAGTGAATCTAGATTCCTCATTGACTTTGCTTGTCAGAGGTTCGCAACAAGTGACACTGCAAGCATCATAAATACGAACCAGTTGCCAAGCATCTGAATTTTGATTATATGACTATAGGGATGCTACAATGGTTGTGTGAAAAATGGTCATAAGTCACTTTTTTCAGTGCCACTGTAACTCTGAATGGTCACTGAATCAACTGTTGTATGTCAAGGACTACCTGTACAATTATGGTCTTATACTAAGCATTCTAAAGGCAGGATCTATCCAATATGTTTTCAACATTAGGCAGAGACATTTCATTTTCCAAAGGCTTTACATTACTGTTTTCTTCCTGAACAATAAATATTTCATTTATACTGTCATCTTTTAAAAAATGAACTGGCTGGAAATACTTATTAAAAATACTACATAAATGTATTAAATAAGGATGTAACAACACTGTTTTAATATAAGCAGCAATGCTGTTTTGTATGAATGGTCCGGAAATTAAAACATATCAAGTTTCTCTTATGTTTTAAATAAATAGATTACTCAAAATTATACTTGAATGTTTGTTTTTCACTAACATTGCTCATTTGCAGGAATGAAACCATATAATTTGGGGCTGAAGAAAGAAGTAAACCAAATATTGATGTAATTAATCCCTCAGTTTTCTTTAAATCATGCCTATCCACCCCAGCAGAATGGAGCAATTAGCTTGATACCGAGAGAAATAAAAAATGTTTATTCAATATGAAGCAAAAAAAAAACCTGGTATTTTTTAAGACAGTAATTGTCAATCCAAAGACTTGTGTAGTTTTCAATGGGAGAGGAAGAATTAACATGACATTTGGACAGAAAGATCAAGGAGTTGTTCCACACATTCCGCCTATTAACAGGTTTCACTTTTTGGAGGACAGAAATTACATGTGTATTAGGCTGAACTGAATCAAATTAGCAGAACTTCATTTTCCTGACAGGAGATTCCTTTGTTTTCACTGTAACAACTGACAAGCTTCCTCATTCATCCACATTTGTTGCTGCCAGATTAAAGCTAGAGGTCTAGTTATATGTTCAAGATATGCCTCAGTGCCAGTTAACAACTGTACAATTCTTCAGATGCAGCCAATTTTTTTTAAAGCGGTACCTCTTTTATTTCCTTCCTAAGCATAATCATAGCATAGGAGTTCTCAATTTAAGACAATTAAACCTAGAAATTTAGTCAAATTGTTGTGATAATTAAGCCAGACATTCATGTGACAGTCTCACTACTACAATCCCAGTTCTCACTATTGTGGTTGTTAAGCAACTGTGCAGGGGTGCCTCAGTGAGGGGAGGCCCAGCACAAAGAAACCTGTCATGGCTTGAGAGGCCTCAGCCAGCTAGGCCCACTGGCACATGGGCCTCCTATTCCCAAGTCCCTAGAGGTGTGGGTTTTCTCCTTGCCCCACCATGCCAGGGTCCTTACTGCTGCTGACAGACGTGCCCAGCTGATGTGAGGCTCAGATAGAAAGCTAGCTGAAGGCAACCTTCCTCAGATGCAAATCTTTCTCAAGGCTGCCCAGGAATAGGAAGTTGGCCAGCAAAAGAATGGGACAGGTAAGGTGGGGAAGGGAGAAGGCCCAGGCCTCTTGGGACTAGCAGAGTAGAAAGAGACTTGCACACCAATGACCCTAGATCAGGGTTTCCTAACCACCGCCCCCCGGTCTCTGGATTGGCACCACGGCATGCCAGAAACAGGACCATGCAAACAAGCAAAGCCCCAGCCGCAGGATGCAGGCAGCACACGAAACCATGCCTGCTCTGGTCCGCGGAAAAACCTCTCTTCACAGAACCAGTCCCTGGTACCCCAAAGGTTGGGGGCCACTGCCCTAGATGACTGATGCCTTCCAGCCCACAATTGGAAGGAGTTGCAGAACTCCCAAAGTTGCAAGAGCACGCATGCTGCCAAATGCTGTCATTTTAATCATGTGACCGGGGACAGTGCAACATTTGGAATTTTGGGCAGGGGCTGTGACTCCCTTTGTTCAGCTCATCCTAAATTGGAATAAAAAGTGTTCATTCAGTGACTATTCTAAGTCAAGGACACATTATTGCTCTCATAATATGCTATTGTCTCTTCTGTTAGGAAGAATGACATCATGGGTACTCCATCTTTAATTGTTGAAGGCAGGTGGGAACATATTTATCACATCCAGGACAGACCAACAAAAACATTAATATCTCCTCAACAAATTCCATCAGAGGAAAGTTATGATACTTTCCCAAAGTAATGCAAGAAGACTGGGAAATATTTTTTTATATTAGAACAGTAAATAAAGTACCATATTTAATTAAAGAGATTTAAATTTGAAGACGCTCTAATTCTAATAATGTTACTGAATAATCAATCATCATTTTTGATCTGATTAGATCTAGATATTAAAAAGCAAAATATTACCAACTGGCAATTTTTAACAGCCCTGAGCACAACTCAGTAGTACAGTGTTTCACCATTACTAATTAAATCAGTCCAATTATTTCACCTGAAAAGTAGTTTCCCTTCATTTTAAAGGATTCAGCCATTAAAATTAATGAAATCCTGAAGTAGATATAACTTTATTTTCACGATTCTGCAGAAGCTTGAAAATGACAATCTGCTTTAATAAATTGGTCTGTAGCATTCATTTATATAGCTGCTCATCTGAAATACGTGATATGCAGCTAATACTAAAAACACATTCATATACAAAAAAAAAAAAACCCCACATAAAATGCGTAGCAGCCAAAAGAAAATTACAAAAACATCTGGTACCACAACAGGAAATGGGCACCATCGCTCATTCAGAACCCCAGGCTATTGCGCAGGACCAAGACTTCAAGGTCTTGCAGGTCTGGGACCAATATAATATCTTGAGGGATGATATTCCAGAGGGCAGGCACCCCTGCAAAAACGACTCTCCTCTTGAGTTCCAGCTGACACTACTAAGGAGAAGGGACCCACAGCATGCTCCAACTGCTGGACAGGATCGGACAACAGAAAAAAAAAAACAGGGAGAGATGGTCTCATAAATAATCCAGCCCAATAGCAACAATACTTAGACTTATAAACTGTTTCATAATGCTACAGCCCTCTCTAAATGGTTTACAGAGGCAGCATATTGCCCCCAACAATTTGGGTCCTCATTTTTCTGACCTCAGAAAGATAGAAGGCTCAGTCAACCTTTAGTCGGTTGGAATTGAACTTCTAGCAGCCAGCAGAGTTAGCCTGTAATACTGCATTCTAACCATTGCACCATCAGGGGTCTTAAAGCCCAAGCCATGTAAGGCTTTAAAGGTGACTACACCCTCATTTTGAATTGCATCCAGAAGCATACCAATAGCCAATGCAGTTTTGCACAGCAGTGATGTCGCATGTGCCAAATAATAAAAGCACTTTTGATTTTGGTGCACATTCTGCACCAGATTAAGTCCTATACAGACTGTATTCTAACCCTCCAATTGGAAGGTCATTAGGACATGACTAACTGAGCAGGCTTCCTGATCCAGGAAGGGGTGCAACCTACAACACAATCCAAAGCTGTGCAAAGATCTCTTAAGCATGGCTGCCTCTTGCTCCTTTGTTAGGAGCCGTGTATTCAAGAGCATCTACAGGTTACACTCTGGTTCTGAGGCAGTGCAACAACCATTCAGAACCAAAATGGAAAGTCCCAGAGGGCCCGAAAACCCAAAGTCACTGTCTTCTTTTTGCAGGAGATTTAAATTGCAATATCCCTTATTAAAAAGTACATAACTTTTTTTGGCTTTGATGAAAATATAGAATCAGAGCCCCCTCCCCTTTCTAGAAATAAAGATTAATTTCAAGAGTTGAAGAAGCTTCTTAGGTGAGAAGAGAAACTTCAAATAAAGTTTCAAATAAAAACAAGAAAGTCCATTTGCCTCTTGAAAAAAGCACCTTTGGGACAACCATAACCTGGATGACTGAGAATCTCCATAGATGATTAACTTTAAACTTAGTTTAAGAACACAACATTTAGATGGACCAATCCTGCTGCTGCAGATTCTACTTTTAAAGTTCCTTCAGGATCAAAAAATACATTGTTAAAGCAATCAAAGTTAAATGAGGACAGATTTCAGCATTCTTTAGCAACTATACAGTATTTTATTTTTTCACATTTCTTTCCTTGAGGAGGAAGTTACAAACCAATTTTTAGGTCCTGTTAGAAATAGGGGCTCCCAGTGGCACCAGCACTATTTGGCCACTAGATGACTTTGCAGCATTCAGCACCAAATCCACTTCTCTTTTCCAAAAAAACCCAGGTAGATTTACAGTCCTACAGAATTCTTGTTTAGCTAATGTGATTCTGGAATCTTTGAAGTGGTGCTAGTCTAGCACATGCAGAAGAGATAATGGGTCAGTTTCTAAAGATAACTGAGGAGCCTGTTCCTGCCATTTCAAAAGACGTTATGCCCTCTTCTGTTACCACATTGCGTTTCTCAGTACACGTAGTCCTCGACCTACAACTATTCATTTAGACACTGCTTACTGTTACGAAGGCACCGAAAAAAGTAATGTACAAGCATTGCAGCATCCCCACAGTAATCAAAACTGGGGAACTTGGCAACTATATAGCATTTATGATGGTTGCAGCAGCCTGGGGTTATGTCATAGTCATGAAATCCAGCCAGTTTCCAACAAGCAAAGTCAATGGGGAAAGACAGGTTAGCTTAACAACTGCATGATTCACCTAACAACTGTGTCCAAAAAAAAATGGTAAAATCAGTTGTAACTCACTTAACAACCTCCTTGCTTAGCAACATAAATTCTGGTCCCAACTGTAGATGTAAGTTGAGGGTTACCTCTATCTGAATTTGCTTTCTTCTTTTGCATATCTAAGTTTTGCTTCTCACACATTATAAATCTTTAGAAAAGATTAATGGAAAGGGACTGACTCGGTTTTTTCCTCCATTTGTGCTTTGGGTCTCAATAACTTTTCTTAATTAAACAGAAGAATTGTTTATTCTTTGGTTAAGGATTTTTTTCCCCCACCATTTTTAACAGAATCAACATCAGCTTCATTGGGAGAAGCTTCTTTAACAGCATAAAAAATGCCTCCCTACCTGGAATAGATTCTAAGGCACAGATTTTTTTCCCCTCTTCATTTTTAACTTGCTTTTATAACACTTCATTTTGGAGTTATTTAGTGTTCAAATATTATTAGACTGCATTAAAGATCCCAAACATCCTCTATAGTTTAAAAAGTGCCTTTTCCCCATTTGCAAGATATACAGGAAGCTGGGAATAATTAGCAAATTTCAGCCACTTCCTAAAAGGATTTGACTTTTTGCATTACTGGAAGCCAATGCCTATGACAGAAACACTTGTAAAGCTTTGCTAGCTTTAGCCTTGCCAAAACTTCAGTTAAAAAGAGCTTTGCTTCAAACTGACCTAGGTCCTCTCAGGGTAATCCCTTCCATGTAAAAAGTCAGCAGTGATCATACCAGGGATTTTCAACCTGGCAGCTTTAAGATGTGTGGAGTTCAATTCCCAGAATTCACCAGCCAGAAATCCACGTCTTATAAGTTTGCCAAGGTTGAGAAACACTGGATCATATAGGATTGATAATACTGATTCATTCTGCTATGATATAGATGGCTGAGTTCTGGCATAAGTTACTGCCTACATTGGTTCCAAAGGATGGCTGACTTCTTCATGATTCCCTTCTCTATTTCAATCCAGTTGCCATCTTATCCGAATATGGGGTAAGTCCCTCTTTGTTCATCAATCCAGGATACTAAACCAGCTGTCAGCAATTGGTGGGTATAGGCAAACATGCAATTAATACCTCCAATCCCAAAGACATTTATGATTTATTTTAAAATGTTGGCACTCCAAATGACCATTCAATTCACCTCTATGGACAGGCAGCTTCTGGCCACATCATAGTCTAAATGATTTCACTATTCTGAAATCACAAGTTCCCCCAGGCAGTATGCAAAACTGCTAGCAACTTTCATACAAGACTTCTGGAATTTAGGTATGAAACTTTGTAAATAGTCTAGTGCATTACAGTTAAGGATTAAAAATCCTAAACAACAATTTCATCAATTCTTTTCTGCTGGTATTTTAAATAGTGCCATCTCACAGATATTAATAACTCCAGGAATCTGGGTCAAATCTATGCTGTCAACCATTATATAAATTTGCCACAACTTTGAAAGCTAAGAAAATGAGAGCCTTTCACAATTTAGGACAGGGCCCTGCATCCTAAGGCTATGGACTAGTAGCAAACCATGGCCTGTTAGGAACCAGGCCACACAAGTGGCAGGTGAGCAAGTGAAGCTTCCTCTGTGCATGCACATGATAACTCTAGGTTGTATGTGAACCCATCCCTCCTCCCTGTCCATGGAAAAATTATCTTCCACAAAACTGGTCCCTGGTGAGAGAAAGATTGGGGACCGCTGATTTAGGGGACTCATTTCTTCTGCAATAGCTTGTGCTTGACTGGGTAACCAGCTAAGTTTCTCAACTTCCTCCCTGATTATGTAACGTTATTAGCATTATGTTCTACCAATCTGTCCATGACCAGAACAACCATTTAGCTAAGCCAGGCTGCATTTTGATGTAGTAGTTAAGGTGCTGGTGTAAAAACCTGTAGACTATGAGTTCTAGTCCCGCCTTCACATTAAAATCAGTTGGGTGACTTTAGGCTAGTCACTTTCTCAGCCCAACCCACCTCACAGGGTTGTTGTGAGGAAAAGAAAAGAAAGGAGCATTATGTCGCCATCTTGAATTACATTAAGAAACAAGATATTCTGGCAACGACATCCACAGACAATTCTTGCTCTGTCTCTGCAGAAAAAGCTAATTCAAAATCCTTGCTGCTCTCTAAGCATTCAGTCTATGCTTTCTTCAATTTAGTCTTTGTGGTCTCTAAATCTGTTTCTGCCTTTCCTATAACCATGCTGTATTTCTCTCCCTTTATTTTGGAAATCTTTCAAAAGTGCATTTTAAATCTGTTACACTACTCTCGCCCCAAATTTCCTCCAACTTTTATACTATTCATTCATCATCTATTTATTTACACCAAAGACCATACACCTTGAAAAGGATTTCTTGCTTGTGTGGCCTTATTTTAATGCAATATTTGAAAATGTTTCTTTCATTGGAGGCCCTGGTGATTTAATTCTGAATTTGTTATAGACACACACTCTTTCAAATGCCCTTTTTCCATTTTAATTTTTTCCCCTCTAACATAAATGATGAGGGAATGCCTTACGGTTCCTTCTGAACCAAGTTGGATCACCTTAGCCTTTCCGCATTGGAACAAAAGAAAACCAGTATTACTACAAAAAAATGCTTCATAGCTCCAGTTAACTCCACCCAAACAGCAAAGCTACCAACTGTAAGGCTTCACAACTCTAGTTATTTTTTTCTAGTGGCAAAATGACGAACATTCTAAAATGTTATAAATATCCCCACCCTGTGTATCACAGTTAAAAAAACGTTTCTCCACCTCTCTCCCAATTTACACCCTGTAGCTAATTGTTAAACCTAGAGCTGCTAAAAATCATACATTGTCAGAGATAGAAGAAAATCTACTTCTGGGTATAATCTGAAGTTTTCAGAAAGAGCTTTTGCCTTAACCAATCAAAAGGAGAAATGGAGCATTGTTCCTTAGGCATCAAAAAAAAAATTCTTCAGAATATGACACTAAGAAACTCAACAGCCAAAGGGAGGCAGAGCAGCTAATTGAGGACAGAGAGTAAAGTTGAGGAAAGCCACACATTACTCAAACACACTCAACATCAATCAAGGAAATAATCCATACTTTTGCCATGATGAATACTACGCAGTAAAGTTTAACACTGATTTGAAAACAATCAAAGGACAGGAAAGAAGGCACCCATTCTCTGGGAGGATTTAACAAAAGAATACTCTCAAAAGTTCTGATTTTTCACATAGACTTTAGAGCTAAAAACCATTCTAGAAAATTTAGCATTATAGTTCTAGCAAACCACACAATTAACAAAGCTATTCCCATTTTTTTCCAAAATGACTAGATGTATCACCAAAGACAGAACAAGTTGATCCAGTGCTTTCAACATGACTATCCAACTCTGCTTACATGTACAAGTATGCATTAATCAGTACCTGAGTTTGCATATATTCTCCACAAAACTTTACTAAATATACTCAGGAGCAGAGTTTAAATTTTAAGTCACCTTCTTATTCTAAGCCACAAAATAATAAAACTGGCTCAAAATGGAAAGCCAAACTACAAAGTGCTGGTTTTCTTTCAAGTGGGAGGGGAGGGAGCTGAATAAAACAGAACAGTCATTGCTGTTTAGCTAATTTCATGAGGCCCATAAACAGAGCAAATGGATAAATGGCCAACTACTACTTTTGGGAGAGGCAGTTATGCTAATAACAATGGAACAGGGATTGCCAACAGACAGAGACTACCTTGTTTTCCAGAATAAAAATGAATTTTATATAATATCTTCCTAAAATACATTAAAACATTTTAGAAGGATGAAACTCTTGCACAAAGCACAACTCGACTCTTTGGTTTCAGTTAATGACATTTTCATCTTTTCAGAGTGCCCCCCCTTTTTTTAAGAGTCAGGATGGGGAAAATTATTTCTATTTAATCCCAACATTTCATATATAGAGTATATGCTTTAGAAAAATTACATGCAATAAATTTCCACATGAATTGTACACAACTGAGTGACTTTTTCCCCCTTGGGTATAATCACATAAAATACATCTTTTCCTGAAGCATTTTATACCTTAATTTCTCAGTGGCATAAAACAGGCAGTATCAGATACACTATATTTGGTTTTTATAAACCACCAGTCCACATAAGTGTGAATATTTTGCTACATACCCTTTCCAGGGACAATTTTATTTCAATTCTGAAACTGCCCGGCACTGTACAGCATTATAGTCATTTAGTGCGGGACATCCATGCTTTTTTCTTTTGGAAATAGAAACCTACGTAAACACATTGAATGGAAATTTTTCCAACACTACAATTGCTTTTACTGAAGTCTAACAATGTGAGGATCCAATATGCTTATGAGACTTGGAAATAGCAAAGTTAAAAAACTGCTCCCACAACTTGCTTGCCACAAAATTACTAATGAAGCAACACACCTGCTTACACTATTCAGAACCAGATCCATATATATTACCAAAGGCTAAAAAAAACATGACTGGCCCTTGGAAGTCACCAGCAGCTTTTACTACACAGATCCCAAAAGGATCCCTTGGGCAGGAAGAGGCCAGAGAAACAGTAGAAGCTCAGCAAACTGAAGCAATTCCTCTCCCACTCCTCAGAACCCAGAGTAGAGTAAAAGGGGGAGGCACCTCTGCAACCTCTTTCCTGACCATCTAAAACTTTTGAAACAGGAAGAAGCAGGTTGCATGCAGCAGGGTGGCAGTGATGGAGTTTCCCATATTCACACCATCAGCTTTAGAAGGATGCAAATTGCTTTTTGTGCCTGACAAGTGCCCCCTCCCCAGATTTAAGCTATCTTCTCCTTTTCCAGCACCAACATCCCGTTTGTGACTCAACTCGTTCCTCCAGCTCTGGAAGGTCTAAAAAAAAGGAGCCGGAGAGGAAAAACTGCAGACTACTGAAACCAGGAGCACTGCTCAGGTGACCCTGAGGGCACAGATAAACCTTCCAAGTGGCTTCAAACGCACTTAAAAGGATGCAAATGACCATGTTAATGACCCTAACCCTATCCTGCCAGAGCTAAGGAAGCTTCTTGGAGGAGAAGCGAAACGTCTTCCAAAGAAAACACAAGGTAGAAAAAAAAGCACCTTTGGGACAACGGGAAGGGACTTCGTTCACCCACACTGCCCCTCCCAGCACCGGGTCTAATTTCTCCACCCTCGGGGTCTTTACCTCCTTTGCAAACTGTACCCACCCCCTTGCAGGTCTGCGGCGCGCGTGCCCCTTTAAAGGGATGCGGGAACCCAGAGCCCGCTGGCGCGCCACGCTCTCCTCCTCCTCCCCCCCCCCGCACCTTTTGCAACCCAGCTGCGGCCCTCCCGCCTCGGAGCCCCAACAACAACAAGAAGCCGCGCTCGCGTGTTCCTCCCTCCTTCTTCCCCCCCCACCCCAACCCCGGGGCAAGGGGGGGTTGAAGAGAAGAAAGAGCCGCGCGAGGGAAGCGAAGCCAAATCCCGCGGCACCGCCGCCGTCCTGCGCCATCGACTCCCCCCCACCCATCCAAGCCCCTCGGGAGCAACCGGACTCAGGCGGCGCCCCCTCAGGATTGTGGGTTTGTGCGCGGGGGAAGGGGCGCGTCAGAAGGCTGAGGAAAAGGCATCCCGATTCGTCGCCCCCCCCTCGTCCTCATTTCCCACCGCCGCGCCCCCCCACTTGCCCACTCCGGCCCTACCCTTGGCGAGAGCGACGGTGGAGTTGTCGGTGTCGATGGTGTAGAGGATGCCCTCATAGCGAATCTGCGCCTTGGAGATGAGGCTTATCTTGCTCCCGATATACGGCGTGCCGGAGCTCATGGCGTCGGCGGAGAGAGAGGCCGTCGGCCGAGCAGGCTGAGGTGGGATGGGGGGAGTGGGAAGGCCTCGAAAGGTGGCCGCGACGCGGCCGGGCCTGACGAGCTGGGACCGCTGAGGGGCGGCGGCGGTGGGAGGGAGAGAGGGAGTGCCGCAGAAGGCGACCCAAAGAAGGCCCTCGCGGACCAAGGCGTCGTCTCCGGCTCTGTCGTCGTCGTCTCCTCCTCCGTCGCACCTCCCCGCAGCCGACGGGCTGTCTCGGCGGCGCGCGCGCCCTGCCAGGAGAGAAAGACAACCCACCACCGCTCGCACCTCCGCAGCGGACTGAGAAAGAAACCCCCTGCCGGTTGCTCCTTTTATAGTCCGCGAGCAGATTTGGGGAGGAGAGGACGGTGCGGGGGGGGGGGGGTGTAAAACAGAAGAGCCGGCGGGAGGCAGAGAAAGGAACCAAGTGAGGACGGCGGCGGAGCGGGGGGGGGGGGTGAGAAGGCGGGAGGGACCAGGAGGAGGAGGAGGAGGGCGGGGCCACGCAGGCGCCACGGGCTCTCTGCGCGCGCGCCGGGCGGCTGGCGAGCGGCGCGGGAGGAAAAAGGGGCGGGGAGAAGCAGGTAGGCGGGCTTGTTGGGGAGGGGAGAGATCACGTGACGGCCCAACTGCTGCCGTTGCAACGTGGGAGTGCGCGGGGGAGAGGGGGGGCGGTCTTGACTGAGGGGGGGAAAAAAAATCTCCACGATGATGTTTGGAGCGGAGGAACCCAGTTGCTGAACTACCGAGTTTCTCGCACCCCTAAAAAAAAAAAAGCGTGCATTCCATAAATTTAGCATGGGCAGCGAATGGCGCACAAGCTGTATTTGTCCTAGTTAGGAGACCGTGGGCTTAAATGGTTATCTCTAGCAACTGGATTAGCCCAATGCCCTTTCAAGGGGAAAAACGAGTTGCTCGGTCAGCCCTTCATTCGCGGGTTTGCGTGATGAAGCAGGAACGCGGGTCAGGTGGGTGGGGGCCCTGCATTGGTGTTCAGGTGAAAGGAGCTTGTCAGATTCTGCTGGAAAAATAATAATAAAAAAGGGCTGGGTAGGTGGTGATGTAATTGAATTTACAAGATAAACACAAGGCAGCTTCTTTCAGCATACTGGAGTTGTCGGCTATCATGGCTTATTCTGGGCAAAATTCAGGCAAATATGGTTTATTTAACACAAGTTAAACAAGTTAATTTGCCCAATCAACATTTTTATATTAAGAGGAAATTATAATTAACATTTGAGGTAAGAAATGAAGGATATCTCCTGGGAGTTGCAAAAGTAGAATCAAGCATTTTGGAAGAGTGAGTGAGTAGTGTTGTGTGTGTGTGTACATAGACTACCAATATATACTTGTACTATATATGTAGGCCAGAACTAACAGACATGTATGTATGTCTAATATATAGATATATACTGCTCAAAAAAAAAGGAACTCAAAAAGAAGACATCCTAGATCTGAATGAATGAAATATTCTTATTAAATACTTAGTTCATTACATAGTTGAATGTGCTGATAGCAAAATCACACAAAAATTATCAATGGAAATCAAATTTAGCAACTCATGGAGGTCTGGATTTGGAGTTACACTTATTTATTTATTTATTTATTTATCACATTTTTATACCGCTCCCTCTCCCAAAAGGACTCGGGGCGGTGTACAGCCTACTAAAAAACACATAATAAATACACTATAAATACAATTAAAAATATATTAAACACATTGGTCCGGCTGTGTCCCATCTAATTTAAATTTAGCAATATAAAATCAGGGAATCGATTAAAAATTAAAAATATAAAATTAATTACTAAAACCCAATTAAATTTAAAACCAGAGCCCAATTACTGGGCCAGGCCAGCCTGTCTAAAAAATAGGGTTTTCACTGCACGCCGGAAGGTCAGGATATCCGTCATGGCCTGTATCTCCGGGGGGAGATCATTCCATAGGGAGGGAGCTCCCACAGAGAAAGCCCGAACTCTCGGGGCCGTCAGCCGACAACGGCCGGGCGGCGGTACCCCAAGGAGGGCAACCCTGTGGGAGCGTACTGGGCGGCGGGAGGTTGACGATGGCAGTAGGCAGTCCCGTAAGTACCCAGGTCCCGAGCCATGGAGCACTTTAAATACCATCAGTACCACCTTGAATCGAATCCGGAAGGCCACAGGAAGCCAGTGCAGCCTGCGGAGAAGCAGTGTAATGTGGGAGCTCCGAGGGGCACCCACGATCACCCGCGCGGCTGCATTCTGGACCAACTGCAACCTCCGGAGACTCTTCAAGGGGAGCCCCATGTAGAGAGCATTGCAATAATCCAGGCGGGAGATAACGAGGGCGGAAGTGACTGTGCGAAGTGCGCCCAGATCCAGAAAGGGCCGCAACTGGTAGATCAGACGAATCTGATAAAAAGCCCCCCTGGCAACGGCTGCAATGTGTTCTTCTAAGGACAGCCGTACGTCCAGGAGGACATCCAAGTTGCGCGCCCTTTCCACGGGGGTCAAGACCTCTCCCCTCACGGCCAGCGAAGGAACAAGCTGGCTGTATCTGGGCGCAGGAAACCACAGCCACTTTAATTCCACAAAATTAAAGTGGAAAAAAACACTACAGGCTGATCCAACTTGGATGTAATGTCCTTAAAACAAGTCAAAATGAGGCTCAGTAGTGTGTATGGCCTCTATGTGCCTGTATGACCTCCTACAACACCTGGGCATGCTCCTGATGAGGCGGCGGATGGTCTCCTGAGGGATCTCCTCCCACACCTGGACTAAAGCATCCCCCAACTCCTGGACAGTCTATGGTGCAACGTGGTGTTGGTGGATGGAGCGAGACATGATGTCCCTGATGTGCTCAATTGGATTCAGGTGTGGGGAATGGGTGGGCCAGTCCATAGCATCAATGCCTTCGTCTTGCAGGAACTGCTGACACACTCCAGCCATATGAGGTCTAGCATTGTCTTGCATTAGGAGAAACCCAGGGCCAACTGCACCAGCATATGGTCTCATAAGTGGTCTGAGGATCTCATCTCGGTACCTAGTGGCAGTCAGGCTACCTCTGGTGAGCACATGGAGGGCTGTGCGACCCCCTTAAGAAATGCCACCCCACACCATTACTGACCCACTGCCAAACTGGTCATGCTGGAGGATGTTGCAGGCAGCAGAACGTTCTCCATGGAGTCTCCAGATCCTGTCATGTCTGTTCACATGTGTTCAGTGTGAACCTGCTTTCATCTGTGAAGAGCACAGGGTGCCAGTGGCAGATTTGCCAATCTTGGTGTTCTCTGTCAAATGCCAAACGTCCTGCACGGTGTTGGGCTGTAAGCACAACCCCCACCTGTGGACGTCGGGCCCTCATACCACCCTCATGGAGTCTGTTTCTAACCGTTTGAGCAGCCACATGCACATTTGTGGCCCGCTGGAGGTCATTTTGCAGGGCTCTGGCAGTGCTCCTCCTGTCCCTCCTTGCACAAAGGCGGAGGTAGCGGTCCTGATGCTGGGTTGTTGCCCTCCTACGGCCTCCTCCACGTCTCCTGATGCACTGGCCTGTCTCCTGGTAGCGCCTCCATGCTCTCGACACTACGCTGACAGACACAGCAAACCTTGCACAGCTTGCATTTATGTGCCATTCTGGATGAGCTGCACTACCTGAACCACTTGTGTGGGTTGTAGACTCCATCTCATGCTACCAGTAGAGTGAAAGCACCTCCAGTATTCAAAAGTGGCCAAACCATCAGCCAAAAAGCATAGGAACTGAGAAGTGGTCTGTGGTCACCACCTGCAGAACCACTCCTTTATTGGGGATGTCTTGTTAACTGCCTATGCTTTCTACCTGTTGTCTATTCCATTTACACAACAGCATGTGAAATTGATTGTCAATCAGTGTTGCTACCTAAGTGGACAGTTTGATTTCACAGAAGTGTGATTGACTTGGAGTTACATTGTGCTGTTTAAGTGTTCCCTTTATTATTTTGAGCAGTATATATATATATATATACTTTGTATTACAACACCCTGTTAAGCCCCAATTAAGGGAGAAAAGCATACTGCTTTCTTTTCTGTCTTTCGGCTCATCACCAGAGACCATACCGACAGAAAGCTATTTGTTTCATTGTCTTTTGTTTACATGTATGTAAAATTTTGAGCTGATAAATAATTAAATAAAGGAGACTAAGATAGATGGGTGATGATTTAATGGTGCCAAGCGATAGCAGCATCAGGAAGAAGGAATATGAAAAGTGTCAGGGCCTAAAGGAAAAACTGGATATGATGTGAAAAATCAAGACCAAAATGGTCCCAGAAGAGTAGGAGCACTTGGGGCTGTGACTCATAATCTGAGCAAGTGTCTGCAACAGTTCCCAGGACCGACATCAGAGCGCTCTGTTAAGAAGAGTGCAGTTAAGGAACAGCTATTTTCCACACAGCAACAACTCTCTGAGGTGAGTTGAGAGAGAATAATTGGCCCAAAGTCACCAAAAGGTCTAGAACTTGCAGACTTTAAGTTTCCAAGGCAGCATCTTCACCACTACATCAAACTAGCTCCCAACTGACCAAAAACCATATTATTTCTGTTTGCTTCAATCAATGGCCAAATAACATGTACCACTTCCTTAATGTTGGGTTTTGAAGCTCTTTTGCATAGATATTCAGATAATATAAACTGTTCCATTGGAATAAGAATATTCCACGACCACCTATCCCAGAATGAAAGTTTTGTTGGAAATATATCTGTAATGTTCAATTTCTAAAGGGTAGTTATATTAATCTTTTTCAAGAAAACCATCTTGTGGCACTTTAAATACTAATTTGTAAGAACATCTTTTGTCGATGCATAATAATCAGCCAAGCACATTGGCTTTACTTAACCAGCATGCTAACTTTAAAGTGTAATTAATAAATATATATGATTCCACGGTATATTTTCTCCCTCTATATTCACAACTCTTTAAATGAAGCTTTCAGTATTTATCACAAATCTCAGAGTAAGAAGCTACATATTGGGGGGAACTTGTGGCTATCTCTATATTTGATAACTAAGCTTTTATGGGATTGCAAATCATTTAAGATCCAGTTTAGGTGAAGATTGTCAATTCTATGTGGAAAAAGAAGTATTTAGAGGCACAAGCAAAAGTTTGTCAATCAATTTGGAAGCACCTGATTTGATCTGACATCAATTCAGCTTTAAGATTTGCTTTGAAGTCAAATTTTCTTTGAATCAAATCTTTGGATTGGGCTAGCTTTATCATGTGCTATGTAAATACAGAAAGTGGGTTGGATCTAGTTTTAATACATTTTAGAAAGGTCTATTGAAACTAAAGGGATTTAATAAGCAACATCTTGAGGTGGGGCTTAGCATTAGGTACAAACAAGCTCACTATCTTAGCTTATTGCAGAAAAATTTCAATACTATTTTAGTAACTGCAATAGAGGGACAAAATGGTTTTGTCCCCCCAAAAATTTGGTGGTTAATAATAACAGTAAGAGTTTCACCACTAGCCAAGACCAGTGTTTTTGTTCAAAATGGCAGTAACCACTTTATTTTCTTCTCAAATCCTTTTAATGAAGGGCTGAACATACTAGCTGGGTGGTCTATTTTTGAACAATCATGAAACATTTTTCAACTTTTTTAAAGCACTGTTTATTTTGGTTGCATCTCCAGGTGTATTAGGTTTGAAATTCTGAGAACTGAAATCCAATAATCCACCCAGAGTAGGAGATTGGTAAAAAAAAACTTCACCTTGAAGAATAAGCTGTATTGACCCTCAGTAGCCAAGCAGAAAACTTACTAAGTCACATCTCACAGCAGACATAGATTTGGGTTAAATGGAATCTAAGATTGACAAGAGTGGCAATTCACCTGGACTGTATGTAGCCGACTACATCATAATCCTTCTTAAATAGGCTATTTAGTTGCAGAGATAGTAGCAAGGAGAATTTTGTCTCCCATCAATTAACATCTGTGAAGCAGATGGCGAGAGACTAAGTGCAGAGCAGATTCTCTTTCTCCCTAATAAGTTCCATCTGTAGTTATACATTGCCATTGATGTCTCCAGAAAAAAACACAGCCGTGGTGTTTAATATTAAATTTATAAACCCCCACTTCTGTAAGCACTCACAATACTCTAAGAAGGTTCACAGCAGAAGTAATTCCCCAGGTAGGTTCTATAATGTTTATTGTTTAAAGGTAAATAACAAATTCCTTAAATTGTACCTGGCAGGCTGGCAACCAGCCAACACTCAATCTTTTAGTTCCCCCAAATCATTACACCTTGCACTGGTTAACATCCCGACCACTGCATTTTTCACTACTGGTAATTTAGAAATCTTCAAGGCTTAACCCCATGAGAAATGGATTACAGTATCAAAGGCTTGATCAGGATTTCAATCATATCAAAGTAAGGCTGAATGGATTTTCCTGTTGGTTCATGTATCTATTTGTTATGACAATGTTGAGACCAATGATGAGCAATCTACATGTTTATTGTAGATTTGACTTGAATATTCCTCACTTGCGTTCTGGGGCTTTAAGACAAAATTTCTGGGTTAGCAACCTGGCAGGTAAATTCCAAAGTAAAACAAGGCGCTGAGAATTTCTGTAGGGTTTTTCCTAGCCACTTTCAATAAATCTTGTTAAAAGAAACTTTGAGTATTGCTTTGTGCTAAAGTGGGTTAGCAAGAGTTTGACCCTACAGTTATGGAGAGCAGAACAACTGGTTAACATTTGGCTTGAGTTAATTTACCCTGAAAACATGCGGAGTGAGGCTTCTAGAATTTTTTTTTACAATTCCTTAATAATAGCTGTATTCCATATGTGACTGGAACAAAAAAGAGGGAGGGGCCTTAGAATGGAGGAATTATCAACATCCGTTGTCCAACTTCCCCACCCATAGGGTGATGTACAATATACCATGTATTTTACTTTGTACATTTGAAATAATCCAAACCATTTTTTAAAAAACATGAGCTTTCATTCATTAGCATATCCTTCTGCATGAAATTTAGTTCCATTGTGTTCACCAGCCTACTAATGAATAGCTGGACAGACTAACAAGCAAATTTCAGAGCCCCTTTACATATTTTCTCCTCCAAATTCTGTTGGAGTTGCAAAAAATAATTTTAAAAAAGCAACTGGAAGAAATTGGAACTATTGCTAACAAGTTGTTAATGCAGTTTGAGTTCATGTTTGGTTAAAATATAATTGCCTAGTTTGTATTTCAGTGTGTTGTGTAAGCCAAGGTTTATTGTTAATTTATGTTTAGAAGGTTGTGTGAGCCTGGGTAATTTCCTTAATTCAATAAACCATGGAACTCTTAACCATGAATTAATGTGTTATTCAAACACAAGCCAGAATATTTTCAAAACATATTATTTTGGTTATTTAATGCAAACGTGTTGACTATGTTATCCCTTCACACATTTGATTCCTTAACAGTAATAACATAGCTATTGTATGATTAAGCATGATGGTAATTGCTGGTAAGTACTCACAGTAATTTGAAACCATGGCTTTCTTGATGTCCAGTACTACTTCATTCTAAATAGAATGAAGGCCACCAAGTTCAGATAACACAGCCATGGAAAACCACTTATCAACAGCCATGTGGGGTAATAAGGGCAGAGTGACTCAATGCCACTCTCAATTTCAGGATTCCAAAGAATCTCAGAATAGTGGTTATCCTCTTTTTCTCCCAGATGATTGGTTTGTTAATCCTTGACTGCTATCACTAGTAGTAGAAAGTTTGTCATTTCAAGATCACATGAAATATTAATACCACTTTATAATGCTTTGATAAGGCCACACTTGGAATACTGCATCAAGTTTTTGTCACCACGATGTAAAAAAGATGTGGAGACTCTAGAAAGAGTGCAGAGAAGAGCAACAAAGATGATTAGGAGACTGGAAGCTAAAACATGAAGAATGGTTACAGGAACTGGATATGTCTAGTTTGATGAAAAGAAGGACTAGGAGTGACATGATCCAGTCACAGTGTTCCAATATCTCAGGGGCTGCCACAAAAAAGAGGGAGTCAAACTATTCTCCAAAATACCTGAGGGCAGGACAAGCAATGGGTGGAAATTAATCAAGAAGAGAAGGCGAAATTTCCTGACAGAACAATTAATCAGTGGAACAACTTGCCTCCAAAAGTTGTGAATGCTCCAATACTGGAAGTTTTTAAGAAGAGATTGGACAACCATTTGTCTGAAATGATATAAGGTTTCTGGCCTAAGCAGGGGCTTGGAATAGAAGACCTCCAAGGTCCCTTCTAACTCTGTTTATTCTATTCTATTCCTATTCTGTTCTATTCTATCTTAAATGTATTGGGGTGAGTAATTGCCATTTTGGAAAAGACCAGCCAAGAGATTTTACTGCCTGATAGCAAAAAATCAAAACAGCTCCCATGTGATAGCAAATTACCATGCAAACAAATTTATTCTTTAATTACACTTCCAAATTCAGAATACTTTAATAAGGAGACTGATAGAATAAGCTATGTTCTGATCCTTTACAATTACAGGTAAAAGTAGTGCAATGGCTTAAGTTGATGATGATGTATAATTGGAAATGGATTACTAAAATCTGATTATTTGATTAGACCTTTCTAGAATCTAAGGCTTTATTGGGTTCAGCCTGTTTATGGAAATGGAAACATGTTTCCTTCTCAAAATATATTCAAAATCTAGGGAGAAACAGAAAGGTGTTAGCAGATGTTAACACCTCTCCTATATCCTTTATGTTTATAATTGCTATAATTGATACATAAGGTTGATTCTGTGTTATCAAATTGATATCAAGTTTTATCAATTTGTCTCCAACCTGGAGCTTCATATGTTCCACCAGTGCATCCTTCACTGCTGCAATGAAGTCCATTCAACTTCCTTCCTTCAAGTTTCCTGCTTGGGCAAGGGGTTGGACTAGAAGACCTCCAAAGTCACTTCCAACTCTGTTATTGTTATACTTCCTTTCTTTAATTCTGCTTCTCTCAGCATCTTAAATTCATCAGACATGGGCAGACTTCTCAATTTTTCCCATCACAGATTTCCTGGGGAAGTCTTTGCATAATGCATTCATGATATAATAATTTGAGCATTTTGGCATGGAGTGAGACTTCTCAATTTATTCTATACATCATTTATTGGTTTTCTTGGCTATTGGACAAAGTATATACCAACATCAAGCATGGCTATAAGGTTATACAATTACCACATTTGGGACAATCAGACCATATGTCACTGCTTTTAGCACTAGCATACATCCCTCTTACGAGACGGGCTCTGCCTATAATAAAGACAGTGAAATCTTGGCCAGAAGATGCTTCCCAACAACTTCAGGATTGTTTTGAGAACACAAATTGGGACGTCTTTTACCACCCTGACCTAGAGGAACACACTGCAACTGTTTTGTGCTATATCAAACACTGTACAGATACTATCACTGTGGATAAACATATTAGGATCTATCCCAATCAGAAACCCTGGATGGACAAGGAAGTCCAGCGCCTCTTGCGTGACAGGACCAAGGCCTTTAGGTCTGGTGATGGGGCAAGATACAGTGTTGCCAGAGCTAATCTGAAGAAAGGCCAAGACTGATTATAAGGAAGGCCAAGACTGATTATAAGAAGAAGATTGAAGATAATTTTTATAGCAATAACATGAGGCAGGTGTGGCAAGGGATTCAACAAATTACCAACCATCAACTGACCAGTGTCATCCCTGCTAAAGGGGGTGCTTCATTGGCAGAGGAACAATCATTCTTTGCTCACTTTGAAGTGGAGACATCAGAGACAGATAAAATATACAACCACCAGCCAATTGTAGCCCCCACCTCATTGTGGAGGAACAGGAAATGAGGAGCTTTCTGAGGGCTGTGGACCCTAGAAAGGCTGCCGGTCCTGACGGTATCTCCGGCTGAGTGCTTAAAGACTGTGCTGATCAGTTGGCTGGAGACTTTACCAGGATCTTTAATCGGTCTTTATCCCAGTCCACTATTCCATCTTGTTTGAAGGCTTCCAACATTGTTCCACTGCCAAAGAAGTTCCCTATCAATAACCTCAACGATTATAGACCAGTGACACTCACTCCTATCCTCATGAAGTGCTTTGAAAAATTGGTCTGCCGGCGCATCATTTCTGGTCTTTCGCATACATTTGATAAACACCAGTTTCAATACAGAAGAAATAGATCTACAGAGGACGCTATAGCTATCACTCTTCAGACTGCTCTGACACATCTAGAACAGCGGGTGGGGGGGGGGGGGGCTATGTGAGGATGCTTTTTGTAGATTTTAGTTCTGCATTTAATACAATTCTTCCACATAGACTAGTGTCTGAACTTCTGGATCTTGGACTTTCTTATTCAATCTGCCTTTGGATTATGGATTTCTTGTCTGGCCGTTCACAGAGGGTCAGATTAGGTAATCATACCTCTTCAGCCCTTATTCTTAACACTGGTACACCACAGGGTTGCATGTTGTGTCCCTTACTAGACTCTTTATGTGCATGACTGCATTCCCACTAGTAATACTATTACTAAATTTGCAGATGATACAGCAGTGGTGGGACTCATCTCCAGGGGGGATGAATCTGCCTACCGAGATGAAGTGAACCGGTTGCTTTCATGGTGTGGAGACAATAACTTGTCCTCAACAGCAATAAGACCAAGGAACTTATAGTGGACTATAGAAGGAACAGATCAGGCATTCAACCCTTGCTTATCAATGGAGACCAAGTGGAGCAAATGGCCAGTTTTAAGTTTCTGGATGTTACCATAAAAGAGGACCTGACGTGGGGTGCTCACATTGCAGCACTGGTCAAAAGAGCCCAGCAGAGATTATACCACCTGAGGCTTCTCAGGAAACCACAACTGGATGCAAAACTACTGGTGATCTTTTACCGGTATACTATAGAGAGTATCTTAACTTACTGCACGTCTGTATGGTTTGCCAATTGCACAGTGGGAGATAGGAAAGCACTCCGGAGGGTTAACGTCATTGCCCAGAGGATCATGGGTTGCCCTCTCCACTCTTTGGAAGAGCTTTATAGCTCCTGCTGCCTTAAGAAAGTTCAAAACATTCTTAAAGATCCATCTCATCCTAGGAACCCTTTTTTTGAACTATTACCATCTGGCAGACGATACAGAATAATAAAAGCAAGCACAAATAGGCTGAAAAACAACTTCTATCTCAGGGCAGTAGTTCTTTTGAATTCTACTGTATAGTGTAGTGTTGGTGCGGTGTTGGAGGTTTTCGGTTCAATGTGTGGAATGTGAAGGATGTGTGTTTGTGTTTATTTTCATGGTCATGATATGCACTCAAGATGGTGTTTGATTTCATTGTACGAGATGCAGTGACAATAAAGTAAAGTAAAGTAAACTATCTATAGTGTTCTCAGAAAAATACAAATATTCCAAACATCAATTCTTTTTCTATCCTGCTTTTTCAAAGTCAATAAGGCAGCAGAGGGAAAGCCATTATCAGTATAAATGTGTAAGAACAAACATACCACATGTCTGAATATCTTATCTAAGGCCTTCATGGTTGTTCTACCAAGTGCTAGTCTGCAATATATTTTAGGACTGCTAGTTCCTTTAATCTTGATTGTTAAACATAAATAGCAGAAGCTATCTGTATCTTAATTGTCGATTCTAAAGCTGGTTGCAATTTTTGTTACTAGCTTGGTCTTAGTCTCATACTTTTTCTGTTCCTTGACACTCATGTCATATGTAGTCTGATGAAAAGAAGGATTAGAGGTGACACGATAGCAATCTTCCAATATTTGAGGGGTTGCCATAAAGAAGAGGGAATCAACCTATTTTTCAAAGCACCTGGAGGCAGGACAAGAAGGGATGGAAGCTTACCAAGGCTAGAACCAACTTAGAAATAGGGAGAATATTTCTGACAATGAATCATTGGATGGCTTGCCTTCCAAAGTTGTGGCTGCTCCATCACTGGAAAGTTTTAAAGAAGGGAGTGGACAGCCATTTATCTGGAATGATAGAGCATCTCCTGCTTGAGCCAGTGTTGGAATAGAAGATCGCTAAGATCCCTTCCAACTCTGTTATTCTATTATTATTACAGCTTCCAGATTGTTTACATTTTTAACTATTGGTATAATTGAGAATGCCAAAGAACACCCCAAAGAAGTCAATATGTTTTTCATTCAATCAATGAAAAACACTTTGACTTCTTGGGCGTTTCTTTTGGCTTTCTCAATTTTCCTGTGTGCATTAGCAATAATTTATTTTGTCTCTCAACTTTTTTTTTTTTTAGCATTTCCTTTTCCAGGTAGGACTCTAATCTGCATTGGATGAGTCTAACTTTTACTTTGCTAGCATGTGAAACTAAGGATTATACTATAGTTTGCACTCTCTGTTACTGGTATGCAGCTTAATCATCTGGCCATTGTATTATTCTCCAGATTTTCTGGTTCTTATGTCACCTGCTTATTTCTGGCAATATCCTATTGATTCTTGTAGTCTTTCAACTTGGTATAGATAATCCTCAACTTACAACCACGATTGAGTGAAAAATTTCGGTTGCTAAGCACAACCGGTAAGTGAGATTTACCCCATTTTACAACCTTTCTTGTCACAGCTGTTAAATATCACTGCAGGTGTTAAGTTATTAACATGGCTGTTAAATGAATCTGGCTTCCCCATTGACTTTGCTTGTCAGAAGGTCGCAAAAGGAGATCACTAAACCCTGGGTCATTGTAACGTTCCTAAATATGAGTCAGTGGCCAAACATCCAAATTTTAATCATGTGACCATAGGCATGCTGCAATGGTCGTAAGTGTGAAAAATAATCATAAATCATTTTGTTGAGTGCTGTTGTAACTTCCAGTAGTCACTAAACGAACTGTTGTAGGTTGAAGACTACTTGCAATGACTGAAGGGCTGGTTTAACATTATCTTCTTGTATGGAAGAAATTGGGAATATCCTTTCAGACATTGTTTCTTTACCTCAGCAACATTAAGATGGATGGACTTCAACTCCCAGGATTCTCCAGGCAGCCAGCATGGGAAATATGGCAGCTGGTTCATATTGATGTTGGCTGCCTGGGAGAATTCTGGGAGTTAAAGTTGCTGAGGTTGAAAAATACTACTCTAAGCTATCTTGGGTGATGAATTTCAGCATACTCCTTCAATATTTGGATAAGACACCTGTGTGTCCTTGCATATTCTTCCATTTCCCCCACTTATGATTTGTTCTTGAAGGGCATATTCAATTTTCATAGGTTGCCTTGAGGGATGGAATTGTAGGAATGTTGCTATGGAGACGCAGGTCTATGTCACTGTGTGTCATCATTGTGGGTCATTTTCTTTCATTTCCCAGTGGATGTTATTGGGTGCCTTTTTGTAGGCGCTCCTGGTGGATCTGTGGAAACCAGAGAGGGAGCTTCCCTTCAAATTTAATTAAGCAGAACTGAAGGGACAGCTTAATATCTATCCTGCTGCTTCTCATACATGGGATTTTTCCTTCCCCACACTACTGTGTGATTTGAACATGCCAGTAAAAAGAATGTTATATCCACTGACAGCTCTATGCATTTTGCTACTCCTAATAAAATGCTAGGAACATTATTAATCATGCCCTCAAATATTAAGACTTTTTTTTTAAAAAAATAGTATATTTAGGAGGTTCTCTTTAAAATTATTTGTAGTAATTAAAAAAATCCAGCTGCTTAATTCATAAAGGTTTTCATTTATTAAGCATCGACTGAATTTCCCACATATTCATTTGACTTTTAGGCCTTATATTATTAATATTGCATTATTAACAAATACTACAATAAACACATTGTGTTATTGATGCTATAGATTACCCATAGCAGCATATTTCACTACATTGTTCCCCCTTTCTGCCCATTATTAAATATTTTTTTTAATAAAAAAAATCTTCCTTATGCAGAGCTTCGATTGTGATTGCTGACCATTGGAAGTATTGTGATAAATAACTGAACGGAAAAAGAAAAATAAAGGAGAATATTTATAGCTCAAGGTTGAAATGAGAGGCCCTTGATGCTTTCTGAGCTTGGTGGTTTTCTTGCACACTTTCATTACCTAAACCAGGTAACATCATCAATGCTGACTGTCTCGCTAAAAAAGAACATAAAGTTTAACTTAAACCACCCATGTTAGAAGGGAGATCTGTTAGTGCTAGTAAGTATAACAAGGTACCTTGAAGTAAATACATTTGTATTTCAACGTCCGTTTATTTTGGTCAGCAAAGAAATAACAGTTCGATCAGTTTCTCATCTCTAAACTTCTCATTTGCAGAGCCATGATGGCACAATGGTTAGAGTGCTGTACTGCAGGTTGCCTGCAATTTGGCAGTTCAAATCTCACCAGCCTCAAGGTTGACTCAGCCTTCCATCTTTCCAAGGTGGTTAAAATGAGGACCCAGATTGTTGGAGGCAATAGACTCTGTAAACCGCTTAGAGAGGGCTGTAAAAGCACTGTAAAGCGGTATATAAATAAATCTAAGTGCTATTGCTGTCTCTGCAATTGTTGGCTTGATTGATGAAAGTAATCATTTAATTTAGATTTTAATGTCTTGCTTTTAAATATTTACATGGATTAATCAAGCCATATTTTTTAAAGGCAAGGTATAAAAAGTGAAGTTAAATACCAATCATTCTTAACAAAACCGTAGGCTTATCTGTTGTACAAGCGATGTTACAGCTGCCGACTTTTGCCAGGAGACAAGGAGTAAAACTCCATTCTTTTGCTTTAATAAAAATCAGCTTGGGAATATCTTTGTCATATTTGACTCCACAGCTAGATTCTTGAAAAACTGGTGTCTGATTGCCAGTGTAAACGATTATTAAAGGAGAAGGGCAAAACTGGAAGATTGCAATTGCTTACCTCTGGGAGCAGATATATCCTCATTGTTCTTGCTTCGAGAAAATAGGAAGCTGGGATTTCCCCTCCCCCATCCCTTGAGAAAATTGCTCGGAGGTTTTCCAGAGTTGAAGCATTTCCAGACAAGGTCTGGGAAGTTCCATAGAAAGTCAGGATCCAGAATAAGTTCATAGCCAGGGGTGAAATTCAAAATTTCCCCTTACTGGCTCCATGGGCGTGGCTGTGGGCATGGCTTGGAATACTTGGTATAATAGTAATAGCAACCAGATTTTTTTACCAATTCAAATCGTCCCTACCCCCTCTCCCGAGGTGGGCCGAGGTGGTTGAATTTCACCCCTGGTTCACACATCCCACCAAACCAATATTTCTTTCATTGGTTGGTTTTGCAGACTGTGTCAGCTGATTCCATTATATTTTGTAAATGATGGTTTATGACCTAAAATGTTGTAAGGTAACCAGCTGTGACTTGTTCCATAATTCGTGCAGAAAGCTTAGTGGGATGCGAGCAGGGGTGGGCTTCAAACATTTTAGCAAAGGGTGCCCGGTTGCTGGGTGGGTGGGGCCATGGTGGGCGTGGCCTAGCCAACTTCCTGCACTACAGTAGGAGAGGGGCGTTTTTGCCCTCCTTGGGTACTGGAGGCTTTCCTCAAGCCTCCGGGAGGGCAAAAACAGCCTCCCCGGGCTCCGGAGGCTCTCTGGAAGCCAGAAACGGGCCCATTTCTGGCCTTCCCGAACTTCCGGGAGGCCCATTTTTCATCCTCCCCAAGCCATGCGTGCCCTGCACTTACCTGCATCCAAAATGGGCTGTCTGGGGACTCCTGGGAGGGGCAGGGCAGGGTAGGTGGGACCAGCCAGGAATGGGATTTGGGGATTCTCTGCACAGAATCTTAGCTAGGGGCTCTCCCAAACCCCCTGGGAATCCCCAGCATCTCACCCCTGAATGCGAGTATAAGTTATCTTTTTTTTTTTTTGTCATCTTGCTTTATGAGAAGTAGCTTTATTGCAGATCATCTGACCAGTGAAATCACCAAAATCCTCATACTGTAAGGGTGGAATTAGGGACTTCTGACAGTTATTCTGCTGGGAAATACAGGTCCTCAACTTATGGCCCTTTCTTTACTGACCTAAAGTTAGGATGACGGTGAAAATAATGACTTATAATTGGTCCTTGACCATTTGTCCAACTATAAGTATCATAGCATCTGTTAAGTCACATGATCGCAATTTGGTCATTTGGCAAGCAGCATCCTAGTGTCATGTGATCACAGTTGCAATTTTCCCATCCAGCTTCTGACCAGTGAAGCCAATGGAGGAAGCTGGATTTGCTTAATGCATGATTCACTTAATGACCTCAACAACAAAAAGTTGTCAAATTGGGCACAATCATTTATCAAATGCATTACATGTAGTCCTTGACTTACGGCCACAATTGTGCCCAAAATTTATGTCGCTAAGTGAGAAATTTGTTAAGTGAATTTTGCTCCGTTTTACGAGTTTTCTTGCCACAGGTAAGTGAATCACTGTGGTTGTTAAATTGGTTGTTAAATTAGTAACCCGGTTGTTAAGTGAACCTGGCTTCCCCATTGACTTTGCTTGTCAGAAGGTTGCAAAAAGGGAATCACACAACCCCAGACTTTGATCACATGATCATGGGGATACTGCAAAGGTTGTACCTGTGGAAAACGGTCATAAGTCACTTTTTTCAGTGCCATTGTAACTTTGAACAGTCACTAAATGAACTGTGGTAAATCGAGGACTGCTTGTACTTAGTGATGGACGTTCCAGTCTCAACTGTGATCATTTAGTTGTTGACTACCTGTAGGAGATTGTTACCAGAAGAGAAGGTGCTGATAGACAATTTATACTATTTAAATTCAAATCTGGGAAGCAAGCAGCCTGAAAAAGATCTGTTTTCTTCCTCTCCTGCCTGTTGTAATTGTGAAAACACGCAATCCTATTCGCCTTTTCTACACATGTGGTGATTCTTTGTACACATTTATATTATGCACAGATAAAAGGGATGCTAAAGGCATAAGCAGTATTTTGCATCTGTAACGATCAGTGGCTAAGGAAATGGGAGAGACTTGGTACAATTTGGTATTCTTCTGCTTGACAGAAATAAAAGAATCACTGGCTTAGGAAGCACTAATATTTGCTGTTGACTTTGCAGGTTGATTTAATGGTTTAATAGGAAAAGTCAGATTTAAAATGTAGGCAATTGTGACTTATTCCTCAATGTTTTAGTATGCAGGTAATCCTTGACTTACAATCTACATGCAACACACTCTACATGGGGCTGCCCTTGAAGAGTATTTGAAGAGTATTCCCCAAACCTCAAAAACTTTAACCTACGCTTCAACCATAACAACACAAGAGCAAACAATAGATACAAACTCAAGGTTAATCACACCAAACTTGATTGCAGGAAATACGACTTCAACAACAGAGTGGTCAATGTCTGGAATACTCTACCTGACTCTATGGTTTTTTTCCCCAAACCCCAAAAACGTTAACCTTAGACTGTCTAGTATTGACCTCACCCCTTTCTTAAGAGGTCTGTAGGGGGCATACATAAGTGCACCAACGTGCCTACCGTCCCTGTCCTATTGTTTCTTTTTTTATTTTTCTTATATGTACCCATGTATTCATAACTATGTTTTTACTTATACCTATTATCTTGTAAGCAATTGACAAAAATAAATAAATAAATAAAGTATCCGGAAGCTCCAGTTGATGTAAAATGCAGCGGCCATTGTGGTTTTGTGCAGACCCTGATGTGCACATGTTTCACCTCTCCTGTGGGAGCTGCATTGGTTGCTGATTTGCTTCCCGGTGTAATTCAAGGTGCTGGTTATCACTTTTAAAGCCCTTCATGGCTTGGGACTAGGCTATCTGAGGGACCGTCTCTTGCTGATCATATCTACCCAACCCATCAAAGTTGGGAGGCAGGGAATGTTGTGGGTCCCATCCCTGAGGGAGATACACCTGGTGGGACCCAGAAGAAGAGCCTTCTCCATGGTGGCTCCCACCCTCTGGAACATCATTCCCCCAGAGATTAGAACAGTTCCCATTCTAACACACTTCTGGAAGGCACCCTCCAGAGCCACACTTCCACTCCCTGTCGACTGCTCCTCTTCTCCCTCAGAGTCAGTCTCCACCAGGGGCATGACAGTATAAAATCTCATATTAAAACAATAAAATTAATAAAAGAAGAGTCATATAATGAATTAAGATAATGAAATCACACCCCCACCCCAGCGACAACATCTTACACGAGCCATTTAATGGGCTCCATCCCGCTCTGGGTTCCCCAGGCCTGCTGGCAGAAGCAGGTCTTTAGCGCCTTCCAGAACAGCCGACAGAGAGTGGAAGTGTGGCGCCGGAGGTTGTGGAGGAGGCTGGGGAAGGGCAGAAGCCGGCTGAGCAGTCAGAGGAGGACCCAGGCCCATCCCCTCTCCATTCTAGGGCACTCAGGGAGGAGAGGATCAGGGGAAAGCATGGTCTGCTCGGGAGGAGAGGGCCTTGATCCTGTTTATGGGCTGCAGGTGTGACAACTGAATAAGAGGATGGACTTGTGTATGGGTGAACACTGGAAACAAAGCGTGGAAATATCTCTAGTTTACGGTTCCTCTCTTGAGTTTGGCGTCCTTCCCAGTGTGTGTTATCTGTGGAAAACCTCCAGCCTTTATCTTGCCTGGTTTGGTATTGCTTTTTTCCTTCTTCTTGTAACTGTTTGTGTGGGAGCTTTTTGTCTTCCGTCAAGAATATTCGGAGCTTGGAAGCAAAGTGAAGGAATAAAAGGGGCTTCACCTGTTTTCTGTGGCTGTGTTTGTTTTGTATCCCCACCTGGGTCATCACATATATTCTGTAAGCTGCCTTGAGTTGCCATGTGCAAATAGGAGGCAATATAAATTCCATAAATAAATAATAAATAAGAATCACAATTGAAGTCCATATATATATTACTTTGGTTGTGAAAGAAGAAAATCTGTTAATGCGATACAGGTAGTCCTCGATTTACGACAACAGAGCCCAACGTTTCTGTTGGTAAGCATGACATATATTAACTGAGTTTTGCCCCATTTTACAACATTTTCTTGCCACAGTCGTTGAGCGAATCGCTGCAGTTGTTAAGCTGGTAACGCTGTTGTTGAGGGCATCTGCCTTCCCCATTGATTTTGCTTGTCAGAAGTGAAAAAGTGACCACCCCTCAGAACACTTTGCAACCGTCATAAATACGTGCCAAGCATCTGAAGTTTGATCACGCGACCACGGGGATGTTGCAACGTTCGTAAGGGCGAAAAACGTTTTTCAGTGCTGTTATAACTTCGAATGGTCACTAAATGAACTGTTGTGCAGCAAGATGATTATAAACACAAGAATGGAAGGACACTTCAATTCCTATCCTGGACGAATGGCTGCAGAAGCTGATGGAGTTGTCTGAAATGGCAATATCCACTATATTTTGATTCAAGAAAAGAGCAGAAGTGCTTTCGTTTCTACATGGAAACTGCTTTTGAACTTTGTGCTTGAGGTGGAAAAAAACGAAACTTTGATGTTGGGTTTTACCAATTAGATCCTTATAGAAATGGCTAGTTTATATTACTATGGAAAAAGAAATGGCTGTGGCTTGATGTTAATGCCTTATTTTACTGCAACAGGGAAAGTTGGAAGTCAGCGCTTTTTTTCCTTTTTCCTAACCCTTCCTCGCTTTTCTTCCTCCCCACTCCTTTCCTTTTGTATTTTGTATCTTATTTTATCTCATAACTCAATAAAAATATAAAATTGAAAACTAAATGAACTGTTGTAAGTCAAGGACTTACTGTACTGCCAAAATCTACTGTAAGCTCATGATATACTGAGGCAGATGACCATTGGGGGGGGGGTTGGGGGCACCAAAAAGGTGGCCTTTGCTGTCTCCTAGTGGTCATCTGGAGTTTTGCAAGACAAATAATTTGTCTACTGAAGGAATTTGATTATTGGCTGCCTTACTTTCATTGGCTGGTACATAAGCTTCTTATAAGCTGAATTCACACTAAGCTAGTGGCTAGTTGGCTAGTTTCTATGCCCATAATCAGTACAGGAAGTCCTCAACTTACAACAGTTCATTTAGTGACCGTTCTAAGTTACAATGGCACTGAAAAAAGTGACTTATGCCTGTTTTTCAGACTTACATCCATTGCAGGGTCTCCATGCTCACATGATCAACTGACTTGGCAACTGACTCATATTTATGACAGTTGCAGTGTCCTGGGGTTGTGGGATCCCCTTTTGCGACCTTCTGACAAGAAAAGGCAATGGGGAAGCCAGATTTACTTAACAGTTTAAACAATTGCAGTGATTCACTTAACAACTGTGACAAAAAAGGTCGTAAAATGGGTCAAAGTTCACTTAACAAATGTTTTGCTTAACAGCAGAAATTTGGAGCTCAGTTGTGATCATAAATTGAGGACTACCTGTATACTTTGCAAATCCATACAACTGCCTTAATTCATAAACTGTCGTTTAGTTTTTTATTTATTTCCTGTCATTATTATTTGTAAAAATAACAATTTTACAAATAAGATAGCTAACATATCCAACACACCACTCCCCTCCAACTTTCCCCACAACAACCCTATGAGGCAGGGTGGACTGAGAGTGTGTGTGATTGTCTCCAGATCATCCAGTAATTTTCATAGCTAAGATGGGATTTGAACTCACAGCCTCTTGCTCTCTAGTCTGGTGCCTTAATCATTAAGCCAAACTGCTTTTACCATAGGTGTTTTAGTTGTGGAATCACAGCTCGGGTCTTAATGACGGGATTGCATGGTAAACATGTATAATGAGACCTGTATGTTTATATAACTCTGCTCATTTTCTTGAATTTATTCCATATGTCCATTATTTTCTTTCTTCCTGATTAAAACACAGTGGTAAGGATTATTGCAGTTAGGTTTTTCTAAAACATGTTTTTTATGCAATGTTGCCTTTAGTTGCGGTTTTTTAAAAATATATGAGGTTTGTAAGTGGGGATGGGTACCCTTCACCTTCATCCTATACCTGAGCTACAGCTATTCGTTACTATTGCAAACATATTATGTGACGGTATTGTGAGTTTGTGTGCAATGACTGTATTTAGGGTTTATGGGTATGTTAATACTATAAAGATATACCGATGTGTTAGAAGCAGCCATTTAAACAGGGCATTTCTGCTAAAGCCAGGTATTTCTGCTGGATATTTCAGATTTATTAAACGTACATGCTGCCAAACAATTTGTGACTGGGTGGCTCACAGTAACAATTTGCAGCCAGCCAAAAGTAATAGGAAAACTAGGAAAGGAAGAATGTATAGCCATTTCAAATGCTACAGTAGTTGTATTAGGTTGTCTCAAAGGTGCTTTTTCAAAAAGCAACTGGACTTTCTTCGTTTTTCCTTGATGACATTTTTGCTTCTCATTTGAGAAGCTTCATCAGTTCTGACTAGATGGTGAGGGGGATGGAGGAAGAACCTCTCAGAACTAATTCTTCCATTCTTCCCCCTCCCCGCATCATCCGGTCAGACCTTATGAAGTTTCTTGGATGAGAAGCGAAACGTCTTCAAGGGAAAACTAAGAAAATCCATGTCATGCCCCTGGTGGAGACTGATTCTGAGGAAGAGGAGGAACAGCCGACAGGGAGTGGAAGTGTGGCTCCAGAGGTTGTGGAGGAGGCTGGGAAAGGGCAGAGGCCGGCTGGGCAGTCAGAGGAGGACCCAGGCCCATCCCCTCTCCATCCTAGGGCACGCAGGGAGGAGAGGATAAGGGAGAGACGTGGTCTACTCGGGAGGAGAGGGGCTTGATCCTCTTTATGGGCGGCAGCTGTGACAACTGAATAAGAGGTCAGACATGCATATGGGCGAATGCTGGAAATGGTTCCTCTCTGAGTTTGCCGTCCTTCCCAGTGTGTATTCTGTTATCTGTGGACATCCTCCAGCCCTTATCTTGCCTGGTTTATGTTGCTTTTTTCCTCCTTCTTGTAACTGTTTGTGTGGGAGTTTTTTGTCTTCCATCAAGGATATTTGGAGCTTGGAAGCAAAGTGAAAGAATAAAAAGGGAGGGGTTCACCAGGTTTTTGTGACTGTGTTTATTTTGTATCCCACCCTGGGTCATCACAATCCAGTTGCCTTTTGAAAAAACACCTTCAAGACAACATTGACCTGCATGACTGAGAATCTCCACAGACATTTAGTGCTTGAATTATAACTGCCATGGAGCCCTGCCAATATGGTTGTAAGTCGTGATGGTTGTGAAGCAAGTCATTATGTCACCAGACTCTATTTTACTTTTGCGGTGTTGTTAAGCAAACCCATCATTCGCTACAGGGTGTCTTTTGCCGAAAACCAGAAGTGAACATCGGTTTTCAGTTCAAATATTGTAAATACAGGTAGTCCTTGACTTACAACAGTTCACTTAGTGACTGTTGGAAGTTACAACAGCACTGAAAAAGGGACTTATGATCATTTTTCACAGTTAAGACCATTGCAGCATCCCCATGGTGACATGATTTACATTCGAATGCTTGACAACTGACTCACATTTGTGACCATTGGCAGTGCCCCAGGGTCACATGATAACTTTTTACAACCCTACTGACACGCAAAGTCAGTGCGGAAGCCCGATTCACTTAACAACCATGTGACTAATTTAACAATTGCAGTGGTTCACTTAACAAACAAGAAAAGTCGTAAAACGGGGCAAAACATAACAAACTTCTCACTTAGCTACATAAACATTGGACTCAGTTGTGGTCGTAAGTTGAGCACTACCTGTAATGGTCACGTGACCACGGAGCGTTGCTAACGGCCATAATTGAGGTTTGGTTGCCGAGTGTCCAAAATCCAGTCGTCTGACCACAAGGGGTGGGAGAGCTGGATGTCGAAACTTTGCAACTGAGTTGTAAGTAGCTTTTGAGGGATCTATTGTGACATCATATGGTTGCTAAGTGACTGGTCGTAAGTCGAGGATTTACCTGTATTCAAAAAATTAGGGTGCCTCTCAAGCTACTGATGCTGTTCAACCGATCTAAATTAAATGCGCCATGCAATAGAAGATGGATCAATTGCTCAAATAGTGGAAATGCTCAAAGAGGAAATGCTGTCTTGAAATTGTTCTTCCCTATCAACCAGCTGTCCAGACCATCTTGTTCATGGGGTTTAAATGGGTGACTATACTCAGAATTGGGATGTGGTGGCTCAGTGGCTAAGAAGCTGAGCTTGTCAATCAGAAAGGTTGGCAGTTCGGTGGTTCGAATCCCTAGTGCCGTGTAACGGAGTGAGCTCCCATTACTTGTCCCAGCTTCTGCCAACCTAGCAGTTCGAAAGCATGTAAAAATGCAAGTAGAAAAATAGGGACCCCTTTGGTTGGAAGGTAACAGCATTCCATTCACCTTCAGCATTTAGTCATGCCGGTCAAATGACCATGGAGATGTCTTTGGAAGATGCTGGCTCTTCGGCTTTGTAGCAGAGTTGAGCACTGCCCCTTAGAGTTGGGAACAACTAGCATGTGTGTGTGAGGGGAACCTTTACCTTTATACTCAGAATTGAACAGATAGCAAATCTGTTACAGCAAGAGATCCTATACTGTATGCTTTGAGAGGAAAATGTCAGTGGTCACCATTTTAACTATTGTTTGACCGCTGCAGGATGAAAGTCTCTTCCGCATGCTTCCAACCAATAAAATCTTGAACATTCCTTTGCCAACTGGGCAGAACCTTCTGCCTTCAAGCTGGTGTTCCTGCTGCCATGGGTAGTTGTCATCGACTTGAGCCGTCACAGAATGAGGGCTGTTTTTGAGGTTGTATTGACATGTTGAAGGAATAGACTATAATCTGCCACGCTGGTCCAATGCAGGTTGGCAGATTTGATCGGTGTTAGTCTGGGTTATCCATCATGTGACCCTTCTGGACATATCTGAGAGTGAAGGTTCGTTCTCTGAGCTTGTGGTTTGGTTTTCTGAATGTTTCACTACCAGGCTAAGGTACTCTATGATGATTCAGGGCATGACACAAAGTCAACACAGTCAGAGAATGTCTGGGTTCCTTTATTAGCTCCAATTTTGCCCCCAATTACCTTCCAGTCTGGAGAAAAATTCTCCCCCGAACCTGCAACAGCCTTTGGCTGCAGATATTTCAATTCAAACATTGTAAACTGAAAACTTTAAACTATAAATCCAACAAGGCAAGATAAGGTAATAAATCCGGCAGGGCAAGATAAGGAGTTCCAGAATTGAAGTAACATGGCAGTAAATCAAACCAGTTGAGAGGATGCCAGGAACGCAGATAATTGCAGCCAATGCAAAATAAACTCAATGTTCCCAACAACTGCCCCACCCACCTGCCTCTCTTTTGCACATCCTCCCCAGGTGTACCTTGTGAAGGGAATCAGGGCCCTTTCCTCTCTCTTGAGCCACGCAACCTACATTGCTCTCCGTTCTTCCCTGCATGCCCTAGGATGACGAGGCGGTGGGCCTTGGTTTTCCTCTGAACTCCCTCTCCTTTGTTCTACCTCTTCTCTGCTCTGCCCAGCTTGACTTTGCCCTTCCCCAATTTCCTCCACAACCAACGGAACCACTCTCCCACTCCCTGTCAGCTGTTCGTCTTCCTCCTCTGATTCATACTCCAATGGGAACATGACAGGTACGGTAACATCTTCAGTGGAGTTTAGGGGATGTCAGTGCTCTTCTGTTTATAGGGACTTCAGGTGTGGATATGTCAAGCGAGGATCTTGTGATATGTCAAGCGAGGGTCAGCTATGAGTCATCAATGAGAGTCTTGTGACGGGCCTTGTGATGGGGAGATTACATAAGGTCAGGGTCCTTGGGAAGTGACCTGGTAGTAGTGGGGAAGTTGCATGGATGGTTGTGGGTCGATGCTGTCTCTGGTTGGCTGTGCAGTTGATTTGGATTCTGGTGGGTTTGTAGGCTGGTTGTAGGTCAATGTGTCTGTTGATGGAATTGCTTGTTTGGAAACCAACCTACAAGTTTGGAGAATGAACTTTTACCCTCATTCTACACCTGAGTTACAGATATTCGCTGCCGCTATTGCAAATATACATATCCGATGACATAGCTCATGATTTCATTCACCCGCACGAGCTTCTTTGCCTCACCCAGGCCCCAATCACATTGTAGAAGGGGGACAATAGTCATACTGGATTTGATTGAAGGGTAGCTAAGTTCCAACTAATGAACCAAGCAAATCTGAACTGTGAGGCTAAAGACTTTCTCTAGGAACATCTTTATTGGATACATCATATTGGCATTATCAAATGCAAAACCAACTATAAATGTTTCCTGTGGTTTCAGAATAATTAAAATAAGAAATAACTCCCTCCCCAACAGTCTCAGGTCACGTTGGCCAATTAGGTTAATGGGCGGGCTGTCCAGGCACTCCTCCCCGGTTCTATCCATCACCTGCAGAGATGACCTTGGTTCCCACAAGAAAGATCTGTGTTGCATCTAGAAAGATCTGTGTTGCATCTAGAAAATCATCCCACCCTTCTTTTCCCCTCCTCACTCTAAGGAATAGAAAAATGGCTTCTGCCAGGTTTGATTCGAAGTTGACAACTTGATTTTAGAGCTACTTGTACTGTGGTGTAGTGGCTAAGGTATTGGGTTGCTACTGAGAATTAATTTCCACTGCGGAAGCTCTTGGATGACTTGAGAGTTTGATCCAATGAGTCTGAGAGGGTTGTTACTGGATGGAAAAATGGAAGGAGAAAACTATATATATATATATATATATATATATATATATATATATAGTTATATATAGTTATATATAATTATATACATATACATACATACACACACATATATACATACACATACATATACACATACATACATATATAAATATACATGTGTGTGTATACATACACACACACACATATACATACACACTCCCTCTGAACAAAAGGTGTGAAAGAAATCTTAATGAATAAGTAAAATAATTTTATTTTATGTTCTCTGATACAGCTTAATTAGAAAACTAGGCCTCCAGCTGTAATCATCACTATGAACAGCCATGTTGACACTTTGAATGTTCTCTGAGTTTGTTATGCCACATAAAAAAAGAAGCTTATATTTCTTCTCTCCGTTTTAGTCGACTAAAATTGTCTACAAGTAGTTGTTGACATATGACTGTAATAGGGACTGGAAAATTTGCCATTAAGTGAGGCAGCACAAAACTATCCCCCATTTTATTACTTTTTTTGCCATGGCTGTTAAGTGTGATGTAACTTGCGGCCTTCCCTGCTGGCTTCCTCATTCACTTTGCTGGTCAGAAACTGGCTGGAAAAATCACAAATGGCTATCAAGTGACTGCAGATGTTGTGATCTTTGTAAATGTGTGATGGTTGCCAAGCACCTGAATCATGATCACCTGACTGTGGGAATGCTGTAGTGGTTTTAAGTTAGACCAGCTATAAGTTTCTCACTGTAGCTGTAACATCTAGCCAGAGGTGGTATTCAGCAGGTTCTGACCAGTTCTGGAGAACCAGTAGTGGAAATTTTGAGTAGTTTGGAGAACTGGCAAATACTGCATCTGACTGGCCCCGCCCCCATCTATTCTCTGCCTCCCGAGTCCCAGCTGATCGGCTGGGTCTTCTTTTGTTGCCCTGCACAGGAGAACGGAGCTGGAAAGCAGGTTAGTGGGGTGGAGAGGGAATGGGGATTTTGCAGTACTCTTCCCTGCCATGCCCACCAAGCCACACCATGCCCACCAAGCCACGCCCACAGAACCAGCAGTAAATTTTTTTGAATCCCACCACTGCTTTAAACGGTTGTTAAAGGAATGGTCGTACATCGAGGACTACCGTATTTTCCGGCGTATAAGACGACTTTTGAAACGAAAAAAAGTCAACCGAAAATCGGGGGTCGTCTTATACACCGAGTATATTCCGAAAAACGTTTCAATATGCCCCTAAACGAAAATCGTCTGGATATTGCCACGAAACGAATTTTCCAACTCGATCCTGCACCAATCACTGCAAGGGTGCTCGGATCGCCTCTCTAACTCAGCCAATCCAAGCAGGCTTTTTAATTAAAAAAGAACTGGCGTTGCCTCGGAAGTGGGGGGGTAGTCTTATACAGCGAATATAGGCCTAAACCTATGTTTTAACTATAAAATTAGGGGGTCGTCTTATACGCCGGTCGTCTTATACGCCGGAAAATACGGTACCTGCTTTAATACACATTTCTATCATATGTTATAGGCCAGTAAAGTGCATCTAAATGCATAAACAGCTCATCACAATATATATTTATACAAGTGATAAAATATGTAGAGAAGCATCACTTTAGATCAGGAGTCTCCAATCCCTGGGCTGTGGCCTGTTCAAAATCGGGCCACGGGAGAGACAGCCAAATGCACACATGTGAAGCTCCACTCGTGTGAGTGGTGGGTAAGCATGTGTGCATGTGAAACCCATGTGGAGGGCACTCACGTGCAAAGCTCTGACTCGCCTGAGCAGAGGGCACTTGCGCTCGCTCGAATGGAACTTTGTTTGCAACCGCAAGCGCCCTCTGTTCAAACACCTTCCCCGTGTAAGTGGAGCTTCACACATGAGCACAAGCACCCTTGTGCATGCAAAGCTCCATCCACACAAATGGAGGGCATGCATGCCTGCTGTGTATGTGCCCGCGCACCTGCCGCTCACAAGCCCCTCCCCTGTGCCAGGCCAGATTGCCAAGCTGGAAAGGTTAGGGACTACTGTTAGATCAGGGGTGTCAAGATCGATTTCACTGAAGGCCACATCAGGGTTGTGTTTGATCTAGGGGAGGAGCATGGCCAGGGTGGGGGTGGCCAAGGTGGAGGTGGCCAGGATGGAGGTGGCCAGCTCAATGTCACTACTGTCTGGGGCACCTGTGGTCATGGCCCAAGTGTTCTGCCAGCAGAAATGGGCTCCCGAGCTCCGTTTTCAGCTGCGATGGCTTCCTGCAACCCTCTGCCAGTGAAAATGGAGTTCTCCTGAGTGGCACTCCTGAGTTCCATTTTCTCTGGCAGACGCATCACGGGCTGGTCCTTCGCTGTTTCCAGGGCAGCCCTGCAAGCCAGATCTATTTCACGGGCCTTGAATTTGACACCCCTGATTTAGATAAAACACTCTTCTAGAGAATTAAATGAAACTATGTTTAGTTTTGCTCTAAAAACCTATGGATTTCAATTTGAAACATGAGTGGTATATCTGAAACCGAAATTTCACTACACAAGGTTAAAGTGTTTTTTTTAGGATCTTTTTGTGGGTGTTAAGTTGTAGGTCTTTCTGAATTACTGGGATTTTGAACTGGGATTTTGCCCATGAAAACAGAGATCTATCATTGGGTCCATTTACTTCTCAATTAGGGAGAATTTCTTTATTCTATCCGAAGGGAACGTAGGAAAATAAATACCTGATCAAATTTGAGATTGGTAAAGAAAGGACAAATCCGAGCACTGATGAATAGGAAGATGAATTGCAGTGCTAAGAAAACCTACAGTAAGGATTTTGACCAGCAATACAACTTTTGTAGGGGGAACGCGGTGGCTCAGTGGCTAAGACGCTGAGCTTGTCGATCAGAAAGGTCGGCAGTTCGATGGTTCGAATCCCTAGCATCGCATAACAGAATGAGCTCCCATTACTTGTCCTAGCTTCTACCAACCTAGCAATTCAAAAGCATGTAAAAATGCAAGTAGACAAGTAGGGACCACTTTGGTGAGAAGGTAACAGTGTTCCATGCGCCTTTGGCATTTAGTCATTCCGGCCACATGACCCCGAAGACGTCTTCGTACAGTGCTAATTCTTCATCTTTATAACGGAGATGAGCACTGCCCCCTAGAGCCGGAAATGACTAGCACGTATGTGCGAGGGGAACCTTTACTTTTACAATTTTTTTAATACAATGGAATTACAAAAATAGGTCAAAACATTTCAGAATATTTTTAGGGATTTAGCGTGTAAATTAATTAGGCAGATACTGATGGATACATTAAAATCCACCAGACCTTGAGCTGGCAGAAAAGAATGTCAACCAAAAATTTGTCCCCCAATTGCTGACCACAATAAATAGATGGAAACTGGTGCGGTCCATGCTGTTTTAATGTGAGATAATTTTTAAAAAGCGATTAAACAGGTCTCCCATCCTTTGCTTCCTTTGCCATCAATCGTTGCCTGTCAAACAGAAAACCACCCCGATCACTCTCCCTAGCAGGGGTGGGGCAGAATTGGGTGAGTGTTTGTGCAAGAAATGACACACTTGGCCACCTGTCAAATTAATGGATTAACAGATTTTATGGATCAAGTACTCATCGGGTGTTTTGTTTCTGAAGGTGGGTTTAGTGCTCTTTTGAAAGTGCATTGACCCATGTCCAAAAATATGCTGACAGTCACAGGTATAGAAGAGGAACAGTGAGAGGAAGCTGTGAGTTTTTTGGGCAGAGTTGCAAGGAATAGCAGTACTAGCAGAGAGTTTTTAATTGTTTTACTGCTAGTAGCACCTGGAAATGAGTTTGTGGGCATCACGGAGAAGAAATGGAATACAGGTAGTCTTTTACTTACATGTTTTATTTATTGATTTATTTATTTATTTATTTATTTATTAATTAAATTTCTATACCGCCCCCTGTCCCAAAAAAGGGACTCGGGGCGGTGTACAGCCAACTAAAAACAAAAACAATATATACAATTAAAAACAAATTAAAAACAATTACATTAGAGGCCGAATATACAATTTAAAAATATAAAACTAATAAAAATTTAAAATTTAAAAAATTTAAGATACCAAGTTTTAAAAAAACCCAAAAATCGTTACTGGGCCAGGCTGGCCTGTTGAAAAAACAGGATCTTTACTGCGCACCGGAAGGTCTGAATGTCGGTAATGGCCCGTATCTCCGGGGGCAAATCGTTCCACAGGGAGGGAGCCCCCCCAGAGAAGGCCCACACCCTCGGGGCCGTCAACCAGCAACGACCAGGCGGCGGAACCCCGAGGAGGCCAACCCTGTGGGAGCGCACTGGGCGGCGGGAGGCTGTTGATGGCAGCAGGCGGTCCCGTAAGTACCCAGGTCCCAAGCATGGAGCGCTTTAAAAACGATCAATACCACCTTGAATCAGATCCGGAAGGCCACAGGAAGCCAATGCAGCACGTGCAGAAGCGGTGTTACATGGGAGCTCCGAGGGGCTTCCAAGATCACCCACGCGGCCGCATTCTGGACCAACTGCAGCCTCCAGACACTCTTCAAGGGGAGCCCCATGTAGAGAGCATTGCAATAGTCCAAGTGGGAGATGACGAGGGCAGAAGTGACTGTGCGAAGTGCGTCCAGATCCAGAAAGGGCCGCAACTGGTAAATCAGACGATCTGACAAAAGGCCCCCCTGGCGACAGCTGTAATGTGATCTTCTAAGACAGCCGTACGTCCAGGAGGACACCCAGATTGCGAGCCCTTTCCATGGGGGTCAAAATTTCTCCCTCCACGGCCAGCGACGGAGTAAGTTGGCTGTATCTGGGTGCAGGAAACCACAGCCACTTGGTTTTGGTCGGATTGAGACAAAGCCTGTTAAGACCCATCCAACTCCGCACGGCCTCCAGGCACCGGGTCATCACTTCGAGGGCTTCGTTGGGGTGGCCTGGGGTAGAGATGTACAGCTGAGTGTCATCAGCGTACTGATGGAACTCCACCCCGAAACCACGGATGATCTCACCCAGCGGCTTCACATAAATGTTGAACAGCAGGGGCGAGAGCACATTTGAAATTATGACAGATCACCTTCATGGATATTTATGATCATGGATTTGAAGTTACAAACTCGTTTTCAAGCTACAGCAGACCTACTTAAATCCAGAGTTCTTAATTCTATTATCTTACAGGTGGGCACTTCCTAGCACATGCAATACGTTTGCATCTATAAAGACAGTTTTGATTCGTATGGAGATGAAAAATTGGGGTAGAACAAATCCAAAGACAGAGATCAGATGTATGAATTGGACAGAAAAAAACGAGGGGAAAGGTGAACCCATATCACAAGAGAACTCTAACTTTTTGAACTCTAACCTGACTCTATTCTTAAGTTTCACTAAGGGCAAGCAGGCAGGATAACTGAATAATGGAGTTAGAAAGGACCTTACAGATTTTCTAATCCAGTGGTTGCCAACCAGTGGACCAGGGACCACTGGTGGTCCACAAGAAAATTTTGGTGGTCCACAGAGAAATGTCACCCTCTAAAAACCTCCAAAGAATTAATCCAGGCTACGCCGGAGCACAAGGCTGCGCCAGTGCCACATACATGGCCCACGGGAACACAAGTCTTGCATTGCTTGTATTGCGAACAACACGAGGTACTTATGGGAGAAAGGGCAGAGGGGGGAACTTGCCCCACTGGTCCCACACACCTTGCCTGGCCACCGGGCTGCTCTTTCTGCTTCTTTCTTCCTCTGATTTTGGCTGCACGCAAGGAAAGCAGCAAAAGTCTTTCTTTCTCTCCCCCAAACTCTGCCAGAAATGAGTCTTTGGGACCCTGCAAGACATCCTGCTCCAAGAGGCTGCACCGGCATGACAAGTCTCACAAAGAGTCATTTCTGATGGAATTTGGGGAAGAGAAAGAGAGACTTCTGCTGCCTCTGCTGCTCTCCTTGCATGAAGCCAAAAGTCTCTCTCTCTCCCTCTCTTCCTCTGAGAACGGAGCTGGAGACAGTATCCTGCGATCCCAAATAAAAAATGATCGATTGGTAGGAAAACGGGGTGGGGAATTTTCCTGCAGAATTTTTTTGGGATTTTCCCAGGGTCTCTGGTCCACGGGATTTAAAATTATGAGTTTGGTGGTTCCTGAGGTCCAAAAGGTTGGCGACCTCTGTTCTAGTCCAACCCACTGCTCAGGCAGGAAACTATATCACTTCAAGCAAATGGCTGTCCAATCTCTTCTTAAAACCTCCTGTGTTGGAGCACCCACAAGTTCTGGAGGCAGGTCATTCCATTGCTTAATTGTTCAAACTGTCAGGAAATTTCTCCTTAGTTCTAGGTTGCTTATCTCCTTGATGAGATCCTTGTCCTGCCTTCAAGCGTTTTGGAGAATAGGTTGATCCCCTCTTCAACCTCTTCAACCCCTGGTCACATGATTGCATTTTGAGCATTTGGCAACCAGTCCACATATATGGCTATTTGCATGGTCACATGACCTCAATTTACAATGTGTTTTTTTGCTGGAAACCAGTGTTTGCTTCCAGTTTTCAGCAAAAAAAAAAAAAAACCTCATTGGGGACAATTTGCTTATTATTTGCTTAATATTGCTTAACAGCCACCATCAAAAGAATGGTAAAATTGGATGCAGTCACATGGTTACCTGCAGGGTTGGGATTCAATTTTTTTAACAACCGGTTCTGTGGGTGTGGCTTAGTTGGTGGGCGTGGCCTGGTGGTCATGTGACTGGGTGGAAGTGGTTTGGTGGTCATGTTATTGGCTGGGCATGGCCAACTCAATATCACTCACATCAAGGCACGCATCTCGTTACCTCGCCTCTCATGACTGTGGGGATGCTGTGGGGAGTTGTAAGTGTGAAAAATGGTCATAAGTCACTTTTTTCAGTGCCATTGTAACTTTGAATGGTCACTCCACACAAGCAAAGTACCAGCAAAGGAAGGAAAAAAACCTCCAGAGAAGTTCCTGAGACAGGAAGTCTAGTCCTGCCAAGAATGTAATTAGGGTTAACAGAGAAGCAGTTTCTGTAAGCAACACCAGAATGTTTCCTTCCTGCCTTCCTTACAGGATTAGGCCAGTAATTTCTTCTAACAACCGGTTCTCCGAACTGCTTAGAATGTTAACAACCGGTTCTAGCGAATAGGTGCGAACTGGTAGAATCCCACCCCGGTTACCTTCTTAATGACCAGAATGACATATGACTGTAATTTTGGGTTCAATTATGGTCCTAAGTCAACGACTACCCATAGATAAAATAGTGTGCCTTAAACATCAAAGTAATAAACAGAAAAAGTAAAGCTAACTACTTGAGATCCTAGTGGTGAAAGCAATGGAAAACCTTTAATAGTCACAGAAGCAGCAATGTATAGTGAGCAGTTGTACTTATGGTTTAAAATGCAAAGGACACGATTAGGATACCATTAAAGGAGAGATGCACAGATCTAGCTCTGCAGGCACAGAGGCGTTCTAACTCGCCTCCTGCAAGCCTGCACGATCCCGGTTGCTTCAGCAGTTGCTGCACAACACTCTTCTGTGCCGTGCGAAGCAGCTGTGCTTCAAATTCAGAGGATAAAGGTGAGTATGAGAGCCCAGGAGGGCGGGTGGGCCCAACAGCAGAGCGGTGGAGAACCAGTTTGGTCTCCGCTGCTCATCGCTGCTACTGGCTTGGCAGAACTGGGCTGAACTGGTAGAATACCACTACTGGTTGGGACCAGAATTTGCATAGCTAAGTAAAGCAGTTTGTTAAGTGAGTTGTGCCTGATTTTAGCACTTTTTTTTTTTTTGCCAAAGTTGTTAAGCAAATCACACAACCTGAATTTAGATCACGTGGCCACTGGGAAGCTGCGACATTTGTCAGCACGAAGACTGGTTGTAAGTCACTTTTGTTTTAGTGCATTGTAACTTCAAGCACTCATTCAGTGAATTGTTGTAAGCTGAGGACTATCTATGCAGTGGTCAACAGGAACTGAGACAATGTGTTGTGGCTTATCGGCCGCTGGTCCCCTCCAGCAGCCGAATCGGAGGAGGAGGAGTGGGAGTCAGAGTCAGCATCAAGGCAACCTGAGAGCTCCGAGGGGGGAGAGGGAATGGAGCTGGCAAAGAGAGAGAGAGAGAGACAGAGGCAGAGCCTGAGCTGTCCATCATCCCTCAGGTGGAGAGACAACAGCCCCCAGGTCTGGAGGTGGCTGATGAGGAAGAGGAGGAAGACCTGGGTCCAGTGCCTGACGCGAGGATTTGCAGAGGAGAGGAGAGCTATGGAAATCCATGGGCTGATCCTTGGGAGGGAAGAGCCACCTCTAGTAGTAAAGCCCCACCCTACCTCTGGGGATTAAAGGCAAGGGATGGAGATGAATAGGTGTGGCAGACTCCTATTCATCTTCCGGATGGACGGACTTGCTAGCCTGCATCGAGAGAGAAACTTTTTGCTGGGGCTTCTAATAAAGGAATCTTTGAGTTCACTTCAGAGAGTTTGTCATGTTTGGGGAATTGGGTCAGAACACCATGCTTGTTTGTGCTGCAGTTAGGACTGTATGAGGATGAACTTATAAATTGATTTATCAAACATTTTAATGTTCCTTATTCCTCCAACCGCCGATCATTAGGCACTTTATGCCAGTTTATTAAGAAATTGTACTTTACTCCTTCCTTTGTGTTGTATTTCAATGCTCACATATGATTACACTCTTATTATTTCTTTTAATACCTTGAAATATACTGTGGAAAGGTGTCAAGCATCTGAGAATAACTGCTTTGTTTTTATGCACACAACTAGTATCTACATATTTCTTGGCTCTGTATGCGTGTTGTGTGTTTACATTTATTTCAAATATCTATGTTTCTTTCTCTTATTGCTTAGCTCTAAACGGCTTGTAACACCCAAAATTCAATTTTTAAAAGAGGCATTTAAAACAGTAGTGATCAAAAGCATTGAAACCCAGCAGCATAAATAAACTCTAAACGAAAAGACCTGGGTTTATTTTTTAGTGTCATCTTAAATTGTAGAAAAAAGATTGGGAGGGGTCCTCCAGTTTAGTTCCAATAGCCAAAAAAGAAAAAAAAAGTGAAAAATCTATAACAGCACCGATAGATTGGATAGCGGGAGGAAGTCCTGCAACTCAGCATTAAGCCATAGTGTTTGGTAGTCCTCGATTTACATCCATTCATTTAGCAACTGTCCAAAGTTACAATAGCACTGAACCCTTGCACTTAGGATCATTAACCACCCCTAATATTGTGATCAAAATTTGGGTGTTTGTCAATCGGCATGTATTTTACAATGGCTGCGGTGTCCCAGGGTCATGGAATCATCATTTGTGATTTTGTGACAGAAGGACATGTCACGGCTCAGTGCCATGACCGACTGCTGGAATTGAGTATGTCTAGTTTAATGAAAAGAAGGACATGATAGCAGTGTACCAATATCTGAGGGGCTGCCACAGAGAAGAGGGAGTCAAGCTATTCTCCAAAGCACCTGAAAGGCAGGACAAGAAGTGATGGGTGGAAACTAATCAAGGAGAGAAACAACTTAGAACTAAGGCGAAATTTCCTGACAGTTAAAACGATCAGTGGAACAACTTGCCTCCAGAAGTTGTGGGTGCTCCAACACTGGAAGTTTTTAAGAAGAGATTGGACAACCATTCGTCTTAAATGGTATAAGGTTTCCTGCCTGAGCAGAGGGTTGGATTAGAAGACCATCAAGATCCCTTCCAACTCTGTTTTTCTAGTCTAAAGTCAATGGGGAAAGCTGGATTTGCTTCACAACTCTGTGATTCGCTGAACCACTGTAGCAATTTGCTTAGCAACTATGGCAAAAAAGGATATAAATTCAGGCATGACTCGCTGAACAACTTCCTTGCTGAGCTATGAAGGTACTAGTCCCAAATATAGTTATTAAGTCGAGGACTACCTGTATAAGGTTTTAATATGCTTCAGAGAGCATCTTGGTTTGGGTCCGTTAGTAACTTGCGATCTGAAGCTGTTTCAACATGGGACTGATGTGGCACTCTATAAACACATTTCTCACCAATTCAATTATCCCATTTGGTCCTTTTTTGCAGTTTCCGGGCTGTTTTAAAGAACTTTTGCATCAAATTTATTTTTCTGCTAGGCAGGCTTATTATGTTGCGGAAGAATTTGCCACTGGAACTGCTTTAATAATGAAACTGTTCTCTAGGAATACACTTGGGTTATCAGTCAAGGATGACAAAAGACCCTTCCCTGTTGCAGCACCTGTCCTCTGGAATTAAGTTCTCCCCGAGATCTGAATCCCCCTCCTCTTTTTCATTCCAGAAAGCCTTAAAGGCCTGCCTGTTCTCCTAGCCCTTGTGTTAGAGGGATTGATGAACCTTGGATTGGATGTCAGTTGCTGGTAGGACGTTTTGGGGGGAGGGGTTTGCCAGTTTTCTCTTTTTTTCTTCTTTGTCCAAGCCTGTGGTTAGTCCCTGTTATTCTGATATTATTGTTCTGATATTATTTTGATGTATTATGAGCCACCTAGAGCCACCTAAAGTGGTTGAGAGTTGGGTGGCATAAAATTGAATCAATAGATAAATTACGCTTAAAAGTTGCTTAGAAATTTCAAAAGAACTGAAGCAGTGAAGGCATAGATAGATGGCTGGTTCTCAGGCCTGGGAATTAGGAAGATGGCACCTTGTAGATAACATTTTCACTTAAGGAGCAGGTGTATTATTGATATGTAGGTTGCCTTGGTAACAAGAAAGCGTTGACTAAGTTTTGAGCAGGTGAGGACTGGATATCTTAAACTGGCATAGCTAGCTTCAGCAATTCATACCTTAATACTTTCATAACTGGATTACTGCAATGTACTTTATGTGAAATTCTTTGAAAAATGGTCCAGAAACTGAAAAACAAAATGCACGCCTGTTTGAATATTGAGAATGTGAAATAGAATCACCCAAAACCTGTTCTAAAAGTGATGCATTATGATAGTTACTAATGAGCCCAAGTTAAGATGCTGACATTGACATACTGCATTAAAGCCTATGGGGTCTTGGTACTTATAACTAGGTTACCTCTCCCAATGCCATCCAGTAAGGCCAAGTGAAGAGGACCTCATGAATGTAAATATATGTGTCCTGGGATACTGGAATAAGGACATGCATTTAATTTTGCAGCTACTATGATTGTTGGCTGAACAGGGACAAAAATAGGCAGAGAAATGATTGAAGCCTGGGAAACGGGCTCCTTGTCAGTCAATAGGAGTGCTGACTTACCACCAGCCTATCAGATACTTAGTATCCAAGGGTGCAGTGGCCGAAGGAAACAATTAACAACTAAATAGCCAACCATTAACAGCCTAATTTACAATATACAGCAACCATATAAATTCAACACACAGAACAACCCACTGCATATTCTGGAAAGAGAGAATTTCCCTGATGATGGGCTCTAAACAGTTGGAAGAACAGTTGAAAGAATAAACCTTTAGTACCAGTGACTGACTCAGATTGGATCCTGAAGGGGACTTCTTTAGGGTCCCAAAGTTTGGTCTGCCCTGGATCACACTGCCCAGGAATAAAGCCCTCGTGACAGTGCCCTGGTTGAGAAACTTTCTCCCAAAGTTTCTGGCTTCCTGTCTTACAGCCTTATTTTAAATAGCAGTTGAAGACTTACCTATCAATACAGACATTTGCAGAGGGAATTTCCAAAACTAAACTCCTTTAGGTCACCATTTACACTGCTTTTCCCCCTTAAGTTTAATTTTTTTGTTTCATTGTATTAATAAAATCAAATAATAAAAATTCTTCCTAATGTTTTCCCATAAGTAAAGGGTCTGTTGTTTTTTGATCAACTGAGTCTTGATTTATTGGCTATAGCAGGAATTGACTGACTGGCTTGTCATCCAAGCCTGACGTCTTGGACAGAGAGTGCCCAGTCCGAAGTCACCCAGGCCAGGTGACTTTCATGCCTAGGGTGGGACTAGAACTCACAGTCGCCTGGTGATTGGCCCAAAGTCACCCAGCTAGCTTTTATGACTAAGGGGGAGTAAAATTCAGAATCTTACTAATGAAAGCTGGATGGATGACTTTGGTCCAAAGTCATCCCTCCAGCTTTCATTAGTAAGGCGGGACTAGAATTCAGTCTCTTGATGATTGTCTCAAAATCATCCAGTTGGCTGGGACTAGAACTCAGTCTCCTGGTTCCTAACCTGGCATCTTAACCACTAAACCAAAATAAGTTTCTTGTTCACAACTGTAATTGTATGAGCATATTACACGATTGTACTTACACAAACTGCTCTAATGAAAGAAGACATAAAAACAAACAGTGAAAAATGACTCAGTCAACCAGAAGCAAGCACAGTTTATTTTATTAAACTCCACAGCAAAACTATTCAATCTAATAAGACTGAAATATGTTTAACTCTGGTGAAGTTCACACAACATGCTAAAATGTATTTGCTAATTTGTGGTTCACCAAGCTAGATGAACCTAAGCATTATCTTAGTATATTGAATGAACCCATCTGCTGAGTTAAGTCAGGCAGTTCATTTGAACTCAGCGCTAGCAAGACACTGGCCAGTTCTGTTCTAGAATCGTTTGCTTCATCTTCTCAATAACTTACACTTTAGATTTGATTTAGAGAATGAGGTAGCAGAATCTTCTTCCTAGCTTTTAATACTGAATTTTATTATTTCAAATGGAGCGCTGCTTTTGTTTTGCCTTTAACCTCCTACCGGACGTTTCAAATATACAATCTAAAATCTCATCTTGCATCCAGTGTACATTTTCATGTATGGATCATCTGTCCAGGCTCATTATGTCAAGAACAAGAGATTCGCTTCTCTGTCTGGCTTCTCTCTGTAAATATGAATGATGTTAGAAGTCTTTATGAAAAAGGAATTAGCGTTATCCCTTCTTCACCCTGGCAATATCGCCATGCTCAGGCATGGAGTGATACCACCAAAATTTTCCTAGGTACTGCAGCCCAAATAATATTGCCTTACTGTGGGAATAAACTACAGTATATTCATATAATTTTGTATGTTCAGCATAAGGAGTGCCAGAGGCCATGTTGTCCATAACCAACCAAGAAACTCAATAAAAATGGCTTCATGTTACTACATGACCAATGTGTAAGTGCAATGTATTATTAAATTGATTCATTTTAATAGAAGACAATGGTCTTCTATATTAGAGGCATTTAAATTTTTTACAGCTACAATGAAATAAGAGAAATAAAGAATTTAGAGACAGAATGTGAATACAGAACAGATGTGTCCAACCTGGGGCCCATGGGCTGCATGCGGCCCTGGACAGCTAGTAATGCAGCCTCACAAGATTGTAACATGGTGTGATGTGTGTTATATATTTTATATGTGGCCAAGATAATTCCTCTTCACTCAGTGCAGCCCAAGCAATCCAAAATGTTGGACACCCATGATTTAGAACATGCTTCCTAATTGTTAAGGATATTTAGGTAGGATAAATATTCCATCTATTTTTATTCTAAACAATATTTAAGGCATTAAGCTACAGCAAAGCTAGATTTTGTTGCTTGTTGTCTTGTACATCAAATATGCTTTCAATAAGTATAAGCCACACATATTTGTAAATATATATACTAATCAAAACTATAAAAGAAACTACTGTGGCTATTTCATTGTGAATTACTTTTAAACTGTGAGGTTAAAATAATTAAAACAATCTATGCTCAGACTTGGAGTAACCTGAATGTAGTTATATGGAAGATGTTCTTTAAAAAATAAGACAATTTTTTTTAAAAAAAGTTCAAAGTAAGAATATACATTTGGGAAAACCTTTCTTGGAGCAAATAAAATAATCCACATACGATGAATGGTTGCAGGAACTGGGCATGGCTAGTCTAGTGAAGAGAAGGACCAGGGGAGACAGGATAGCAGTCTTCTAATATTTGAGGGGCTGCCACAGAGAGGAGGAAGGGGTCAAGCTATTTTCTAAAGTACCTGAAGGTCAGACAAGGGATAATGGATGGAAACTGATCAAGGAGAGATTCAACCTAGAAATAAGGAGAAATTTTCTGACAGTGAGAGCAATCAACCTATGGAACAGAAGTTGTGGGAGCTTCATCCCTGGAAGCTTTTAAGAAGAGACTGGACTCTGTCACAAATGATGTAGGGTCTACTTGGGCAGGGGGTTGGACTAGATGACCTACAATATCCCTTCCTACTCTGTTAATCTGTATCTGTATATCCCAATGAGTAGCAAGCCTGATTCTTTTAATGTGTTCTAAATTGTTTTAACTAAATAGAAGTTGACATGATGCAAAGTTCCAATCCGGAACTGATTTATTTTCTTGAAAGCTTCCAAATTCAGACTCCAGAGCCATACCAAGAAAATAAAAATGGTGGACAGCTACAACTCAGTGATTGGCGACATGCATGCTTACCCACAGAAAGGACAAAACACAGATGTTGTGGTCACAGAAAACAAGCCACAGGAAGCAACCTAACCTGTTTGCCTTATAGGAAATAGATATTTTATGACTAGCTATGACTACCATACAGAGCCAGTTTGGTGTAATGGTTAAGGCTTCAGACTAGAAACTAGGAAACTATGAGTTTGAGTTCCACGTTGAAGGCAGCTGACTGACTTTGGGCCAGTCACTTTCCCTCAGCCCTAGGAAGCAAGCAAGGGCAAATCACTTCTGCAAAGCTTTGCCAAGAAAACTGCAGGGACTTGTTTAAAAACTCTGTCTGACAATCAGATATGAACAGAAGGGTAAAAATGACTATCATAGTAGTGATACTATACTGTGGTAGTCAAGCTCCTCCTTATCTTTTATGTACACTGAGAGCATTTTCACTAAGACAAATTCCTTGTATGTCCAATCACACTTGGCCAATAAAAAATTCAATTCAATTCAATTCTTATGGCATACGATAAGAATGCCACTATATGCTCTTAATATTCCAAATGTATCCCCAGGACCCAAGCTATTCCTTTTTCTTGATATAGGAAATGGACAGTGGACCACATGCAACGGTCATGCTTGTATCTGAAGTAACTTTACTCAACAATGGACTGGACCTTGAGCAGCAATCATAAGCATGCCTGTTATCCTATCCTCGCTGCTGTATAAGCTACAGTTAAGTCTACATGATATTTTGTATCATGTAAATGTTCTTTTGGTTTTCCTGTTCTGAGGACTTTTTAAAAATATAACTGCTAATTATTCCATATACACAGCAAGTGACAGAAAAGGCAAAATGCTTTAGCTTGGAAGCTTAGTAGTAGCGTTGCACCAAAAGCAGATAGGACAAAGGTAAAGGAAAACATAAATAAGGAAGTACATGATTATGTAGGAAAGAATGACTGACAACTTGTAACTAGTTCCTAGCCAACCTGGACTTTGGTAATTTGCATATTTATCAGTAGTACAAGCATTTCTACCATAGATATTTTAATTTGGTTTAATTTAATGGTTCTGAAGCAAGACCTCAACTAATGTACCTTAGCAGTTACTAAGCAAAATGTATAATTATCCAAGAGGAAAAATGAAGGCAAATGTAGAATAGTTTGCAAAATGGTCAATTCCTGTGTTTCTGGGACCGCAACATCTTTCTTTTCTATTGGTATCTATGTGTATCTCTGATGGAGGCTATGAAACACTCTCTATTAGAATATATTTAAGATTGTAAGTAAATATGCAATATACAGACATTCCTCAACTTACCACCAACTGTTTAGTGACTGTTCGAAGTTACAACAGTAGTGAAAAAAGTGACCTATAACCATTTTCCCCACTTATGACCAATGCAGCACCATGGTCATGTAATCAAAATCCAGATGCTTGTCAACTGGCTCATATTTATGATGGTTACAGTGTCCTGAGGTCGTGATCCTCTTTTGCTTCTGACAAGTCAACGTGTAAGTCAGATTCACTTAACAACCATGTTACTAACTTAACTGCAGTGATTCACTTAGCAATTGTGGCAAGAAAGGTAATAAAATGGGGCAAAATTAACTATTAAAGCAGATTTAGTAACTTTTCTATTTCATGTGAAGGCTTAATTATCCTTCGCTGGGAAGGGTTAATATTGTTCTGTATGATTTATTGGGGCTTCAGGAAATCCAAGTGTTCTAGTCCATCTTGGCTGTTCTAAGAATCTAAGCTGAACTAACCCTGATACTATTTGAATGAGAGACCACCTGCAAATCTTGGTGTTGACTAGAATACAAAGTCAAATCTTGAAAGATGTCAGTGGCACTCTCCGCCACTTCATGAAGTTCCAAGAAATTACATCGACACACCTTATAAACTCAGGAAGAGTCAAGCTTGATTCAGTTTGAGGATTCTCCTGGACTTGCAGCTTCTACTTGAACAAATTGCAAGTGTGGCTAAAGAAGTCTTTGCAGAGATTCATCTTGTAGGTCAATTTTGTCATTTCCTGGATCAGAGGCCCTTTTCATGGCCCATTCATACCTTAGTCATTCGTGTATAATTACTATAATATGCTCTGCGTGAGGTTGCCCTTGAAGAAAACTCAAAAGTTACAGCAAGTCCAGAATGCAGCAATGTATATGTCACAGGTAGTCCTTTGACTTACTGGTTTATGTAGTGATTTGAAGTGACGGCGACACTGAAAAAGTGACTTATGAGTTTTTCACGCTTATGACCATTGCAGCATCCCCATGGTCATGTGATCAAAATCCAAATACTCGGCAATTGACACATGATAGTTGCAGTGTCCCGGAGTTTTGTGATCATCTTTTGTGATCTTCTGACAAGCGAAAGCAATGGGGAAGCCAGATTCACTTAACAACCCTTTTACTAACTTAACAATTACAGTGATTCACTTAACAACTGAGACAAAAAAGGTGGTAAAATGGGGCAAGACTCACTTAACAAATGTCTCACTTAGCAACATAAAATCTTGGGCTCAATCGTGGTCATAAATCAAGGATTATCTATAATTGAGCCTTGGTATACCCATTAATCCCCTCTGCTGCTTAAGTCACATAGGTTACTAGTGGGCCTTGTGGTGCAATTTAAGTTGAAGGTAAATATTTGTAAAGCAAGGACGTTTACAGCACTATAAATGTAATTTCTACTGTCTCGTTAGTTCTGGTAGGGTTGGTATACTTTGCATCCCATATAGTCAACAATGTCATTTCATGATACCTGGGAGACGTACTTTCTCTGTTGCTGTTCCTGCCCTCTGGCTGGAGAATTCTGGGAGTTGAAGTCCACACATTTTAAAATCCCCAAGATAAGAAATACTGCCTGAAATGTATTGCATTGTATACCATAACTAGCTCCCAATATCTGCAAAATTGACAAAATACAACACAACAAGCAGCTTCCTTGTATATAATAATGTACTCATTATTCTTAGCCACTTTTTAATAAAAAAAATCAGTTAATTCATCTCCTGCAAGGAGTGCTAATCTCTCCAGTTGCCCAACTAGAGACCTTTACAATCCTTGCTGTGCAGTGTCACAAACAGGAAATCTCAATCTTATTACTACCTTTTAAGAATAAAATAAGAAAAATCCCTCCTTTTGTCTTAGCAATGGGACTCATTTGAATTCAGGAGCTTAATATTCCATATTTTTTTAAAAAAAACCCAATTTGCACTGATTTTTAAAGTAAACCATCAATTTAAATAGATGTTTATTTCCCTTCTAATTTGTACCATTTTAAAAGCCTGACTAGAAGCATAAATTATAAAGTATTGCCACCCAATATGACTCCTCAGGATGAGGCGGGTTAAAAGACAGAAATAATTAATAAAGGGCAAAAGAAACATAAGGTATCTCTGCAAGGGAGATAGCAATTATAAAACCCAAAATGTTTTTCAATTTCGTTCTTATAAAACAGAAAAGAAGGGATGGAATACAAAGGGTGTGCTGAACGATCTATTATTCAATTGATCTGACATTGTGAAGTATTGATTTTGCATTCTTGCTTGTCTAGAGAAGGGAGGGGACATTAAGGACCAGAATAGACAATTTTAGAACATAATCTGACCTTTTTAAAAATAAAAATGTTTTTGCAGATGGCTTTGTTCATAAAAAGGGATCCCTGAAATTTTTTCTGCAGAATTGTTTGGTACAATGCTGAAAAATCAGGTTGGCTTGGCACTATCAGAAAAGGGGTATATGCAAAGAAGCCGAGGAAATCAAATGCAAAAGTAAAACAATTTCAGAGGAAAAAAAAAGAATTATAGGCAGGAAAAAAGAAAGATGCTCCCTCCCTTCCTTTTGGCTGACACTTCTCAGGGCTTCTCCCTAAAATAAAACCTATAAGCAGCTGTATCTTATCTTTGCACAACGGAGTCTATTTTTGACAGAGAAGGTAGGAAGACATGGCTGCGTTACGCATTTTCAGCTGCTCGCAACTAGTCCCTAAAGTGTGCAAGTATGTATAATGTCATAAATAAAAAAAGGCGGTTGGAAGCGTAAGCGATGCTTGACGGAAAAGAAGGAAGTAGCTGAGCGCTTGAAAATGAAAGGCGGGAGAGGACGCTGTTTTGACACCCGCAGCTCCGTCCAGGCGGCAGCAGCTTTTCTTTTGTGGGGAACAAAAAAGCGGGTTATTTTGAGGGTGACGGGCCATAGCCGAAGTGAAAAGAGGTGGGAGGGCAAGGGGGCTTCGGGGTGCGCGGGCCACTGACCGGCAGAACCGGCCACCCAAACTTTGGCACATGTGTGGAGGCGAGGAGGAGGAAAACCAAATCAAGCCAACGCGGAGGCGCGCTCAGGCCGGGCTCAAGGGCGCGGCAAGAGCCTTGACCTCCTTCCCGTCCCGGGGCCGGTCAGCTAGGACGGCTCGAGTCTTTTCCGGCGAGGCGCGCCTGGACACGGACGGGCGGCGGGGAACGCCCGCTAGGTCGAGACGCGGCCGGCCTGTCCGTGCACCAGGCCCCGCGCCAGCCTCCCCGTTCAAAGGGTTGTTTTCATAAGCTGGCACAGGTGCGGGGCGTCTTTCAGACTCGAACCGGCCAGGGAGCCCCAGGCGCGCTGACGAGAAGCGACCCAGCCGCCGCCGCGGAACATGCAGCCATTTTGGGCTTCGCCAGACAAAGGACGACAGCGACCGCCGCGGCCAGCCCCGAGGCGTCGCCGGCCACGACCCGTAGCACCGCCTCCACTTCCCCTCATCGACCCCTCGGCCGGCGGCCAGCGCGTGCGGCCAGCCCGACTTTCGGCGGCCGTCCCCATTCGCTAGTAGGCCGCAGCCGGGCCCTTGCCGCCCGTTCCCTGTCTGAGCGCTCGCAGCCATTTGTCTCAGTATTTATAGCCGGCCGCCGGCCAATCAGGAACCGACGGAATCCCTCTCCGGCTGCTGAGGTGACGCCTCGACGCCCCCCCCCCCCCCCCCCCCCCCCCCCCCCCCCCCCCCGCAGCTTTCCCAGCCCGCTCGCGCGGAGTTTTCATCGCGCATGCTCGGTGGCAGAGGCCGAGGCGGGAGGGGAGCGCAGCGTATGTGTAAAATGAGTGAGTGAGGTGGGGAGGAGGGGGGGGGAGAGCAGGAGGGAGGGCGGAGGAGGAGGAGGGCAGAGGGAGGAGTGAAGAGGAGGGGGGGCCGGCGGGCGGGAGGGAGCCGCTCGCCAGGAACCCTCCGAAAAAAGATGGCGGCTGGGTCGGATCTGCTGGATGAGGTTTTCCTAAACGCTGAGGTGGATGAGAAGGTGGTGAGCGACCTGGTGGGCTCCCTGGAGTCTCAGCTGGCGGCCTCGGGCCACCACCACCCGCACCATAAGGCGCAGGAGCCCCTCAGGGTCGCCGGGGGGCTGCTGGGGAACCATGTTGTGAGCAGCGGCAGCAGCAGCAGCAACAGCCCTAGCCCTAGCCCAGGAGGAGGAGGAGGAGGAGGAGGAGGAGTAGGAGGCAATGCTAATGTCCAAACAGAGAGCCCCGGCAGCCGCACCACCGGCAGCAGCAGTACCAGCAGCACCACCACCACCGTCGCCGCCGCCGCCAAGATGGGACTCAGTGGCCCGGAGATCACCAAGCCAGGTAACCCGGCGAGGCAAGCCGGGGCGGAGGGGGGGGGGGTTGCCTGCTCTTCCTCTTCCTCTTGTCCTTCTCACCCCCATTCTGGGTTCCCTTTCTTTCTCCCCTGCCCCCACCCTTTCCCTGGTGGGGGCAGCAACTGGCGGGTGCCAGGGGTGGGTGGGTGGGTGGCATGGAGTTGGGGAGGGGGAGGCGGCCAAGAGAGAGGCCTTCCTCACATGCCAACCCCCCTCTCTCCCTCCCCAGCACCCTATTTTTGGCCGGGATGGTGTCCCTCCTGCCTCTGCTGCACCTCGAGCCAGGAGCAGATGTGTGTGTGTATATGGGGGGGAGGTGAGTGTTGTGGTCAGAGAGTAGTGCTTGTGTGTGTGGGTCCTTTAGGGAAGGGGGAAACCAGCTTCCTTTCCTAGGGTGGTCCCCCTCCCCTTGGCTTTTTTGCTCTTCATTCTGTCATCTCTTGTCTGCGAAGAGTGTTTTGGGGGGCTCCTGAGGACGAGGAAGGAAGAGACCTTACCTTTGGACTTCTGTGCCACCTTGCTCCCTCGTTGCTGGGATCAGAGGAATGGTGCTCCCTGCCCTCCTTCTCCATTTCGATATTCCCTAGCTGTCTTGAATTCTTTGCCACCCCCCTGCCTGAAGTGCATTGGGGGGTGGGGGGGTGAGAGAGAGAGCTAGAAAGAGAGAGAAGAAATGTTATTAATCACAGCAGCAGCAGCTTCCCCTGGGAAGAGGAAGTGATGGGAGAACCTGAGGATCAGGAACCCCTTTTAAATAGATCTCTTTGCAAATACGGCACCCGCTGAACTGCTCCTCCTCTGGGGTGGTACGGTAGGGTGGGTTTTGCCCCCGAACCGTTTGCTTTTCTTGAAATAATATGGGCTATGCAGAGAGTCACAGCACAACCTCTACTGCCTGTGGGACTGGAAGAATGACAGTCCATCGGTAAATGTTTTCCCCCTTGTAAAAAGACGGTGCACTCTAAAGGAGTCTGCTAACTCAGGATCCTGTCTTTCCGTTGCAAAAGTGGCCTTTTTAAGAAAGGGAAGGTAATGCTGGTCCATTTACCCCAGCACAATTCCAATTATATTCCTCAGTATATAATTCCCCCCCACACTTTTGCTTTCCAGTTGCTGGAATATTACAAGGACGCTGTTGCTTGTCATGACACCAGGTTAATGAAAGGGGGTGGGGTTTCAGAGAAATAACCTTCCCTTAGTCCTGATTTTTGTGACCCCGTGTTTCTGACTACAGTCCTTCTATTTGTGTTTACTAAATGCAGAGCCCGGGGAGACATGACTGATTTAAGTGACACTGGCAGATTTTGGTAGGGATATTTGCTTTCTGGGAACAGCAAGGAAAAAAAAAATCCCTCCCTTTTTCCTTGTATTTGTTTTCCTTTGAAAGCACAGCAATCAAACAGCAGGATTTAATGATTTTAAGAGGGAGGATGACATCCCTTAAACTACCTTGCAATCTTTTCACTTATGTCACTTCTCTACTACTTCAGCCCCACTTTTTTCTGTGTTGTTTTATTAGTCAAGAAATATAATAGCTTCTGGATTTTTGTTCAGAAGATAAGGAGATGAAATGGAAGGGTGAGAGACCATGGGGTTTTCCTTTTTTCTTTTTCCTGTCCTCCCCTCTCCCCAATTTTTCAACAACCTGATACAGTTGCATGAGCAGACTTGCAGTAAAATGTCATTTAATGTGGAGTTATAAACATCCACAGAGGGGAAAGGGGCAAACTGAAAACTTTTATTTTTTGCAGCATATCTATACAATTTGCATTTGTTTGTGGAACTACTTGGCTGTTAATGGACGAGTATTATAACTATTGGTGCAGAGGGAACAGTAGCAAAGTTGCTATCTTAAGATTCCCCAGTGGTGTTATTCCATGGGTTCTGCCCGGTTCTGGAGAGCCGGTAGGAGCAATGAGCAGCGGAGACCGAACCGGTTCTCGCCGCTGCTTGGCTGTTGGGCCCACCCGCCCGCCTGGGCTCCCATACTCACCTTTATCAGCAGAATTTGAAGCGCAGCTGCTTTGCGTGGCACAAAATAGTGCCGCGCGGCAGCTGATGAAGCGACTGGCATCATGCAGGCTTGCAGGAGGTGAGTTAGAACACCTCTGCGGCTGCGCCAATGCCTCTGCGCCTGCACAAAGTGTGCCCACCAAGCCACGCCCACTGAATTGGTGGCAACAATTTTTGAATCCCACCACTGAGATTTCCCCCCCCCCCCTGCCCCCAGATGTTGTTCCAATACTGGGACGTATTGACACATGGGCAATATACTTTGTGCTGGACTTATCGAGCCTTAAGAATCTTTTGTTTCTTACCTTTTATATTGTAATTAAACTTTGTTTTATTTTCAGGAAACCTTGGAGTTCAAGGGAGTGTTATCAATCATAATGCCAGGTCCCAGGGTTCCACGTTGGATGGGGCCACTACAACTAGCAGCAGCACCACTACAACTGTCCAAGGTGGCTCTGAGGCTGCTATTACCCCAGGGACCCTCAATCAGGGCAAATCAGTGGTAATCAGTACCATGGCAACAGCTTTATCTACCAGGAATGGTAAAATCGGGACCACTGCAGTGCAGACTTTGAATGGAAGTAACGTGGTGATGAATTCCCACGCTTCTTTCTCGGCCACTCCTGTGACAGCGAATCCCACTGTGGTCCCTGCTGTTGCCCCTCTCGTGAACAATGGACCTGGAAATATTGGAAAAGTCAACACCGTTAATGCTGTCTTGCCATCTGCTTCAAATACTGTCATCCAGACTTCTTTCCTTGGCCCTGGAGTGTCCTCTGCCTCTTCACCTTCACCTACGGTGATCTCGTCACAACAGCCCCCCAATATTGGGACTGGAGGGCCAACAGTAGCGTTGGTAAGGCCACCCATTCACGCAGCAGGACCCTCATTGGCTGCCGCCACCCAGAATGGGAGCAGTACTGTGATCAATTCGACCATCAATGTGGGAGGTTTTCCGACTGCGGCTGTTGCTGCTGCCACGGTTGGTTCAGGGGTGTCTCTCCAGACCTCTCTTGTGAACAGCCAGCCGGGATCTGGAGTATCAGCTGCTGCACCCACCACCCAGGTCATCAAAGCGGAGTCTCCTAAAACTATCGTGCAAGCCGTCACCCAACAGCAAACTCTGGCTGCAGCTGGCCAGCCTAGTACTACAGGGGGTAATATGATTATTGGGCAAACTATGCAAGCTGGCCTGCCCAACGTAGCTCCTAATCCTGGTGGAGTACCTCCTGCACCTCCAGGTACTCCCACTGGTCTGGCTAAGGGTGCTGCCAATACAGTGGCGCAGAGCCTGCCCAGGACTGCAACCGCAACCACAAGTGGAATCAGAGCAACTTTGACTCCCACTGTTTTAGCACCTCGTCTGCCTCAGCCTTCTCAGAATCCAACGAATATTCAGAACTTTCAGTTGCCACCAGGTAAGAAAAGACCAGAGAGAAAATTCCTCTTTTTTTCTAGACTTGTGCTTTGGAATGACTGGCTTAAATAAAAGCATTTTGGATTTTGCTTACCAGCACAGTTGGACAGCTTGTGTGGCCAGATGCCTTTGGAGAACCCCGTTTTGTTCTGTAGTAGCTAGTAGTAGTAGATAGATAGTACGGGTAGCCCTTGACGCAAGACCGTGATTGAGCCCAGAATTGATGCTGCTAAGTGAGAAATTGTTAAAGTGAGCTTTGTCCCATTTTACGGCCTTTCTTGCCACATTCGTTAAGTGAGTCACTGCAGTTGTTAAATTAGTAACATGGTTGATAAGTGAATCTGGCTCCCGCATCGACTTTATTGGTCAGAGGATTGCAAAAGGGAATCACATGACCCCAGAATACCCTGCAACCGTCATAAATATGAACCAGTTGTCAAGCATCCGAATGTAAATCACGTGACCATGGGGATGCTACTGCGGCTATAAGTGTGAAAAATTGTCCTAAGTCACTTTTTTCAGTGCCGTCGTAACTTTGAACAGTCACTATATAAACTGTTGTAAGTTGAGGACTGCCTGTAGTGCAAGAACTAATGTGAGATCTTGTATTGATTTCACAGCATTTTAATTGGATGCTGCTCTTAGATTATTTTTGAAGGAAGAGATTAGATGCTGAGCTTTTGTCTAATACTTTTAGTCTGTTGATTTTCCCTTCAGATGTGTAAGCATGCATGAGGACTAGAAACGCAACTTTGCTAAGAAGTGAAAGCTGAGATTATCCAGGTTCTAATAGTACCTGTGAGCCCCACAATTGTAAATCATATTATTTTTCAGAGTCGTGCAGGATATCTACAGAATTTAGGGTTTCAAGTGCACATTGGCTTAAATCTTTAAAGCTAATGCATGGCATGATAGATTTTTTTTCCATGGGTGATCAAAGTAGCAAACCTACTATAAAATGAAATGTTATGCTAATATATTCAGGGAAGATGAGCTGTCCTAGGATATGTCTAGATGTTCATACTTCTCTGTTTTAGCTTGCCGCTGTTGCCACAGAAGCAGCAAAGAGCAAGTACAATTTGCTACTCTTGAAAAATTTCTGTCAGTTGAAAATTATCAGAGACTATATGACATGTCTACAGTAACATTCCAATTACATTCTGTCCTCACCTCACCTCACCTCATTTTGTGTAATGCTGTAGCACATGCAGTCACTAAGATCATGTTTGAAGACCAGGATAACATCAGGAGGGGGAGTTTCTGAAGTCTAAACCTAATTGGATTGCATAAATTTCATTGCTTCCATGTGATCATAAAGGAAATATATCTAAAGTTCAGATTTACTAACCAGTTTGAGATTTTTTTTAAATTAATGGTAAGCATGAATTTCTAAGCACATGTTCTTGCTGAGTGTTATATAGGCAACTTTCTCACATTTTGAGAAGTATCTTTTCAATTCTAGAAAAAAGATGGCAAGAATCTGAATGTTTTTCCAGATCCTTAAACCAGCTAGTGTTAATGTGGTATGGGTGTCTGTAGAGTAGTTGAAAATAAGATGTTTTATTTGCAAGGTGATCACTGTGCGTGTGTGGGACATATGTTTTAATGTGCTTCTTTGAAGAGTCTTTAAATAGCAAAAATAGTATTTGACTTGATCTATATACCCTGCAAAATGCTTATACCAATAGGCATATCACATAAGAAATAAGGATTTTACATTGCTTTTGCTATACTTTTTTAAAGCAGCAGTATTTTGTATGCAGTGTCTGATAATCTTTACCTTGCAGATTGTAGCCAGTTACCTATCTAGGTTTTTACACATTCAGAAAGTTTTGGACACTTCCATTGTTAAAATCTTCCTGCATAGCATGTTGTCTATTGAAACACAAGAATGATGCTCCAGTGAGTTTGGTCTTGTTGAAGAAATATGGGACCACTAGTACCCTTTTTGTAAAATGAAGGAATTATTTTTTTTTTCATTTAAAAAGTTGCTAGCTTTAAAACATGTGCCTTGAACCACCCAATGGGTGGTTTACTAACCAGAACAGGGGTCCCCAACCCCTGTAAGGAGCTGGAGTGTACAGCTGGAGCTGAGCGGCAAGTGAGCAAAACTGCACATGTGTGGGATCTAGGTTGCATGCTCCCCCACCCACCCACCCTGGCAGTTTGTGGAAAAATTGTTTCCACGAAACCGGTCCCTGGTGCCAAAAAGAATGGGGAATGCTGGTATAGAATATTTGGACTTGTGATCATGGCAAAATGGCAAAAAAGCCTTAAGAAGAAAATTAAGGTCCATACTTTACAGGAAGCTCTGTTGTACTCACTTCAGTAAACATGCAGAGAATTGGGTTTTGCATCTCTTGTAGTGCTTAGAGAAGGCATGATTTTATACCAGAAATATTTTTGTGCACGCCTTTTGCAGATGTAGGCCATCAGCTTCATTGCTTAAATATTATATTTAATCAGCACTTTGTGAAAAATGCTCAGTGTAACACATAACGTCTTTTAAACATGAGGTTTAAGTTTGTAAAAGAATAACACTAAAAGTGTAAAACTGGTAGAAAATGGCAATATTGGGGATAAAAACCAGATAATATCAGTGTACTAGTGTACTTTTTAATAACTCACCAGATCAGCTGAACAAGAGAGACAAACACACACTCACCTCAATTTGGGGAGTACAATATTAGAGCACCTGATTATGTCTTAAGTGGATATAATTGAAAGAACTAGGAATTGTAAAGAAGTCAGTTTGAGGATTATTTGGGGTACAATACAGAGGAATATACCTTCATGTTTTGTCACCCGAAAAGAAATGATATCATTTAGGAAAAATTGAAAGAATATATATGAATAGATGTCTCAGCATCAAGAGGCTGTTCTAAGTTACACCTGCACAAGAACCTTCAGTGATGGAGGATGTATAGCAGTTTAGCAAGCCTGAATTCTTAACGGAAATGTTTCTTGTAGGCCTCCTCACTGAGCTAATATGCATATTATAGTGAAGACATTAATTGCTATCGAGTTTTATAATGTGAAGTGCCTCCACTATGGAATTAGAAAATCCAGATGAAGAGAAGAACACGAGGCAGATTTCAGAATGTTTTTCAGCTCTTTTGCATACAGGTAGCCCTTGACGTATGACCATAATGAAGCCCAACATTTCTGTTGCTAAGTGAAACATTTGTTAAGTGAGTTTTTGCCTCATTTTATGGCCTTTCTTTCCACAGTTGTTAAGTGAATCACTGCAGTTATTAAGTTAGTAACACGGTTGTTAAGCGAATCCCCATTGACTTTGCATATCAGAAGGTCACAAAAGGTAATCATGTAACCCTGGGACACATCATAAATACGAGTCAGTTGCGAAGCCTCTGAATGTTGATCACATGACCACGGGGATGCTGCAGCAGTCGTAAGTGTGAAAAATGGTCCCAAGTCACTTTTTCAGTGCCGTTGTAACTTTGAACAGTCACTAAATGAACTGTTGTAAGTCGAGGATTGCCTGTAGTTTAACAGATGGGCTATAACAGCTAATTTTACCAAGACAAACTGCATCCTCCCTCATTGGAAGAAAAGCTTTCATGCCCCAAATGGTGCAAGAACCTAAAAATGAAGAGATTAGAAAGGATGTTACTGAGAGTTGCCAGATTTCAAAATCAAGATTCAAGATTTATTCAACCCTGGAGATTTATTGGGATTTAAGAAAAACGTGTAACTGTGATTGGAGCTTCGTACCTTCTTACTTCCCAAATTACTGCTAGCTAACTATCTGTAATTAGTGCAGAATGCTGCAGTTAAGTTGCTCAGTAGGGCTCCTTACCATATGTATGATGGGTCTATAGCCAAGCTTTGACCTCAGTGCCATTTTCCTATGTTATTATTGGTTTATAAGACCCTAAACAGTTTATGGCTTGGTTACCTAGACTGTGTTCACTCACTGCACTAATGTGGCTTGTTCAGTCTAACTTTAAATATACTGTGCGCCTGCAGTCTTGGTGGCTTAATCACCATGGTTTACATTTCTAACATGTTATGCTCCTGTGGTAAATTGCAGCTTGTTGAACCATAGCTAAACAAACTAGTGAACTAGTTTACTATCTAGTTAGGTTTTTAACAATCTCTGGCAGATGTTTTGTATATTATGCAGTAATTTACTTGAGTTCATTTATGTGGAGGAAGTCTTTTTTGTGATGCATCTGGAATTATCCTCCTTCAGAGGGTAAGTAGGTTTCTGGAATAATAGCCCATCAACTATAAAACACATATTTTTTTTAGATACTTGATGTCATACCAGATCCCCTAAGTAATTTATTTAATTCAATTTACAGTAGATGCCACCCAATTTCATACTGACTCTGGGTTAATCATATGATTTAATTCTTTGGTGGAATTTTATTTGTTTATTGCATTTTAATGTATTACATAGTTATCTTGATTTTTATTTATTTGTTTATTGCATTTGTTTGTCGCCCATCTTGATTCTATTAGAAATTGCATTTGTTTGTCGCCCATCTTAGATTCTATTGTAATCTAAGATAAAGGATAAATTTAAAATGCAAATAAAATACCATTGAAAGTACTTTTTAAATTAAAAAAGGACATAGTTTTTAATCTATATCTACCACCTACCTATCTATGCAGCTTCTTTAATAAAAATAATTTAATTTAAAAATTCTGGCCACCTTGTCCTACTTTGTCCAGGTTCATCCTCAAAATATTTTTGACATGACTATCCTTCACCTTAAAACAAAAATAGTGAAAGATAATGTGCTGATGGAAGCGGCTGATAATATCTTGGAAATGATTAATGGTGAATTTTGCTTTTGGTGGGATCCAGCTGACTAGACTACCTGTCTTTTTGTCTTTTGATATCTTTTTTTATAGCATGGAGGTTAAGTGAGTTGTTTCAGACAGTTTGCATTCCATTTGTCAGATTCTGGCGTGGGTCTGTTTTCCTCTCCTATAGCATCCTTTATTTGGGAGGATGTGAATTAATGTGTTTGGGGCTGCTGCGTTGCCTGCCTTGTGTAAGGCTTACATAATTCTGCTTCTTTGTAGGAAGTAAATTGGTGATTCTTTAAGTTTTGGTAAATGCAAAGCTGCAGGATATTTGAGGGCAGCAAATGAAACTGTAAATCTCAGGATTTGTTGTCTTAATTCCTCAATTGTGGAGAGCACATTCATACATTTCTACACAGCAGCATTCCTGTTCCGTTTCCACAACAAGTAAGAGTTGTTAACTAATCCTACGTAGCTTTTTCTCTGGTAATATCACACTACTAACTAGAGCATACAAAACATTTGCTAGACCAATACTCGAATACAGCTCATCAATCTGGAACCCACATTACGTATCTGATATTAACACAGTTGAGAAAGTCCAAAAATATTTCACAAGAAGAGTTCTCCACTCCTCTTCTCGTTGTAGAATATCTCATGCCACCAGACTTGAAATTCTAGACCTAGAAAACCTTAAATTATGCCGCCTTCGGTCTGATCTTAGTATATAAAATCATACATTTCAATGACTTACCTGTCAATGAATACTTCAGCTTCAACCATAACAACACAAGAGCACACAATAGATACAAACTCAAGGTTAACCGCACCAAACTTGATTGCAGAAAATACGACTTCAGCAATAGAGTGGTCAATGTCTGGAATACTCTACCTGACTCTGTGGTTTCTTCCCCAAACCCCAAAAACTTTAACCTTAGACTGTCTCCTCTTGACCTCACCTCTTTCCTAAGAGGTCTGTAGGGGGCGTGCATAAGCGCACCAGCGTACCTACCATCCCTGTCCTATTGTTTCTTTTATTTTTCTTATATGGATCCATTTCATGTATTCATAACTATGTATATACTTATACCTATTATCTTGTAAGCGATTGACATATCAAATAAATTCTAAAAAAAATTTCTAAATTCTAAAAAAAAAAAAAGCCTTATTCCAGGGGTGCCAAACTCGCGCCCCATGGGCCAGATGCATCACGTGCTGGCCCCACCCCTGCCCAGTTTAGCAAAAGGGAAAAAAGTCCCAATACATCCCGTGATGCTGCTGCTGTGACGCATCTCTTCTTATAGTAAAAATTCTGAAGGATTAGGCTCTGAAGCATTAGAATACAGGTAGTTCTCGATTTACGACTACAGTTGAGCCCAACATTTCTGTTGTTAAATGCAACAGTCATGTGAGTTTTGCCCCATTTTACGACCTTTCTTGCCACAATTGTTAAAAGTGAATCCCTGCAGTTGTTCAGTTAGTAACATAGTTGTTAAATGAATCTGGCTTCCCCATTGATTTTGCTTGTCAGAAGATAGCAACAGGTGATCACATGGCCCTGGGACACTGCAGCTGTCATAAATACATACCAGTTGCCAAGCAGCTGAATTTTGTTCATGTGACCACAAGGACGCTGCCATGGACGTAAGTGTGAAAAATAGTCAAAGTCCCTTTTTTCAATGCTGTTGTAACACCAAGCGATCGCTAAACGAACTGTTGTTAAGTTGAGACTAACTGTTCTTTATTCAGGGATAGTGATGTTAATAGAATGCTGCATTTACCTGGTTCACTTTTGGTTCACCCCTGATCTTAGACGTTTATGCCATTTATTAATATTTTCATGAAAGTAGGGTTTAAAACATTCAATCTTTATTCCTTACTATTCCCTGGTATTTTCCAATGCTGCCATTCTCCAGCCTAATTTAATGATGCACCTGAAGGAAAAACAGTTGACTGACTTCATATTTATATTAGGTCTTCAGGTTCCTGTGCAGTGTTCACCCATAGGTGGAAGTATGAATTCTTATTTGGGCCATAGATTTCTCTTGTGTTAAAAAACTGTATGGATGGAAGAAGATTGGCTTAAATGACATGTTGGTGTGGAATGCTGGAGAACGTCAGGAGAACAGGACTGCCTAATGTCATTTGTACAAAAACAGCCTTACATATCTTCCCTAATGCCTGAAAGTGGTTTGGTTGGTTGTGGTTTAGTTACATAAACTTTTATGTAACACTTTATAATGCCTTGGTAAGACCATACTTGGAATATTGCATCCAGTTTTGGTTGCCACTATACAAAAAAGATGTTGAGAGTCTAGAAAGTGCAGAGAACAACAACAAAGATAATTAGGGGACAGGAGGCTAAAACATATGAATAATGGTTGCAGGAATTGGATATGTTTAGTTTAATGAAAAGAAGGATTGGGGTGGCATGATAGCAGTGCTCCAATATTTGAGGGGCTGCCACAAAGAATAGAGGATCAACCTATTCTCCAAAGCACCCAAAGGCAGGACAAGAAGCAATGGATGGAAACTATTCAAAGAGAGAAGCAACCTAGAACTAAGGAGAAATTTCCTGAGAGTTAGAACAATTAATCTATGGAACAACTTGCCTCCAGAAGTTATGGGTGCTGCATCACTGGAAGTTTTTAAGAAGAGATTGGACAGTCATTTGTCTGAAATGGTATAGGGTTTCCTACTTGAACAGAAGGTTGGACTAGAAGACCTTTAAGGTTCCTTTCTGTTCTCTTATTCTGTTAACCCCAATCATTGTGGTTGGCATAGGTGAAATCAACTACATGTGTCTTAATAAAAAATAATGATTAAGTGTGTCAGGATTCGGGCAGTTACTCCAATTAAATCATGAGCCCCGAGCCACACTCCCAAAACTAAAAAATATTTATTTGAAGGTAACATTCTACATCTGGCATTTACCTGGGCGTAGCCAACTTTGAGATACGTAATTCACTGTCACCCTTGATCCTGCTTGGGCAGAGGGTTGGACTAGAAGACCTCTGAGATCCTTCCTAACTCCAGATTTTTAGAATTCTAAGTAAATTGTGTGCTTCACTGTCATTGCCATTGTGTGCATTCATTTCCTGCATTCATTTTTTGACCTTCCCTTTTGTTCTTTGCTTATTTTGTTGCTAACATTTCATTCAAGAGCTGCTTGTTCAACTGCATTTTTTTTCTTAAATGTTTTTGTAAATCATGAGATTACTTAAATGATCCTAACTAGAGTGTATTTTTAACATATAGGTTGAAAAGTTTAAATTTTTCTTCTAAAAAGAAAAGTTTGTTACTAAACAACCCCCACTTGTTATTTTTTATTTACCTTTTTATTTTGCTATCAAGCCAAGATCTCCAAAGAGATTAGATGCCTGGTCTCATAAGCTTCTAGTAGTTTAGTGGTTAAGTCAGAAAACGTTTGGTTTCTAAAAACATGAATGACTCCTAGATATTGCAAATATCTTTCAGTTCTAAAGAAAGGATGATTGTGAATCTTCCATCTTTGGGGAAAAAAATAAAAAGTACTGTCCATTATTGTGACTGTGTTCACAACGTAAGACATGTTAACCAAGGTGCAGACTTTTCAGTTAGATTAATGCAGAGATTTTGACAGCACCTCCTTTCTGTCTGTCATTACTAACACAGTTAAATTATCATCAAATCAGATCTCCAAGATTTTTTAAAAAATTGGCAGATTCTAGAGATGGCAAGAAAAGCTATATATGAGACCAGAGGAACTTGGGTAGATATTCTCTCTTTTGTTACAATCAAGAACTTGTGATAATTTTATGTAGGTGGTGTTGTGACATGAACAAGGTTTTAAAAGGTCAATCCGTTTTGCGTTTTGGTGGTTTTTTATTTTGCAGTGTGGTTATTTTTACATACTCACTGCAGTTCTGATATTTTCCTGAGAAATTGAATAAACACTTTCCTGTTATTGATGACTTGTATTGTATTCTCCTTTTTGTCTTAAGCAAAGAAGGCCTAAGAATGTTCAAAAACTTATAGGCAGTTATACAGTAGATGTATGAAATTGTTCCACAGTTTGACATTTAAGTCTAGAGAGGATTTAGTGTTACCTATTATTTCTAGGTTGCTGTACTTTCCACAACAACACCATCATGTTAACTATTGTCTCCCGTACCTCATTTTCTTTTAGATATCATTTTGATTAAAGACGTTTTAAAAAGATTAAAAATGAATATAAACTAATATAAAGTAAGAAAAAGAAAAGTATCAAAATCAAAGAGAAAGCTAAAGGCGCAAGAAGAGGTAGAATAATTAATCAGTGGAATGGCTTGCTTCTAGAAATTGTAGGCACTCCAACATTAGAGGTTTTTAAGAAGAGACTGGACAGGTTTCCTGCTTGAGTGGTGGGGTTGACTAGAAGACCTCCAAGATCCCTTCCAGCTCTGTTATTCTATTATTCTATTAAAAGGGGGAAAAGGAAAAAAAGAAAGAAAGAAAAAAGATACAGAGACGTTGCTTCTTATCTTCTTTTCAGCAGTTATAGAATTGTATATTTAATTCTTATTCTATGGTTACAACATATGTCTCTTCTTTCTATAATCTATCCGGTCTAATAGTCAGATCCATAAATCATAAGTTTATTTTTTCTGCTTCATGGAAAAAGTCTATGAGGGGTTTCCTCTCTGCAGTAACTGTAAATATTTTCTCTGATCAAAGAAAACAATTTGGTTATCTCAGAAAGTTGCATCTTCTTCACCATCTTTGCAGTTATCATGTAGAGAAGCAAAGTTCCACAACTTTGCCCAACTGTTCATCCATCAGTCCAATAGGAAAACTGCTAGTTACAACAGTACATTAACTTTTAAAATCCTCCGAATCTCTGTTTGTATTTGAATCCTGAATTTTCTTGCTTTTTATACACTACCAAACATGATAAAATATCCCTTCTTGCTATTCACATGTGCAATGTAAATTTGAAGCGCCTTTATACATTTTGTACATTTCTCTGATAACATACGCAAATGGTATTTTATAAATATTCTCTTTAAGATTGTAAGATGGTGTTAATGTCAATCCTTTCAGCCACATATTTTCTCACTGCTCCATTTGTATATTATAACAAAAATGTTTAGTCCACACTATGATAATACTTTCACTTGTTCTTCAAATTTCAATAAAAGTGTATACATTTTAGCAATTACACATTCTTATTCACAATTCTATTTCAGACTCAGTCTTACAACGCATAAAAACTTGAATTCTTTTGCCTACTTTAAATCCTAATAATTATAAATAAGAAAACTGTTGACAACTCTCCCTGTGCCATTAGTTCTTCTTTTGCTTTTATTTTACATTCCCTTGACAAAATTCTAGTATCACATAAGTTAGCCATAAAGGTGTTTTGGGGCGCAACTCAGGTGCTGAGAGCCATAAAGGTGTTTTCAGGCATAACTTGGGTTTCCATTATTCCATAGTCTCAATATGGAATGTCTAACATAATGATTTTAAAAATGCACATTAACTTTGATTGTGCCACCCAAATCTCAGGTCATGTCCTTCTAACTCCCAAAGCCTTTTCTATTTCTCACCAACACCCATCGTTTCATCCAAACAAAACAGCAAGTTGTGAAATACAATTTCAAATCTGGGAAACCCAATCCTACTTTTTCCTTTGCAACTTGCAGCACCTTAAATTTAACTTAAAATAAAAGTTTCCCCCCTGCCACACAAATTTAGATATATCCTTTTGCCACTGTTGAAATGGTGCATTAGTTGTCAAAACAGATATTGTCTGAAAGAAAGCCATCGTTCTAGACAAATTAGACATTTTCTCAGCAATGACACTTGTAGTTTCTCCCATCTTAACATATCTTTTTAAACATCATTCTATGTCTTAACATAGTTATTTTGAAATTCATATTTGTCACAGTGATACCTAGATACCTGCAATCCCATTTAATAAGAAAATCTCTCTCTCTCCCTCCCTCCCTCCCTCCCTCTCTCTCTCTCTCTCTCTTTCTCCCTGAATGGCTGATTACCAAGGGGCAACCGACTTTAATATAGTAGGATCTGCTTGGAAGCAAACACAGTAATCCATAAAAGGTGCATAAAAGTCATCCTGTTCCTGTTCCTTGATTGCAGGAACCCTGTTTCATATTAGTGACAGAGGGAAATGAGAATTTATAGGTTAAGAGAGGCCTGCTTCTAATTTAATTAGGGTTAGGCAGAAAATACTCTGAGGTCAGATTAATATCACCCAGGTATTGTAGTTAATGCTGGACAAATGATTTCTATATGGAGTCTTTCTGTAGGAAGCTCTGTGATAGATTTCCTTTAACACCAAGGCACGAATCAAAAAACAGTAATATGGATAGCAGCGAGATTTGTTTTGGAATACAATTCATTGATATCCAGAATAACTGGATATAGTTCATTTTTAAAGTGTATCATATTGGGTTTCAGATTATTCCTGCGATGTATATTATTGTCTTGGAAGGAGGGCACAATGAGCTGTCACATCAAGTAGAACTCTTCCATTCAGATGCACAGTGATTTCTTACTGCTGAACACTAAAAAAAAAAATCTTGGTCAAGTGATAAAAAGTTAGTAGAAATTCTTTGAATCTGCTTATCTTCTTGGAGAGCCAATGCAAGCGGTTTTAAACAAGTGTATTTGCTTTTAAAACAGCATCTATTGATACTTCAGTTCATGCTTTCCCCAAAAAACTGGAGGGGAAAAGAGAAGATTTAGCCTAGTACAGACCCAACAGTAGTGTGACCCTAACACTTAGAGCAGTTTAGCAATGGGATCATTGACTCTTAAAGGGGTTGTTCCTTTTTAGTGGAAATGGTCAAGAGGAGGCTATATTACCATCTGGAGTGCTTTAGTTTGCATTCATGTACTAAATGAGAGACTCAACCCCCTAGCTGACTTGGTCGCTTCCAACTCTTATGATTCTATGTGACCTTTTTGTAAACAAATATTCTGACAGTGACTGTGCTAATTTGTTCAGTTTAGCTGTAGTTTTTAAACCCAAGTATTGTGTTTACTGCATAAGTTATGGTTTATTTTATTTATGTGTATCTCGCCTTAGTTATTTTTACAAATAACTCAAGGAGACAAACATATCCAACATACCTTCCTCCTCCTATTTTCCTCACACCAACAACCCCGTGAGGAGGGTTGGGCTAAGAGCAAATGACAGGCCCAAAGTCACCCGGATGGTTTTCAGGGCTAAGGTGGGTCTTGAACTCAAGGTCTTCTGATTTCTAGCCTAGTCCTTTAACCAGTAGGTCAGTATCTGCTGCCTTTATATGTTACACATGGAACAAGATGCTAGGGTTTGCTTAGCAAATTATGTTTTAGAATAAACTACAGTTAAGGTCAGATGACCCAGCCAGTAACTGATTCTGCAGTATATGCCTACCATGCATAGCAGTTGGTATGTTCCATGAATAATAATAATAAAAGAGTTGGAATGTCTTCTGTCCAAACCTAGCTTGGTGTCTTTGCCACACTGGTTGTCTTGTGAGAAAGCATTTTATGTAACGTGCACAGATGTTTAGTAGCCAGAGCGGTGGGTGTGCTATTGTAAATAGCTGAGCTATACTTGGAGAAATATTAGACATGGTTACTCTTAAGATGTTATATAACTACAGATATGTTTGGGCTTCTGCATACTCAAAGCATCTTTTGGAAATCAAACAATGAAGGTTGTGTAGCAGTGGCTCCAAATCTTTTGGGCACCAGGGACTGGTTCTGTGGGGAGAGATTTTCCCGTGGACCACAGGGGGTGTGGTTTTTCACATGCTGCCTGCATCCCACAGATGGGGCTTCACTTGTTTGCACAGCCCAGTTTCTGGCATGTCACAACCTGGTGTCGGTCTACCGACTGGGGTTTGGGAACCCCTGCAATATAGCCTTAATATGAAGTATGGAGCAGACAACCAGTATAACACAAATGTTAAGGTGTTGCAACCAGTATCTCAGAATCAAGTTTATTTCAGCCATGGTAGCTGGCTGAATTAAACAACCCTTGCTGACAAAACTGGACAAAAGGGCTCTATATGAACCACTGTGAGCTCTAGACTTCGAAGAAATAAAATAACTGTAAAAAATAGGCGGAATTGTTTGTTGACATGCATTATTAAAGCTAGTGAGATTTTGCAAAGTTGTATACATGTACTTAACTGCGCTAATCATAAATGATATTCTCTAGAAAACCTTATAAAAAGGAAATTGAGGCCTTAAATTACTGTTTCCAGAGACCAGGACATGTGTAAAGTTATAAATCTATTAGCCTACATTTCCTTGAATAAGCAGTTGAAAAGAGAATGTCCTTCATATCGTTTGTACATTAACTATTCCAGTGTTTTTCAACCTTGGCAGTTTGAAGATGTGTGGACTTCAATTCCCAGAATTCTCCAGCCAGCTATCCTTCCCAGCCAGCTTGGCTGACTGGGAAATTCTGGGAATTGAAGTCCACATATCTTCCAAGGTTGAGAAATACTGAACTATTTTATTAAACTTCTATGACACGTTTCCATTGTGTTTCTAGAGGAATTGAATTTGGAATGGGTGTCCAAATTACTGGTGTGACATTCATTCTTGCAGCGAGCTGCTGAAATGTTGGGTATCTAAAAACAAGCCATAACAGCCATTACAATATTGACCTGCAGTAGGGAACTAGGAAAATTGGCGTATCCAATAGAAACGTCTTCAACCATTGCAACCATCTTCCTGCTCTTATAATTTTCTGTTTAAATGCCAGAGATAGACATTTGAGCATCCAGGCTTGTTAGAATCCTACCTTAATGAAAGGGTGGCAATTTGAGTATTTGCCAAATGTAATTTTAAGACTTATTGGCTAGTAATATATTGCTACTGTTGGTTTCTGAATATCCTGCTAATGTTTTAATCTGTGGTTTCAAATTGAATCCTAAACAGGAAGGAGAGCAAAGTAGAATGATGATCTCTAATGAAAGGGAGGTTTCTATGTGTATAAGAACCCGAGAGAGAGAGAGAGAGAGAGAGAGAGAGAGAGAGAGAGAGAATCATAATGACTTTTCATTTCACTTTTCATTCTACAGGTAATTCTCAACTTATGAGCAAAATTCAGCCCAAGAATTCTGTTGCTGAATGCGATATTTGTTAAGTGAGTTTTGCCCCATTTTCTGACCTTTCTTGCCACAGTCTTGAAGAGATTCACTGCAGTTATTAAATTAGTAATATGGTTGTTGTGAATCTGGCTTCCCCATTCTCTTTGCTTGTCAAAAGGTCGCAAAAGGTGATCACATGACGCAGGGCACCGCAAGCATCCTAAATATGAGCTTACTGCCAAGCATCCAAATTTTGGATGCTGCAACAGTCGTGAGGAAAATGGTCATAAGTCACTTTATTGATTGATTGATTGATTTGATTTGTCAATCGCTTACAAGATAAGAGGTATAGGTATAAACATGAGTAAGATTACAGGAAATAGGCACAAATAAATGAGGACAATAGGACAGGGACGGTAGGCATGATGGTGCACTTATGCACTTATACAACTTATACTTATGCACTTATACATCGTGCTGTTGTAACTTCGAACAGTCACAAAATGAACTACTGTAAGTCGAGGACTACTTGTATATGAACAGATTTCAAGTGGATTCAATATAGCAGGCATAACATGAGCAATCTTGCAGAGCGCTTTAAAGTGTATGAGAAGAGCAGATTGTGTTGTGTACTCGGTGCTTGACCCATGTAGATAATCAGTGGAGCAAAGGGATACCAGAACCGTGTTCATTTGCAGTCTTCAATAAAACTCTCCACCACAACTGGCCATGCTTCATAGAATGATTCTCCACTATTTTTTACAAACATTTTTTTAAAAGCACTGTACTTTGAAACACGCTAGAGAAATATGTCACTTGGAACAGGTTGCAGAAAATATAACCGTGGTGTATCTCCAATAGATGCTCACGTTGTGAAGAAGTATCTAAGTGGAGGGAGGGGAAAAGCCAGCAACATCCCTGGGGAGACATTGTTGGGTTAATCCATTCACCTTCAGTTATATTTTGGGATATTCAGATTTGGATTAAAGTGTTGTACTGTTGCATGATCCTGGCTGTTTTGAGTTGCTAGCTGTTGTTAGTTTGTTATGCAGACTCAGCCAATTGTAGCTGGTTTAATTAAACATACTTAAATACACAGATAGGGCTTGATTTATGATCACAATTGGGACCAGAATTTCCATTGCTAAGCAAGGTGGCTGTTCAGTGAGTCAGGCCTGATTTTTTGCATGATCATTAAGTGAATCCATTCCCCCCCCCCCATTGACTTGTTAGAAGTTGGTTGGGAAGGTCATAAATGATGACCAGGATGCTACAACCAGTGTAAATACATGTCAGTTGCCAAGTGCCTCCACTTTGATCATGTGACCTATGAAGCATGGCCAGTTGTGGTGGAGAGTTTTATTGAAGCGTGCAGATGAACACAGTTCTGGTATCCCTTTGCTCCACTGATCATGTGACGACCGTAAGTCCGAGGACTAGTTGTAAACTACTTTTTCAGTCCTGTTGTAAGCATATGGTTGTAAGTCGAGGACTACCCGTACTATAGGCTAAACCTGAACCCCTGAGGCTCCTTGAAGACTTCCAAAACAATGAAACCAAGTGATAGAAGAAAACTGTTAAATACATGATTAGAATGTAATCATAGTATTTCACCTTAATTGTAAATGAAATAAATTTAAATTCTTGTCCTGGTCTCCTTAAAGTCCATTTTGAAGTGTTAAAATGATGTGTGGCTTAAAAACGAGGTGTGGGCCTTGACTAAGGGGCACATCAATCTAATTGCTGTTTAAGAAGGTGACATTTTCTCTAAATGTCAAGGAGGTGAATAGTGTATACCCTAGGTTGAAACTGAAAGTTATTGTGGTTATTGTGTTGGAGGATGGCCTTGGAGGCTATTGTAGGAACAGTTATTGAAATGCTCCATTATATAGTATATTTGTTACTACAGATAGTCATCAACTTACAACAATTCATTAGTAACCATTCAAAGTTGCAAGAGTATTGAAAAATGCGATTTGTGGCCATTTTTCACAGTTATGACTTTTGCAGCATCCCCATGATCATATTCTTTTTTACTTCTGACCCATAGCTACCCCATTTCCCCCTCAGAAGCAAAGCAGATTTAGGCTCCCATCTGGCCTTGAGGGATCAATGTAGGAGATACAAATTTTGTCATGGTTGAAGCATTGCAGTTGATGCATACAGGGAAACATTCCATATGTTTAAAGAATGTTAGAATTTGGAGAAACACATCTTATTTGTTGAAAACTATTCCAAGAGGGCAAAAAAATCTGAATATACTCAGTGACCCTGCAACACTGACTGACATGAAAAATGTGGGAATTGAGTGGGTTATCCTAGAAGATACAACTACGTATGGGTCAGAATGGAAGCATTTCTGTACGGCAGCAATTTGTTGTGGTTCCCAGTTGTCCTATCCTTAAATACAAAAATACTTTACACATTGAACCAAACTTCTTTTTTGGGGGGCTGGATATTTATAGCTTATTGAATAAAGAATTGGTTGGATTAGTATAAGCAACATCAAACCAGAAGTGATTGTTAACCAATCAGAGTAGCTGGGATCATACAACACTTTAAAGTAAAATCAAGCAAACATATGGTGGTTAGTCTGATTTGTGACGTGAGTCACTGAATCAGAGCTATTGTTGACTCCAAATTATCTGCTGTCCAAGGTTTCCAGAATGTTTTTTTTTAGCATTGCCTGGGAGTTTTTGCAAGGAGACTGTTTTACTAATGAAGTACCTCAGTTCTTTCCTTCTGCAGATTATTATTACCTCCTATTTTAAACCATGAATTAAAATTAATCCAACCACCATGGTCCCAACCAGTGGTGGTATTCTACCAGTTCGGCCCGGTTCTGGCGTATTGGTAGTGCTGAAGAGCAGAAGAGACGGAACCGATTCTCTCTGACTCTGCTGTTAGGCTCACCCACCTGCCCGGGCTCCCATACTGACCTTGATTCCCTGCTTTTGAAGCACAGCTGCTTTGCGGGGCACAGCAGATTGCCGCGAGTCAGCTGCTGAAGCGGCAGGGAGAGTGCAGGAAGTGAGATGGAAAGCTTCTGCGCCTGCACAAAGTGCACCTTTGGTGCACACACAAGCGCAAAGCACGCCCACCAAGCCACACCCATCGAACTGGTGGTAAACGTTTTTGAAACGCACCACTGATTCCAACCCTCAGAAATTTGCATCTGGGAGGGTTTTTTTTAGTCAGTGTTACCTTCTGTCAAATAATTAGTAATTTCTGTGATATGATATGGTAATATCTTCTTTGTCTGCCAGTCTGTAATGGCCATTTGGAGAATGAGGGAAAATATAAGAGAATCTTTTTGGCTGCAGCTTTGTTTCCATAAAAGTACACAATGAACAAAGGGAGGTAGTCCCTCAGTTAGTGCTCATATTTGGGACAGAGACTTTCCTGAGCTAAACCTCAGCATTTTTCATCCCATGGGCCGCATCCAGCCCGCCGGTGTGTGTGTGGTGGTGTGGTCCGTGGCATTGGCAGCAGTGGGGTGAGGGGCAGGGCGGCAGTGGGGGAATGAGGCATTATTGGGCAGGACATTGGTGGATACGTGGTGCAGGAGGGGGGGCACCATCAGCAGCATCGGTGGTAGAGCGGTGGCAGTGGTGATGAAGTGGGGTGCTGACAACCCTTCAAAACAGTCCCAGTTTCTCACGTTGGCCCCTTGGGAAAGTGAATTGCCCTCCCCTGTGCTAAGCAATATGACCGCAAAGTGAATGACCATGTGACCATGCCGACTTAACAAGGAGAGTTCAAGTCGCGATTGTTAAGGAATCATGTGCAGTCAGTGAGCATGACGTCACGTAATGGCTGGTTTCCTCATTGACTTGACTTATTGGAAGCTGGCAGTGAAGATCCCAAGAAGTGATCATGTGACCGTGGGAATCTGTGACCTTTGTAATTGTGTCCCAGTTGTCAAGTGTCCCAGTTGTGAATCCTGTGAATGTGGGGACACTGCGACAGCCACAACTTCAAGAATCGGCCGTAAGTCTCCTTATTGAGCATTGTTGTAACTTCGAATGGTTTGTGAGGACTACCTGTATAGTCAAAAGCCCTTGCCTGTCTTTAATGGCTGACAAAACATAATAATACTTGGTGGAGGAGAAAAGAAAATGAGTTTTCCACAATATTCCTAGACAAATAAAGGGGGGAATATAGAACCTGTGTTAAATTTATTTCAGATTTTTAAATTGTATTAATATTTAACGGCAGGAATTCTCGTAGCCTAGGTTGCTCTCTCCTCTCCATCTATCAAAATAAACTGTTTTCCTTAGAAATTTTTCCTTTTGAGTGCTCTGTATAGTTGGGTGCCTTTGAGAGGTTAGCCACTGACCTAAGTATCTACAACTGTGTTATTCTGAGATGGAAATAGAATGCAAAAACATAAGTGGAACACTATATTTGAAAGTGCACTACATTTATACTATTGATGAATTTGTAAGTTGGTATGTTCATTTTTGTTGAGTGTTTTTCCTCCTTTTCTTTTGCTCTTGGTTACTGCTACCATACTTGTGCTTCTGAGCAATTTGGAAGGGTTTTTTTTTTCTTTTAGTTCAGGCTAAAAGCAGTTCACTTTCATACCCTTTACTTGAATATTCATGTGTACCAAATTTCATTGTCCTTTCTAATAAGGTGGTCTATTTAAAAAAATATATAAAAATATGAATAAAAGGCTGTAGCAAAACCTGTTTGAGAATTATGCCCATGCATACAAGGTACTAGGTTGGCAGAAGCTGGGACAAGTAATTTGGGATTTGAACCGACAAGCTCAGCATCTTAAACCACTGAAACGACTAGCATGTATGTGCGAGGGGAACCTTTACCTTTATACAAGGTACAATGCACACAGCTTTGAAACTTGCGTTCAAATCATTGGTGAAGTTTACTGTGTGCTCTTAGACACGTAACTCTTTCCTTAAATCTACTTCACAGTGATGATGCTATGATGTATGTGAGATCTCATGAATCCACGAGGGAGTCAAACTATTCTCCAAAACACCTGAAAGTAGGACAAGAAGCAATGGATGGAAGCTACTCAAGGAGAGATCCAACCTAGAAATAAGGAGGAGTTTCTTGACAGTTAGAACAATTAATCAGTGGAACGGCTTACCTCCAGAAGTTCTGGGTGCTCCATCACTGGAGGTTTTTAAGAGGAGATTGGACAGTCACTTGTCTGAAATGCTATAGGGTTTCCTGCTTGAGCAGAGAGTTGGACTAGAAGACCTCCAACATATCTCCCTAACTCTATTATTTGGTTATAAATAACTTTATTACAATTGGCAATTTTAGGAATTGTATGCCAAGTTCTTAACAGAGACGAAACAAGCAGTCTTAATCCAGTAAGATTCTCGTTGTACCTGTGTTAAACCGCATACCGTAGCAAGCCTCTTTTTCATTTCCCACCTGTATAACACAGAGTCCTTTCAATTATAGGAATTTCTTTCAAGGGATTGGAAATAGTTGCTTTTAGCGTGGCTGGGAAAATTCAAAATTGCTTGAAAATGAGCAAAAGCGTCCTCTATATTGAATAGTCTTTCTCTGAATTGGGCCCAACTATTCTTCACATTGAGCAAAGTGAAGAGTTGGCTTCAGTTCTGAAAGGTTGATTTTCAGATAGTGTGTTAGTTGAAACTTCTGTGTCTATTTGGTAAGAGTGTTTTATTCAGCACCAGGCGAGTGTCTGGATGTGTGTGCGTTCTTGCTCTTTCTTTACTAGATGGGGAGTAGGAGAATAGAATATTAATATCCCTATTATGTTATCAAAGAAAAGCTGTTGTCTTTTGTTGTCTCAGTTAACTGAATTCCATGAAGCAAGCAACCAGGATGAACAAATAAAAATATGTTGGTATAAGGGCATATTCAGGATAGATTGTTAAATTTGCTTCTAAGCATAGTTAAAAAAAACCATCATCTACCCTGGTAGATCTTCTAGTAATTAAGACCACTGATTAAGCCTGACCAGGAAAGCCATTTTAGGGAGCAGTGAATACAGGTAACCCTTGACTTACAACAGTTCATTTAGTGACAGTTCAAAGTTACAGCGCCACTGAAAAATGTGACATGATCATTTTTCAGAATTACGACCTTTGCCGCACGATCAGGTGCTCAAAATCCACATGCTTGGCAACTAGCTCATATTTATGACAGTTTCAGTGTCCGGGAATCATAAGTTCCCCTTTTGTGACTTTCTGACAAGCAAAGCCAATCAGGAAGCCAGATTCACCTAAGGTTACTAACTTATCAACTGCAGTGATTCGCTTAATAACTGAGACAAGAAAGGTCATAAAATGGGGCAAGGCTCACTTAACAAATGTCTCACTTAAGAACAGAAATTTTGGGCTCCATTTTGGTCATAAGTGGAGGACTACCTGTATTATGTAGGTGCAAAAGGATCTCATTGAATGATTTGGAATGATTGGTCTTTCTCGGACAAAGTGGTGCCACATTGAATCAAAGTCTTTCCTTTCATTGGTTGAAAAGCTGTTTGGTATTGGCTTGGCTGTTCACAATATGTATTGTTTGGGCAGTTCATCATAAAGTTTTTACAATAAGATTAAATAATATATGAAACAGGTGGACTGGGGGAAGCTATAAGATGTCACTAGAGTTTTTAAAAAAATCTACAGAGTTTTTGTTCCTTGAATGAAAGTTGTCTGTAAATGGAAAAATGAATTTAATTTTAGATTTATTTATCCGGTTAGATTTAAATTATTTAATTACTGTCTTTATTATTTTTATAAGTAACTCAAGGCAGTTAATGTAACTAATCTTTCCTCCTCCTATTTTCCATATAAGAACAACTCTGTGAGGTGAATTGGGCTGAGACATCATCATTGGCCCAAAGTCACCCAGTCATCTTTAATGCCTAAGGCGGGACTAGAACTCATACTATCTTGCTGATTGATCAAAAAATCACCCAGCCGCTTTTAAGCCTAAAGCGAGACTAGAACTCACAACCTCCTGGTGTCTGGCCTGGTGCCTTAACCACAAGTTAAGCAAAGCCATAACATGATGTGTAGCTAAATCCCTCTACTAGATTTATTTATGTATTTATGATTTCAAATGATTTAGGGTGATACCCAGCAGAGTAAAAATGAAGTAAAAAGACAGCAATTAGAACCATTTCTACATAATAAATTGTACAAATACTTAATTACATAAATATACAGATGCAATTCATCAGTTGCCTCAGCCACTCAAAAGGAGCTGCGCACTCAATGAAATAAGAACATTTTAACAAATTTGCGAAACAGAAGAATGTCTTCTTCGGGTTTCTGGGGGAAAATATATTTTTTCCCATAATACAGAGCCTGCTAGACAAAATGCCTGCCATCTTATCCTATTGTCAGGAGCCTATCAAGAGGGTCTTGGATGGGTGAAATTAACTTTGGTAAGGCAATGCTTAATACCAGGGCTGGGCTGCTGGGAGTTCGCAGGAGATCCTCTAGCTAAGATTCTGCACAATTCGGAGAACCCCCAAATTCCACTCCTGGCTGACCCGGCCCACCACGCCGTTCCCAGGAGTTCCCGCACAGCCTGTTTTGGATGCAGGTAAGCGCAGGGCGTGCATGGTGGCACAGAAAGGGCGAAAAATGAGCCTCCCAGAAGTTCAGGAAGGCTGGAAATGGGCCTGTTTTCCGGCTTCCAGGTAGCCTTGGAAGGCCGTTTTCGCCCTCCCGGAGACTCAGGAAAGCCTCTGGAAGCCCAGGGAGGGAAAAAACACTCCCCCACCTGTCATGGTGCAGGAGACCAACTAGGCCACGCCCACCATGGCCACACCTACTCAGCAACTCGACACAGAACCCCTTGCTAAAAATTTTGAAGCCCACCCCTGCTTAATACATCACCAGGACTGTTAGCTTTGAGCTGGCTTAAGTAGTGTGTACGCGCTGCTTGTTAATTGCTGTCTTAAATGGAGTTGAAATGCCTATGCTTATTAAGAACATTTATATGGCCGCCCAACTCACAGTGACTCTGTGGAACTTACAAAAATAAAAACCCCAATACAAAAGATAATAAACCTCACCACTTACGATGACTATTTGACCAACCACTTGGTGGGCTCCGTAGTATCCTGGGGTCTCAGGCCTGCTGGCAAAACCATCTCTTCCTGCCTTTTGAAAGAATGCAAAGGAGGGTGGGGGCAACCTTATTATTTCTGCAGGGATGATGTTCCACACTTCAATTCCTCCTGTAGAAGTCAAAAAGATTAAATGTTTTAATAATAGGAAGACTAACCAAATAGAAGGAGCAAGCTTCTTAGAAAAGCATGTTTACTTTGCTATGAAATCCACAGACATATATATTACTTTCGTCATGAAAGAACAAAACCTGTTAATGCCATGCAGGCAGCCCTTGATTTTACAATCACAATCGAGCCCAAAATTTCTGTTGCTAAGTGAGACATTTGTTAAGTGAGTTTTGATCCATTTTATGACTTTTCTTGCCACGGTTGTTAAGTGAACCATTGCAGTTGTTAAGTTAGTAACCCAGTTGTTAAGTTATCCAGCTTCCCCATTGACTTTGCTTGTCAGAAGTTCGCAAAAGGGGATCGCATGACCCCAGGATGTTGCAACAGTCATACGTATGAACTAGTTGCCAAGCATCCGAATTTTGATCACATGACCATGGGGGGGGGTGCTGCAAAGGTCGTAACTGTGAAAAACGGCCATAAGCCACTTTTTTCAGTGCCGTTGTAACTTTTGAACGGTCACTAAATGAACTGTTGTAAGTTGAGGACTACCTGTATAAGGAAAGTCCATTACAAGCAAACAATGATTTAAATGGATCTAGTATCCCTACTATATCTGTTTAAGGGTATATACAGAATAGGTATTTTTTCTTTCTGCAGAATAAGCATGCTTTTATCTGGTAGCAACTGAAACATAATATTGGCTATATACAAACTATGTGCCTCCAGAGAAACTGTTGCATCATAGAAAAAAAAAATCTGTAATTGTTGTCTGCCTACCATTAGAAACTGGGGTATCTGGACCAGAAATAATCTTAAACAATGGGTTTAAGATTTCATACGGGTGACCCAATCAAAGTACATGTCTGAAATGATGGGGCTTAAAGTCCTTATTTCATAAGGTTTTAATTAGATAACTCAGTGCTAAGCATTATGGGAGGAAGGGATTGGAAATAAAATTGCTGGCCTCATAACTTGAACATAGATGTGATGCAATTCAGTTGGACAGAGGAAAGGACAAGAAAGAACAACAACAACTACTCCAAATAGCCCCGATTGCTTCATCTTAAACAGATTGTAGTAATCTTGAAAAGAGAAAGTAAAATGATGATTGTTGTATTGTATGCCTTTTAGCCATGCAAAATAAGCTAAATACAGTGCAGTTGGAAATTTTGGAGTGGAGGTAGCGGTGAGCGAGTCTAAGAATTGTGTAGGTTTATAAAACTATGAAGTGTACAGAAAAGAGACACGAAGAGAAAATATGCATAATATGAAAGTATTGCCCAATGAATTACAAGTCAAGGACAGGAAAAAAAAGTATATGCATTTCTATAGAATTCCCAGCCCTGTTGATTTCTGTGACCACCTATAAAAACCACATTGTTAATGTCAACATTTTTGGCGTTTACCATAGGGTTAGTGGCTGTTCAAAGTTACAGTGGCACTGAAAAAAGTGACTTATGACCATTTTTTATACTTACAAACATTGCAGCATCCCTTGATCATGTGATCAAAATTTAGACACTTGGCAACAGGCTCATATTTATGACGATTGGGGTCATGTGATCACCTTTTGTGACCTTCTGACAAGCAAAGTACAAGATTCTGAATTAATGTGATCCAGGGGAAAATTTGGTTACCGTAAGGGATGCAGTGGCTTAGTGGCTAAGACACTGAGTTTGTCGATCAGAAAGGTCGGCAGTTCAATGGTTTGAATCCCTAGCACCGTGTAATGGAGTGAGCTCCCATTACTTGTCCCAGCTTCTGCCAACCTGGCAGTTTGAAAGTGTAAAAATGCAAGTAGAAAAATAGGGACCCCTTTGGTGGGAAGGTAACAGTGTTCCATGCGCCTTCGGCATTTAGTCATGCTGCCACATGACCACAGAGACATCTTTGGACAGCGTTGGCTCTTCGGCTTTGTAGCAGAGATGAACACTGCCCCCTAGAGCCAGAAATGACTAGCATGTATGTGCGAGGGGAATCTTTACCTTTACCTAAGTGGATAGGTGGAAATGAGATAAGGAGTGCTAAAAAAGTGACTGTAGGAGATGACCATGCTGAGTCTGAGGGAGGAGAATGGAATGGAAGTTTATTGTCACTTTAAATGTAAACTAATCAGCATACATTAAAATGAAATTTCGTTGCATTCAGCTCTCAAAAGATAACCATTATGCATATACCTTGCTTTCTTTTTTCTTTTTTGCTACAAAGGATCATTTTATCTTCAGATCAGAAGCGAAGCATGTATCTAGTGTAAGCTAGATTTAGATTTAGTTTCCTTATCTCATACTTCGAATTTCTTCAGTTTACCATTTTCTTACTCTTCAATTTTGTATTAAATTGATTATCACAAAAGAGAGAATAGTGTGATGGATCTGTACATTTATAGGCAAAGGGACCAATAACAATGACTTGCATGTTGTTGCAAAGTTAATAATATAGATGGATCTGTGTAGCTATACAGATTTGTGTAGAGTCTGTGTAGCTGTCATTCCAGATTTCACTCTAGCGTGCTTTTATTTTTACAGTAGCCTCAGTTGGGATAGGAATAAAATAAAGAGCAAAAGCAGTAACTTTTTTATTAATGAAGTTAGAATATGGGAATGTTACAAGCCCTGAGCTCAAGCGTCTCTCAAAAGGATCTCCATCACACATGTACCACTCTGTTACCGTTACACAAGCCTAAATCATTATTTGATATTATAGAGGCTTTTCTCAAGTTAGACATTAAACCAGTTATTCTGCATCTTATGTTAAGAGATCCTTCCTGCAGAATCATGTTTACTTTTGGTGTGCAGCATTCTGTGCTAGATATATAGAGCTTCTTCACCTGCTGCCTATCTCTTTTGACCGTAGACTCTCAATGGAGCAGTCCATCTCTTCTTCATCCAATTGCTGCACTTCTGTGCTAAACACATAGAAAACTGTTTCTGCATGTCCTATATAGAAATGTAGTTAACTGCCAGCAACTGATTTGGCTTCTGTCGTGAATGCAGCAAAAAAAATACTCCTTTAGATTCAAAGAAATGCAACAGGCTGTTAGCAGATGGTTCAAAAGAATTATGCTTCTTCTGAAAAGCTTACGCGCTCAAACAAAATTCCAAATTACTTATGGTGACCAGGTGAAAGCCCCCAAAAACCTCTGATATAATTGCTTTATTTAGAAAATGAAAAAAATGTTTTCTTTACATTCTTTCAAAAGAGCGACAAGTGTATTTAAGTCATCTCATCCTCCTTACAAATTGCCAGCCATCTCTTAATTCTATTTGTTTTCTTCTTCGCTACAATAATACGAACCACTAAAATACTGACATTATTGGTATCACAAATAAATAGAGGCTTTAAGCAAAGGATCCTGAAGTAGCAGATTAGCCCAACTGCATGAAATGTAATCATACCAAATGTGCCTATTCATTATTTCCCGCCCCCCCCCCCCCACTATAAAACTGAAAGAGACACTTGGTTTTAGATTATAAATGAAGGCGGAAAAGACAAAAAGCTTTGCTACTGTAAACATATGGAACAGAAGAGAAACGACTGCTAAGTCAAAAGTGAAGAGCTTAAGAGTCATTTTTCTTTCTCTTTCTCTTTCTTTTTTCACTGGTATGTTTAAATTGTTTTTAAAAAAATTGATGGTACAGGAGGAAATGAAGGATTGATCTTGGCATCAAAGCTATAAATTTTGCACAGAGTGTGAACTGAAAACCTGTGGATAACTTGGAGCATAGTCTCTCCCTTGGAGCCCAGAAACATATGCATAAGTGTGGTGCATCAGGCAATTTTGCACTAAGGTGGTCGCCTTAACTAGACCATAATCAGTCAACTGTTCAAATCCTGTTGAGCAATAGAATATTAGGACTGTTCTACAGATTGTCAGATTATTGGGTACAATGATTTCTCTGCGATCATTTGCATTTAAAAACCACAGCTTTTAGCCCTGGATTTTGGTGTTAGAAAATAGTTGGTTTTAAGTAAAGGCTGGTAAGGTAAGAAATTGGTGACAGTTTTCCAGAAAGCATGAAAACCTGCATTTTTCCAGCAGACTGTAAACTGAGCTATCATATTGCATGAGATTATAAAATTGTTCTGTGTGGATTTTATTGGAATTTTTTTGCAGCTAATGATGATCTGGAGAAGGTTTGTCTGTGTGATCTTTAAAAAATACTGACTTGTTGACACAAAATCATAGTTCACGTTGATTTAAATGTCACTTACGTTGCTTTTTATGAACGTTTTAGTGCCATACTGCCCACAATGCATATTTTATTGTTACATTCTTATCACAGATGTTTTAATTATCTGCTTTAAGCATCCCTTATTCCATGGGTATTTTTATTGTTTATTAAACTGAAATGGATTGGCATGTACAAATTTGATAAATAATAATAAATAGTTTTGAAGCATCTCATTGGGACCAGAATTATAGAATACCAGATTTGAACTGAAAAGGCTCATATTGAAATTTGGCTATTAAAAAAATAAGTGATAAACTAGAGCCTTATGAGGATAAAAGAAGAAGAAAATCTATATTCTAAAACCTTGGCATGATAAACATGCGATAGAAGTTTGGGCTGTGCAGCACTTCAGATTGACTTTTTTTAAAAAACACCAACACTTTATACAAGAGTTTTTCAACCTCAGCCATTTTAAGTCACGAGGACTTCAACTGGCTGGGGGATTCTGGGAGTTGAAGTCCACAGATCTTAAAGTGGAAACACTGCTTTAGAGCACAAGCACAGTACATGTGTGCAGCTATTTAAAACACTCCTGCAATCCCAAGAAAGGATGCAGCTTCTTTAAGGAATAGTAATAGTGGCTATGTTCACCATACTGTGTAATACAGATGGTCTTCAAACTTAGGGCCATAATTGACCTGAAACTTCTGTTGCTAAGTGAGAAATTTGTTAAGTTAGTTTCCCCCCATTTCATGACTTTTCTCGGCACATTTGTTAAGTGAATTACTTCAGTTCTTAAATTAGTAACCCGGTTGTTAAATGAACCTGGTTTCCCCATTGACTTTGCTTATCAGAAGGTCGCAAAAGGGGATCACATGACCCCGGGACACTGCAGTCATCATAAATGTGAGTCGGTTGTCAAGTTTCTGAAAGTAAATCCCATGACCATGGGGATGCTGCAATGGCCATAAGCGTGAAAAATGTTCATGGGTCATTTTTTTCAGTAACTTCGCACAAGTCACTGAATGAACTGTTGTAAGTCGAGGACTATCTGTATACTGTTTTAAAATGAACTCCAGAACTCTGCATAATCAGAATAGTGTACTGGAAAAATGAGACCAGTTAAGAAACTAAATATCTAACCACTTAATGCAAAAATATTGCGACGACAGCATATGCAAATACTAAATGTGATTTCTTTTTTAAAACTGTTTATAAATCCAGTAATGCACACACCATTGATTTTGTATCCTGATCGTTTCTATCAACTCATGTAAAACATATTTGTTTTATATCTCTCTATATTTTGAGTAATCAGTGTTCTGAATCCCTGAACGGAGTTCCATGGAAATATCTGAAGAGCAATGAGAAAGCTTCAGAGAGTGTATTTTGTTGTTCTCTATACATTTCAACTGTACACAATTTAAATCTTTTATCATATTTATTCTTTGATATCATTCAGTGTTAATATTTTACATTTATTCTGATCTAAGATAAACCACACAGATTGCTGTTGCAATATTCAGACAGCACAAACAAACATGTATACCGTGATGCTTAAAGTTTGCGAACCCTTCTGAATTTTCAATATTTTTGCAGAAATATGCCCTAAAACATACAAACAAGTCCTTAAAATAAATAAAGAGAACTCAGTTCAATAAATGACTCAAAAAGATTAAATTGTTCATAGATTTATTGAGGAAAATGATCCAAAGCTACATATTTGCATATGACAAAGATGTGTGGATCATTGCTTTGGTGTGCCCTCCATGGATATCAATAAGTGCAATTAATTAATTGCATGACTCAACTAATTGCTCTACCCAGCAAGAGGCAGTTCAGTGATGAGAAAAGCAAGGTCCTGCACTTGGGTGGGAAAATCAAAAGCACAGGTACAGAATAGGCTCAACAGTAGTAACTGTGAGAGAGGTGTCTAGGTGTCCTAGTGGATCATCACTTAAGTATAAGCCAGCAGTGTGCTGCAGCTGCCAAAAAAGCCAATGCAGTCTTAGGTTGCTTCAACAGAGGATCAAGACACAAGAAGTGATAATACTGCTCTTTACTACACTGGTGAGACCACGCTTGGAATGCTTTGTTCAGTTCTGGTCACCACGATACAGAAAAGATGCTCAAGACCTTAGATCAGGGGTATCAAACTCAAGGCCCGCCGGCTGGATCCGGCCTGCCGGGTGCTTAGATCTGGCCCGTGGTGGCAGCCTGGAAATACCAAAGGACTGGCCCATGGTGCCTCTGCCGGCCAAAAGGGGGAACCTTGGGGGCTGCGTGAGCCCCCCCCGGCTCATTTTCAGCTGGCAGAATGCTGCAGGAGGCTGAAAATGGGTCACATGGGGGGGACACGCAAGGCTCCCCCCTCCATGCCCTGTTTTGGCCAGCAGGGTGATTCAGGAGGCGACCGTCCCATCTCCCTCCTCTTCCCCCTCCCCCCGCCCCCCGCCAGCCCACGGAGGAGAACTACAGTGCTGATCCGGCCGTCGAAGAAATCCAGTTTGATGCCCCTGCCCTAGAAGGAATGCAGAGAAGAGCAACAAAGATGATCAGGGGTCCAGAGGCTACACCATATGAACGACTAAGGAAACTAGGTATGTTTAGTCTAATGAAGAGAAGGTTTAGGGGAGGCCTAACAGCAATCTTCCCTTGAAGGGCTGTCACTAGAAAAAGGGGACTGATTTGTTCCGCAGAGCACCTGAGCGCAGGACAAAAAGAAGCGAGTGGAAGCTAGATCCAACCTGGAACTAAGGAGGAATTTCCTGGCAAAACAAATAATAAACGGAATAGCTTGCCTCCTGGAATTGTAGTTGCTCCATAGCTGGAGGTTTTGAAGAAAAGATTGGACGATCATTTGTCTGGAATGGTTAAAGACTCATGCCCTGGGCAGGAAGTTGGACTAGAAGACTTCCAAGGTCCATTCTAGCCCCATGATTCTATGATTCTAAACATTTCTGGTAAATCTTGATCAGTTCTGCATATCAGCTTGAAGGAATTTAAACCATTCCTCCTTGCAGAAGGAGCTGCAACTCAGGGATGTTGGTGGGCTTCACTTGCTTGTTCAAGTCTTTCCATAGCATTTCAGGGACACACAGACACCAAAGTGGAAAGGAAGTGGAAGAATTTACACTTGCACTTATACCTGTAAGCCTTTATTCTTTCTTATCTTTTCTTTTTTTGATATGTCCAAGATTACCCTCTCCCCCCCAGTTGCCCACCAAATCGCACTACAATAAAACGTCAATTTAATGGACCGTTTGAAAGGAGTCTTCATTAAATTTATATTTAATTGCCAATTATGTAAATGGATGCAGTTGACATAAAATCGTCAGTGATACAGTGATGCAAATGATGTTGAGTTACACCAGTTTTCTAGACGGCTTTTGAAACAGCAGGTTCTGTCCCTTCTTTCAGAGTGAAGTTCCACCTAAAGTGTTGCCAGTTACAACTAACCTCTGTTAAATGGATGTTTGACAAATTGAAATTCTGAGTGTCCAAGAAGGCTTGGAGTTTGCATTTCCTGACCAGCAGGTGGTATTCATACCCTATAATATTCCAAGCTTGAGGCTGAGAAGAACAAATGTTAAATTTAAGATGGGCCCTCATAGACTCTGCCATTGCAGTCTCTGCAATCATGGGGGTTCCCATGGTTTTGACATGGCAGTGAGTTGCATTCACATGATCACAATTTATGATATTCCCTGTTGGCTTTCCACAAGCAAAGTCAACAGGGAAGTTGCAACCATACGAGATCCTCGCTTAACAACACGTTCAGTCCTCAACCACATCATGTTTCATGACTGTTGCTTAGCAGTGACAATTCTGGTTCCAATTTTTGTCATTAGTCAGGGATTCCATGTATCACATATGGAAATAAAGTTCTAGGTTATTATACATGTGGCTATAGAATGCGTTGGTTGCCTCTAGTAAGTTTTCTTTCTCAGCTCAATATAATTTTAAATGATTGTTGGGTAAGTAAAATGAGTAAGAAGCTCTCTTGGTACAATGCAGGTGTGACAAATTTCACAAGTGAAATTTTGAAAACTGAACCAGACTAGTCGTTGAACAGATTTTTTTTTCAGGCTTTTAAAATTTATTTATGAAATTACATAGCTGTCTATCATAGATATAAGACTTGAAACAAATACAAAAACAACAGAAAAGGGCAATACGATTAAAAAATACAAAAGCATCTTAAAAATATCCTTAAAAATTCATAAAATTCATGGCTGAGGTTGTCACATATAGCAGTAACACTCAGTGCAACCACTATGCCAGCTCTATCACATTCCCTTGTCCCTGGGCCCATTGTCCAAATTATGTTTTCGTTCTTTTGAAAGGTGAGCAGGGTCAGTGCTATTGCTTTGCTATTGGATTCTACCTTTAATTGGAAAAACAGTGCTTTAAGGGCTACTTATTTATTTCACAAAAACATTTATGTATTTCTGTGCGTATTACGTTTTGAGTTTCCAGCATGCAGACACCAATGTGCCTTGAGAAGTCTGCTTTGCTACCTCGCTTATTTCTGTCCCTCCATTCTTTGATTAAGATTTGAAATTATTACATTAAAAAAAAGCAATAAAAATATGAGAGGCTGGTATGCAGTAAATTCCAGGCTCTAGCAGCATCTTTCCTCTGCTAAGAGTACCTTTTTATAGGTGAAGATAAATTACAGTGATAGCTGACCTCAGCTCCGCAGTTTGTTCTGAAGCCCAACTAGCAAGAAACCTCAGAAACGAACAAGACCCAAAACATAGGCTGGTAGACGCTGGCAGCGATATGTGCTTTGCCTGTTTTAATTGTTTTGCTTTTTTTAGCTAGTCTGCATACTTTTTTCTGAGCATTAACAGGTGATGGTGTCCTGTTATGCTATGTTGGATACTTATAGCAATAGCACTTAGATTTAAAGCTAGTTCTTGACTCACAACAGTTCGCTTAGTGACCGTTTGAAGCTACAACGGCACTTATGACCATTTTTTCACACTTTTCACACTGCAGCATCCCTGCGGTCACATGAATTACATTCGGATGCTTGACAGCTGATTCACATTTGTGACGGTTGCAGTATCCCAGGGGTCGTGTGATTCCCCTTTTACAATCTTCTGACAACGGGGAAACCAGATTCCCTTAACATCCATGTTACTACCTAATTTAACAAGCGCAGTTATTCACTTAACCAATGTGGCACGAAAAGTCGTAAAAGGAGGCAAGATTCACTTAACAAATTTCTCACTTAGCAACATAGAATTTGGGCTCAACTGTGGTCATAAGTTGAGCCCTGCCTACCTGTATATACCGCCCCATAGTGTTTTACAGCACTCTCTGGGCAGTTTGCAATGTCAGCATATTGTCCCCAATAATCTGGGCCCTCATTTTACTGACCTTGGAAGGATGGAGTCATTTATGTGTGGCTGATATTTGGAACTCGGACTTGACGTCTGCGTACGTTGGGTTTTGATCAAGATATTTGTTTTCCTAAAGTTGGCCCATTGTGAAATGGGTGCTAAAGTTAAAAGTTTGTGGGATCAAATGAATGAGTTGTGGTTTTGTTTTGTTTTTTTTGTTGCTGTTGATTTTAGAAGCTATCTCGGCTTTGTAATAATAAATGGTTTTGAAGGCATCTAGTTGGGAGTAGGATTATAGAATATCAGATTTGAACCAAAAGGACTCATCTTGAAATTTGGCTATAAAGAATAAGTGATAAATGTGGAAGGAAATGACCTTGGAGGTCATCTAGACTAACCCCCTGATCAAGCAAGAGACCCACATTTCAGACCAATGGCTGTCTGGTCTTTCCTTAAAAGCCCCCAGTGATGGAGCACTGGTTAATAGCTTTCACTGTCAGGAAACTTCTCCTAACTTCTTGATTGCTTCTCTCCTTAATTAGTTTCCATCCATAATTTCTTCATACACACACACACACACACACACACACGGCTGATCAAATACAGGTAGTCCTCGATTTACAAGTTCAATTAGTGGCCATTTGAAGTTAACGACACTGAAAAAAGTGACTTAAGACCATTTTTCACACCTACGACCGTTGCAACAGCCACACATGGTCACGTGATTTACAGTCGTCAGATGCTTGACAAGTGGTTCATATTGGTTGATATTGATTGATCGGGTGATCATATCTTGTGACGTCCTGACAAGCAAAGTCAATGCGGAAGCCAGACTCACTGAACATCCATGTTACTAATTGAACAACTGCAGTAGTAAACAAATGTGCCAAGAAAAGTTGTAAAAATGGGGCAAAACTCTAAATTTCTCGCTAAGCAATATAAATTGTGGCCTCAGTTGTGGTTGTAAGTCAAGGACTACCTATACTTCACAACTAAAAGCATTCACCCAATGCATAACCGTTGTTTTTGGAGCAGGAGAAGAATGTACTGGTGCATAACTGCACAATGTATAAAGCTTCTAGGATGGAAGAAGAGGCAAAACATTAGGACAGAAGGAAGATTGCATTGAACCGTGTGGGAGGCCAGACTATTTGTATTGTATCTCATGGGAGACATTTATGCCTTCCTTCGGAAAAAAATTCCTCGTTTCTCTCTCAAACCTCTGCATTGGTGACCAATATTTAAAAGTGGCACTCGATATATTGTTCTTAAGTGCCGGTTTCCCCTTTCTGAGTCACTGCTTCAGAATAGAGATGCAACATAAAAATGGGCAGAAAATAACCTTGCAATTTTATATGCACACTAGAATAAAGACGCCAGTTTTTGAAATGAGAGGCTTTTAAATGTTTATGGCAGTGTTTCACAATCTTAAGAACTCTTTAAGATGTGTGGATTTCAACTTCCCAGAATTCCCCAGCTAGCCAAGTTGACAAAAGTTTAAGAAACATGGGTTTACAGTAGGTCTCAACTAGGTTGCGCCTGGTAAGTGTAAATCTAGTGAAGTAAAGTTACTTCTGCCTCAAAATCTGGAATGGGAACATTTAGTTAGCCATAAGTGTTTTGCTTCCAGTGCTATTTGTGAGGCATCAAAATCTCAGTTTACCACACTCTGATGCAATGGACTTGGCACAAAGCAGTCCACTTTTTCCCTCAGACCTATTAATATCAATTTGTGTAATAATGTTATTTCACGGACGATGGCTTTTACATAAGGTGTGCAGTGATGTTATGACACATATTGTATAGTTTGCATCATGTTTGAAATTGTTATCTGTTGTTCTTTATACTGTTACTGAAAGTTGTGATATAAATCAGCATACAATTTAAAAATATGATTCCTTAACTGATTTTTTTTAATCTTTGGTTTTTACTTATTTTTTTCTGAGGTTTCCAGTAGGCTAATCATAGTGTATGTCATTCTGTCAGCATTCGAAAAAAAAGTACAAATAATCCTTGACTTATAGCAATTCATTTAGTAGCTGTTCAGAGTTACAGTGGCACTGAAAAAAGTGACTTACAACCATTTTTCACACTTACAACCGTTAGCATTCCCAAGGTCAGAATTCAGATGCTTGGCAAGTGGTTTATACGTATGACAGTTGCAGTGTCCCAGGGTCATGTGATCTCCCTTTGCAACCTTCAGACAAGCAAAGTCAATACAGAAGCCAGACTCACTTAACAACCACGTTACTAACTTAACAATTGCAATGATTCACTTAACGACTGTGGCAAGAAAAGTCGTAAAATGAGGTAAAACTCACTTAACATATGTTTCACTTAGCAACATACATTTTGGGCTCAATTGTGGTCATAAGTCGAGGACTACCTGTAAGCACTCTAGTGATTTTCTCCAGGAAAATTAGTAAATTTTTCTGGTGGATCAGAACAAACAAAAAAAAATCCTGTTAGTTTGAAGATGACATTGTGTGTGTGTGTGCATGTGTGTCTGTATTATAGTTAACGTATCAACTATCACTGAATTCCTTCAGTGGTTTGTATAAAGCTAATAGTATAAGCTTTCATATACTGCCAAATGTGTGACCTTTTGTCAAGTGTGCATGTATACACACACACACACACACACACATTTATGAATGGATAATTGTGGTGACGACAGTAATTTGTGAAGTCAGAGGAAAATTGAATATAGAAGGTACAAATGTTTCTGGGATATCGCCATATTTTATATGAGATTCGTGCTCCTCTATTCTTTCATGCATAGATTAGCCAGTTTGGAGTGGAGCACTGATGGACTGTATCTTATTGGAAAGTGAGTGGATCCATAAAGTCTTCACTTAGTGACTGCCTTGTTTAGTGACTGTTCAAAATTACGACAGTGATCAAATAGTAAGTTTACCACCAATCCTCATGTTTACAAACTTTGCAGATCTGTAAAGCTAAGGAAACCTGAATTGTAGCTTCATAAACACAGTTCCACGTTTACTTAACAACAGGTTTGCTTAGCAAGTTGCCTGTCCCAATTATGGTTGCTAAAGGAGAACTAACTGTATTGCTGTTACAATGTTTCAATGATGCTGGTAATGTTCTGCAAGAGTAAAAAGGCTTTAACTCTGCTATCGTGTTTGGTCCCCTTTTCTTGATTACTGGCGTGTCCTATTCTTGCTGGTGAACTGCTGTTTTAATAAGTAAGTAGCTGCAGATCTGAAATGTACCAAAATGGAAAATTCTGAATCTGGTATATCAGTATTTCAGCTTTACTAATCTCTCAAAGATTTCTCCAGTTTTAAGAGTAGGAGATTGAGATACGTATTTTTAAGTATCGACTATTTTTTGTTAGGCAAGATTTAGTTCCAATGGCCATCAAAAGTGCAGTCGGCATTAAAGTGGCTTCCCACTCCTGCAAGGTGTTTTCCCTTTACACTTGGCGAGCGTCAGCTTATCCTGTAATAGAAGTAAGGAGTCTGGTTCACTGTATAGACAATATTTCTGGCTATATGCAGTCCCTTGGTGCAAATTAAATTTTGCCCTGCTGCCCCCAGGTCCTACCCTAGAAAGCACCTGTTTTCAAAAAATAATAAACATGGTACTTTTCCCATAAATAAATCTTCTCTTCTCTTCTCTTCTCTTCTCTTCTCTTCTCTTCTCTTCTCTTCTCTTCTCTTCTCTTCTCTTCTCTTCTCTTCTCTTCTCTTCTCTTCTCTTCTCTTCTCTTCTCTTCTCTTCCCTTCCCTCCCCTCCCCTCCCCTCCCCTCCCCTCCCCTCCTCTCCTCTCCTCTCCTCTCCCTACCCCTCCTCTCCCTCCTCTCCTCTCCTCTCCTCTCCCTACCCCTCCTCTCCTCTCCCTCCTCTCCTCTCCCTACCCCTCCTCTCCCTCCTCTCCTCTCCTCTCCCCTCCTCTCCCCTCCCCTCCCCTTCTCTCTCTCCTCCTCTCTCCCCTCCCCTCCCCTCCCCTCCCCTCCCCTCCCTTCCCTTCCCTTCCCTTCCTCCCCCCTCTTGAGGTCCCTTTCACAATTCAGTCTTTTTTAGCTGGCATAGTTTTCAGTTCTGGAATGTGTGGAAGAAAGTTTCTAAAAATGTGCGCACAGGTCTATAAAGACAGGAACCCGCTACATATGTAGGGCTGGTGAATATACACAAAATACAGAGGTAAATGTTCAGAGGAATTCATCAGGTATAAACAAAAGTTTGATTAAATAGATGAGAGAATCGCCGTTAAGCAATTTACAGAACAAACTTCCTATTATTCATCACACACACACAAAAATCTACCCACAGTTATAATGAAGTGGCAGGAGCATGCTGAGGGAAAGATTAAGCGAGAAGGAGTGTGGCTAGAGGAGGAAAAAAATGGCTACTTATGAAAAGCAGGTTTACATGTGCAGAAGACGAAAATGGAAATGCAATATTAGATAAGAATTTGAAGGGCAATCGTGATGGATTCTTTAGTTGTTTCAGAAAGCAGGGGAAGAAATAACAGCCCATGTTTAAATGGGCAGCCATAAAAATGGAACCTTGTAAATAAATAAACAAATAATTTTCAAGGGAATCAAACAGTTCTGTTGGATACCAGAGAACAATTCCTAAGTTGTTTAACAATGAACAGCCTGTTAGTGTTGCTTAACTAGAAGCTGGATGGCTGTGATAGTGAATTGAGGCGTTAGAAGATCTCAAAAGTTCCTTGCAACCCTTTTATTATAGCTAATCCTTGGTTAACAATGGCAACTGGGACCAGGATTGTCACAAAGCGTGACATCACATGACCATGCCTCTTAGTGACAGCAATTCCAGCAGTCCTGGGTTGTTGTGGTTAAGTGTGGAATGCACAGGTTATTAAGTGAAGACTTCATGTGTGCATGAGTTCTGTCTTCCTCCTGGCCTTCCCACTTACTTTGTTTGTGGAGAGCTGGTGAAGAAGGTCATACGTCATAACCATGGGAGTGTGGAGTTGTTGCAGTGGGCAGAACTTGGAGGACCAGTCATAATAACTCCTTGTTCAGCAACTGTTGCAAGGATCACCTGTATATGACTCTATAAAGCTTAAAACGGACCGTTGTGTTTTCAACAAGTTGAGGTTTCAGTGAGGCTGCTTTGATCTTGGAGCATTGTCAAAAGTTAGAACAACCCAATTTCAATTCAGAAGACTTAATCTCTTCAGCCCCTCCCCTTCTCTAGGAAGATCTTATCAGTAAACACACTTTTAAAAGAAAATTAGCAAACATTCAGCTATGTCTCTTACTAAACTTTTACATTCTAAAATATTTTGATTTTCCAAATGAAAGCAGGTGTCCTTATGGTGCTAATTTTGTTATCGCTGTTATCTGCATGAAATGAATAGTTTCTCAACTGCTTGAAGATTCTAGACTGTTGTTTGTAGGTAGATTGGTATGCTTTAATTTATTATTCTTCACTTATTTCTGTGTAGAACATATGAAATACATTATGCTTTGAATAAATAAAAATTCAGTCCATAATACTGTTTTTATATTCATGGTAATAAATATGCAGTTTAAATTATTTCCATTTAAACGGATTAACTATATTAATTTTGTTGCTCCTAGGATTTGGAGCTACTGCATGGACTTTTTAAGTTTTTCAATCTTCTCCCTGCCCATAACTGTTACAGTAAGCTAAGTCTGTAGATCTATGAAGCTGAGCAGAGAATGGAAGACTTTAATTTTTCTTTGGGGATATAATTCAGTGCTGCACCGTCTGTTACAGATGCACTGGAGGGCAGTTTTGGTTTTTATAACTACTTTTGTGACTAAAACTGTTATGGAAAATTAATTTAGAAGTTAGACAATTTGTGTTTCTATTTCTGAAACTTGCATTTAATTGGCTGGTGGCTTTTAAGGCTGGTTGAATAAAACCATGCTCAGTGTCAGGTTTTTCCTCTAGTTGCTCTTTTCAGAAGTGAGTAAAGTGTTGGAAAAGTGAGACCAGCATTCCAAGATAAACAATTTTACATTTGTGTGAAACCAGAAAAAATATAGTGAGCTGTATAGTGGATGATAGAATGGAATTTAAATCTACTGTACTAACTGATAAGTTGTCCTTCATTAAGACTTTTCAATCACTTAACGCTATCTTGTGTAGTTATTATGCAGTTAATAGGGCTGACCCATATGTGTATTAAGTTGGGCATCTTGAAGGAAGGATCTTATTTAGAAATGCAATTTTCCAAGACAAAAAGACCTCTCCGGTAACCATTTCTTTGCAAAGTTTTAGGTGTTCATACATGTATTTTACTTTTTAAATGGTTGTAGAATTTATTTTGCTGCAGACAGGAGAGAAGTGATTGAGAGGGTTGTAGAGCAGTATTGCCGCTCACTGAAACTCAGAATGCATCAACGGAAGCTTTGTTAAAAGAAATTTCTGTTTTTGTTCTAAGAGCTGTCCAGCAGCTTTTAATCTTTGTTGAAACCGGGTCAAAATAAATTTTGTATGCTGGCTTTCTACATTAATGCCATTTTCTTGCAAATTATGAGGTGAAGTATAACATTTAAATGGCAAGTAACCCCTTTTCGCCTCCTAATCCAAACCCAACCGACGTTTCTCTTAGCGTCTTCAGTTATGTTTGTTGCATCTCCCTCCCTTCTCAGCTGGTGTTGATTTTCTTTCTCAAACCAATTCTGATGGCTGCTTTCTCTGTTTTCTGTTAGGCATGGTCATTGTACGTAGTGAGAGTGGCCAGCTACTGATGATCCCTCAACATGCTTTGGCACAAATGCAGGCCCAAGCCCATGCACAGTCCCAGTCTCAAACTACCATGACTCCTCGCCCTGCCACATCTACCAGTGCTTCTCCAGTCCAGCTCTCGACTGTGCAGGTCAGTTCCCTGAGAAATGTAAGTAAAATAACACCTTAAATTCTTTCTTATGTTGAAGGTATCTGCAATGGAATGCAAGAATGGCCTTGGAAGACGGGGAGAAGAGATGCTGCCTAGCGAATGGTCAGATAAAAGGGGGAAGAACCCATAGTTAAATAATGGGTAGAGAAAGAAACTTAGAAAGGATCTGCCCTAACTGATCAGGAGGTAAAAAGAGATGGCAGGAGATTTGTACTTTCAGGCTTTCAAGATTCTGTAATAAAGTAGAATTTGCTCATCTTGTCATGTTTCTTATCTGGTCTACTTGGGAGGCTGACATTATAAGAGTTGGCTGTTTTCACTCTAGTGCTCTGCCTAGGAACTCCTGCCCTATACCCTGTTTTTGTCCTAGGATCCCCTGAAAGTATTTGCCATGCTAGCCAGATATGGTTCTGCCCGATAGCATTCAAGCATTCTTCTTCTTGTCCTTCAGGAATCAAATCTTAGATTTCCAATGTTTTCATAAATGTGGATTACAAGATGTTATCCTTGAAAGCAAACAGTTTGATTGCTGGAATCTACCTAAGTTCCTTCTGCAAAATCCTGCCAGAAGCAATTCTGCTTCAAAATCTAACCGCCCACACAGTATTAAGAAAGAGCAAAGCCTCAGTCTCAAAACAGAAATGCCCAAATGGGTGGCAAATTTTATGTGCATGCATAGTATTATTATCAAACTGAATCTCCCATTTCTCTTATAAGCGAGAGACTACAAAATGTCTAAAAACTTTTATGTGTGAGAATAAATGCTGATACTGATTGTAATTATATGACAAATCCTACCTTTTTCACCATGTGAAATTTCCAGCAGATTATATTTATGGCTATCAATCACTCTGTATCTGTTTTGATTTTGACACAGAAATTGTGTATATATCTTTCCTTATTCCCATTAGAATTGAGGTCTTTTAAAGGTTTTTGTAACTCTAATGCATGTTGATAATTTTTAGAAAGAAGTCAAACAAATTCCAAGTTGATCACTCTTGTCATCAGTCTTTAAGGATACACTACCTTATATATCATCAAGTAAAAATAATATATTGATAATCCCTGGTTTTAATTGTTTTGCTTCCAATTTTAAATAAGTGGGAAGGAACCCTGGGAAGTTAAAAGGAATAATAAATACTGTAGTTCCTCTATTTTACTTTAGTATCTCTCTCTCCAGAATTGGTCCCCTCATAATTTCCTATCTCTACATCTCTGTCTCTCTCTCCCTCTCCCCCCCCTCTTTCTGAGAGAGAGGGGAATTGTTTGCAGGGTGTGAACTGTATATCTTCTACTTCTAAACAGATGAAAAATTCAGTTTATCATATAAACTGACTCGAAAAAAAAATGGGGCATGAAAGAGTTAAAAATTTCTGGGCTAGGGAAAAGCTACTTGTTTCTGTAGACTGAAGGTTTTATTTTCTAATTACTTTTGAAGATTATTTCGATTTTCTTTTGGTGCCTGCTTAGGGAAAGTCTGTGATCACTGAATACCAAAGCTTCAATCCCATTTATCTTATAATTGCTTTTCAGCGATAATGATAATATTGGATAATAATTAATAGTAATTAATAATCAGAAGAGTCAGTTTGGGGCATCCTGTTTGCACTTAGTTGGTGCTGATAATTTTCTAATTCCGAGGCAAACATTGCAAAGTTTGGGTTTCTTGACTAATTTTTGATTTGTATCTTTTCCTTTGCTTTTAAACAGCCCAAGTTTCTTTAACTAAATACAGTTTCTTCAAATGTCCACAAAATATAAAAGAAAAAAACCTTCCATGCTTTGTTTAGTTTTTTTTTTTTTAAATCCATGCATTTAAGGTTTTAAAGGTCCGGGGGTATTTGGCCATATCACAGGGATACAAGCAGTTGAAAGCATTTGAGATGCAAGTGGAAGCTAGGGCAGATCACTTTAAGTACCTCGCTGAGAGTTTTGTGTTTAATAATTAATTATATTCTGTTTCCCAGTTGTGCCTGAGCTGTTTTCACTTTGAGTATATATAGCTTTTATATTATTAATATAAAATAATAGCATCCTTACTTAATATTAAGGCCATCACACTTCTTGCAGCCTGGAAAGGTGCTTTGTGTCCATCAAGCTGAAAATTGACAGCTTTAGGGTCTCAGAATCAAGGTAGCATTTCTGAAATGAAATCCGCTTTGGCCTTACATTTTAAGACAGAGGTTTTGTGATTTGATTTTGCAGAATTGAATCTTGAAATATTCCAGCAATCATGCACATTACCTCATTCAGATTTTATTCCCAATTACGGCTTGATTTTGATTACCTTCTTGGGTCTCTTTGCAACTTGTCATTTCAATTTTGGGGTTAGGATTATTTTTATATATAGGCAATCCTTGACTTAACGATCACTTGTTTACCGACTGTTCAAAATTATGACAGAGGTAAAAAGAGTGACTTATGACCAATCTTTATAATGTATACATCCTCACAGTCACCTGATCATAATTTGGGCAACCCAGATGCATTTACGGTGGTTGCAGTATCCCAAGTCACTTGATTGTATTTCAACCTTTCTAAGGGGCTTCCAACAAGTAATGTTGATGGGAGAAGCTGGATTCACTTAATGACCAAAGCAAAGAAGGACATAAAATCAGGCACAACTCACTTAAATGACCGCCGCACTTAGTGATGGAAGTTTCAATTCAAATTGTGGTTGTAAGTCGAGAACTACCTATATTTGTTTGTTTAAACAAACTAGCATTTTTATAAAGCTGCCAAAGATTTTTTATAAAGCAGCGTACAACTGTCATAAGACAATTATACTACAGGTCTGTTAGTAATAACTGGCCATAGTATACTTTTTCTTCTCTGTTTACTTTTTGTCGTACTTTTCCTGATGGGCTGAAATTCTTTCTAATCCTCTTTTTCTAGACCTTTCTAAGAGCCCATCTGTGACATCATCACAACTTAACAAAAATTTGTCACAAGCCACTTTATCTTCATCATCTCAATAACACTTAGCGCACCTTTGAATGTAGTGGGTTCTCTGTTCTTAGCATTCTTATTATATTTATTGTATTTAACATGAAAAGTATTTATTCAGTGACCTAGAATCCCAGTAGGGGGGAAAAATTAGTTTGGAAAATTGTAATGATCTATATGATTGTGTAGTCATAGGCAGATTTTTATAGGCAAGGATTTGTTTTTAAACATCAGTGAAAAATATAAAAAACCACGTTTTCGAAATGATGAATACAGATCAAATAGCAATTAGAAATGACTGAATCAGGCTGTAGGCATACTTTGAAGGAGAAGCAGCTGAAGAAAGCACACAAGTTATTTTATGTCAAGTTTCGCAAAACACCATTCTCCCCGCCCCTCCTTCTGCTAAATTATTTTGTGACTCCTCCTTTATTTAATTATATTTAACTTCTCTTTGGTGAATGTACCTTTTCCAGGCACCGGGAACTCCTATAATTGCTCGGCAGGTAGCACCAACCACTATAATCAAACAAGTGTCTCAGGCACAGACAACTGTACAACCCACAACAACGTTACAGAGGCCGCCTGTAGTCCAGGTAAGTGGGTTTATTTTTGTTTTTAAAACCAGCTGATATTTCTTCCGATACTATCATAATAATAATATAAATATTCCTACTCCTATTGGTTTCTTATGATTAATCCATTGTTTGTAACACATGATTAATGATTGTAACTGTGACTATGACCTATGACCTATTATTTGCTGTTTATATGTACACTTGAGCTTATGCACCTGGGACAAATTCCTTGTTTGTCCGATCACACTTGCTCAATAAAGAATTCTGTTCTAAATTCTATGCTATGCCATGCCATGCCATGCCATGCCATGCCCTTCCCTACCCTACTCTATGCTACCCTTCCCTTCTCTTCTCTATGGAACAATTAGCCAAGTACTGTGATGCAGTTAGGGTAGCGGTCATCTTTCTGAAAACAGCAAATGAAGATGAGAAAACCAGCACATGCTCTTTACCACTTCATTATTATTCATTACTGCCTACAAACAATATGAGCTTGTATATCTCAAATATGCTTTTCCAAAAGGCAACTGGTCTATGTTTTCCTAGAGGAGGAGGAAGAAGAAGACATTTCGCTTCTTATCCAAGAAGCATCATCCGTTGTGACTGGATGGTGGAAACGGGGGGATGGAAGCATAGGTCATCCCCACAACTGTTGAGGCTTCTTGGGTGAGAAGTGAAACATCTTCTTCCTTAAGGAAAAAACAAAGTCCAATTTCCTTTTGAAAAAGCACCTTTGAGACAACCGTGACCTGGATGACAGAGAATCTCTATAGAGAGGCTTCTATGTCTGCTAAAATGCCTTGATGAGGTTAGCAGTCCTTCTCCCAAATAGATGGGTGAGTCCTACTGTACAAAGTGGGTTTGCTATTAAGCCATATGCAAAGGATTGCTGTTGACTTCTTGAAATAGTAGTGGATTCTGAACAAGGAGATCCATTGGAAACTTTGTAAGGTTCCTTGATCGGTAAATGTCTTCTATAAAGACTGGGATCAGGATTGTTGGGCACTTTATTGGAATGTAATCTCAGATTTGTGAGATTATCTTCTTATAGCTGGAATTCCATACACATTACAAGTTAAATTCCAGAAACCCCTCTTAGATATTTGCTTTTAGATTACTGTAAATCACTTAAGTTTTGTGATTTAGATAGCACAAGTTCATACATTTGAGTATTGTTCTAAATCGATAAAGCTCAGCAGAAAATATTCCTGATAGATTGCAAGTTTGAAAACCTTTGGGAGGAATAACACACTTGGATTTGTCTGTCTGTGTCTGGTTAATAAAGGCATTATTGTGACTGCATGGTTATCACCTACTTGTATTTATCCATCCTCTATAGCAGTCTGTCTAAGCAGGTGCCTCCCTTTTAAAATTCATTTAATGTAACTAATGTTGCAAATGGTTTACATCAAGGGTCTTCAAACTTGACAGCTTTAAGACTTGTGGACTTCAACTCCCAGAATTCTTGAGCTAACATGACTGGAGGAGGAATTCTGGGAGTTGAAGTCCACAGTCTTAAAGCTGTCAAGTTTGAAGACCCCTGGTTTAGATTAATGCTTGTAAATTAGTTATTTCCTGATACTTGGACTTTTGATAATTGCCAGGCAGTAAACTCATTAAAGAGTCAAAGGAATCTGGAAATATGTTTCAGCTCTTCCCTTAAATAATATCTTTTAAACTAACCCAATACATTTTTGTGCCTCCCTTCATAAATTGTGGTTAAAAGTTACCCTTTTAGGCTACTGTTGGGACATGGCAGCAAACATTCCCACCTACCACCCACCTTCCCCGTCCATGATTAATGTCTCGTACGCATTTGTTTGCCCAGCATACCCACAATTGGGGGCAATTCTTAAGAAGCAAAAGCGAAACAAGTTTGTTGGCTCTAGCGTTGAGCTGCAACCAATGGCTTACACATTTCTGTGTGCAAATTCTACTATCTTCTCCTTTTTTTAAGCAGCGCTTTTTAAAATTTGCTTCCAGGGTTTTCAGTTGAATGCATAGGATTTTGTGCCACCTGGCGGTCCTTCTTTTAAACAGCATTAAACAGTATCTAAAAGCAGTATCTATTTTGGGAGATCAACCACGGAAGACAATCTGATCGTAATGAATTCGCTCTTATTTCTCTTCCTTCCTCTCTTCTCCCGCCCCACCTCCAATCTAATATCTTTGTGTTGCAGCCTCAGATTGTTCTGGGTAGTCCTGCACAAACAACAGCATTAGGAACGGCGACTGCTGTGCAGACTGGAACCCCTCAAAGGACGGTGCAAGGAGCCACAGCAACCTCCACTGCGGCCACAGTAAGATGCTGATTGCTATTTGCTGCAAGCCAAAAAGACAGATCTTGTTAGCTTACCAACATCAGAATCTCTCATCAAATAAATATTCAATATGGAACATGAGATTATTGGTAGAGTCCTGTAGACCAAGAGTCTCCAGCCTCTGTCCATGGACCGATACCAGTTTGTGGCTTGCCAGAAACTGGGCTGTGCAAACAAGAGAAGCCCCATCTATGGGTTGCAGGCAGCATGTGAAGCCATGCCTCCTCCAATCCGCGGAAAAACCTCTTTCCACAGGACCGGTCCCTGGTGCTCAAAAAGTTGAGGGCTACTGCTATTATACTACCTGAGACTTCTCAGGAAACAACAACTGAATGACAAACTGCTGGTGACCTTCTACCGCTGCACCATAGAGAGCATTTTAACTTACTGCACCCGTGTATAGTTTGCCAATTGCATGGTGCAGATAGGACAGCGCTCCAGGGGGTTAACTTCATTGCCCAGAGGATCATCGTTGCCCTCTCCCCTCTTTGGAAGAGCTTTATAGCTCCTGCTGTCTTAAGAAAGTTCAAAACATTCTTAAAGATCCATTTCATCTTGGGCACCCTTTTTTTGAATTATTACCATCTGGCAAACGGTACAGGACAATAAAAAGAAGGACAAATAGGTTGAAAAATAGCTGCTCTCCCAGAGCAGTAACTATATTAAATTTTACTGTGTAGTATAATACTAATTTTTATAGTTTTCTTATTTATTTATTTATTTATTTATTTATTTATTCATTCATTCATTCATTCATTCAATTTATATACCGCCCTTCTCCCGAAGGACTTAGGGCGGTGCACAGCCAACTAAAACAATACATATAAAAAAGTTAAAACAGAATTAAATATGGGCTGCTCCCATATTTGTGTATCATGTACACTGGAGATAGCATTTCATTGTACGAGCTGCAATGACAATAAAGTAAGCTATAACTAGAAAACTATAACTATAGACTATGACGTACTTTAGAAGTAAGAAACTACAGTCCCTAAGTCAGGTAGTCCTTGACTTATAACCACAATTGGGAAACGAAGTTTCATTGCTAAGCAAGAGGTTATTAAGTGAGTCACACCCAATTCTATGACCTATTTTCCCACGGTGGTTAAGTGAATCATTGTGGTTGTTAAGTGAATCATGTAGCCATTAAGCGAATCCTGCTTCCGCCATTGACTGTGCTTGTTGGAAATTGACTGGCAAATGGCAATCATGTAACAGTGTAATTATTGTAGATACCTGCTGGTTGCTAAGCATGCAAACTTTGATCACTGACCCTGTGGATGCTGCAATAATTGTAAGCATGAGGACCAGGTTATAAGTCATCATTCAGCACCGCTGCAACTTTGAAAGGACACTAAATGAACAGTTGTAATTCAAGAGCCAGCTGAATGTTGTGATGCTATAAATGCCAATGGGAGCAAATATAAATTCTTCAGCTACTTCAGTTACTTCAGCACTGAATTCTTCATTAAAATGACTTATCATGTGTATAAGCAAAATCTACAATTGATAATTTTATAAAAGAAATATATTGCTTATTTTAAATGCCTGTGGAGGTTTTGTTTTGTTTACTATTAAATTTACTCACTGCAAACCTTTACAAATGGTTTGAGGGTCAAAGAGCTGCACGCAGCTATGCCCATTTCCTTAAGTTGATTATTCAGTGACCCTTTTAGATCTCAAAGCCTGTTTTTTTTCCTATCTTGACTTTTTTTTTTTTTAAATAAAGCTGACCTGTTTTATCTTGTTTGTTTTAATAGGAAACCATGGAAAATGTGAAGAAATGCAAGAATTTTCTCTCAACGCTAATAAAACTGGCGTCTTCTGGAAAGCAGTCGACAGAAACTGCAGCTAATGTGAAAGAGCTAGTCCAGAACTTGCTGGTAAGATGATCTGTTCAAATCATTATTGCAACCATGGTTTAGATCATGTGAACTTAAGCAAGGTTGTGGCTACGAGAACATTTTTTAAAAAATTAGATCACAATATTGTTTAAACTGTAGTAGGTTTCTCTTTCCCTCTCCCCAACTTTTGACTTATCTCGCATTCCCTTTTTCATTTTAGTAAAGTTCATAAGGTGTCACCCTTAAACAAACAGATATTTATTTGAATTAATAAAAAGACTGTTTAATTTAATTAACGAAAGAAAGCTCTATAATATTGCTGTGAATTACCACATTACGGTTTCTTTACTTGTGAGCTTAAACGTATGAAGATTTATTTTTGTAATTTATTCCCCTGAAAAGTATGTTTGACATGTGTTCCACAGGATGGAAAAATTGAAGCAGAAGACTTCACCAGTAGGTTGTACCGGGAGCTTAATTCTTCACCTCAACCATACCTTGTGCCTTTCTTGAAGGTAATACTACTTTTTTGATTAGTTTTGTATTTTCTGCAACAATAAACTTGGTCCTTCATAGGAAAGATGTTGCAAACAAAGAAATCGGAAAAGAGTAATGAAAATGTCTGAATGATGATTGTACGAATAATTATTCCTCTCTTCCTTGAGAAGATTGTAGAGAACTCATAGAAATATTTGGTGATATAGAAAAACTACTGAGTTCAGAAATAGTAGTAAGCAGAATATTAAACTAAGGTGGAGTTCATATGCTGACCGTTTGGAAGTGTTGCATGCTGGATAAAGTAACAAGCCTATAAAGTAACTGGCATAGTGCTTATTGTATAGCAATAATAGACTTATATACCGCTTTACAGTGCTTTACAGCCCTCTCTAAGCTATTTTACAGAGTCATCATATGCTCTCCCCCAACAATTTGGGTCCTCATTTTACCCACCTCAGAAGGATGGAAGGCTGAGTCAACCTTATATGTACATAATGTGTACTTATACTTAATTAAAAAAAACCCGGTGTGCATGGCATAGTGTGAACATGTGTCTAAGAGCTAAAGTTTTCAAACCGTATAATGCAGGGGTATCTAACTTTGTCAACTTTAAGACTTGTAGACTTCAACTCCCAGAATTTCCCAGCCAAGCGTGTTGAAGCCCACAAATGTTAAAATTGCCATATTTGGACGCTCCTGGTATAATACATACTATATAAGTTTGATATAGCAATAGCACTTAGACTTATATACCGCTTCATAGTGCTGTACAGCCCTATATAAACAGTTTACAGAGTTAGCATATCTGGCTCCTCATTTTACCCACCTTTGAAGGATGGAAGGCTGAGTCAACTTTGAGCCTGTCAGGATCAAACTGCTGGCAGTCAGCAGAATTAATCTGCAATACTGCATTCTAATCACTGCGCCACCATGGCTCTCTAACTTAGGGCAATATAAACTTAGGACATTGGTAGAGCAATTTTGTGAATTGTTCCTAGGGCAGTGAGATAAAGGCTCAAATTAGAGTGCAGTATAGGTTTTTATTTTAGTTTGAATCCCTTTAATATTGTAATAAAATCCATAGTATTTCCAGATGTTCTTTAAGAAGATGACATTGGAGTACCAGTGCTTATGTTCAGAAGCCATTCCTTGTGAGAAGTTGGAGATCTTAAGCATTTCTGGCTATATATGTGTCAGAATCTCTCCAATCCAGCTCACCCTTTCAAGAATGGCTTTTTTTTTTTAGTTTCTTTTTGATTTCCATACACCAGTTTTTGCATCGGGAATACTGAAAAACGTGCAGAAAGAGTCAGAAAATAAAAAAATAAGCACAATTTAAAAACTATGGACATACTAATTTTGTTCTGGTTTTTAATTTTGTTATTTCTAAAATTCCCTATAGCATAAATGGCCCTAGTAGATGGAAAAAATATAAATATTTTAATGTTATGAGCAATTCCTTTAACACCATCAATGTGTGCTTTCGTGGGACTAGTATTTTGTGCAAACATATAATGAGAAAAAAATGAAATATTTTATGGCGGTAAATGCTTTGTTTATAAATAGAAGTTTTCCACTAATGAGTCATGGTATTAATCTGTTCTGGTATTTGTTTAAATGTTTGTACTTTTCTGGTTAAGGACTTTAGATTGTGGTTGCGATGAGGTTTCAACTAGTCTAGAACACAGCAGTGCAGATAGTCATGACTGTACTTCATTTCATCTATGTAGCTGCATTTACTTTGCAAGTTTTATTGGTTCTTAGTGGATTTCCAGGTGCCATCCAGAGTGTTGGTTATCACCTGTAAAGCCCCTGTAAGCCAGGCTATTTGCAGGACAGCCTGTTTTCAATTGTCTGCTTGTCTCATGAGATCTGGCAGGGTGGGCGTATTCTAGGTCCCTTCTGTCAAGCAGTGTCAAGTTAATTGGACCCTCAAGGTTGCCTTCTCTGTTACGGCACCTGCCCAGTAGCGCAACAATAAGATTCTGATTGCCCTGATTGTGCCAGCTATTTAAGGCATTAAAGAACAGGTTCTTCTCTTGGGCTTTGGGCCTGAGTATTGGGTGAGCTTCTTCAGTTTACTGACAGTTGTGTTTTGCTCCATGTATGCAATGCTCCTTTTGGTTTTAACTGGTTGTTATGGTCGTTTTATTGATTGTTGCTGAGTTTGAGCAGCCACATACAATCAATCTATTTAATACCTGAATAACACCCATTGCTTGACTCCAGAGAAGTGAGGAAGAGTGATTATGACTCTACCTTGTATCATTGGGAAAAAATAGTTGAGCTGTCTCTTGGTCCTGATGTAGAGGGTGACTAGCAAAAGACTTTCTGTACTGACAATTTTGAATAAGTGGATCTTTGAACAGCATAGCTGACATGCTGGCTTTCCGAGTTGCATTTATCCCTTAATTAATCTTTGCACAGTATCCCCTCTTTGTCTGGATAATTAGGACTTTGCATTCGGAAAACCTATTCGTAATGAAACGCTTCTTGTGATGGTTACAGTGGAATGGGTGCAGAAATTAGTATGTGCTTTTGATTGGTAAGTGGGGTTAATGAATGTGTGATTCTGATCTGGTTCTTGCCATAGAAGAAAAGTTATGTCTGGGTCCCTGAGATAGAACTCACATGATTGAATTTCTCCCCCCCCCCCTTTTTTTTTTTTTATAAATCACTCTATCGGAGATTGCTGCTGAAATGAGCTTCCTTTTTACTTTGACTTAGTGTGATCCCTGAGTCCACACATTGTGGTTCAGAGACCATGGCTAAGTCAAATGCAGAGGAAAGTTCATTATGGAGGAAAGGGTTTTTTTTAAAGTTGTTGAATAAAAGAGCTATTGAAAATAGTTTAGTTGAGGAGTGAAGGTGCTGCTGCTAAAAACATGGCTTGAGGGAGGATTACGCCTGTTGAATGTTGGTAATATGCAGATAGGAAATCAATTACATGTTGTGAATGGGATACCTTATTTTCCAGGCGGTTTATGTTAATTAGCAATGATCAGTTCAATCGATAATTGGCTGTTTTTCTTGAGTGCATGGCTTCTGACATTTCTTTATAGGGGACTATTGAGTAAATCTCTGGTTGAAACGAATTGAAAAATAACATGGGCACAAGCAAGGGGCAAATTGCAGCCAGGTTGTGGATTCTGTCTAAAAGAGTTGATGTATTCATTCCCTTTATACATTCTCTAGAGCAGGGGTGTCAAACTGGCAGCCCGCGAGGTGGATGTGTCACGTGCAGGCCACACCCATCCCAGCTCCACGAATGGGGAAAAAACTGTGAAATGTCATGTGATGGCAACATGATGCGGCACATTTGACACCCGTACTGTAGACAAAAATTCTATGGGTAGTCCTCGACTTACCACCTTTGTTTAATGGTAGTTCAAAGTTATGATGGCTTTGGAAGTGACTTCCCACTTCTACTAATAATACTTATGCCCAATGTACCACCCTCGCTGCCACGTGGTTACAATTTGGGCATTAGCAGCCAGCTTTCATTTGTGACCGGTTGCAGCACCCTGCAGTCTTGTGGTGATGATTTCAACCTTTTTTTAACTGATCTCCAGCCAAAAACAAACAAACAAACAAACCCTGTGCATTGGGAAGGTAGATTTGCTTACAGAATAGAATAGAATTCTTTATTGGCCAAGTGTGATTGGACACACAAGGAATTTGTCTTGGTGCATTGATCTTGGTGATTTGTTGAACACATCTTAAAAACTGTCATAAGAACTTACGGCCACAAAGACTTAGGATGGAAATTCTGCTCTCATTTGTAATCTGTTGCTCCCCCCTGGGAGGAGGTTTCGAAGTATGTCTAGCAAGAGTACCAGATTCTGTAACAGCTTTGTTCCGTATGCCATCAGCCTTGTAAACTTGCAAAATTGTTTTTCTCACCATGTGCATGTATACATCCGGACTAGACTGTGTTTTTTCTCTGTGTCATATAATATATGGGGGTCTACACACGATTATTTATTTATTTATTTATTTATTTATTTATTTATTTATTTATTTATTTATTTATTTATTTATTTATGTTTATGTAATGTATATTGGAGGTGGTGACCCTTTGAGAGCTGTATGCAATGAAATTTCATTTTTAACATAGGCCAATTAGTGTACATTTAAAGTGACAATAAAGTTATTCTAAGTCTAAGTCTTAATTGTAATTTGAGGATTCTCTTCCCTATGATTTACTCAGTTCAGCAAGGATTCTGTTAGTTGTTCATTTATATGACAGTTCTCTTTCCTCACTACCCCCCCCCCCCCCTCAATAACAACCTAAAATTGACTTCTGGTTACAGGTAAAATTCTCAATTTATGACCCTTCATTTAATTACTGTTCGAAGTTACTCTGGATTTCTAAAAAGCTACTCACAATACATCCTCAAAATTGCGGCTGCCTCCTTCGCCCCACTATCATGTGTTTGCATTTGGGCGCATGGCAACTGGCGTGCATTTCTGTCTGATTGCGACATCCCATGATCTGGGACCACAATTTGTGACTTTTTTTTTTCCTGGTAGAAAAATGGCAAAAAAAAAAAAAGGCTTATTGGTATGACTACATGATTCACTCAATAGCTGCAGTGACTTTGACCCTTGTAAAAATAGTCATAAAAATCAATTCAGGTCATGTGGTGAACAGCTTAACAATTGTAACCTCTCACCAACCAACCAAAATTCCAGGCTCGGTTTTCGTCATCAGTCGAGGGCCACCAGCGTACAGCAAACTTCATATTCCCTGCATAACAATACATTGCATCAAAGTGTCATTTATGTAAGCTTTTGTTATTTGAATCTACAGGTAATCCTTGACTTATACCCACAATTGAGCCCAATGTTTCTGTTGCTGAGTGAACAATTTGTTGAGCGAGTTTTGCTCCATTTTCTGTCCTTCCTTGCGACAATTGTTAAGTGAATCAATGCAGTTGTTAAGTGAATCTGTCTTCTCTGTTGACTTTGTTCATCAGAAGGTCGCAGAAAGTGCTCATATGACCCGTGGACACTGCAACCGTCATAAAAATGAGTCAGTTGCCAAGTATATGAATTTTGGTCACATGAGCATGGGTTTTGCTGCAACGGTCTTAGGTGTGGAAAACAGTCATAACTCACAAGTGCTGTTGTAACTTTGAACGGTCATTAAATGAACTGCCGTAAGTTGAGGACTACACTTTTAGGTAGCTCCACTGTCAGTTGGAATAAACAATGCAAAAGGGGAAATTTCCTTACAATTTATATTGTTTTATTTGTTCCCGAGTATGATTTGATTGCTTATAACAGATAACAGATAATCAGAGTTGGAAGGGACCTTGTAGGTCATCTAGTCCACCCCCCCGCCCAAACAGGAGACCCTACACCATTTCTGACAAATGGCAGTCCAATCTCTTCTTGAAAGTCTCAAGTGATGAAGCTCCCACAACTTCCAAAGGCAACTTCTGTTCCATTGGTTGATTGTTCTCACTGTCAGAAAGTTTCTCCTTATTTCCAAGTTAAATCTCTTCTTGTTCAGTTTCCATCCATTATTTCTTGTCTGGCCTACAGGCGCTTTAGAAAATAGCTTGACCCCTTCCTCCCTGTGGCAGCCCCTCAAATATTGGAAGACCACTATCATGTCTCCTCTGATCCTTCTCTTTACTAGACTAGCCAGGCCCAGTTCTTGCAACTGTTCATTGTATGTTTTAGCCTCCAGTCCCCTAATCATCCTGGTTGCTCTTCTCTGTACTTTTTCTAGAGTCTCAACATCTTTATTACTAACCTATGACTATCACCACGTGTTGTATCTTATGATCCTTGGTGAATGTATTTTATTTTTTTCTTTTATATACACTGAGAGCACATGCACCAAAGACAAATTCCTTGTGTGTCCAATCACACTTGGGCAATAAAGAATTCTATACTGTCCTGTTCTTTTGGGGTGGGTTGTGACTTGAATGGTTCTCTTAAGTTGCTTTAAAAGCTGTTGCCTCTATCTCTCTTACAGCGGAGCTTACCTGCCTTGAGACACCTGACTCCCGACTCGGCCGCTTTCATTCAGCAAAGCCAGCATCAGCAGCCCTTGACGCAGCCCACCACCACTCTGATGTTGGGCAGCTCGGTCCAGCGTACGGCGGGAAAGACCACTGCCACAGTCACGAGTACCTTACAGCAGCCGGTCATCAGCCTAACGCAGCCAACCCAAGTGGGAGTTGGCAAGCAGGGGCAGCCCACGCAGGTGGTGTGTAAACTGAACTGGATTCCTGTCTCTCTCTTTTGGTCTCCCAGCACATACCAGTCATTTCCTTCCCAAACCTAGCCAGGGACGCGTATATAAACAACAATTGATATACAATGTGAAAGCAACACATTCCGGTATTCTGCACGTTTCGTATCAAATTAGACACGATGGATATTTCATTCTTCTGGCTGCGGTCCTGCTTAGACACACCCCATCCCTTCAGTCCTGGCAAAGCGCATCATCAGCAAAGATGCAAACGATTCACATTTTAATCTCTTCGCACCTGCCGTATTTTTGCTGAAAATTGGCTGTGTTGTAGACGCTTACCAGCAAAGGGAAAAGAGTGGTCCATTCATTCATACAGACCTATTATTCCATTCCCTCCCAGCTCAACATTATTATTATGTTGAGCTGGGGGAGGGGGGGGAGATCGGCCTAATAGGACCCCACATCATTATGTAGAGGCAAAAAAGGCATAAGTGAAAGCAAGTCAAATGAATGAAACATGTCAGGAAAGAAAAGAAAAGAAAAAAGAATAATTATAACTGAACATTGCTCACTGTATTTCTTCACAAGTGTGTGACTTTGCTGATCGTTCTTGTTTCTGGATACCAGTTCATATATTGCTTCTTCTTCTTTAAAATCTGTACCGTTTTCATTTTAAAAGATTTCATCAGCTCCATTGACTGATCTTCCATTCACTCTATATTTATTTTACGCATTGCTCCCTATGAACAAGCGCAGCACGGTGGCTCAGCCGTTAAGACGCTGTGCTTGTTAAGCTGGCAGCCTGGGTTTGAGACCCGAGTGCCACATGATGGAGTGAGCTCCCATCCTCGCCCCCTGCCAAACTAGCAGTTGGAAAGCATGCAAATGCGAGTAGATAAATAGGTACCACTTTGGTAGGAAGATAACATCACTCCATGATATCATGCTGGCCATATTACCACAGAAACATCTTCAGACAGCGCTGGGTCAATGTCCTTGAAATGGAGATGAGCAATACCCCCTAAATTCGGCAACAACTAGCGGAGTGAAATCCTCAGGGACTTCTTTACCATATAACCAAATCATTTCAAAATCCTTTTAATAGTTAATTCTCTACTATATATATCTAATCATTCTCTAATATGTGTCTTAGACCTGCTAATCACATAAGGAATATCTATGTCATTTGTATATTTCCTTTGCCTTGATTTAAACTGCATTTCTCCAGTTGTGTGATGACCTAGAGTGGGATACAAAAACAACAAAGTCACAAAAACAGGTGAAGTCCCTCTAATTCCTTCAACTTGGCTTCAAAGCTCCAATTATCATTGACTGGAGAAAAAACTCCCCCACAAACAGTTGTGAAAAGGAAGAAATAATGTTCGAACTCAAAATACATATAAATTATAAATAGAAAAAAACAACACAAACCACACGGAAGCAATTAATGAGACAAGGCAGGATAAGGGCTTGAAGACACCCACAGATATCGAAATACACACACACTGGGAAGGATGCCAGAACTCAGATAAGAACTGAAAGACTAGAATTATTTCACGCTTTGCTTCCAGCACTGGGCCATGCGCAGTTTGTCCTTTTAAACAGTCCTCGCAGCTGCCTCCCATGAAGGGGATCGGGGCCCTTTCCTCCCCTCTAGACCACACCATTCATGTTTCTCCCTTATCCACTTCTCCCTGCGTGCCCTAGGATGAAGAGGGGATGAGCCTGGGCCTTCCTCTGAATGCCCAGCCGGCCTGTGCCCTTCCCCAGTTTCCTCCACAACCTCCAGAGCCACACTTCTACTCCCTGTCGGCTGTTCCTCCTCTCCCTCGGAGTCAAGACTCCAATAGGGGCATGACAAGCTGTCTCCTTGTACTTGAGAATGAAAAGCTAAAAACAAACAACCACCCCCATCCTGATTAGTGCCAGCCTTAGTCAACCGCAGCTTTTCTCAAGGAAGCCAGTGGAGGAACAACAATTCGTTGAATTTTTTTGAGAAGCAAACTTGTCCTCCTGTAATGTACTAATACCGTTGTTGTTTCTCCAAAACTTTTTCCAGGTTATTCAGCAGTCTCAAAAACAAGGTACATTAATTAGGCCCCCGCAGGTGACGTTGACCCAGACGCCCATGGTGGCTTTGCGGCCACCCCACAACCGTATTATGCTGACTGCTCCCCAACAAATTCAGCTGAATGCACTTCAGACAGGTAAGAGCTCGGCGTTCTCGGTGTGACATCTGGTGTTCGCTGGTAAAACTGCGCCTGGAAATAGCGTTTGGTTCACCAAATGTCAGGCGCAAGTAAACAGGAACGGGAGTTGAATTCAGAGCACGAGGAGTTTATTAAACCCTTACCTATACACGACAATCTGATCTTCTATCGGTCAAGCCAAATGGGTGCTACATAAGGGTCATCAGAATTCAGGGAGGGTTGAGGAGGCTGAAGCTGGGTCTCTTTGGAGCATAATGACTCCAAACTTCTGATGCATTTAACCTTGCCCTTGGGCTTAGCCTATTCATCTTCTATAATAAGCCCCTTTTAGGATTAATTTTTTTGGCCTGGAATAAATCAAAATATGCTGCTGAGAGAGATGTTCTGGGCTATCGATGAACAGAATGAATTATCTGCTGTTTTACTGAGCAGATCATATTCTGAACTGTGTATTTTAATCCTCTTCTCTCATTCTCCTTCTCCTCCTTCTCCCTCTCCTCTCCCCTTCCCTTCCCCTCTTTTCCTCTCACTACCCTCCCCTCCCTTGAATTATCTCAGAAGTAGGAGCTCTGATTATAGCTCTGATTTTATTATTCTTTGTATTTGTTCTGTACAGAATAAATTTCACATCACATTTCTGTACAGAAATGGTGATGGAGCAATACAAAGAATAATGAAATCAAAGCTATATTTTCCCTTTTCTTGATTCTTCCCCAAAGCAAGCTTGGGTTTGTGAGCCAGCTAAAAACATGAGTAATAAGCAAACTTACATCCCTCACCTTTAATTTGCATAGATTTTTCTGCAGTTTTTGGTGTGTTAATCTCGCCTATGGAGCAACTCATGCTGGTTTCCTTTTCTTACAGTCCCCGTGGTAAAGCAAACAGTATTACCGGGAACCAAAGCTCTTTCTACTCTTTCAACCCAAGCTGCAATTGCTCAAAAAAATAAACTCAAAGAACCTGGGGGAGGCTCTTTTCGGTAAGCGATCTTATTTGTTCGTGAAGAAAAACTTAGACATGTATTCCCTTTTCCTGATTTATTTCGATTCCTCAGCAAAAGAGAGTTTTTAACACTAGGGAGTAAATTCTGGACTCTTTGAAGACTTCTCATAAAAGCATAAGGTTACTCTGCTTATGTTTAACTCCATTCTTCAACATTTGATTTTTGTCTTCCTCTGATTGTGTGGAATTGGGGCTATTGTCAACAAAGTAGAACAACCTAGAACCAAAGAGAAATTTCCTCACCGTTTGAATAATTAATTACTGAAACAGCATGCCTTCAGAAGTTGTGAAAGATCCAACACTGGACATTTTAAAGAAGAAATTGGATAGCTATTTGTCTGAAATAGAATAAGGTCTCTTACTTGAGCAGAAGGTTGGAGTAGAAGATCTCCCAAGGTCCCTTCCAACTGTAATTTTGTTATTTTTCCATGGCCATAAACTGAGTATGTTTATTGGTAATTATGGAAGTTCTAGTCCAATGTACTTGGAAAGTGCCAGGTTGGAGAAAGCTAGGTTAATTCATGCTATCTGTAATTATACATAAGGGCTTGGAGATTAGAGCAAAAGAATGCTAAATCTTCTATTTCCACTTCTGTGAGACATTTAAGGGATAGTTGGAGGGAGAACATCAATATATGTGGGCATGAGTATGTTTCCTAAAACAAAAGACAGGGAGGGGCTTTTGGTGATGTTGCCTAAATGCTGTTTCTGATGTTAAAAATAATTTTAAAATTGAGTAACTGGGAAGGAGAGTAGGAAAGAGTCATATATCAAGTGGTCTCTTTTTACATACTTTTAGCAAAGGTTCTCCAAGCTGAGGGAAATCAATACTGTTATACTGTTCAGGATGTGTAATGAATCTGGGCTACTGTTATCCCAAGGAATTCTTGTCCTTCTTAATTTTTATCTCATTTATTCATTTTTGTATAAATATGACAAAACCTTGGAAACATTTCCCATCCCCTGCCACTGGAAATAGGGTTTCCCAGTAGCAAACAGCTGCTTTCTTTCTTGTCTTCTCTTCCAGTCATAAAAACCTCCCTTGTCATTTTCACTTGAAATATAATTTACATATTTTGGCTACAGGTTAGTCCACTGGAGTATATTTGATGGTTTTTGCAAGTGGGAAGGGAAAGGAAGAGGAAAAGATCATACTTGTAGCCCCACAGCGAGATAAACTTAACAAATACATAATAAATACTAATCAATGCAGTGGTTAGAATGAAGTCTTGCAGGCTAACTTTGCATTCTACTGCTAAGAGTTCAATCTTGACCTGCTCAAGGTTGACTCAGCCTTCAATCTTCCTTCTGAGGTTGGTAAAATGAAGACCCAGATTGTTGTGGGGCAATATGCTGACTTTGTAAACCACTTAGAGCAGTGTTACTCAACTTTGGAAAGTTTTAAAATGGGTGGACTTCAACTCCCAGCTAGCTAGGGGAATTCTAGGAATTGAAGTCCACCCATCTTAAACTTGTCAAGTTTGAGCGATACTGGCTTAGAGAGTGCTGTAAATGAAGCGGTATATAAGTCTTAAATGCTATTACTATTGCCAATTACTAGAAAGGGGACCAGATAATTTCTCTTTTATTTTTTACTTTTCCTGTTAGGAAATAGCACCCCTTGCTGGCTATTGAATACTTTAGTGAGCTGAATTTCCTTCTCCTTCCTTTTCTGCCTTGAACCACAGCTCACCATTTCCCACATACCAGACATTTTGACAAGTGTCGTTCCAGCCAGAGGAGAGGTCCTGTGAATTCTATAGCAGAAGTACTTTTCACTCCATGCCCTTAGAAAAGGCTTTTCGTTTTAGTTTATAGTCTCGCCAAACTATTTATAAATTCTTGGTCCGTGGATAGCATTCTTTTTTTTTTTTTTTTACAAATGTTAATAAGATGTTGTGTTTTTTTCCTGAAGGGATGACGATGATATTAATGACGTTGCCTCGATGGCAGGAGTCAATTTATCGGAAGAGAGCGCGCGTATATTGGCCACCAATTCTGAATTGGTGGGCACTTTAACAAGGTCGTGTAAAGACGAAACTTTTCTTCTCTCAACACCCTTGCAAAGAAGAATATTAGAAATAGGTGAGTTTCCTCCAGAAGCGTGATTTAATAGTTTCTAGCAATCTGTGCTTTTAGCAGGAAATCTGTTTAGCACTGTATAGTTTATTGACTTAGAAGGCTGTTCCACATATTACCCCTAAACATGATTTCGACAACGGATTTCCTTGCTAAGAAGCTGAAGTTCGTCTTTACTGTCTGGTGAGTATAACTCAAGGCTCCAGACATTAAAATCACTTTTTAACTAGTTGTTTTTCAATCGAACAAGAATTTTGAAAAGGTAGGATGCCTTAGAAATTACAGGTAGTCCTCGACTTACAACAGTTCATTTAGTGACTGTTCAAAGTTACACAAGCATTGAAAAAAAGCGACTTATGACCATTTTTCACACTTACAACTGTTGCAGCATCCTCATGGTCATGTGATCAAAATCCAGATGCTTGGCAACTGGTTCATACTTATGACCATTGCTGTTTCCCAGAGTCATGTGATTACCTTTTTCGATCATCTGACAAGCAAAGTCAATGGGGAATCCAGATCCACTTAACAACGGGGCTTCTAACTTATCAACTGCAGTGCTTTACTTATCAACTATGGCAAGAAAGGTCGTAAAATGGGGAAAAACCCACTTAACAAATGTCTCACTTAACCAGAGAAATTTTGGGGTCAATTGTGGTCATACGTTGAGGACTACCTGTACTGTCTGGTGAGTATTACTCATGGCTCCAGACATTAAAATCTCTTTAATTGGTTGTTTTTCAATTGGAACAAGAATTTTTAAAATTTTATGATGCCTTCGAAATTACTCTAAAGAAAGCAGGTTGAATTAACAACAGATCGGATGAAGTAGGCATCTCCTTCCCTGGATAATATAATTCCGTAGCTCGTACTGATTATAAAGCACCATGTCATCAAATAAATGACTTGTTTTGAAGTTTTAAATATTTCTACTAACATGTGGACCCAAATGAAGATTAGAATGATCTAGAACAGGGACCTCCAACCGTGGCAACTTTAAAGGCTTGTGGGTTTCAACTCACAGCTGGCTGAGGAATTCTGAGAGTTGAAGTCCACAAGTCTTAAAAGTTGCCAAGGTTGGAGACCCCGATCTAGAATTTTACACTAGTTATGATTGCATGTCATAATGCTTTGGGAAACAACTGTGAACATTAATTTTTTTATTGATGTATTAATTAAGAAAATTTATACATCATGTATACATTTATACATGGTTGCCCAACTCACGCATGGTGATCCTAGGTAGCTTACAGAAATAAAACCCAATAAACTGCCACATCCCCCACAACAACAATCATAACAACTACTTGATGGGCTCCATATCCCCCTGGGATCTCTAGGCTCACAGGCAAAACCATCTCTCCAGGGCCTTTTGAAAAGGTATCAAGCTGGAGGCCAATCTTACTTACACAAGGATGATGTTCCTCAGGCAGGAAGCCATCAGGGTTAATAGACTCGAGAAAAGTGTGGGTAGCAGAAGGGACCAAAGAAAGGGATCTACTGTGGTGTGAATGAGATTGGAATAGTTTTCCCATTACTGGGAAAACTAAATGTAATGTAATGTTCCCATTACATTTATTCAGGCATTAAATATTTTATGTTTATATTTCACATTTTGTAACCACTCATCTCCCTCAGAGAGGGGTTCTGGGCTGTGTATTTCATGTATTTCAGTGAATGAAAGAAGCTCTCATACGTCACTTATTCTCAGTGGTCGCTGGGCACCACAGATACGGGGTTCTGCACCTGCATAGTAAATTCTTCTGGTACACTTAGATCAGGAGTGTCAAACTTGGGGTGCTTAAATCTGACCCATGGGACTGGCCTGGAAATAGCAAAGGACCGGCCCATGGTGCCTTTGGTAGCCAAAATGGGGTGGTGGGAGGGAACCATGGATGGCTCCCGCACTCTGTTTTGGGCCTGGACAGCCGCCTGCAACACACTGCCAGCCAAAACTAGGTGCGGGGGGCACAGGTGGCCCCCCTGTGCCCCATTTTGTCTAGCAGAGTGCTGCAGGAGGCCGTCCAGGTGAAAAACAGGGTGCACAGAGGCCGTGTGTAGCTCCCTTGTTTTGGCCTGGAGGATGTTGCAGGAGGTGTTCATCCCTCCTTCCCCCCCTCCCCCCAGTCTGGCCTGTGGAGGAGAACTGCAGTGCTGATCCGTCCCTCGAAGAAATCCAGTTTGACACCCCTAACTTAGATGTTTGAAAGAAGCCTTCTTTGCATTTGCCATTGTATTGGTGTACAACCTCAGCTATAATTTCCTCTATAGTTCTTCTATCAATCATTCCAAATAGAATATTCACGTTAAAGGCAGTGTATTTTGGGAGTAGAAGCACACCTGTTCACCTCATGGAAAGAAAAACCAGTTCATGCAGCCACTGATAAAGAAGCTACTGTAGCTCTAATTCATTAGTTGGGCTTATGTGGGCTTATCATTTTTTTTCCTTGGAAACTCAGGTAAAAAGCATGGAATAACGGAAATCCATCCTGACGTTGTTAGTTACGTATCGCATGCGACGCAGCAAAGGTTACAAAACTTGGTGGAGAAAGTATCAGAGACGGCCCAGCAAAGGAATATTTCTTACAAGGTAACTGGTGTGTTCTTTATTGTGAAGGTATTGGCAATGCCTTAACAACAACAATGGAAACGTTCTGAGTAATGGCTTTAAATGCAATCTGGGCCCAAAGTTTCTGTTTTAGAAACTTTTATTACCAATAAATGTCCTTAATATGTAATATATCTCAAAGTAACTTGGCTAGCAATTAAAAAAAAAAGCCTGAACCATAGGAATGAATTTTTTTAATATGTCAGGAATTTTCATGCATGTAAAATGTGTATATTTGTTTCACAAACAAACGGAGTTGCTTCCTTGGATTGTTGAAATCTGTTATGAAGTTAAATCTTTCACATAGCTCTGGCCATTTGCACACTGTTGCACACTCCTCTGGAACCCCCTCACCCCGGGCACATCCTCCTGATCTGTACTGCACCTCTGTTAGCTTTCCTATGCAAGATAGCATGAAATGTTTGGGGACGGCCTCTTTCAAGGTATTAACTTCTAACAGAATTCTGTCTTCAAAAGTGTTTTAAGTTAGGGGTCCTATCCATGGAAAAAAGCTCTTTGCTTTCAAGAACAAGATGATCTTTAGCCCAGATCTGCCCCTCATCCTGAGAGTGAATTCCAGATTCTGCAAGGTCCATGAACTAATAATAACTTCTATGTGCTCCACTTTCTCCTAGAGAGAAGTTGTGGCAGATGCTTGTTGGGCCTTAAAGTTCAGACCTATAGAATGAGGCCATTCAGACAGGACTGTGTTCACTATTTGTATCCTTGAAAACTACTCACTAGGCAAGAAGGTGTCTACTGTCTCGTTGGGTCAAGGAGTATACAACTTTGGCATGTTTGTCCAGAAGCCATTCAACAGCTGCATTGGTTTCTCTGGCAAAAATTTTGTAGAGCAAGAACTAGTTCTCTATTCATAATTTTATTTATCAATGCAAAGTCACTGTTTTTTCTTAAGGAGAAGCTTCAAAAAGTGAATTGCCTAGAAGTTCCTTAGCTCACTCTTGATAGCGAGCTCACTCAGGACCTACTGCTCTTGCACATGTTTAGTTAGCTGTCCCTTTGGACACAGTTGGGGAGACGACTATATAGCCATTTTTAAAATTACTGTGAATTTCTGTATATTTTGAGCTGTAGCGGTCAAGTAGGCTCACTGATCTATCAAAGCTGTTTCCTGGGGAAGGATTCCTTTAAACATTCTACTGGGGGCACTTGAATTAGTTGTTCATCTGTAATTATGAGTTCCCCCTGCTACTCACACAACGATAGGGAATGGCTCTTCCAGCCACAGCAGGTCACCATGGATAAGCATACTGGTTGAAAGTTTGCGCTGGTGTTCCAAGGACATCTTCCCTAAGGAAGACCCAGGGGCCTACCTCATCTTGCTGTAAAGACAGGGCATTCCCAATTGGTTAGACTCAACCTTGGAGAAGAATGGGAATTCACAGTCATTGAAGCACTTCCATTCTTTTCCAACTGCAATTTGAAATAGGGTTTTGTGATTTCTCTTGCCCGTCATTTATTTTTATTTTGCAAATCACCTTGTTTTCAGGATGATGAAAGATACGAACAGGCAAGCGACGTGCGGGCACAACTCAAGTTCTTTGAACAACTTGATCAAATAGAAAAACAACGGAAAGACGAACAAGAAAGGGAAATATTAATGCGCGCAGCAAAGGCAAGTGCTCCTGGGTGTTATTCTTAATAAATGAAGCAATTGTCACATTTGTCATTGGAAGAGTAAAGGCCCTTCTTTTGTACTGAATGTGAAAAAAAGAGAAAGGAAGCTTTGTTTTAAACTTGGACACCGGCATGTTACTCTTGAGGTGCTGGCTACAATTCCATGTCATGAAAGAGTTCCATAAGGAGCACGAAAGTCCTCGATTTATGACTGATCGCTTAGCATTAAGATTGAAAACTCAGGCGCGATAACATGGTGACTTACTTAATGACTGGTATGACTTACAATTATAATTCTGGGCTCAATTACGATCATAAATTGGGACTATCTGTGCTGTTGGATAGTCTGGAAATTATTTCCAAATGTTTTGAAAACTGCTTTCAGGAGCATATAATTCACAGTCTCCTGGTGATTGGCCCAAAGTCACTCAGCCAGCTTTCATGTCTAAGGTGGGACTAGAACTGATGGCCTCTTGGTGATTGGTCTAAGGTATTTCAACTGGCTTTCATAGCTAAGGCAGGATTGAAATTCACAGTCTCCCATTTTCTAACCTGGTACCTTAACTATTAGACCAAACTGGCTCTTATTCACTCTGGTGGATTTAAGTATTTGTATATACTTTGACAAGGGATGCGATGGCTCAGTGGTTAAGACGCTGAGCTTGTCAATCAGAAAGGTCGGCAGTTCGGCAGTTTGAATCCCTAGCGTTGCATAACGGAATGAGCTCCCGTTACTTGTCCCAGCTACTGCCAACTTAGCAGTTCGAAAGCATGTAAAAATACAAGTAGAAAAATAGGGACCACTTTGGTGGGAAGGTAACAGTGTTCCGTGTGCCTTCGATATTTAGTCATGTCGGCTGCAGCCCTGGCTGTCTTCAGACAGCCCTGGCTCTTTGGCTTTGTAACGGAGATGAGCACTGCCCCCTAGAGCTGGAAACAACTAGCATGTATGTGCGAGGGGAACCTTTACCTTTTATATACTTTGACAGGGGAATGGAATTATATTTCATATGTTGCCTTCTATCTTATTTAAAGAGAACAAAGGGCGATAGATACGAACAAGGTATAGGTACATGGTGGGCTGTTGGGGCCTCATAAAATCTTGAAACTGGTCCCATTCCATCAATATTTATTTATTAAATTTTTACACTACCCATTTGTCACTTAAGTGACACTGGGCGGTTTACTACAACATATTAAAACATTATAAGTACCTGAATGAAAGCACAGATTAAAAATTTAAGAACAAGTTAAACTTACAAGTAAAAAAATCAAAGTTGAAAATTCAGATGACTAAAAAGATTAGGATTGTATAGTCTCACAAATCAGAATTAACATAAATTCCTATCGTAATTCTGAATTTCAATTCTCCACACTTTGCAACGTAGCCCACGCTGTAGGCATTCTGCTATATATACTCTACTATCTCTTTGTTTAACCTAAAATTTGGTCTGAAGTTCTTATTAAACATGGATAAGCATTATAAAAGTATTACAATATTGTTTTTATTTAGATATACTAGTACACTAGACATCTTTTATTCACAATCTGTCTTGCAGGAAAGTTTTACCTTTCTACCCTTTTCAGTTTAATACCATGACAAAAATGCTAATGTTTGTTCTGACCCAAACCTTGTTCCAAGGAAACAAACACGAAACAGAGGTAACAGCAAAACCTTTTAATGATTCTTTACGAATTCTGATCCTTCATGGTTAAAAAGCTGTTTCAAACTAATTGTCTCTGATAAGAACGAGTCTTGCCAAGGTGGTGCAAGGCTGCCAAGAACACTAGATAAATTTATTAAGAAATATTTCAAACACAAAGAGTCTCCGAACACCAACCAAGATACTCCGAACTTCCACCAGACTTCAAAGAATCCTGGTCTGCAAAGAATCCCGGTCTCTCCGGCTGGCTTTTATCTCTTAAGGGAGGGGCCATTATCTTGCAGCCTTACTCCCGAGTCGCCCATAATGCAGCAGTAGCTTTTTCCTTCGAGCAGCCCTGTGCGCATGCGCACAGGCTCCTCGGGGACCTCTTCATCACTGCTGCCAACCTCCACAATCATTCCACTCCCTGATGGTCCTGTCCCCGTCCCTGCATCAAACGCAGGCTCCTCATTTGAGTCCTCATTCTCGGAGACCTCAGCCGTCCGCACAAGCTGCCGGCAACCACAACAATGTTAATGATTTGATAGCATTTTTTTCCTTTTTTCGATCTTCTGATGTTTCAGACTGGTTTATTTAAATTGTAAGCCATCTGTTACTGAGGGGAAATGTGTGTGTGTATGTGTGTGTGTATACATACATACATACATACATACATACATACATACATACTGCTCTCCTTACTGATTTCATGCTCCTAGAAAAAAATATTCCTTCTCTTTCCTAATGCTTGCTTTCTGAAACCTGAAAATAGTAGGACTTCAGTACATCTCCAGTTCTCACTATGTCAAACACGTGCAAAATCTTTCCTCCTCCCCCTTCAAAGAATTTTTTCCGCTGCGACTGGATCCCACAAATGCCTCCTTCCAGTTTTTTTTTTTCTGAGCCTAGCCTGTTCCGTTGACTTGTTGCGGAAAATCAACTGGCCTTCCTAAACCTGCCTAGCTGGAAGGACAGGAAAGGAATTTGGTGGACTCGGTAGCACCTGTTCTCCTCCTTCAGCACTGGGCAAAACTGAGTCACATTCATTCTAAAACGTGTTCGGGGAAAAGAAATAGTACAATTTTATGTTGGATGGAACTCGGAAGCATTTTGAATGGCAGAAAAGGAATGATTTTTATATGGGCTATCAGGGAAAGAAGAGGAGGAAGAAGAGGCCAAGTATGACTGGGTTGGTGAAGGGCTGGATCTGAATCAACTGGATCCAAATTTTCTTCTTCTGATTAGTCATAAATGACATAATTGTTTTTAAATGGCCCATTAATCTATTCTTAAAGGTCAAGGTATAGAATAGAATAACAGAGTTGGAAGGGACTTTGGAGGTCTTCTAGTCCAACCCCCTGCCTAGTCAGGAAACCCTATACCACTTCAGACAAATGGTTATCCAATGTCTTCTTAAAAACTTCTAGTGTTGGAGCATTCACACCTTCTGGAGGCAAGTTGTTCCACTGGTTAATTGTTCTCACTGTCAGGAAATTTCTCCTTAGTTCTAAGTTGCTTCTCTCCTTGATTAGTTTCCATCCATTGATGTCCTACTTCATTTAACCATCACCTGTTTTTGAGTTAAGATTGCTGCAAATATCTCTCCTTCCCAATGGTCACCTGATTATATTTTGAGTGGTTTGCAACTGACTCACTTTTATGGCCATTTACAATGTCTTAGGACACGTCGCCCAACATTTTTTTTGCTTCTTTCTGCATTTACTTCTGGCTTGTGGCATAAATTGCCCATTGGGGAAAATGAATTCGTTTAACAACCATTCCATTCGTTTAATGATCACCACAATTGCTTAATGACCATCATCAAATACAGTTGTAACTTCAAATCTGGCCATGTGAGATCTCAACTTACGACCATAGCAGCTTAATGATTGCAGTTCTGGGCTCAATTACAGTTATAAGTTGAGGATTGCTTGTAATGATGTGAGTGGATGTTGTTTATAAATGTACTATTACTTTAAACATCATTTTAAAACGTAATTTTAAAAGACTCTCTTTCTTTCCTCCCTTTCCCCTCTTCTCTCCTCCATTTTTTAAAATCAACACAGTCTCGATCTAGACAAGAAGATCCGGAGCAGCTTAGATTGAAACAAAAGGCCAAGGAGGTATGTTTAAACTATATTTACCATTTTGGAACCAGAACATACATTCAACTATGCAAGAGTGATTGTATTTAAAAAAAAGCATATAAGTGGGAATAAAAACTGCAAGGAAATAACGATAATTTTGTTTTACCAAACTCAGATGCAACAACAGGAACTAGCACAAATGCGACAGAGGGATGCTAACTTGACTGCATTGGCTGCAATAGGACCCAGAAGGAAAAGAAAACTGGATTCTCCAGGGTCTGGATCAGGGACAGAGGTATGAGAAAAGAATTCTCTTTGCAAACACCTGCGCTTTTCCAAATCCTACTTTTTAGGAGTTCAAGTCCATCTTCCTACGTTCAATTGAACAGAAAACTCTATTTTATCCCCAGCAAAATTAATTATTACATTTTTAAGGGCTGGCGGTTTTCTTTTCAGCAGTTGTGGGTTTAAATTTTGATAAGCAGAAGCTTAGCTTTTAAGGGTTTTTTTTAAAGGTTCTTCAGAGAAAGCTGGCTTTATCATTTCAAGGTGTATCAGCGTTGGGATGGCTGCTTCTTTTGTATTCCTTTGGCAGTTTCCAGCTTTAAAAAAAAATGTAACAGAAACTAAGTTTGGAGTTACCTTTGCTCAATGTCACTCCTGGCAGTGCTTATGTGGGCGTATGTGTGTGGGACTTGAATTAAAGATGGGGCCAGTTCTCTTGCCCTTTCGGTTTAATCTTCCCTTCAGTGCTTTAGGCAAGAAGGCCATCCACTACCCCTGTTTAATTCCCACCTTCCTATCTAATAAACTAGTTTCTGTCCCATTTTCATAGAGAGGATTTGTTTTTTTCCTCTATTCCTGGAATTTGAGCCACCCACTGTTAGAAGGACAGCTGTGGAAGCAGAACCTCGAATACTTTGGCCACCTAATGAGACGAGAGGGCTCCTTGGGAAAGCCCCTGATGTTGGGTAAGATTGAAGGCAAAAGGAGAAGGGGACAGCAGAAGATGAGATGATTAATGTCATTGATACAATGAACATGGATTTGGGCAAACTCCAGGAAATAGTGGCGGTTAGGTGGGGCCAGCATGCTGTGGTCCATGGGGCTTTTTGAAGAATCAGATGTGACTTAGCAACTGAACAACAAAAACAATTGTTAGATGGGAGAAGGAGCAGTTCCTTCCCATTAAATCCATTGAAATTTGCAATTTGTATCTGTTCTAAAGACAGAGTTGGAGTAGTCTTAGAAACAACATCCCTGTGCTCCCTGGTACCACCAGGAGCATGTCTGGGGAGAGCTCTTTTGGTATATGGCTCACATCGATATACACGGTTCCAGAGGTTTTGATCACTGTTTCTCTCCAGAGGAAAAGTTTAACTTGCATTGACCTGCCCTTAAGCCAGGCGTGAAGATAGCTGTCCTTTCAGCAGAGAATAAGTTCTTATTTGTCTGGCTGGTTTCAAATATTAGGGTTTGTTCAGAGCACCGCTCAGTTTGGATGCAACCCTATGTAAGTCTGTGCATGGATGTGTTAAGTTTAAAATCACGTTTTTAAAAGCTCCAAATCTAGTTTTGATTCCCCCTGGAAGTCTTGCTTGCACTTCAGCAAACTGATTGAGTTTCTTTAAATTAATCAGTTCCCGAATAGCCAAATGAAGTGCAGGCTGCCTGAATTGAAGCTTTTGTTTGCTTAATTAAGAACCAGCTGCTTTGGCTCTAATGAACTCACAGCTGTCTGGCTGCTGTTGCACACTGAGCTTCCCTTGTCTATCTTAATGGGCCCATGCATTTTTGTTTCTTGTTTTTTTGTTTGAAGAGAAAAGCGTATTGCTAGTGGTTTGCTAATGTCCAAAGAATGTTAAGAATATACAAATCACCTTTAAGCAGGGCCGTTCAGGATCTATTTAGCTACTAAATGAATCCCTATCAATCAGCCATGAAAGAGAGAATCCATTTTATTAACACAATTAACAAATTGGCAAGACTTCAAATACCAGAGGGAACATGAAATACTGATTTTCTATCTTGGCAAAATAATTATTTGCTCTTACTGTAGAAGGTTGACAAGCACATACAACAAGACAATAAGAATAAGGATAAGGCAATAATAAGAAGAATTCAATGTTTTAATTTTATAAGCCACCCAGAGTCTCCTTACGGCGAGATGGGCAGCCAATAAATTTAATAAAATAAATATTTTTTTTTAAAAAAGAACAGAACAATATATAAAAGTAGTTTGCACCAACACTGTTCAGTATTCCTTTTCATACCTTTCTATATTGTGGAGAGTTTTGCTCCACACATTCATTGCCTTTAATTTTCATCACTCATCGTGAGGATCTTACCACCATCCGATCCCAAGTTTCTCAGTATTTCCCTTCTTGGCCCGTTCACTCTTCCTCCCTTTCTGAAAAAGCACCACAATATACTCTTTTCATACTGATCACTCACTTTTGTACTTAATCTTCACGCAGTACTGAATTGTTCTGAACCTTGTGTCTTCCATTGTCCTTGTATTTCTTTTTGTCTGTTGGCATATATTGCCCCAAAGGTGCTTTTTCAGGAGGCCAACTGGACTGTCTTGTTTTTTCTTCGAAGATGTTTGACTTTTCTTCGAAGATGTTTGACCCCACTATCCTGTCAGAGTGAGAGAAAAGTATTATAAGTTACTCTTTTTATAATAGGATTTTATGTAGTTCTAGAAGATTCCTTTTTACTCTTTCTGTTACATATAAAAACTCCAACCCTAAAACTCAAAAGGGTTGAAGAAGCTTCTCTGATGAGAAGCAAAACATCTTCAAAGAAAAAACAAGAAAATCCACTTGCCTCCTGAAAAAGTACCTTTGGGACAACCATGGCTTGGATGACTGAGAATCTCTACAGACTTGGCATATACTGCTGTCACATATATCAAAGTGGGCAGAATTATTTCTTTTATGTAAATGCCCACTGATCTTATAACAGAGTAACAGTTGGATAGGACCTTGGAGGTCTTCTAGTCCAACCCCTTGCTCAGGCAGAAAATTCTATATCATTTTGGACAAGTGGTTTTCCAATCTCTTCTTTAAAATCTCCAGTGTTGGAGCATTCATAGCTTCCGGAGGCAAGATGTTCCACGGGTTAATTGTTTTAACTGTCAGGAAATTTCTCCTTAGTTCTAAGTTGGATCTCTTCTTGATTAGCTTCCATCCATTGCTACTTGTCCTGTCCTCAAGTGCTTTAGAGAATAGGTTGACTCCCTCTTCTCTGTGGCAACCCCTCAGATATTGGAAGACTGCTGTCATGTCACCCCTGGGCCTTCTTTCCATGAAACTAGACATGCCCAATTCCTGCAACCATTCTTCATATGTTTTCGCATGCACACTCCCCCAATCACCTTTGTTGCTCTTCCCGGCACTCTTTCTAGAATCTCAATATCTTTTTTATATCATGGAGACCAAAATATGCTATCTACTGTCTCTCTGCCAGCATCTGCCAACATTTTAAAACGTTATTTTCCTATCTTTTCCCATGGTTCACCACACTATGAGCTGTGGTGGTGCAGTGGTTAGAATCAGCGGTGGGATGCTGCAGGTGTAACAACTGGTTCACTAATCGCGCGCTTTGCGCACGTGTGTGTACAGCTTCTGAAATTACTTACCTTCGATGTTACTTCAGGGAAGTAACACAGATGAGGCATGGCAATTTGCTTTGCCACGTGAATCAGTTGAGCAGATATAGGTGAGTACAGTGCGGGAGAGGGCAGGTGGGCCCACATGATCGTTGGAACGGACCAGTTCGGGGCTAGCTGATTATCGGTGCTAGGGGTTCGTCCGAACCGGGAGAATCCCACCCTTGGTTAGAATGCAGTATTGCAGGCTAACTCTGCCAACTGCCAACAGTTCGATTCTCACCGGCTCAAAGTTGACTCAGTCTTCCGTCCTTCCAAAGTTGGTAAAACGAGGACCCAGATTGTTGGGGACAACATGCAGGCTCTGTAAACGGCTTAGAGAGGTCTAGAAAGCACTGTGAAGCAGTATATAAGTCTTAAGTGCTATTGCTATTGCTATCTTTAATAAATATTCTACATAGGTACTCAAATTCATGTATTTAATATTTTTTGTAATTTCTGTATAACTTGCAATGATTATTATAGCCATCCTTATAGTTTCTTATGAAATCCAGAACACCAGCATTTCACAAATCACTTCCCCAATGTCCTACTATTTCCACTTAGTCTACGCCTTCTCTGAAACACTCTTTTTCTTCTTCTTACTCCCCATTAGTGCAACTCTCCACACTTTTGTTACATTTTGTAGTGTAATCCTTTGATCCAAGCAACATGTTCGTGCTCGGTTCATTCTGTTGGCTGATTAGTTAATTTTCTCTCATGCTGGGTTTCTATTTTCTCTTCCTACACCCGTTCTACTTTTACTTTAGTGTATTTAATTGATTGTACTAAACTAAAAAGCCAATCTCAGATTTTGGTCTTTTTTTCCACTCATTACTTTAGTGATAATTACTCCTTCTGCATTCCAAATTGTAGGTTTCCATGCAGCATAATTGTCCCCTGATGAGCACATTGATATAGATCTCTGCCACCCGTCATAGCTGTGGCCAATAAAAGCTTTCCCATAACATTTTTCAGGAGAGAAGATGTACAGGTGGTCCTCAACTTACAGTCTTTCATTTAGTGATTGTTCAAAATTCATTTACTGACCTCTGACTGTTTTTCACACTTACGATCATTGCAACATCCCCATAGTCACATGATCAAAATTCGGACGCTTGACAACAGGCTCATATTTAACCATTGTGGCCAGAAAAGTCTTAAAATGGGGACAAAATTCATTTAATAAATGTTTCACTTAGTAACAGAAATTTTGGGCTCAGTTGTGGTCGTAAATTGAAGACTACCTGTAGTTTATATTACTACCTTAGTAAGCCCACATCATATGTGACATTCCCTGCAGACAGTAAAGGCAATATTGATAGGTTTTCACACATTTTACTTCAAGTTTTACCTCAGGCACGTTCAAACTGTTCTATGCAAGCTAGACTCTCCAATTCCCTATCTTGTATTCATCTTGTGTAAATCTTGTATTTATACAGGTAGTCCTTGACTTACGACCGCAGTGATCCAATTTATGTTGCTAAGTGAGAAATTTGTTAAATAAATTTTGTCTCATTTTATGACCTTTATGGCCACAGGTGTTAAATGAATTACTTCAGTCGTTAACTTAGTAACGGTTATTAACTGAATCTGGCTTCCCCATTGACTTTGCTTGTCAGAAAGTGGCAAAAGGGGATCACATGATCCCAGGACACTGCAACAGGTCATAAATATGAGCCAGTTGCCAAGAGAATGAATTTTGTTTGTGAGACCATGGGGATGCTGTAATGGACGTAAATGTGAAAAAAGGACAAAAGTCACTTTTTTCAGTGCCATTGTAACTTTGAACAGTCACTTAACTACATTCACTGTAGTTAAGTCAAGGACTATCTGTACTTCAGGCATCTTTGCTTGGCTCGTATTAATAATTTAACAGAGTTGGAAGGGACCTTGTAGGTCATCTAGTCCAACCCCTCGCCCAAGTAGGAGGCCCTACACCATTTCTGACAAATGGCAGTCTAATTGCTTCTTGAAAGTCTCAAGTGATGAAGCTCCCACAACTTCTGAAGGCAACTTCTGTTCCATCGGTTGTTTGTTCTCACTGTCAGAAAGTTTCTCCTTATTTCTAGGTTGAATCTCTCCTTGTTCAGTTTCCATCCATTATTCCTTGTCTGGCCTTTGAGTGCTTTAGAGAATAGCTTGACCCCTTCCTCTCTGTGGCAGCCCCTCAAGAGGGCAGGTTTAAATTGAGCTTTGGCCTAATCCAGCATGGCTGTTCTCAAATTCATTCCAGGTGCAAAATCTGCCATTTTGTTTTAACTGAGCCCCAAATTTCCTGCTAAGCAAGGGAAATCTGGTTAGGCCTTGAGATATTTTGGTCTACATATCCCAAGGCTTACCCAAGTTTCTCAAAGATTTTCTGCTTTCTTTTTAACAGATTGCCTTCCATTTACTTTTCTCTTTCTGTTTTAAAATTGAGATATAAAATTTTCTTAAAAAAAATCTGTCCACCAATCTGTCCTTTGCTGGTGAAGATTAACCGATAACTGAAGACACGCTAGGAAAGATATTTTTTTGAAAGGCAGTAAGGTGAAGTAACTTGAAGCACAAGTTTTTGTCAGAATCCCCCCTGAAACAGGTTTAGGAAAAAACTTAGCCACATCTAGGTGTTCTCTGAACCATTCAACTGCTCTGGATAAAACTCATTCCTGCTGATATCCCTCAGATGCTACCAGGTTCCTGCAGATTGTGGTTTTCTCAATGTGATTGTTGTCTGCAGGAGGTAAGTCTTGGCATGAGGTAGATAACTGCAGGTAAAGGATTACTGAACAGGATTTTAAAATTATTGCTACTTGGAGGTCAGTTCAGGGAAAAATGAGGTGGAATCATATCAATTCTAGTCCAGCATTAGAAGCAAGGAAGCTAAGATGACACCTCTAACACGGATCAAAGAAATATGGATTTAGAAGAGCAAAAGAATGGATGGCGAAGAATAATTACTAAGTGAAAGAGTTATGTTCTGAAAGAAGACCAAGCTACAATAGGAGTGAATGCAGGTAGTCCTTGACTTATGACCATAAATGAATCCAGATGGTTGTAAATTGAAGGTTACCCGTAGTTCTTGATCATCCATCCTTTTACCCTGCTTACTGAGCAGTTGATTTAGTGATTTTTGTTCTTCTGAACAAATCTAGTTTTTTTTTAAAGCAAAGGTTCTTAGCATCCTTTGCTAAAGCCATCTTGAATTATTAGCTTTCCCATTAACACATCTCTGCACAAGAAATCCACCCATATGTAATCTCTCTTAGTTACCTGTTTCTTCCTTCCACATATGCTTTGTGATTGTCACTAAAGTTCTTATGCAAGGATGTTGGCTTCTTCTCTGTCTGCATTTTTCTTTATTAAAAAGCTTTGCAGTTTTGGAAATTCCACCAATATTTAATTCATTCCATTAGTTTTTCCTGCCATTGCATCCTACTAATCGTTGCTCTGAGCTTATTAAAAATCTGACATTTTTTAAAAAACAGTCCAAGGTATGGTCTTATACTTTCTTGTGAAATCCAGAATTCCAGCATTATACAGTCACTTCTTCAGTATTCCTTCCACTTAGTGTCTGCGGAGATTTTCAGCCATCCAGGTTATGGTTGTCTCAAAGGTGCTTTTTCAAGAGATTTTTTGTTGAAGATGTTTTTGCTACTCATCCGAGAAGCTCCTTCAATTTGAAACATCTTCAGGGAAAAAGTCCAGTTGCCTTTTGAAAAAGCACATTTAGTACTTCCACTTAATCTAGTAAGGCATCTCTGTGGTTAAACCTAAATTAGAATAATTGATCCCCTTTTGTCTTCTACTTTAAGAAGGAAAAAGTGGTAATTGAAAACAAGTTAGGAATGTCATAGGAGGATAAACTTGGTAGGGCTTTTATCCCAATATATGTTGGGTTAACTAGAGTTTCCCATCATTCCAATCAAATAGAATATCTGTAGCTCAGGGTTGAACTATGGAGTCCTTGATGCTTCCTGAGCTTGCAGATGCTTCATTACCCAATTAGGTAACATCATCAGTGTGAGTGAGTGTAAGATTTGCTTTCTGTTTATATACAGCACCTTGCATTGGTAGTTTTGGTAGGGATGTGGCTTTCTTCTTGGTAGCTCCTTAATTAGGGTACTGTTTTCTGTTTCATTGTAAATAGATAAACGGAGATTAAATCCTTCTTTACCTTCATACTGATGATATTATTTAGCTGAGCTAAACAGCTAAGCTCCACAGTTTCCCATCTTCGCTGCGTCATACCATTTTGAAAGATATGTAGATTGCTTTTAAGAAAGCCAATCTCACCTTCTTGCTTGGATGATTGGTGGCAAAAGCAATAATAGTTTACAGACTGCTTTTAATTTCATCTTGCCCTTATTTTAAACAGATCGTATCACCCAGGTCACTCTTTTGGATTTCTGTGGAGATGTGTTTATTCTTAAAAAGGCAGTGTAAGCCCATCCCGATTTTTATTGCTTGTGTTCATTTTGAACATGCTGTTCATTTCACTTCTATTCCAGACAAGAGAAATGTCCCACCAGTTCTCAGTTTCACTAGTCCAGGGGATGGGAACTATGGCCCCTTTATGACTTGTGGACTTCAACTCCCAGAATTCCTAAGCCAGCATGGGAGTTGAAGTCCACAAGTCATACCAGTCCTAGTTTTTCAGCCTTGTTCCTCCTGGATTTTATTGGGTATTTTAAGAGGCCTAACATTTGCACAATGCGTAAATTATCAAAAGTTTTTACTTTTACTTCTAAATATCTTTAACTCCCACGCTTTTAAAAAGTCAAAATAGAAATTAGTTTTCTGGTTTTTATGTGCCACCTGCTGGTTACAGACATTTACTGTCTCCATATATTTTCATAGGAATGAAGAAACTCTGCCATCCTCTTGTTTATTTTCTCTTAATAAGTCACCCTTATCCTTGAGTAATGGTTTTTTTGTTTGTTTTGCTTTGGTGAGGTGACAAACATTTAATTGGGCAATTTCTGAATTGTTAAAAGTCTAATTCCAGAAAAGCCAATATATCAACAGAGTTAAATAAAAATATAATCTGAACTGACTTGATTAGGATGTAAAGTTAGGACTTCTATATCTGTGATATTATTACACAAACCCCACTTTCCTTTGACTTTAATTATACAGAAGGTTAATATACAAAGGCACTTTTAGGTGTCTGTAATAGCAAACTTTAGGAACTGTGCCACACTTGAATGAGAGAGTACTGTTCTTTACATGGTATCTTTGTTTTAATAAAATACTATATGTAGATGTAATAAAATACTATATGTAGATGTATAAATATTCACCAGAATCAAAACATGCCATGGTGAAACATGGCAGTTTAATAATCAAAGATTAGTAAAGATACTTTTTAAAGTAATGTAATTGTAGAAGTCTCTACAGGTAGTCCTTGACTTACAATCATTTGTTTAGTGACTGTTTGAAATTACGTCATCATTGAAAAAAATGACCTATGATAGGTTTTTATGCTTACAACCATTGCAAGATTCTCACAGTCATGTGATCAAAATTCAGGCACTTGGCAACTGTCATTTATACCAGTGGTGGGATTCAGCCAGTTCGTACCAGTTCGAGAGAACTGGTTGTTAACTTAGTAAGACCATGTCTAGAGTACTGCATCCAGTTTAGTGAACTGGCTATTGGAAGAAATCATTTAGGACAGAGAACCGGTTGTTAAATTATTTGAATCCCACCACTGATTTATACAGTGTCCTGAAGTCATGCAATCACATTTCTAACCATCCCAGCTGATTTCCAATGAACAACGTCAATGTTTACATTGTTTACTTGTATGTTTACAATGTTTACTTAACAACTGTATGATTCACTTAACAACTGTGCCAAGAAGATCATAAAATGAGGCGCAACTCACTTAACTGCTTCCCTCATCTATGGAGATTCTCAGTCATCCAGGTCATGGTTGTCCCAAAAGTGTTTTTTCAAGGGAGAGCTGCCTCACTTAGTAACCAAAAGTTTGGCTGAATTGTGGTCCTAAATTAAGGACCACCTGTATTGTGCAGATACATGTAAAGAACACTGTATGATTAATGAAATGGAAGTAGATTAAATCCAGATGGTCTAGAGGAAACAGGTCACTGAAAAAAAATCATGGTGCTTAAAAAGTATTCCCTATGAGGAAAAGCCAGAAAAATTCGGATTCTTATACAGGTAGTCCTCAACTTACGACCCCAGTTGAGCCCAAAATTTCTGTGGCTAAGTAAGACATTTGTTAAGTGAGTTTTGCCCATTTTACAACCTTTCTTGCCGCAGGCATTAAGTGAAACATTGCCATTGATCATTTAGTAACCCAGTTGTTAAGTGAATCTGGCTTCCCCATTGACTTCGCTTGTCAGAAGGTCGCAAAAGGGGAATCAAATGACCTTGGGACACTGTGACTGTCATAAACATAAACCAGTTGCCAAGCGTCTGAAATTTTGATCAGGTGACCCTGGGGATGCTGCATAGGTTGTTACTGTGCAAAAACGATGATAAATCACTTTTTTTCTCAGTGCTGCTGTAACTTTGAATGGCCACTAAATGAACTGTTGTAAGTCGAGGACGACCTGTAGGCGGCAGGGTGATTGAGGAATTACATAAACAGAGGTGTATAAAATCATAGGTGACTTGGAGAAAGCTGTGAGTGAGAAGAGCTGCTTCTAAATTTGGTAAATAAATAAACAAGGTGCATAGGGAAGAAGATCAAAAGCAGAGCTTATTCAATATTAAAAGAAGGGAATTATTCATGCAGCACACAATTGACCCGTGGAAGCCCATAACCGTAAGCTGTAGTGAGGACTGTTAACTTGGAGGGCAAAAAGGAGATGGAATAAACCCACAGCATACAGCTCAGCCAAGGCTATTGATCACGAAGATTCAGAGTGGCTCTGGGTTGGGGGCAGCATGTTTTAACACGGTTGTTAAGTAAATCTGCTTTTTCAGAAGGTCACCAAAGGGGATCACCTGACCCCAGGACACTCCTGTCAGGGTTCCAAGTAACACGCCCATAGCAAACAAAACTCTGAGGCAGGTAGATTCCTCAAAGAATAAGTTTATTGGCAGAGGCTGGTGAAAACCGACTGATTATTCCCATGGTTTTTCACCTAATTAAAAATATTTTTTTTTCACTTTCTCAAAACAATCAGTCCCATGGTCCAGTCAGGATGCTGTCCAGTTGCTAGGTGACTTTAGTTCCCTCCTTCCAAGCACCTGCAAGAATGTCCTTGGTTCCCAAGAGAAAGTATTTTGTTTTGACTACAACACACTACCTATTTCTATCCCCTCCCTCCCTATCCCTCTAGTGTGTCAGCACTGAAGTCTCAAAATGGCCTCAGCCAGGCCAGCTTCAGGGTTGCCAACTCCAATCATCATAAATATGACTCGTGTCAGGATTCCGGCAGTTATCCCCATTTAAATTATGAGTCTCGAGCCAAACTTCCAAAACTTTAAAAGGATTTATTGGGAATAAAACTGTCCGGCACTGCCTGGGTGTAGCCGACTCCGAGTCACATAATTTATTATCACCCTTGACCCTGATTTCCCACCACTCCCTGGGTATATCATAATTCATATTCTCCAATGGGACACATCCATAGCCAAGAGTCATCAATCATGCTCTCTAGTTAGAATTGTGCGCAGCAGAAACTTCAGTCACCTAGTTACTATCTTGGAAAACATTTATGGAATGCAGTTTTGGTTTGCAAGCTGCCGCACTGCTCCCCCTCCCTTTCTGTTGGCAACTCTAAAAAGATAGAGTTTTAGAAATATTTTACGAGTTGTCAAGTCAGTTATCATAAGTGTGAAAAAAACTGGTCGTCGATCACTTTTTTCTCCAGGGCCGTCGTAACTTCGAACGGAATCCTAAGCGAACTGTTGTAAGTTGAGGACTGCCTGTAGTCAACTTTGCCAAGGGGATCTGCTTGAAGGATTTAAAACATCAGTTTCTCTCTCTCTCTCCTCTCTCTTTTTCCCCACCCCTCAGGGATCCAGTCCGAGTGTAGCAGTACCAGGATGCTCCGGAATCGGATCAACCAGACAGTTTACACGGCAAAGGATAACGCGGGTGAACCTCAGGGACCTGATATTTTGTTTAGAAAATGAGCGAGAGACAAGCCATTCATTATTGCTCTATAAAGCATTCCTTAAATAGAAGCGGAGGAGAAGATCAAGGTATTTTTTGGCAAAAAGAAGACCCTGGGGATACTTTTTATATATATTTGCAGATTACGCCTTTTTTGTAACAAGCCTATGGGATATTGTTTTAAATCCAAATCAGAACACACAACCCCCATCAACAGCCACCGCCCTGAGACAGCCAATTCTTGGCAAGGAGCCGTTTTTCTATTCCCATTGATCATTAACCCTTTTGATGTGTGTGTGAGAGAGATCCCTTTCTCTGACAGTCAGGAGACGTGGAAAGGCCTAAAGGAGACAATATGCGGACAGTTGAAAGTTTAACTCATCTCTTTGAGTGGCCTTCTTGTCAAACAAGCCATATTATAGAGACTGAGGGAACCATTAGCAAATAACCAGCTACTGTGTGTCAGACGATCCTGTAGCAATTCAACATTAATTGTGCATTTTATTTCAATTGTACTTTAACTCAAATCATCTAGGCATATATGTGTGTATATGCCTACAGCAGGTGACCTCATTTTACTTTAGCTTTTAAAGGAAGTCAGTTAGCGAAATAAATTGATTTTAATAAATATTTATCTTTTCCTTCCTGCCCGAGATGGTTCAAGTTCTACACGACATTTAATTTTTAAGCATAACCTCAAAATTCCTTTTTTAATCTTGTTATTTTTCGCTTATTAGAGGCACCCTACCCCAACTCTGAAGACTCACAAAGGAGAGTTTCTTCTGAATGTTTTTATCAGCATCTGTAAAAAAAAAAATTGAAAAAGGAAAAAAAGAAATGCATTTATTTGCTATAGTTTGTAAAGCTGTAAAGTTTAAAACAAAAAAAGAAAAAAGGAAAAAAAAAAGAAAAATACCTTTTCAGCATAAATATATTTTACTTGCACTGTGTTTTTTAGCGAAAGTGAAAGCTTAGATTAAATAATTAAAAAAAATCAGAGTTGAGAGGAATCATCAAAAAAGGCAGTTTTCTCAGTGTGAAATCAAGTGTTGAAAAAATGGTTGGTGTATTTTGTCAGTAATTGTACATAATTTTTGGCACATAACATTAAAAAATGGCTATGTAAACTATAATTATTTTGCTAAAAGACTGTATGCAAAGCTTATGGGCTTACTTTAAAGATGTCCAGAGCAAAATTCCCCTGTTTCTACCTATTTTTTTATTACAAATATACTAATTGGTTCTTTATATTTTCAGAGGTTATTGTATTAAATTGTCTATTGATAGTACTTTTATGACTGTAAATATGTCGGTTTTCTTTGTGTGAACTCTCATGTTAGGTTTTCAAGGGCAGAGGCAACTGGAAACTCTTCTTGTGCAAATCCTATTGGAATAAAGGTTTGCTGTGCACGAACTGGCATTGATTTGAACAGAGCCTTGTGCAAGGAGAGTTTCCAGTGCATTTGAACCTTTTATTCTTTGTGTGTGTGTGTGTGAGTGAGTGAGTGTGTGTGTGTATGCGTAGAACTGAATGCTGATCAGTATTTTTATCAACATCCAACAAACTGTTACACCTTTTTATTTGTCTTTTAGGGAAAAAGAGAGAGAAATCCTGTCTTTCCATTTTTTTTATGTAAATTTTGCACAGTCCCTTGTTCATATGTAAATATTTTACTTTCAGAAATGAAGTTTTTAATTGCTATTGTTTTATATAGGATTGAAAGAAAATTAACTCCTTTATTAAAAACAAATTTATCTGTATCTGACTATGTATTTTTGATCTATAAACTATTTTTCGTCTCTGGATTTATTTAAAACCTACCTTTTTTTTTCATCACTACACAAATTTCTAGAAGAACACCACTATTTTTTTTGAGCAGTATATAAAAAGCACAGCTTCACAGAGCCAGCCCTCCGCCTAAATACAAACACAAACTGCACTGAGGAAACATCTGCATGTGGGATAAAAAAATTTACCAGTTGTGTAAACCTTCCAACATGTACTTTGCCCAGTTCCTTTTGCATCTGTGCTTCAGTCAGCATGACCTAATGGTTAGAACGTGGTTGACAGCACTCCAAATGATTGCTCTTGAGTTTTCAACGCCCTTGAACATTGCCAATAATCCATAATATGTTGACAGTCTGTAGAAATTTGGAAAAATCAAAGTGTGGGAGAATAGAGTTCCCCAGTCTATGAAATTCCTGGATCAGAACGTTAGGCTTATTTCACGGAGGTCTGTGTTGAGACTTTTTCTTTCTTTTTCTTTCTTTCTTTCTTTCTTTCTTTCTTTCTTTCTTTCTTTCTTTCTTTCTTTCTTTCTTTCTTTCTTTCTTTCTTTCTTTCTTTCTTTCTTTCTTTCTTTCTTTCTTTCTTTCTTTCTTTCTTTCTTTCTTTCTCTCTCTCTCTCTCTCTCTCTCTCTCTCTCTCTCTCTCTTTCTCTCTCTCTCCCCCTCCCTCCCTCCCTTCCTCCCTCCCCATTGCAATTAGTGAATTTGGTTGGGTTACAATTCTGATTCATTCTTAAATGAATGAATTGCTATGAACAATTGTTCCTCACTCAAACTCATCAGAGAAGGAGAGGACAGATAAATATCATGTCAACCTCTGTAAACTTATAGAACAGGATAAATACCTAATATCCAGTTTGATATTATACAGACCCAGGTCTACAGATCTAACGGTTAATGCGGCAAGCTAAAATCTGGGAGACCATGAGTTCTAATCCCACTTTAGTTATGAAAGCCAATTGGGTGACCTTGTGCAAGTTATCCTCTCACTCAACATCTCACAGGGTAGTGGTTGTGGAGAAAATGGGAGGAGGAAGGTATGCTTGCTGCCTTGTTATTTGTAAAAAAATAAAGGCAGGATATAAACATAAAAAAAACAAATCCAGGTTTTAATAGTTTTTAGGCTTTTACTTACTTGAGTAAGATTGATTTTAAAAATTGGAATAGAAAGAGTTTGGTTTTTACAGGATTTCAAACCCTGCACTAGAAAAACATCTCGGCAATAACATCCCTAGATTTTAACATCTTGAACTCATTTTCCTATATTTCAATATCTAACAAAAGTAAGTGTAGAGAAAAGTAAGGTGATATATTTAGGCAAGAAAAACCAAATGCACAAGTATAGAATAGATGGTACCTGGTTCAACAGTAGTAATTGCATGAGGGATCTTGGACTCCTAGTAAATATGAGCCAGCGGTGTGCTGCAGCTGCCAAAAGAGCCAGCACATTCCTAAGCTTTATTAATAGAGGATGGAATCAAGATCACGTGAAGTGTTAATACCACTTTATAATGCCTTGGTAAGACTAGAAATACTACATTCACTTTTGGTCGCCACGATGTAATAAAAGATGTTGAGACTAGAAAGAGTGCAGCAACAAAGATGACCAGGGGAGTAGAGGTTAAAACATACAAAAAATGGTTGCAGGAGTTATGTCTAGTTAATGAAAAGAAAGATTAGGGCTGACATGATAGCAGTCTTCCGATATTTGAGGGTCTGCCACAAAGAAGACGGGTTCAACCTATTTTCCAAAGCACCTGGACAAGAAGCAAGGAGAGAAGCTGGAGCTAATTAATTTCAGACAGATATTTATCCAATCTCTTCTTAAAATCATCCAGCATTGGATTTAATTGTTCTCACTGTGAGGAAATTTCCTTGATTAGAACAAATCTAGAACTAAGGAGAAATTTCCTCACAGTGAGAACAATTTGACCAACACTGGATGGTTTTAAGAAGAGATTGGACAACCATCTGTTTGAAATGCTTGAACAGGGAGGGGGGGGGAGTTGGACTAGAAGACCTCCAAGGTCCCTTCTAACTCTGTTATTCTGTCAACAGTGAGAGAGGCCCTGTACCATTTCAGACATAATTGTCCAATCTCTTCTTAAAAACTCAAGTGTTTTTAAGCACTAAATGCTCAGTGTTGGAGCATTACAACTTCTGGAGGCAAGTTGTTCCACTGATTAATTGTTGATTGTTGATTAATTTTCCACCCATTGCTTCTTGTCCTGTCCTCAGGTGCTTTGGAGAATAGCTTGACTCCCTCTTCTTTGTGGCAGCCCCTGAAATATTTGGAGCACTGCTATCATGTCACCTCCTAGTCCTTCTTTTCATTAAACTAGACAAACCCAATTCCAGCAATCGTTCTTTATGTTTTAGCCTCCAGTCCCCTAATAATCTTTGTTGCTCTTCTCTGGATTCTTTCTAGTGTCTCAACATCTTTTTTATATCGTGAAGACCAAAACTGGATAAATATTTATATAATGTTTCTATTCTTCATCAGATCTTCTTTCCAGCCCTCTGATTATCTTACTCGTGGTTCTCTAGCTGTGTTACAATTCACCAATGTCACATCTAAAATGTGCCCAGAAGAGATTCTAGAGGGAAGGTGAGATAGTATTTTGGGTTGCTTGTTAGAAACGACTAGAAAGCTGAAATTTGAACCAACCTATCTCTTAAAATTTCTTGGGGGGGGGGGGATTCTTGTAAAGCTCTTCTCACCTTGCTTTTTTTTTAAAAAAAAAATTCCAGCTGCTGATGAAGTGGTTGTTGAGTTGCAGATGTGGCTTTAAATGGTTTTTAGCAATTGTTCTGCAGAAGCAGAAAACTTGGTTGGTGTCTCACAAGAATTTCAGTTGGGGGATATGCAGAAAGAATAACAGAATAACAGAGTGGAAAGGGACCTGAGAGGTCTTCTGGTCTAAGCCCCTGCTCAATCAGGAGACCCTATACCAATTTCAGACAAATTGTTGTCCAATCTCTTCTTAAAAACCTCCAGGGACGGAGCTCCCACAACTTCTAGAGGCAAGCAGTTTCACTGATTGTTTTCAATGTCAGTAAATTGCCTTAGTTCCTGGTTGGTTCTCTCCTTGATTGGTTTCCATCTATTCTTGTCCTGCCTTCAGGTACTTTGGAGAATAGCTTGACTCCCTTTGGAGAATAAGTTGACGCTTTGTGGCAGCCCCTTAAATATTGGAATACTGCTGTCGTGTTACCCCTAGTCCTTCTTTTCATCAAACTAGACTTATCCAATTCCTACAACTATTTTTCATATGTTTTAATCTCCAGTCCCCTAATCATCTTTCTTTGTTCTTCTCTGACAGTCATCTTAACTCCAGAGATCCTTCCTGGAATTGCTAGAAGAGATAATACCAATGTACAAAAGAGCCATTACAAATTTCAAACTTCATGTTGCATACCAGCCGACGTTATGTTTCAAAAATAGAAGAAAGAAAATTCATTTACTTATGATTATTAGTGATTATTAATATAATTATTAAACTCCTGGGCTGCCCACCTGGCCAAGGTGGCTGTAAGTGGCTTACAGTCATACAATTAAAATGCCATATAGAACATTAAAACTGTAAGAGATACATTTAATGAAGCAATTAGTCAAATAAAACTGCTGTAGAGTTCAACTTAAAGAGGTATATGTTCAGGTTTAGAATAGATTGTACCTGGCTCAAAATAGCAACAATGAGAGGGATCTATGTTCAATGGGCTAAATCAGAAACTTCTGATATGAAAATTGCAGTGATGCTTCGGTGAAGCCAGCAGAACACAATTTAACTTGGAACAGAAGTGGATTTACGGCTTTATCTTTTAAGACCTGTATCCTACACAATTAAAATGAAATAAAGTCAGGTCATTGAAAAGAGGGACTTTATCTTCCATTTCTTTGAAAGTCTGGAAACCTTTCATGAACTTTTTGCTGAAGGAAGAAACAAATGAAACACTGATTTATGGATCTGAAGATTGGAAAAGAAGTGGATTAAATAAAGGGGTTGAATGGATTTATGGACCATCCAAGAAGCCAGGACAAATAAGAAGTATAAAAATCTATTGAAAAGAAGTTCAGAAGTAATTTATTTCTTGACTTTTATTTCTCTTTCTGTCTTCTTTGTTATTGTACTTTTTTTCTCTCCCCTTTTTCTTTCTTTTTTTTATGGCTATGCAACAGCAGGCTTTCCTTCTTTCCTTCCTTCCTTCCTCTCCTCTCCTCTCCTCTCCTCTCCTTTCCTCTCCTCTCCTCTCCTCCCCTCCCCTCCCCTCCCCTCCCCTTCCCTTCCCTTCCCTCTGATGTTGCATATCTCTGTGACATCACTAGAAAAGGTGCCTTATTAAAGACTTAAAATGGACTGAAGGATGGTGTCTCATCCTGCAGATTATTGGTTCTTAAACATGGATAACTATTATTGTTATTTGTTTTGGATTGAAGCACAGATAGGTATTATTGCTATCAGTGCTATCATTGACCTATTTAAAAATTCTTTAAGTTTGTTAGCAAGAAAAGAAATCAGTGAATGACAAATACGAATCTGGAGAACAATCATATAGATTGTTCTATACAGACACAGAATTGAAGGAAAGGTTGTAGGGACAATAGAGGCAAACTCAGGTGTTTGTTTTTAAGGAGCAATTCCTAAACACAGCCAGCTGGGATGAAAACAGTTCAATCAGCCCCATAAAATAGCCATAGGTATGTGGGAAACCACCCCCTCCTGGAAGAATGAAATATTTTGAGAAATATTTAAAAAGGCAGGATAAAATATTTTCCCTAAAAGAGAAATAAAAAATCTTAAGGGAGACAGAAACTGAGAGCTCCAGCTCCCTGGCCCCAGCAGATACTTTGTGCCCATTAAGAAAGACTGGGCCAGCCTATCTAGCAAAACAAAAGACCTCCAGGATGATGGGATTATCCTTCAGGACATAATAGGATTAACCCACTACCATTTAGCCAAAGACACAGAGTTCACACTACACTGCACAATCTCCTAAGGGTATTTTTTTCATTGCATCACCTCCTAGCAAACTTCAACCAAATCTGGGAGCTCAGACAACTTATAGAGCCAGCTATGACCCCTAGATAACCCCTACAACAGCTAATAGAATACACGTTCTTGCACAGGAACAGGAAGCTCAAGTGCAAAGCCCAAGAGAAGGTATAACCCCCCCTCCCATTCTCAACTACATGTGGTCACTTGCTCAGAGCCACATTCAGTTTTGCTTTATCATTAAACCTTCTTTCCAATCAGCTGCCATGTTTCCAGTGTCTTTCTCCCTGCTGGGAAATGAACTAGATGGATAATACTTCCAACGGATATGACAGTAGTGAAGAGTAAAACAAAAATTCTCTGCCAGGAAGATGAAATAACCCTACTGTTCATCTCTTCCCAGATTGCATAAGACAGCCCTAGAGAATTAGGGCTGTACAGACTTTTGCAACCCACATCTAGATATCAATCAAGAAGCTAAATGAGGGTGATGACCAAGATTGATTGCAGGTTTGAGTTCTTAGGTCAGTGTTTCTCAACCTCAGCAGCTTGAAGATGTGTCTACTTCAACTCCCAGAATTCCACAGCCAGTATGGGAATTCTGGGAGTTAAAAGTCCACATATCTTCAAGCTGCTGAGGTTGAGAAGCATTGCCTAGTGAAAAGAAGAACTAGGAGAGACATGATAGCAGTGTTCCAATATTGGAGGGGCTGCCACAAAGAAGAAGGAGTCAACCAGTTTTCCAAGGCACCAGAAGGCAAGATAAAAAGCAACAAGTGGAAACTGAACCAAGAAAAAAGCCACCTAGACTAAGGAGAAATTTCCTGACAGTAAGAATGATCAACTAGTAGTGGAACAGCTTGTCTTCAGAAGTTGTGGATGCTCCACCATTGGAGGACTTTAAAAAACTGGACAGCCATTTGTCTAAAATGGAAAAGTCTCCTGCTTGAGCAGGGGGTTGGACTAGAAGATCTCTAAGGTCCCTTCCAACTCTTATTTTGTCTAGTACTCTAGGGAGTATTCTCAAATACAGGCTGATCCTCAAAAGCAAATCAGTCACTGGTCAATTACATATCAAGAATTACCCGGGGTTAATTACTAGTAATATCTAGTTACTGTGGCTGTAGCCATTTCACTGGTTATTAAATTACTCAACCACACAGTACATCAAACCAGGTAAAGGGCCCGGCTTTAGATACCTTTAGTGGTATTAAACCACAAAATTGCAAACAAATAAACAGGATCTTAACTTTGCATGAACGTAGCCGCTATCTCCCCCCTAAGGGAGGGCTTTGCATTTTTAATACATGTATATATAAATAAACAATCAATATAAATATGTATTTACGGCACTTCATATTTATGCCTGTAGGTCTTTATTTTGCCAGTAGGTGGTACTGTTAGCCTAATTATCAAAAGCATAGATGCTCCGCTGAGCAGAGAAAATCCAAACGCCTTTGCAGAATTTGTATTGTTGAATAAGCTACAGCTTTTCAAAAACAGGAGAGAAAGTTGTGCTGGAAGGAAAAGAACCGTCAAATTATTCCTATACGGAAAGGATCGCCAACCTTGTGGCATTTGCACGTGTAGGAAGTTAGCACCCACCCCTCTCCTAGAAAAATGAAATATTTTAGGATAGATTAAAAAGGTAGAATATTTCCCCTAAAACCTGACTGGAAGCTCACAGAAGGTGATGTCTGACATCTGAAATTAATTGGCATAGAAAAATGGATACTGTAAATTTCTTTCCAGAACTTTTGCCCTGGCTGCCCAGACCTTCATGGCTGAAAGCTCTCCTTTTGGGAACCACTGAAGGAATCCTTTTTCTGCTGCTCCTATCAATGCCTTCCTCTTTGCATCAGAAAAATTAAAAACATCCATCAAGTCTCCCTGATCTGATCATTTTTTAAATCTTTTGATAAAACACATGTCTCCCACTCACATGTTTTGGGAAAAAAGGGGGAGGTTGTAGGAAGTTAGCAGCCACCCCTCTCCTAGAAAAATGAAATATTTTAGGATATATTAAAAAGGCAGAATATTTCCCCTAAAAGAGAAGTAGAAACTCAGAGAGACAGAAACTCAGCCCCCTATCTTTGTCAATGGGCCATGAAGGTCTGAGCCAGTCTATTCTACATAACAAAGATGTATCTCCTTCAGGCCATTCAATTGCCCTTCATTGCATCACCCAGCAAGTTTCAACCAAACTTAGCACACAGACAACCTACAAAGCTAGCTATGACCTCTGATAGCCATCAATCAGGATACTCTTCCTGTGCCCCAGGAAGTTCAAAGCCAGAGAGGGTATAATACTCAGGATCTCTTCCCTTTTCTTTGCCCAAGAGCTCCAAAGCATGTGATCCTGTCTACCATTAAACCTTCTTTCCAAGCAACTTCCATGATTCCAGTGTCTTTTTCCCCACTTGGAACTGAACCCAGAAGGACATTTCTTCCAACAGAGGCTATATTTAAGAGCTGTGAAGTGCCACGGATGATGGGATGTGAGGCAAAATGGCTGAAGCCATCACAAACACACAACTGGACTTCTAATTTTCCAACTCTTCCTTTTCTGAGTTGGAGAACCTGGGAAGCTATATCTAAACTTTTTTTTTTTTAATGGGACTAAGTTTATCTCTGAGAACTGGTGAATTTCCAACACAAAATAGCAAGATACAGGGATTTGGGCCCTTTATGATGATTAGCAATTGGGTAGATTAAGTAACAAGCCTAACATTGTAAGGGAAAGGTTTTTGTGAGGAGGATCCTGAAAAAATACAAAATAACACAGTTGGAAAGGACCTTGGAGGTCTTCTAGTCCAGCCCCCTGCCCAAGCAGCAAATAGTTGTCCAGTCTCTTCTTGAAAACCTCCAGTGATGGAGCACCCATAACTTCTGAAGGTAAGCTGTTTTACTGGTTGATTGTTCTGTTAGGAAATTTGCCCTTACTTCTACGTTGGAAAGAAAAAACTCAGATGATCTTCTCTTTTAGAAGACCTTATTGCAAGGTTTCCCAACCTTGGCAATGTTAAGTTGTTTGGGCTTCACTTCCCAGAGTCCACACATATTAAAATCCCCAAGGTTGAGAAACAGTGCCTTAATCAAGGTTATTTGTATATCGTAACAGGCTTTACTGATGCAGATGGTGAGAAAAAACATTGCTCCAGGTATGGTGAAGGGTGATTTCCATCAACCTCCTCGTTTCCCAGAATTGCTTCCATTAGGCCATCCATATAAGAATAATTAATGTTGAGAATCTCTGACTGAGTAGTTGTTTTTCTCCTACTTTTCCCCTTCCTATCCTTTTTCACTGTGCATCTCAAGCCGGGTCTATAAGTTCTGCTGAAGCTATGTGTATGATATACAGTAGTCAATCAGAATAGAGCTGGAAGGGACCTTGGAGGCCTCCTAGTCCAACCCCCTGTTCAAACAGAAGACCCTATACCATTTCAGGCAAGTGGCTATCCGGTCTCTTCTTAAGAACCTCCAGTGATGAAGCACCCACAACCTCCGAAGTCAAGCTGTTCCACTGGTTAATTGTGCTCACTGTTGGGAAGTTTCTCTCTTCAATTCCAGGTTGCTTCTCTCCTTGTTTAGTTTACGTCGATTGCTACTTATCCTGCCCTCCGGTGCTTTGGAGAATAAGTTGACCCCGCTCTTCTTTGTGGCAGCCTCTCAAATACTGGAATATTGATATCATCCCCCAATTCTTTTCTCTAGGCTAGACATAACCAATTCCTGCAACTGTTCTTCATCTGTTTTCATATTTTTCTTCATATGCTTCACAATAAAGACAGGTGATTTGAAACGGGATAATCACAAACGTTATTGATATAGAGCTTTAGATTATTTTCAAAATTTCTGCAGTATTTCTTCTGTATCTCCCCCCTTTTTCTAGAAAAAGGAAAGATTTTAAAATAAAAAAAACGACATTATTTTTACTATTCACTGTGAGCTTTTATTAACTTTTTTAAAGGCAAGACATTCTGGGGAGTCGGAGAACAGAATATCAACATCTATTAATAAATATATATTCAAAACAAGGTGAGGGTTCAGAAGAAATTTCTTTGCATGTTTTTGGGGAAATGTAATTAAGTGAATGTCAGCTTGTTTGGAACGGAAGGGGTTTTTTTTAAAAAAAAGACAAGGATTGTATTTTCCCAACATATTTGACTTGGTTACCGAATTAATAATTTGCATAATGGTTTGAATTTTCAGGCTATCAAGGTTTACACATCAGGCTAAGCCATAAAATAAACATCCAAGGTTAATTTGTGTAGCAAAAGCAGCTGCAAGATCTTTTCCTAAATCAGTTAAGCATGTTGTCTAAATCCAGCCATGGATTGGCCTACGCAAATCTTTTTCCCCATCTGGGTACACATAAAATTGTAATTTAAGAGAAAATCATCTGCTCATTTGGCCTTTATTAACCTGGTATCCTCTGAAGGTTTAAATTTAGAACATAGAATAACAGGGTTGGAAGAGACCTTATAGGGCTTCTAGTCCAATCAGTGGTGGTATTCTACCGGTTCGACCCGGTTCTGGCGAGCTGGTAGCGCCGATGAGCAGCGGAGACCGAACTGGTTCTCTCCACCACTCTGCTTTTGGGCCCATCTGCCCATCCGTGCTTCCATATTCACTTTTATCCCCTGCTTTTGAAGTGCATCTGCTTTGCGCGGTACAGCAGAGTGCAGTGCGGCAGCTGCTGAAGCGACAGGGAGAGTGCAGGATTGCAGGAGGTGAGTTGAAAAACCTCTGCGCCTGCGCAAAGTGCACGTTTGGCACATGCACACACACAAAGTGTGTGCACAGGTGCAAAGCATGCCCACCAAGCCATGCCCACCGAACCGGTGGTAAAAATCTTTGAATCCCACCACTGAGTCCAACCCACCCTGCTCATGCAGGGGACCCTATACCATGTGGGACAAATGACTGTCCAATCCCTTCTTGAAAACATCCAGGGATGGAACACCCACAACCTTTGGAGACAAGCAGTTCTGTTGATTAATTGTTCTCACGGATAGGAAATTTCTCTTTATTTCTAGGTTGGATCTCTCTTTAATGATCTTCCACCCATTACTTCTTGTCCTTCCCTCAGGTCAGGGGTGGGATTCAACCGGTGTTACTAGAGCGATTCGGTGACTATGTTTTACATGCTGTGCGCATGTGTAAAAAAAAATCAGCTATGCCACCTGGACAGCTAAAAAGTGCTGTGCGCAGGTGCGCAGAGTTTGAAAAGCCTCTTTTTTCCTGCTTTTTCAACCTCAGCTGTGCTGCACAAGGCAGCTGAGGTTGAAAAAGCAGGAAATAAAGGACAGGTAAGAGCCTGGGCCGGCGGGTGGGCCAAAACAGCAGCAGACACAGAACCGGTTTGGTGTCTGTTGCTCTTCAGAGCTACCAGTTCTTTAGAACCGGGCAGAACCAGTAGCATCCCACCCCTACCTCAGATGCTTTGGACAATAGATCAATCCCTTCTTCTCTGTGACAAATCAACGGAGTTGGTAGAGCATTCCAGGTGTTGACCACTCAGTTGCTAAAGTCAATTTTCTGCAATTGAGTTTGAAGCAGTTTAATAACTTCCCTAACAGCCTCAAACCCTCACAGCTTCAATCTCAAACTGTCTAACGTGGACCTCGCCCCATTCTTAAGAGATCTTTAAAGGGGGCGTACATAAGCACAGCAGCATGCTTACCATCCCTGTTTTACCACCCCCATTTATCTGCATTTACTTCCTTTATTCATGTTTATCTTCATATCTATACTTGTTACCTTGTACATGTTTGACAAACAAACAAACAAATACATCCTCAAGTACAGGGTCTGTCACATTCATATATCACTGGAGCAGGGGTGGGATTCAAATTTTTAACAACCGGTTCTGTGGGCATGGCTTAGGTGGTGGGCGTGGCTTGGTAGTCATGTGACTGGGTGGACATGGCTTGGTGGTCATGTTATTGGCTGGGTGTGGCCAACTTAATATCACTCACATCGAGGTATGCATCTCCTCGCCTGGCCTCTCATGACTGTGGGGATGCTGCAACAGTCGTAAGTATGAAAAATGGTTATAAGTCACTTTTCTCAGTGCCATTGTAACTTTGAACGGTCACACCACACAAGCAAAATACCAACAAAGGAGGGAAAAAGACCTTCAGAGAAGTTCCTGAGACAGGAAGTCTAGTCCTACCAAGAATGTAATAAGGGTTAACGGAGAGGCAGTTTCTGTAAGCAACACCAGAATGTTTCCTTCCTGCCTTCCTTACAGGATTAGGCCAGTAATTTCTTTTAACAACTGGTTCTCCAAACTGCTTAGAACAGGGGTAGGGAACCTTGGCTCTTTTATCACTTATGGACTTCAACTCCCAGAATTCCTGAGTGAGCCATAAAAGGTTCCCCATCCCTGGCCTACTGGTTTTTCAATTGTGGGGGAAATCAATTTTTGACTGGAATGGGACTGTTTAATATACACATGTAGGACGTATTCTTTATATTCTTTATATGTCCTACATTTGTATATTAAACAATCCCATTCCAGTCAAAAATTGATTTCCCCCACAACTGAAAAACCAGTAGGCCAGGGATGGGGAACCTTTTATGGCTCACTCAGGAATTCTGGGAGTTGAAGTCCATAAGTGATAAAAGAGCCAAGGTTCCCTACCCCTGGCTTAGAACATTAACAACTGGATCTAGTGAATAGGTTCGAACTGGTAGAATCCCATCCCTGCACTGGAGGTTTTCAAGAAGAGATTGTACAGCCATTTGTCCAGAATGGTATCAGAGCTTCTGTTTTAGCAAGGGGTTAGACGAGAAAATCTTCAAGATCCCTTCCAACTCCGTTATACTGTTATTGTTAAATTGATGAAAAGAAAATATCCCTCCAAGCCTCATTCTTTCTCACAAGGCAGAAAGCACAAAACTCAGATTATGATAGATGTCCACCAGCCAAACCTTCTCATATTCTTAATGAACTACAACCTACTTGAAAGCAGTGAAACATTCCATTGTTTTTTTTTTCCATTCTTGTATGATTCTTTGTTGCCATGATACCTTGTTTTACCGAGAAACATAAGAAATAATCCACCTGCAACCTTTTTGCTGTCTAGGGAATAAAAGACCACATTAAATAAGAATCCTCAAGACTCCATATAATAAATAGATTGGAACACTTGTCTGGCACGAAAGAAAGTAATGGAACAATCGTCTTTTCATTGTTATGCTATCTTTTGTTCAGACAGTTCCTTTGAAAGTTAATCTATTTGGAATATAATGGGCCTGTTTACTGCTAGAGGGGGACAAAAAACCATTAAGTATTATTTCACGATGCTGAAAAAGTGTAACCTGCTCTAAAGTAGGAGACAGTTTTTGAAATGGAAAGGTATTAATTAACTGAATGTTAATTTCTGTGTGCTAATAGGGAAAACAAGCGGAGGTTTTATGGAGTCTGACAGTGGGAAAGAGGTTTATTAAGCTGGCTGATCACCTACCTTGTTGAAAAGAGGAAGGGTGTTAAATAGGACAAGGAACCCTATGGGAAGTACTGCACTTCCCCCAAAAATAAGACCTTGTCTTATATATTTTTTGCCACCAAAAGAGGCCCTAGGTCTTATTTTGGGGGGAAGTCATCCACTGACTAACCTCACTTGCATGCCTTGTCCCTGGATTCCTTTTCAGAGGCCTTCAGAAACTTTTCCTTCTGCGGCCGGCAAGGCTTCCCTGAAGGCGTCTGCAGCTGCTAACAGAGCTCTGGATCGACCTGGAACTTTGTTATCAGCTACAGAGGCCTTCAGGAAAGCCTTGCCAGCCTTACCGGCTGCAGAAGAAATGGGCCAGCAAGGCAGGTGTTGAGGTGTGCGAGGCCTGATTACAGCTGTCCAAAGGTAAGTAGTAGGGCAGCTCCACCCCACCCTAGCTTAATTTTTACCCATGCATTCGGGATTTTAATTAGGGCTTATTTTGAAGGTAGGGCTTATATTGGGCGCATGCGTAAAAATCAAATTAGGACTTACTTTCAGGGTAGGTTGTATTTTCAGGGAAATGGTAAATAAAAGAGCATTGCCATCGGCATACATAAATCATTTCTATGAAGTAGGAAACCTGATATTTTTTTCTGGAAGGAGGAAGAGAAGGATGCCTTTATTTGAGACCATAACACATACTGTAGAATGATAGAGTTTGAAGGGATCTTGGAGGTCTTCCAGTCTAACCCCCTGCTTATGCAGGAGAACCTGTACAATTTCAGACAAATGGCTGTCCAGTCTCTTTTTTAAAACCTCTACTGATGGAGCACCCAAAACTTCTGGAGGAAAGCTATTCCATTGATGTCTGCCCTGCCTGATCTCCAAGGAAAGTAAGATTCTTGACTCCATTTGTAGCCAAAAGAATACTTTTACTAAAAGACCAGTGGTTACAATAAAACAAAGCCAGAACTGAGGCTTTGTTCTCCATTAACATTGTTTATTGAGTTATAAAGTATTGTAAAATACAAAATAAATAGGAAAGCAGCGGGGAGGGAAAGGGGAAGGAGACATAAGGAAAGATAAGAAAAAGAAACATTGACCTCCCACTCTCTCTGTTAGTAAAATAAGGCATTAAACATCAAATCACAACTTTTTGCTTTCTCATCATAATAGGAACAAGCCATTTCTATAAAAATCTATCAGTCTAATTGGTAAAACCTAAAGTAAGAGTTTCATTCTTCTCCATATCAAGCACAAAGTTCAGGCGTGGTTTCCATGTGGAAACAAAAGTACTTATATTCTTTTCTTTTATTGAACTGGTTAGTTTTGCCATTTCCTCCAACTCCATCAACTTCTGCAGCCGTTTGTCCATAATAGGAATCGAAGTATCCTTCCATTTTTGTTCATACAATAGTCTTGCTGCTCTCTACATATATAATAATATAGTTCCAAATTTGTTCCCTAGTTCTTTTTCCAATAAACCCAAAAGAAGACGTTCTGGTTTCATTTTTATCTTCATTTTCAAATGGACCTGCTGTCAACTCATAAAATACCTCTATGGTCTTTTTAGAGTTGCCAACAGAAAGAGAGGGGGGAGCAATGCAGCCGCTTGCAAACCAAAACTGCATTCCATAAATGTTTTCAAAGATAGTAACTAGGTGACCGAAGTTTCTGCCACACAAAATTCTAACTGGAGAGCATGATTGATGACTCTGGGCTATGGATGTGTCCCATTGGAGAATATGAGTTATGATACACCTAGGGGGTGGGGGAAAACCAGAGTCAAGAGTGACAATAAATTATGTGCCTCAGAGTTAGCTGCACCCAGGCAATGCCAGACAGTTTTATTCCCAATAAATCCTTTTTGAGTTTTGGAAGTTTGGCTTGAGACTCATGATTTAAATGGGGATAACTGCCGGAATCCTGACAGCTATTCATCCAGTTATTTGCTGGTTTATTTCCAGGTCCAATTCAAGTTGTTATGACCGTTAAAGCCCTACATGGCATGGTGCTAAGTTACTTCTAGAACTGTCAGCCATAAAGAATCAGGACCTCACATCAAGTTCTAGTTAAGCTGATTTATTACTCATGCCATACAAAAGAATCTAGTCAACTAATGCTCAGCAGTAAATTGGACCCAGATAAAAGTTAATGGAATTCAAGAAGGGTTGGACTGAGACTGCTTGTGAGAACGTAATGACTCCAGGCTGATTCCTCTCTTGACTCCACCCACAGGGTCTGCTTCCAGGGGAAGGGCTTGCCTTCAGAAGTTGTGAGTGCTCCATCACTGGAGGTTTTTAAGATGAGACTTGTCTGGAGTGGTATAGGGCAGTGATGTCTAACCTTTCCGTCGTCATGTGCCAAAAGTGTGTGTGTGTGCCAATACCCATAAGGCAATGCATGCCCCCCATGCCCCCTGTGCATATGTGCATGCCCCTCCATGCATATGCCGTGTGTCTCTGCTCATGCACGTGTTACCCCCCTTTCTGCACATGTACATGCGTATCTCATGTGCCCCCCACCCCCTGCACATGCACAGCAACTACCCCACGATCAGCTGGCTGGTGGGGGCACGCATGCATGCACAGTGGGGCTCTTCCGGGTGGCCTCTCGCATGCTGGCGAAGATGGCTTTTCGTGCCACTTCCGGCATGCGTGCCATAGTTTTGCCATCATAGGTATAGGGTCTCTTGCTCGAGCAGGGGGTTTATTTTATTTTTATTTTATTTTTATTTATTTATTTTGTCAATTGCCTACAAGATAATAGGTATAAGTAAAACCATAGTTATGAATACATATAAGAAAAATAAAAAAAGAAACAATAGGACAGGGACGGTAGGCACGTTGGTGCGCTTAAGCACGCCCCCTACAGACCTCTTAGGAAAGGGGTGAGGTCAATAGTAGACAGTCTAAGGTTAAAGTTTTTGGGGTTTGGGGAAGAAACCACAGAGTCAGGTAGAGTATTCCAGACATTGACCATTCTGTTGCTGAAGTCGTATTTCCTGCAATCAAGTTTGGTGCGGTTAACCTTGAGTTTGTATCTATTGTGTGCTCTTGTGTTGTTATGGTTGAAGCTGAAGTATTCATTGACAGATAAGTCATTGAAATGTATGATTTTATATACCATACTTAGATCAGACCAAAGATGGCGTAATTCAAGGTTTTCTAGGTCTAGAATTTCGAGTCTGGTGGCATAAGGTATTCTGCAACGAGTAGAGAAATGGAGAACTCTTCTTGTAAAATATTTCTGGACTTTCTCAACTGTGCTAATATCAGATACATAGTGTGGGTTCCAGACTAATGAGCTGTATTCGAATATTGGTCTAGCAAATGTTTTGTATGCTCTAGTTATTAGTGTAATATTACCAGAGAAAAAGCTACGTAAGATTAGGTTAACAACTCTTAACGCCTTTTTGGCTATGTTGTTACAGTGGGCTCTAGCACTTAGATCATTAAAGATGAATACTCCAAGGTCCTTGACAGAGCTTGGATCATCAGACATCCAAGTTCCCTTCAAACTCTGTTATTCTGTTATCTTTCTCTTACAGGAACTACTTTCTCTGGGTTACATTGGCCCATCTCATCGGGTCTGGCAGGGAAGGTATGCTGTAGTTCTTGTCAATTAAAGAATTTTGACTGGAGGGGTCCAGGAAGAGAACCTTCTCTGCTGTTGCCTCCACTCTTTGGAATTTTGTCTCACCAGAGGTGAGGCAGCCCTCCTCTCTCCTGGCCTTTCGTAAATGCTTGAAAACCCAACTTTGGCAATCCAGTTGAGTCTCACAGAGGAGCATACAGCTGGTTAGCACCCTGAAGCTCCTGCCTCACTGTTTTTAAATTGTTTGTATTATTTTGTTATTATTTTGTATTTTGTTCTATTGTACTTTAATTTATTTGATTCCTTTTGTTAGTTTTTATTGTTTTTATTTTTATTAGTCGCCATGGGCGAATAGGTCACCATGGGCGAATAGGTCACCATGGGCCAATAGGTGGCAATATAAATAAATAAATAAATTATAATATTTATATATTATGTATTATATAAGGGGCGTGCATAAAGCGCACCAACATGCCTACCGTTCCTGGCCTAATGTTCCCTTTTATTTGTACCCATTTCACGTATTCATAATCATGTCTATACTTATGCATGTTATCAATTGCATGCTTGACAAATAAATAAATAAAATATTGTTTTTATATTTCACGCTTTTATGTTTCATTTAACCCCCAACCCATTTTTGGTTCCACAGCCTCCTGCAGCATTCTGCTGGCTGAAAATGGGCCATGGGGAGGGGCACTGCATTTTGGCTGGCAGAGGCACTGCAGGCCGGATCTAAGCACCCCATAGGCCAGATCCAGTCCCCGGGCTTTGATTTTGACATCCCTGGTATAGGGTGTCATGTTCAAGCAGGGGATTGGACTAGAAGACCTCCAAGTTTCCCTCCAACTCTATTATTCTGTGTTCTAGGTTCTAGTCCAGGAAGTGTTGTGGTTAGCTGGCAGCAGGTGCGGATGGCTGAGGAGAGCGAGGACTCAAATGAGGGGCCAGGGCCATTAGGGGGTGGACTGCTGCCTTCAGAGATTGTGAGGGCTGGCAGCAGCAATGAGGAGGTTCCCGAGGAGCCTGTGCCAAGTGCGCGTGAGCGCAGGGCTGCTCGCAGGCAAGAGCTGCTGTAGCAGCACGGGCAACTAGGGAGTAAGTCTGCAAGGTAATGGCCTCTCCTTCAAGAAGCCAGCTGTGAATCAGACGTTCTTTGTAGGAAGCAAAAACGTTTTGAAACTCAGCCTTGTGGACATTACAGTATCTTAAGTTGGATTCTTGTGTTATGAAATTTTTCTTATCTGTTGTTCTTGGCAGTCTCATACAGTTTTGGCAAGGTTTGTGCTTATCAAAGTTAATTAGTTTGCAGCAGTCTTTTAACCGGGGATTCATAAGACTCATCAAAAGGTTTCTGTTCTCTTTGGTTTGTGTTTGTTTTATTGGAAAAGGGTTTGGGTCAGAACAGGAAGTCACCAAAAGTCAGCAGTGATCCAAAGGCACCAAAAATAAATAAATAACCTCTCCTCCCAAGGCCCGGAAGATGGTGATAGTGGATATTTCTTTGATATTATCATATATCAGAAAAAAAACATGTATAAAAGGGCTCAAAACTTTGAAGGTTTTAAAATATTTAAAGGATTTTATGTTCTGTTAATAAGAGAAATGTTAATGTTTGAATTCCACAAGATCAGAGTGGAATTTTAGGGCTTTCTTGATCTATACATGGATAGAAAAGGCACATGAGATTTCAAAAAAAAAATTCCCCTCTTGGTTATTCAAATGCTCTTAGAAAAACAAGCTTTTAAAATCTTTTTGCGAAACCCCTGGGGTCCTTTTTGTCCACATTGTGAAATGTCAGCTGCCCAATTGCCACGTTGGCCATTTTTAAGTTTCACATAATTCAGTCAATCAATCAATCAATCAATCAATCAATCAATCAACTGAAGTCTCCAAATGAAAATAGTTTTTACTTTTACATCATTATCTTATCAGTACAGTTCTTATTCCATTAAAAATACCAGTAGTCCTCAATTTACGAACACAATTGAGCCTAAAATTTATCTTGTTAAGTGGGAAATTTGCTAAGTGAGTTTTGCCCCATTTTACCATTTTTCTTGCCATCTTTGTTAAGTGAATCAGTGCAGTTCTTAAATTAGTAACATGGTTGTTAAGTGAATCTGGACTTCTCCATTGACTTTACATGTCAGAAGGTCGCAAAAGGGGATCACATCACTCCAGGACACTGCAATCGTCATAAATATGAGTCAGTTGTCAAGCATCTAAATGTAAATCATGTGACTATGGGGATGCTGCAATGGTCATAAGTGTGAAAAATGGTCATAAATCTTTTTTTTTCAGTGCCATTGTAACTTCAAATGGTCATTAACAGATTAACAGAGTTGGAAGGGACCTTGTAGGTCATCTGGTCCAACCCCCCGCCCAAGCAGGAGATCCTATACCATTTCTGACAGATGGCAGTCCACTCTCTTCTTGAAAGCTTTCAGTGATGAAGCTCCCACAACTTCTGAAAGCAACTTCTGTTCCATTGGTTGATTGTTCTCACTGCCAGTGTCATTTCTCCTTATTTCTAGGTTGAATCTCTCCTTGTTCAGTTTCCAACCATTATTCCTTGTCTGGCCTTCAGGTGCTTTGGAAAATGGTTTGACCCCGTTGTAAGTCAAGGACTACCTGTGTTATGTATGGTCCCCAAGAGATTTCTTAAACCTGTGCTTCTTGAATGTGTTATTTTTCATGATATTTTAGAAACCTGATTTGTATTGCTGTCCAGGGACAGGTAGTCCTTGACTTATGACACGAATGAGTCCAACATTTCTGTTACTAAGTGAGACACTTGTAAGTTATCTCCCATTTTATGACTTTTGTTGCTACAGAGATGGCAAGAAGAAATCCTAGAATTTGAATAAGGAACCACAGCCAGAAAGGAAACTTGTAACAATGGTGAGAAAGATGAGACTATCTAAAACATACAAAGAATTAGACAACCATCCTTCCTAAGATGGATGTACCTTTTTATTTTCTTTCTTCCCAGTTTCATCCAGTTCCCTTAACAAAATAGAATGAAATTATGTGTAAACAGTAACCAGGTTTACAGCACAAAACAAATGTAATTTAGAGCACCTGGACTGATCATTAACTCTTATATCCATGTTTTCCTTAAGAGAACTCTATGGTTAATCAGGCTTTCTATAGCCCAGTTGACTGATGTGAGAATAACAAGTGACATATTCTAGAACAGAGGCCTCAAGTTCACTGTCTAGAGCAGGGGTGTCAAACTCAAGGCCATGGGCCAGTTCCTGGAAACAGTGAAGGACTGGCCCACAATGCCTCTGCCAGTGAAAATGGAGTTTGGGAGGGCCATGTGTGGCCCTCCTGTGCTCTGTTTTTACTGGCAGAGTGCTGCAGGAGGCCGTTGCAATCAAAAATGGAACTTGGGAGGCCCTCCCCTACACAAATGATGTTAAACTGGCCACATCTACCCCGCCCATACCCACCTGGCCCCTGAGGTCAAACCCAACCCTGATGCAGCCCTCCATGAAATCGAATTTAACACCCCTGGTCTAGACAGCTCTCTGAGTCAGTTTCTGTTTTGAAGGCATATGTGGCACCCATGTCATTGTTGACTCATTGTCTAGATGGTTTGGTCTGGTTTGTGCAAACAAGTTAAGTTTTGTTTAGGAAACAGTGGTGGGATTCAATTTTTTTTTTAGTACCGGTTCTGTGGGCGTGGCTTGGTGGGCAAGGCAGGGGAAGGATACTGTAAACTCTCCATTCCTGCCCCAGTCCTGGGGGAAGGTTACTGCAAAATCCCCATTCCCTCCCCACCCCACTAACCTGCTTTACAACTCCGTTCTCTTGTGTAGAGCAACAAAAGAAGACCCAGTCAATCAGCTGGGATTTGGGAGTCAGAGAATAGATGGGGGCGGGGCCAATCAGCAGCAGTATTTGCCGGTTCTCCAAACTACTCAAAATTTTCACTACCGGTTCTTCAGAACTGGTCAGAACCTGCTGAATACCACCACTGAAACAGGGAATGGAGAAGATCATTTTTTTTTTTCTATCTTATGAGCAACTGCTTGTAATTGGTAAAAAAAAGTGCCCTCAAGACAGTGGCTGCAACCATACCATTGAATGGGTATCAACCCACATTGCTCATGCCACATACAGTATCTTAGTCCGGTTCCCCTTCGGTTGTTTTCTTTTGTGAGAAGTTTTATATCCAGATGTCTATTTATTCTTTATACTGTTTCCATCTTCCCTTAAAATGTTAATATAATCCACACATGGTCTGAGAATCAGTGCCTCCAACTTAATCAAATTAGCAAACTTCCCCAAATAATTTACCCAGACTTAACCCTTATCAAATAATAAGGTTTGCAAACAGAGATAATTAAATTAGGTCTCCCAAACATACCCCCACGCACTCACCCCTCAAATGTTACCCTAGAATCAGCATGTAGACACTTCACCCTGGACAAGCTCCCCAGTGATGGGATTCAAATAACTTAACAACCGTTTTCCCCAGGGTCAGGTTGGCTGTCGTGGGAGGCGTGGCCCATCCCCATTCTCCAGCTCTGCCTCACTTGCGGGACGAGCCTCCCATGACGGCCAACCTGACCTTGGGCAAACTGGTTTGTTCTGACCAAGGCTTCCAAGACTGTAATTAAGCACAAGCTTAGCTAAACTCTTGTTTTATTTCAACGCTGGGAATTATGTTCATTCCCAGCCTGTAATGAGTCCCAAATAGTCCCTCAAGATAAGCACCCACCTTTCTCTTCTTTGAATTGCTGCCAACAAAAAAAGTGCCGAATTAACTATAAAAAACCAACTGAAGTACAAAGTCCACACAGAGCTTTAAGGATTAATCCGAACAGAACAAATGACTTTGCTTTCTACAAAGGTTTCTTCACCTTTGCCTATCCTTTATACCTTATGGGAGGGGCAATCACCTCCCAGCCTTATTTCCAAGTTGTCTCTTTTGTCTCAGCTGCTCTTGCCTTCTAGCAGCTCTGTGCACACGTGCACTGGGAACAGGCTCCCCTTGTTTCTCTGCCTCGCTGCTGCCAGATTCTGGAGGCTCCGGAGTCAGCACATAAGTCCCAGATGGTCCTGGCCCCATCTCTGTATCGGACACAGGACCCTCGTCCGAGTCCTCTCCAGACTCTGTGACTCTGTGTCCCCATTCTTCCCCACTATCCAATTCCAGTGCCATCTGCACAGGCTGCCAGCTAGCCACAACACAGTTGTTAAATTACTCCCCCTACTATCAAAATGGATCCTGGGCACTGCACTGCCCAGAAACAGGAAATGGGGCAGCTGGCATGAGGGAAGGAGGAGGAACAGGGAGGAAAAAGAGAGAAAGCAGCCTCCTCTTTCCCTTGTGCCGGCTGCTCCATTTCCCATTTCTCCATTGTAGTGCAGCGCAGTACCCAGGGTTGACTTTGATAGTGTGTGTGTGTGGGTATTTAACAACCAGTTCATTTGAACTGGTTCGAAGCAGATGAATCCCACCATTGAAGCTTCCCCTATAAAAGTTTGCCACTGTACCCCATTTCTCTGCAGCCTGACCCTAAAAGCCAAATGTTTTGCTTTTAGGAATAAATATATTTCTCCCACACACAACTGCCTGGACCTCATTTTTATTTATTCTTGCACAGCTCTGGCTCAAGTTAGAACCCCAAATTATTCTTCTGACCCTTTCCAAGCCCTGCATGCTCTACTTTTTCTAGAACATTGTATTGTACTGTTTGCTCAGAGTCATATTTAAGTCACAGCTTAAATCTTGGCACATTTACAGTCTCTGTCTCTCTGTCTGCCTCTCACATCTACCTTGTCTAAGAATGAACGAAAGTGTTTTAAATAAACAAATATAGCTAAAATGGAGGGGAGTTGAGGACACGGTGGTAGATTTTACAAAAGTTATTCTACCAAACTCTGTGTTCACTGCTGGCTGAGAACGTTGTTTGTTTGTGGCAGCCCCTTAAAATGCCAGGGTGAAAATGATTTCTTAAATAAACCCATTAATGCAGTTAATACCAGTGGCAGATTCTGAACAACGAATATATACAAATTGAAACAGGAAAAAAGCAAATACTGTTGTCTCACAACATGGCACCAATTTTATGCTTGAGATTTCATAACTTCTCTTGCAAAACAGTGACTTTTCACTAGATAGAAACTCAGACACGATTTTCTTATGAAAAAGTCCAGGACACAAGAAAGAAATTAAATATGAGCCCGGTTCAGCACCATCAGATCTAAAAAACAAGAGAAAGCAGTGAGGCAGTTTTATTTTTAATCCCAAGCTCCTTTGCCTGGTCAGCAATAAATCTTGAAAAGTTAGGTAAATTGTGGCGGACTTGACATCCCTGACGTTACTCTGATTAAGAGTGGCAGCTTTGTCAAAATGTCACTCTGGATCTAGCCGCTTTTGAAATGTGGATTTTGTCCTACAAGTCGGGAAGTGACAAGGAGATAAAGAAAGCAGCAGCTTGTAACTGAAGTGCTGAGCACCACTTCCTTCCAGAAAAGCCTCCAGCGGCATTTGGTTTTATTTTTGCAGGGAGAATAAATGAGCGGTGAGAAGTTAGAAGAAAAGTTGGCCTTCATTGAATATTTCCCCCTATTGCTTTCTCCTTCCCTTTTCCTATTTGAGAGACGCCATTTTGGAATCATGCATTCATGGGTGGGTGCGTGGGAGGCATGCATAGACATTAAGCTCTTGCAAAGCTTAAGTGTGAAGTAGAATCATAGAATAATAGGGCTGGAAGGGACCTTGGAGGACTTCTAGTCTAACCTCCTGCCCAAGGCAGAAGACTTTATATCATCCTGGACACATAGTTGTCCAATCTTTTCTTGAAAACTTCTAGCAATGGAGCACCCATAACTCCGGGAGGCAACTGTTGCGTTGATTAATTGTTCTCACTATCAGGAAGTTTCTCGTTAGTTTCAGGTTGAATGTCTCTGACACAGTGGTGGGATTCAAATTTTTTTACTACTGGTTCTGTGGGTGTGGCTTGATGGGCATGGAAGGGGAAGGATACTGTAAAATCTCTATTCCCTCCCCATTCCTGGGGGAAGGTTACTGCAAAATCTCCATTCCCTCCCCACCCCACTAACCTGCTTTCCAGCTCCCTTCTCCTGTGCAGGGCAACAAAAGGAGACCCAGCCAATCAGCTGGGACTCGGGAGGCAGAGAATAGATGCAGGCAGGGCCAGTCAGAGGTGGTATTTGAAGATTCTCCAAACTGTTCAAAATTTCCGCTACCAGTTCTCCAGAACTGGTCAGAACCTGCTGAATACCATCTCTGCTCTGTCAGATCTCTCACAGCTAAATCCTCTAAGTAAAACCGAACCTTGGCTCCATTTGTTGGGAAAGATATACTTTTATTAGAGATCAAGTGTATTCCAGTAATGTAAAGCCAGAACTGAGATTCGTGCTCCAAAATCACTAAGTTCTACTCCCCCTCCTGTCATCTGCCTCTTGCTTCTCATCCCATTTCGACCAAATCTAGTTCATGCTGGAGATTTTTCATAAGTCTGAGCATAGGTTGATAGTAGGATCTTTTCCCCCACAATGGCTTATCCATTTGTTCCTTCGGAAGAGAAGTGTAAAATTCTGGAAAAAAATAATTACATGCTAATGTGCCCAAGGGAGATGTTTTCTCTTGACCTCAACAGTTAGAGTCTGGCCTCTGTTGAGCTTCTGCTCAAAGGTTTATATTCCTTATAAAATGGTTATCTTACCTAATGGATCCCAGTGCTCTTTTACTCCCTGAAATACTTGGGGTCCCATTCCACAAACTATTTATACGTAGAGCTGTTAGTTAGCCTAATGCAATAAATCTGAATGGTACACACAATGTATTCTGTTGTCCTTTTCTTCCGTAAAATTCCTCAGATTGTAACAGTTCTAATTTGTTATTGCTGAAATACTGCTAGTAGAATTTAAGAAAGAGTTATGGAATTCCAGCAGACACTAAGAACTTTCTTCACCTGCCATGGCATACATTTGCAACCTGGCACAACCTGTATTTTTCTGCTTGATCCTGATGATGTAGCTTTCATTTCATCCCCAGCTCATCAGTAAGGTCATCCTTAGCTATACTGGTGTTAAAGCGATCTTTACTCATTGGCTGTATTCTGACAGAGTTCAAGATCAGCGATAAGGCTGCAGAGTTTATTACCACTTTTTGTTTGCTGGCAAATAGCAGAGAAAAAAGATGCAGGGTAGAAATCAGTAATGTGCAGGAAATTTCATCCTGGGATAATTCTCCCCTGACTCAAGGATCAGTGGATGACTTTCCAGATCAATAATTGAAGCAGGAAGGGCAGAAAAACAAAATTACCAAATATGAATACCAGCTTCAGGGTAGAGTATGTTTCTTTTATATCAGGTTGTCATTTCCATCTTAAACCAGTTAACAGATAATCAGAGTTAGAAGGGACCTTGTAGGTCATCTAGTCCAGGGGTCATCAACCTTTTGGGCCTCAGGGACCATGAAACTCATAATTTTAGATCCCAGGGACCACTAACTGGTTCTGTGGGCATGGCCTAATTTGTGGGTGTGGCTTGGTGGTCATGTGACTGGCTGGGCATGGCTTGTATGTAAATATTATAAATATTTATATAAATATTGAATTTTTTTATTAAAAAAGAGCAACTTTAATCCAAAATCAGGCAAAGCAGGCAGGCAGATTGAGTTGCTCACAGAATCACATTCATTCAGAAATCCATCTATCTGCCATTGGCTAGCTCAGTCTGTCACATAAAATTTGCTTGCAAGCAAACTCATAAAATTTACTAGCAAGCAAACTCACAAAATTAACTCACAACACACCATGCATATATATATTGAATTTTTTGTTTTAAAAAAGAGCAACTTTTACCCAAAATCAGGCGAAGTAGGCAGGCAGATTGAGTTGCTCACAGAATCACAGATTCACTCAGAAATCTATCTATCTGCCATTGGCTAACTCAGTCTGCCACATAAAATTTGCTAGCTAGGAAACTCACAAAATTAACTCACAACACACCATGCATGTAAATATTGGATTTTTTATTTTAAAAAAAGCAACTTTTATCCAAAATCAGGCAAAGCAGGCAGATTGAATTACTCACAGAATAATTCAGTGACCGATCTATCTACCATCGACTAGCTCAGTGTCTCAAATTTGCTTGCCATGAGTCTGCACTGAATTTGCTTGCAAACAAATCTTCAATTCTAAGGGAGGTTTGGCTGTGCTTAGCTAGAAAGCAAGAAATCCAACTATTTCCTGCTTTCTAGCTAATTTAAATCTCCTGGTGCAGCAGAACAGTTGATGGTCGGAAAAAGGAAAAATAGCAATTTAGCAGACACATTTGCCCGGTAAGGAGTGAGTGGGTGGGGAGGGTTCCCGCGGGCCATTTGGGCTGAGCAGCCATGTGTTTCTGCGCAGCCTGGATTAATTGCTTTGGGGGTGGTGTTCTGGGGCTGAGATTTGTCTGCGGCCCATCAAAATTTTCTCACGGCCCACCAGTGGGCTGCGGCCCACCGGTTGGCAACCGCTGATCTAGTCCAATTCCCTGCCCAAGCAGGAGACCCTACACCATTTCTGACAAATTGTAGTCCAGTCTCTTCTTGAAAGGCTCAATTGATGATGCTTCCACAACTTCCAAAGGCAACATCTGTTCCATGATTGTTCTCACTGTCAGAAAGTTTCTCCTGATTTCCAGGTTAAATCTCTCCTTGTTCAGTTTCCATCCATTATTCCTTGTCTGGCCTTTGGGTGCCTTGGAAAATAGCTTGCCCCCCTGCTCTCTATGGCAGCCCCTCAAATATTGGAAGACTGCTATCGTGTCTCCCCTGGTTCTTCTGTTCACTAGATTAGCCAGGCCCAGTTCCTGTAAATGTTCATTGTATGTTTTAGTCTCCAATCTCCTCATCATCCTGGTTGCTCTTCTCCGTTTCTTGAGTCGCAACATCTTTTTTATAGTGTGGTGACCAAAACTAGTGAATGTCAACTTTGTGTCAACTGGAGGTTGACACACAGTGTCAATCCTGAACTTGACCTGATCGAAGCCATTTTTGACTGCTTCAATATTGCCACACTGGAGCTGAGGGATAGGGAGGGGGGATTTGAGATAGAGGGGATTCTGTAGTCAAAACAAAATATTTTCTCTTGGGAACCAAGGACATTCTCACACCTGGTCGGAGGAAGGCGGAGTGATGTTATCCGGTTGCCAAACTGCACCGTGATTGGACCATGTGACTGATTGTTTTGAGAAAGTAGAAAATCTTTTACTTTTTATTAGGTGAAAACTCTGGGAGTTTTCAGAGTCAGTTTTCATCAGATATGTGCTGAGATTTCCTTGGAGTTTTGCTTGATATGGATCTATTCCTTGCAACCATGACATAGAGATTAAAAAGAAGAAATGCTGTGGAGGAGACATGCCTAACATATCTATGGTCCCATAACAAATGGTCATTGAGCCACAGAGTCTAGCAGCTGGATGAGAGAGGTGACCCCCATAGCAGATCTGGTGGTCCAGCTGGAGCCCAGCAGATCACTAATCTCCAGAAGCTCCTTTTCTTTCTCCTTGGATTGTCCGGGTGAGAGATGGTTTACCATGATACCTCAGAAGTTGTGGCTGCTCCATCAATGGAGGCTTTTAAGAAGAGACTGCATAGCCACTTGTCTGGAAAGATATAAGATCTCCTACTGGAGCAGGTGATTGCACTAGAAGACCACCAAGGTCCCTTCCAACTATGATATTCTGTTATACATGTAAACCTTACTTCCTTTCCTGAACATCTTGAGATGGTTTCAGTTGGACTTGTGGTAAATACCTGTCTTCAGAAAATGGTGGACATCTTCACACCGGAGCAAACCAAACTTGATTGCAGGAAATATGACTTCAGCAACAGAGTGGTCAATGTCTGGAATACTCTACCTGACTCTGGTTTCTTCCCCAAACCCCAAAAACTTTAACCTTAGACTGTCTACTATTGACCTCACCCCTTTCCTAAGAGGTCTGTAGGGGGCATGCATAAGCGCACCAATGTGCGCTTATCCCTGTCCTATTGTTTTATATTTTTTATTTTTCTTATACAGTATGTATCCATGTATTCATAACTATGTTTTTACTTATACCTATTATCTTGTAAGCAATTGTCAAATAAAAATAAATAAATAAAATATATGTGAGCCCTCAGGCTCTTGTGGTTTTGGCCTGGTTTTTTTGTATTTGTGCCTTCAATCATTGTTGACTCCTCACAACTGCATGGACAAGTCCCTATAGTTTTCTTAGCAAGGCTTTCACAACTGGTTTCTCATTTGGCTTCTCCTGACATGGTAAAGGTTGGTTCAACCTTGAATGCTTCCTTTATTTTTTTCTTCTTTCTCAAAACAACATAAAAAAGATTAGGTTATAGAAAGACTAGTGGTCAGATCTGGTGTTTACCAACAAAACAGAACGGGTTTACTTGGTTCTTCCTACTCTCCCATTCTCCAAAACCTATTTCCAAACACACAAGTTTCTCCAGTTCCTATCTCCAACCAAGTATTGAATGTGTGAAAGTTCAATCTTTCCGTTCATTGCTTTTTCTTCCTTCCTTATTCCCCAATTATCTGAGTGTGTTTGAACTGTTTGATTCTGTTCTTGCAGTGAGGAAAAAGCAAATGATGAGATACAACAATGACAACAACAAAAATCTGCCAGAACTGGATCACATCACTAAGATAACCCCCAATGGTTCAGCCTTAAAAAAAAAACAGTATGACTTAATGGCATAGTGAGCTGGGCTTAAATTTAGGAGAAATGCTTGTTCAGCTTTTTCAGCTCACTTAGGGTTTAAGTCTAGTCCAGGGGTGTCCAGCCTTGGCAACTTTAAGATGTGTGATCTTCAACTCCCAGAATTCCCTAGCTAGTGTGGTTGACTGAGGAATTCTGGGAGTTGAAGTTCACGTGTCTTAAAATTACCAAGGTTGGATGCCCCTGGTTTAGCCAGTTCATTCAGCCTAACCTAATTCAGAAAATTGTAGCAATTACATAAGGTAACAGCTTCCTTCCAGTATAATCCCCTGGAAGTCTTCCAAGAAAAAAAAAAGAGAGATTAGAACAAAATAACGCCATGATGAACTCTTAGTGGAGAAAATTAAATTGCTTGTCCCTAATGTTCAAATTATATCCTTGGGTTTGGGAAAGGTTGAAAAACGAGATGATACAAATCTAATCACAAGAACCATTTAGGAAAAACAGGCCTTGGAATTCAATTGGGTTTTTTTTTCCTCATGAAAAAACGAAAGATCATGATATGAGCTGGAATATGTTTGGCTTACTATCTCCCTCTGTTCCTTTCACCTTGTTCCCTTAACATTCTTTCTTTCTATCCTCTGGTCCTGCATCTTTGCCCTGGGTGACATAGAGAATGAGTTGTTTTAATACCAATGTTCTCCTCAGGGAGAAATCAAAGGTTTTTGGGAACAGAGATGGTATTCAGCAGGTTCTGACCAGTTCTGGAGAACCGGTAGCAGAAATTTTGAGTAGTTCGGAGAACCGGCAAATCCCACCTCTGATTGGCCCCACCCCCATCTATTCTCTGCCTCCCAAGTCCCAGCTGATCGGCTGAGTCTTCTTTTGTTGCCCTGCACAGGAGAACGGAGCTGGAAAGCGGGTTAGTGGGGCGGGGAGGGAATGGAGATTTTACAGTATCCTTCCCCTGCCACACCCAACAAGCCACACTATGCCCACCAAGTCACACCACACCCACCAAGCCACGTCCACAGAACCGGTAGTAAAATATTTTTTAATCACACCATTGTTTGGGAAGGATATGATCTAAAACCCAGAACCAGAGCGAAAAAGCGATGTTGGTGGGACGGCAGTGATGATTATATTTCTCTGTCACTGCAAACCTGGAGGCAGGTACTTCATTTATTACATCTAGGAGAAAGACTTAAAACAAAAAGAGAGAGCATGTATGAAATGGCTGTCCTCTAACTCTTTCTTCTTGTCAATTTAATGGAATCATGTCATCTTGCTTTGCTTTGATAAGGGAGGGAGGGAGGGGAGAGAGGAGAAACTCATAATGGAGAGTTAATTAGCAGTTTGCAGAGTCTGTGGGACAAGAACCGAAGCCTGCCAGACGTTACAGGGAGATCTTGTGTTGATTCTCATAAATGTTGTTAACAGCAGGCCGCTTTCTTTAGCACAACCACGGGAAAGGTGGGTGGGTGGGATAAAAATTAAAAAAAAAAAAACCCCAATGCTCTCTAATAATCTGATATGCAGATATGATGGTGTTGAGGGAGGTCAATTATTAGTTTGGACCCTGTAGCCTGCAGCATATTAATTTCTCCCGCTGGTTTTCTCATTTTGCCGAAGGAAAGATGGAGTGAGCCTCTTAGGGTGAAGGGAGTTTAAAACAAAATAATGGCCTTAAGTTCCTTATTCCCACCTTCAAGCATAAACGAAAACTTTGCTAAAATAGGACATAAGAATAAATCACATTTTGTCCCCAACGTCTGCCTTTCCACCAATAAATTAGAAAGAATATATTATTATTACCCTTATTGTCAGAGTACAACATGTGTACAATGAGATTGACTGAGCCTCCCCTCGTGCACATCCCTCTCCAACACAACTCACAGTGAGGACAGAAGTCCCTAACCCAGACCCAATCTTATTACACTATGTGACCTTGTTGCATAACACACCGGCCATGCAAGTCTGTCATACTAGGTTGACATGAAGTTATTTTCCATTCAGGAGTCTGACAGCCCATGGGTAGAAACTGTTCTTCAGCCTGTTGGTGCCTTATATTTAACAGATAATCAGAGTTGGAAGGGACCTTGTAGGTCATCTAGTCCAACCCCCCGCCCAAGCGGGAGACCCTACACCATTTCTGACAAATGGCGGTCCAATCTCTTCTTGAAAGTCTCAAGTGATGGCGCTCCCACAACTTCCGAGGGCAAGCTGTTCCATTGGTTGATTGTTCTCACTGTCAGAAAGTTTCTCCTTATTTCCAAGTTAAATATCTCCTTGTTCAGTTTCCATCCATTATTCCTTGTCTGTCGTACAGGCACTTTAGAAAATAGCTTGATCCCTTTCTCCCTATGGCAGCCTTTCAAATATTAGAAGACTGCTATCATATCTCCCCTGGTCCTTCTCTTTACTAGACTAGCCAAGCCCAGTTCCTGCAACCGTTCCTTGTATGTTTTAGCCTCCAGTCCCCTAATCATCCTAGTTGCTCTTCTCTGTACTTTTTCTAGAGTCTCAACATCTTTTTTATAATGTGGTGACCAAAACTGGATGCAGTACTCTAGGTGTGGTCTTACTAAGGCTTTATAGAGTGGTATTAGTATTTCCCTTGATCTCGATTGTATCCCTCTGTTAATACAATTTAGGATTGCATTAGCTTTTTTGGTTGTTGCTGCCCACTGTTGGCTCATATTTAGCTGGTTGTCCACTCTCCAAGATCCCTCTCACAGTTACTGCTATTGAGCCTGGTTTCACCCAGTCTATATGTGTACTTTTGGTTTTTCTTGCCTAAGTGTAGGACTTTACTTTTCTCTACATTGAATTTCATTTTTAATTAGATATGGCCCAGTGTTCTCACCATCTGGATCTTGAGCCTATCTTCTTGGGTGTTAACTATTCCTGCCTATTCCTGGTGCGGTGGCTATGTTTCTATATCTCTTACCCGATGGTAGGAGAGTGAAGAAGTGCTGACCAGGGTGTGAGTTGTCCCTGAGAAATTTCCTCACACTCTTCTAAGGCAGTGAGCCCCAGCAAGGTCACTTAGTGGTATCAGGGAACAGGCCATGATGTTTTGTGCTGTGCTCATCACCCTCTGTAGTGTCTTTCTATCTATGGCTGTCAAGCCAGCATACCTCACCGTAATGCAATACATTGCATTTCTTTGTTTATTACATTCAAAGTACAGATATACACATGATTAAAAAAAACCTGATATGTAAAGGACAGGGATACTTGCTTAATTTATTACCGATTCTTGGGGGTCTCTGAAAGAAAGAATTTCAATTAACAAGGCAGCTACATCTGGCAAATGTTATTTTACTATTGCCTTGTTATAATCATAAAACTGGCTCGTCATAATATGTATATGGAAGGATCATCCTTCACATTTTTCTCTCTCTCTCCAGAGACTTCCAACTTCTCCCAAATGATAATTACTAAAAAGGCAGAGAAGTGATTGGGAAGAGGGAACATTTATCATTTTTTTATATGAAATCGGGCTTCATGATCATTTTGAGGATGAAAAAGAGACAATAAGCGAGATAATAAAAACAAAACCACAGGCACATCCTTTTTATAAGGAACCCTTGCCTTCTTTCAAGAATCAGATTTTATAAAAAGCCAGAATGAGGATTGGATTTTGAATCTGTTTCCTTTTGTCAACCCATGGATGGAATTTAGAGCTAAGAAGAAGAAGAAATTTCCTGACAGTGAGAACAATTCATCAGTGGAACAACTTGTCTCTAGAAGTTGTGAATGCTCCAACACTGGAGGTTTTAAAGAGATTGGATAACCATTTGTCTGAAATGGCAGGGGCAAGGGTGTCAAATTCAAGGCCCGTGGGCCAAATCTGGCCCATGGGATGCTTAGATCTTCCCACCAGGGTCAACCTGGAAACAGCAAAGGACTGGCCCATGGAGCTCAAGGGGGTGGGGTATGCATGTGGCCCCCCAGGCTCTGTTTTCACTGGCAGAGGGCTATCAAAACAAACTAAAACCAAAACCAAAGGAGAAATGTTTCCCCTTTTGCATTTGAGCGTGCAAGAAGGGACAGGAAAGGAAAAAAAATGGAAAGAAAAAGAAAGAAAAATGGGAAGAGAGCAAGGAAGGAAAAAGAAGGAAAGAGGGGAAGGAAGAAGAAGAAGAGAATGAAGAGGGAAGGAAAAAGTAGAAGAAGGAGCGAGGGAGGGAGGAAGGAAGGAAAAAAGAAGAAAGAGAGGAAGGAAGGAAGGAAGGAAAGGAAGGAAAGAAGGAAGGAAGGAAGGAAGAGGATTATAATGAGAAGAAGGGACGGTCTCAGGGAAGTCCTACCTTAGCACTTGGCACAACTGGTGTCCCCTGACACGAATGATGTTGAGCTGTCCATGCCCACCATGTCCATACCCACAAATGCCCCCATACATATTCTGGCCCTCTGATGTCAAACACAACCCTGATGTGGCCCCCAATGAAATTATGTTTGACACCCTTCAAAGAGAGTTTCCTGCTTGACCAGGGGGTTGGACTAGAAGACCTCCAAGATTTATTTATTTATTTTGATTTGTCAATCGCTTACAAGATAATAGGTATAAGTATATACACAGTTATGAATATGTGAAATGTTCCCTTCCAGCTCTGTTATTTTGCTTTCTGGCACAGCTGCCACCATCTCTGGATCCAAAAAAAGATTCTTTCCCATATATACAGTATATGGGCGTTGTTTCTTTTCAAGCCCCTCCGGTGATTTCTAGGGCAGGAGCGATTCTCAGTACACTTGTCAACACGAGCAGAATTGGCTGGCTTGATGCAGTTAGAAGAGCTAGCAAGAGAAGGAGAGAGAAGCAAGCATCCCATGGTTCTTTGGAAGATGGATATTAAGTGCTAGGCTGCTTGGCACAGCTTTGGGATCACTCCTCTGAAGAGGAAGTCTGGCTACCCAAACCACAAACCGTCTGTTACAAATTCAAGTGGGGCTTCTTAGTACAGTTTGACAGTCATCCCGCTGACCCAAATCTCCGTGCGCTTTGGCACACTGATGAATTTCTGAGCTGAGTACTTCTTCTGCATCGTTTCAAGTGTGTGTTTATGTATCTCTTTCCCTCTGGTGTTCCAGCCTTCTTCAAACAATTAGGTTTTATACTTTTTTAAAAAAGTTACTGTGACAGAGACTTGCAAGACTTTCTAGCTAGTTGGTGAATAAGAAATAACTAACTTATAACTCAAGAGCATTGGGACAAAGGACTTGAATCTACTGAAAAATGACTTAAATCAATTCTCTCTCTCTCTCTCTTCCTATTTATCTATATATCTACTGTCTGTCTATTTTTCTATCCATCCATCCATCCATTATCTAATCTATCGTCCCTCCTTCTCCCTCTCCTTCTATCTATCTATCTATCTATCTATCTATCTATCTATCTATCTATCTATCTATCTATCTATCTATCTATCTATCTATCTATCTACCTACCTACCTACCTACCTACCTACCTACCTACCTACCTACCTACATCTATCTATCTATCTATCTATCTATCTATCTATCTATCTATCTATCTATCTATCATCTGTCTATCTATCTATCTATCTATCTATCTATCTATCTATCTATCTATCTATCATTCTCTCATCTATATCTATCTATATCTATCATCTACATTTACTACCTATCATCTATCTATCGTCTATCATTCTCTCTCATCTACATCTATATATCTATCATCTACATCTACCTATCATCTACCTACCTACCTACCTATCATCTATCATTCTCTCTCATCTACATCTATCTATATCTATCATCTACATCTACCTATCATCTACCTATCTATCTACCTATCATCCATCCATCCATCCATCCATCCATCCATCCATCCATCCATCATCTATCTATCTATCTATCTATCTATCTATCTATCTATCTATCTATCTATCTATCTATCTATCTATCTATCTATCTACCTACCTACCTATCTATTATCTATCTATCATAAACTTTTTCATTGCCCATCTCCCTCTCAGAGGGACTCTGGGAGGTGTACAATGTAATCAATACAATAAGACATTTCCAAGAAAACTGCATAATTGTGTGTTCAAACATTCATCAGGAGCTCAGCCCTTCTTTGTTCATAGGAGTTACTTTACCGTTTGACATGGGCTGTGTTCTTATGCTTCACTTATTTACCAAATTAATTAGTTTTCTGCATTGATATGTTGTACTGACCATTCAAACACAGACTAACCAGGTTTAGCAGACTGTACAACTGCTGTAGATGTTGTAGCTATCAGATAGTAAGAGTCTGGGCTCCTGACAGGATCTTCTGAATTCTAAGTCACTGCATTGGGATTGGATCAGGCATGGTAGCTCATACGTTGTGCTAGGCTGCACGAATGCCAGAAAATCGACGAGAAACTTAGAGAACGTCTCTGTAGCACAGGGCTAAATTTATCCACAAGCCATGTTTGAACACATACTAACTTTCTATCTGTGGTTGCAGAATCAATACCCAATATTCATCATCATCTCTGGGCATGTCATATTTCCTCTTATTAGCACTCATCATTTGACAGTCTAATTAAGGTCACAATCAGCAAAACACTACTAAGAGAGCTGGTTTTGGCCCCCACTTTAACCAGCAGAATGAGTATCTCGTTAAGTTGCCAAAAACTCTTTGTGAGATGTTTCCCTCTGGCAATGCTTTGTGACCCAGAAAACCGTCAGAACATAAATAGACTTTTATCACAACGACGAGAGTCTAAATGCCAGGAACTGTGGGTTCTCTTCAAATTAGCAGACGCCAGTGCCCTCTGTACTTACAAACCACTGTAAAGTATCACTAGGCGGCATTCAGAATTCCTCCATTATCCATTGTTTTATTATTTCTAAACCCTTATTGCCGAAGGTGGATTGTCTTCTAGATCTGTATGGTGGTATATGAAAGAGCTTTAATCAGGATTAAGCAAAAGAAAATCGATGAAGTTCTACTGCAGTTTTGATTAAAGGGTGAGCAAAGAGCATAAGAAGAAAATAAATAAGAAATGGCAGAATACTGGAGCATCTTTATGCCTTGTTTAAATCAAGTGTCTTCCTAGAGGCCTGTTTGGGGGAGGCCATATCTAGAGGTGTCCAAGAATAACAGAATAACAGACTTCTAAACCAACCCCCTGCTCAATCAGGAAACCCTACTCCATTTCAGACAGATGATTGTCCAATCTCTTCTTAAAAACCTCCAGCACCCACAACTTCTGGAGGCAAGTCATTCCACTGATTTATTGTTCTCACTGTTAGGAGTGAGATTTCTCCTTATCTCTAGGCGGTTCTTGCTTTGATTACTTTCCATCCATTGCTTCTTATCCTGCCTTCAGTTGCTTTGGAAAATGGATTGACCCTCTCGTCTTTGTAGCAACTCCAGGACTTCTTCTAGTTCATCAGAATTAGGAAAACAGCACTGTGTGGTGACACACACAAACTCTGCCTCTTTCGTATGTCCATGTGACATCATCATGCTCATGCACATGGAATGAAGCCTAGATTGCGATGACGCAACACGGCTTTCATCATTTTCTCTCTGTTGATCTCCCCCAATCCTCTGAACCATATGTTCCCTCTTTCGTGTGATGGAGAAGGAAAGGTGAATTTTGATGGACGGTCATCAGCTTAACTGCCCATCACTTTTTCCAGTAATAGAGCAACTATAGGAGAAGACATGGGGTGAAATGGGAGGAGACCTTCCTGATATAGCTTACAATCAGGGGTGGGATTCTACCTGGTCCATCCTGTTCTATAGAACTGGTTGTTATGATTCTGCCCAGTTCGGAGAACTGGCAAATCGTGCCACTGGCTGGCCCACCCCCTCCCCACCCACTCACTCCTTACCTGGCATGCACGCCATCAAACTTGTCTGCATTTGGTAAGTTGCTCTTATTCCTTTTTTTTCACCGACCATCATCTGTTCTGCTGTGCCGAGAGATTTAGATTAGCTAGAAAGCAGGAAACCATTGGATAAAAGCAGAGATGAACCTTCCTTAGGACTGAAGCTTCTATTTTTCAGTGCAGACTCAGGTAGCAGATTGCAGAAAGGTAGATCTCTGAGTGAATCTGTGATTCTGTGGGCAACTCAATCTGCCTGCCTGCTTTGCCTGATTTTGGGTAAAAGTTGCTCTTTTTTATAAAAAAAATTCAATATTTACAAACATGGTATGTTGTGAGTTAATTTTATGAGTTTGCTTGCTAGCAAATTTTATTAGTTTGTTTGCAAGCAAACTTTATGTGACAAACTGATAGCAGATTGCAGAATGGTGGATCTCTAAATGAATCTGTGATTCTGTGAGCAACTCAGTCTGCCTGCCAGGTTTGCCTAATTTTGGGTAAAAGTTGCTCTTTTTTTAAATAAAAAAATTTCAATATTTACATAAATATTTCTAATATTTACATACAAGCCATGTCCAGCCAGTAACATGACTACCAAGCCAGACCCACAAATTAGGCCATGCCCACAGAACCGGTTGTTAAGAAATTTGAGTCTCACCCCTGCTTACAATCTGACTTTCTCTGGAATGCAGATATATCCAGACTTAACAAAAGTCTCGAGGACAAAGCTTGATGCATCAGTAAGTTTACTGCAGTTTTATATAATCTTTGCAAAAATGCTCTGTATTATAGATCTAACTAATGACCTAAGGGCAAAAATGCATAGAGAACAACACAGCAATTGACTATGATGAGAAGAGAAGAAGTAGAAAACATGTTCTTTTGTTCCAAGAAATGCATTGATACAGATACAGCTCTGTGCTCATGTTCCTCAAATGTTTTGCAACTTAAATTGCCAACTGAACATGCAAACTTCTGGACTACCCTTGGCCTATGCCTGATCATCTCTTCATAGCTGTAAATATTTAGTCCAATTGGTGCTTGCATATTATGGATTGGAGCACCATAGGAAGCAGGTCTTGTCTCAAAAACAGCTACTGCTCTAGAGGGAAATGTTGACATGTTTTCTACCTCTACCTGAGTTTCAGCAAGAAGAACATTTGGCCAACCCCATGAACTGACTATCTGATGCAGTTAAACATCAGAGCATCATTTGATTCAAAGACAAGAGTTATTGTTCGACTTTTCCCATCGACAACTTCTGAATATATTTCTATGGCCCTGCCTGACCAAAGGTTGGCTTCGCTCACATTTTTCTATCCTCTGGAGCTCCTACTTGGGAACAAAATGCACATGGGGTGGAAATATTGAATAAAACATGAATGAAATAAGTGCCAATTATTTTCCGCTTTCCCCTCTAAGTACATGGAGAAGCTAGCAGACAAAGGATGAGAATCTGATTCATGCATATTTAAATTGTCACTACCCCTAACCATCAGACCTTACTATTGTGTAATAAGGACACTGATGAAATCAGGTATTAGACCATTTGCTCCATGGGGAAAAAAAGAACATTTTTATTTTATTCACAGGTATCTGACCAGAATTCATAATACTGGCAAATGTAGGTAGGCCTCAACTTACAACTACAACCGAGCCCAAAATTTATGTTTGAGAAATTTGTTAACTCAATTGTGCCTAATGTTATGACTTTTCTTGCCATGTTTGTGAAGTGAATCACAGCAGTTGTTAAATTACTCACACTTTCTGACAGTGGGAACAATCAACCAATGGAACAGAAGTTGCCCTCGGAAGTTGTGGGACCTTCATCACTTGAGACTTTCAAGAAGAGATTGGACTGCCATTTGTCAGCAATGGTGTAGGGTCTCCTGCTTGGGCAGGGGGTTGGACTAGATGACTTATAAGGTCTCTTCCAACTGTGATTATCTGTTATCTGATTTTGCTTGTCAGAAGGTCACAAAAGACGACCACAGGATCACAAGACACTGCAACCATCATAAATATGAGTCAGTTGTCAAGCAGCTGCATGTAAATTATGTGGCCATGGGGATGCTGCAACAGTCATGTGAAAAATGGTCATAAATTACTTTTTCAATTCCATTTTAACTTGTGAAGGGTCACTATATGAACTGTTGTAAATTGAGGACTGCCTGTATTCTGGTTTACAGAAAATGACTTCAGGGTAGAACCTCATCTTCCCAACTTAGAGCTTTAGATGGCAAAGTCAAGCATGAACCTTTGAACAGCTTAATATTTTCAGACTTCCAACATGAATGTAAACTTACAATAAATTTAGAGGTAGTATTTCTTGTCTGGATCGCCTCACAAGGCTGACAGTTTGGTGAGATTTATTCTCAAATGAACAGGTGGGTATGGCTTGGTGGCCGTGTGTGCACACATATGTGCCTTGCGCACAGGCGTGGTAAACTTGCACTTCGTGCGCACGCAGAGGCTTTCCTACTGACCTTGTCCTGTGTCTTCAACAGCTGACGAGAGGCAATCCGCTGTGCCGCGTGATGCAGTTGAGGTTGAAAAGCAGGAAATAAAGGTCAGTATGGAGTCCAGGCAGGTGGGCCCAGCAACTGATCATCGGAGCCAACCGGTTCTCTACCAGATGACCGTTGGAGCTACCGGTTCAGCTGAACCAGGCCAAACCGGTAAAATCCCACCCCTGCATAGAACTGCAACCTGACTGTTGAATTGTGTGTGTGTGTGTCAGATCCAGTTCAATCCCTGAACCAAACAGGTTGTTTAGGCCATTTCTGGGGCTTCATCACAGGAAATTGCATGCCTTCAGTTCTTCCGACTGAATCTGAGCTGTCATAAGGCTTTACGGCAGAAAGACAGATCCAATATCTGTAACAACTGCTACGTTTCCATTTCCATTTTACAGGAAATTAATAGAGTGTGGCTAGAAAGAAGAAACGATGCGGAAAGTGATTGACAGGTCAAATATCTAATTGTGGGAAGCAGTTCATTATAGTCTCTCTGATCACAGTGGTTTGGGAGAGTAATCTTAACATTCCTGGGTTTTCAACTAGCTGTTCAACACCCCTAAGAGGCATTTTTCCTTTAAAAAAAACCACTTCCATTTTTTAAAAAAAGTCTGCACATATTCATTGGTAATAAGGCAGGTCTCTTACAAAGGCAAGCATCTAAGGTTTCTGCTGTTTTCACAATCCCAAATAGCAAGGCTTAATTCAAAGGTTTAACAATTCTCCATTGTCTCTTCCCAAATCTTTAAATGCTTCCATTGCACACAGCATCTTCTGTTATTTTTAAAATGAGTCAAGGGACTTCCTCACCTCTGGTTAAATGTGATCTTAAAAAAATTGCAACAAAATAAAACTGGTATAGACATTTCTTTCTTTTCTTTAAAATAAGAAGCTAAAGGATGCTAATTTAAAAGACTTCTGTACCTGTTTTTTTCAGGCAGGGCAGACTTTACTATCTATCATAGTATGGTATGATATGGTACAGTGTGGTGCGGTATGTTGTGGTTTGGTAGAGGAGAGGACAGAAAAAAGAGAGGAAGGAAAGGAAATAAAGAAGAAGGAAAGGAAGAAAAAGGAAGGGAAGGAAATAGAGAAGAAAAAGGAAAGGGAAAAAGAGGAAAGGAAAGAGGGAAGGAAAGGAAAGGAAAGGAAAGGAAAGGAAAGGAAAGGAAAGGAAAGGAAAGGGTAAAGGAAAGGAGCTCAATGTTCATTAGTAGGAGTGCAAAGCTTTGGATGTCCAAATCTGACTTGGTCTTTTGAGTCTAATTGGATAAGCCTTGATTAAATTTAAATCAAAGCAGTGTGTTCCTTAAATATTTGAATTAGAGTTGACCATAGGTAGTACGGTGTGGTATGTTATGGTATGGTATAGGAAAGGAGAGGGGAGGACGGAAAAAAGAGGGGAAGGGAAGGAAATAAAGAAGAAGGAAAGGAAGGGAAGAAAGTAGGGAAGAAAAAGGAAAGGAAAGAGGAAATTAAAGAGGGAAGAAAATGAAATTAAAGGAAAGGAAGGAAAGGAAAGGAGAAAGGGAAAGGGAAAGAAAAGGAAAGAAAGAGGAAAGGAATGAGGAAAGAGGGAAGAGGGAAGGAAATCAAATAAAAGGAAAGGAAGAAAAGGAAAGAAAGAGGAAAAGAAAGGAAAGGAACTCGGTGTTGATTACTGGGAGTGCAAAGCTTTGGATGTCCAAATCTGACTTGGTCTTTTGAGTCAAACTGGATAAGCCTTCATTAAATTTAAATCAAAGCAGCTTGTTTCTTAAACATTTTAATTAGAGTTGACCACAGGTGGTATTTCAAACTGTTCAGCAAATTTACAAGTGGTGTAATTGGACAGATATTTTTTTTCCAAATTGCTCGCAGAGAGTGAATTTTTCAACAGCATCTCTGAATTCCCCTGTGGCAATGATGGTGACACCAATCTTTAAAAAGACCCATGGGAGTGATTCTGAATGAAGTTCTATGACAGGGGTCTTCAAACTTGACAGCTTTAAGTCTTGTGGACTTCAACTCCCAGAATTTCTCTTTCAGCCATGTTAGCTCAGGAATTCTGGGAGTTGAAGTCCACAAGTCTTATACTTGCCAAGTCTGAAGACCCTTGTTCTATGACAAACTAGACTTTTCCAAAGAAGCAAGATAGCACGGTGACAGTGAACTGTGGCCAGCAGTGATTTCTGGTAGTGAAATCTTTCTGGATAAAGGAGAGACTGAGAGATTGCCTACCTGAACTCTGGACTACGGTTCCTCCTGAGGAGACCACAGAATTTGTATTTCAAATTCCCAGAGGTTGTGGGAGGAGCTGCTGGCTGCTTGTGAAGGAAGCAGAGGGTGAGTAGAAAAGAAGAGAGGCAGTTTGAATTGCTTCCATTGCATTTCAAATTCCCAGAGGTTGTGGGAGGAGCTGCTGGCTGCTTATGAAGGAAGTAGAGGGTGAGTAGAAAGGAGAAAGATAGCGGTGAATCATATAACTATAAACCAAGAATACCAATAAGACATTTAGGGTAAGTGCGCTTGAGATTGTTATTTTATTTTATTTCAAAATGACCGGCTTAGTCCAGTGTAATACTTGTTTTACAGCTGTCTTTCGCAGTATTCTTTTCAAACTTGGACACTGTCCTCTTTGTAAAAAAAATTATCAGTCTTCACGGACAGATTACCTATCTAGAATCTCTAATCTGTGCTCTCCAAGCAGAAATTAGGTGCCCAATCCAGCCATCTATTGAGCTGCCGTGCTACCAGCCCTCACTTCCACAAAGCCCCTACAGGAAAAGAGCAGTACGGACAACCGTGGGATCTGGCAGGGTGAGAGCTGTGGACCATAAACACAAAGCTTTTTTTGTGTCCCAGCATAACAGATACAGTGCCCTTGCTGACCTTAATAGGGACACTAAAGTGACAGGTCAAGGTAGTTGTGATAATGATAACTTAAGTAAGCCGGGGATCATGGTCCTAGAAGAAGAGCTAACTTTGGAAAAGAGAAAGTGTGAATCAGGTATTACGCACCAGTCACACAAGAAGAGCAAGGCATCCAAAAAGAGGAGCCACCTTCTGGTTGGGGACTCAATTGTAAGGGATGTAAATTTAGGAAAGAATACTGTGGTTTTGAAAGAGGTCAGGTGTCTACCAGGTGCTACTGCCAGCAGAGACAAGAAGCATATTCTTAAGATAGTCAAGAATGCCAGCAAGGACTGTGATGTTGATGCTATTATACATCTTGGTACAAATGATCTGCCCCAGAAGGATGTACTTTCTGTTTAGAAATACTTCCAGAGCTTGAGGTATAAACTTAGTAATATGGACTCTAGGCTTATCTTTTCAGAGGTTCTACCAGTATACAAGGAACAAAAAGGGAAAGGGCAGCGTGTAGCAGAGTTTAATGTGTGGCTAAAGGAATGGTGTAAAAGGGAAGGCTTTGGTTTTATTAGTCATGATGTCTGCAGCTTGGTCCAATGAAAAATTGTACAAAAGAGATGATTTGCATCCATCAAAGAAAGGGACTGAGTTACTTGGCATTAAATTCAGAGATTTCCTGGATAAATATTTAAACTGAATAGTGGGGACAGAGAATTAATGGATTCAGAACATTTCTATCCCCAGCAACCTAAAACTAATAAGAATACCAGTGCATGCAAAATAGATGTTTGTGCAGGTAAGATTATCAACCTTGATGCCAACCAAAACCAAGCACTTAATAGTGAGTGCCATACCATGTGCACTAATCAAACAGGTGGCAAGAAAATAGGGACAAGCAGGCACAACCCAGGTTATGTAAACAGTAAACACAGTGTCAGACATAAAGATCGTAAGTGCCTATATACAAATGCATAAAGTCTGGGGAACAAACAGGGTGAACTCGAATTATGAATACATTCAGGTAAATATGATATAGTTGGAATAACAGAAACATGGTGGGATGAAACCCATGACTGGAACATACTGGTAGAAGGATACAAACTATTCAAAAACAAAAAACAAAAAAAAGACCCCAAAAGAGGAGGTGGAATTGCACTGTATGTAAAGGACCACTATATTGCTATAGAAATGCATGAAACCAAAGATGAAAACCTAGAATGCATATGGGTCAATATAAAAGAAAAAAAGAGTGACATGGCCATAGGTATATATTATAGGCCACCCAATCAAGCAGAAAAAATAGATGTCCTTTTTGCCAACTAACTAACAAACAAATGCAGGAAACACACAACAATAGTAATGGGAGACTTCAATTATCCTGATATCAATTGGAAAACTAATTCTGCACCAAGTGAGAAATCAAATAAGTTCCTAGCCAACCTAGCTGACAACTTTGATGTCCAAAAGGTAGAGGGTGAAACTAGAGGGACAGCCATACTGGACTTAATTCTTACAAACAGAGAAGAAGTGATAGAGGGAGTTGAAACTGCAGGAACCTTGGGTGAGAGTGACCATGTCATACTAGAATTCAACATAACACAAACACAAACAACAGAACCTAATGACACCAGAGTCTTGGATTTTAGAAGAGCTGATTTCAATAAACTCAGAGAGAACTTGGGAAAGATTCCATGGATGAAAATCCTAAACGGGGAAACAACTCAAGAATCTTGGGAAACTCTAAAAGTATGATCATAGAAGCCCATACCAGCACAATACCACTGAGAAAGAAAAACAAGAAATCCAAGAAGAAACCAGCATGGCTGCACAAAGATCTCTCTGGCAAATTGAAAGAAAAAAAGGACAAGTACAAAAAATGGAAAGAAGGACATATAACGAAGGCAGAATGTCAGCAGATAGCCAGAATCTGCAGAGATGAAGTCAGGATAGCAAAGGCTCAGAACGAACAAAGACTTGCAACAAAAGTCAAAGATAATAAAAAAAGTTTCTTCCAACATATAAATAACAAGAAAAAAATCAAGGAAACAGTCGGTCCACTAAAGAGAGAAGATGGCAAGGAAGTAACAGGCAACAGAGAAAGCAGAACTGCTTAACTCATTCTTTGCATCCGTCTTCACGCAAAAAAGAAACTATAACTCAACCCACCAAAAACATAACTGTAAAAGACAGACCAGAAATAAAAGTTAAAATAAGCAAAAAAAATAGTAAGAGAATAGTTGTCTGATCTTGATGAAAACAAATCACTGGGGCCCTGATGGATTACATCCCAGAGTTTTAAAGGAGCTGGCAGAGGTCATCTCAGAACTATTGCACCATATCTTTCAAAAATCCTGGAGAACCAGGGAATTACCAGAGGACTGGAAAAGAGCTGATGTGGTTCCCATCTTCAAAAAAGGGGAAAAAAAACAGCCCAGGAAACTATAGACCAATCAGCCTAACATCAATACCTGGGAAGATACTGGAAAAGTTAATAAAAAAACAGATCTGCCAACATCTAGAAACAAGTACAATAATAATTAGCAGTCAGCATGGGTTTGTTAAAAATGGATCATGCCAAACAAATCTTATTTCATTCTTCAACACAGTGACTAAATTAGTAGACCAGCAAAATACTGTGGACATAATATATTTAGATTTCAGCAAGGCATTTGACAAAGTAGACCACAACCTACTTCTTAATAAGCTAGAAAAAAGTCGAATAGATAGTACCACCACTAAATGGATTCGCAACTGGCTAGCAAACCGTACTCAACGAGTAGTCCTTAATGGGTCTAAGTCTACATGGAGGGAAGTAAGCAGTGGGGTGCCACAAGGTTCCGTCTTAGGCCCAGTACTCTTCAATATCTTCATTAATGACTTAGATGAGGGAATAGAAGGGGAACTTACCAAATTTGCAGATGATATTAATCATCCTGGCAGGAATAGCTAACACCCAAGAAGATAGGCTCAAGATCCAGATGGATCTGACAGACTGGAATACTGGGCCATATCTAATTAAAAATGAAATTCAATGTAGAGAAAAGTAAAGTCCTACACTTAGGCAAGAAAAACCAAAAGTACACATATAGACTGGGTGAAACCAGGCTCAATAGCAGTAACTGTGAGAGGGATCTTGGAGTCTTAGTGGACAACCAGCTAAATATGAGCCAGCAGCAGCCAAAAAAGCTAATGCAATCCTAAGTTGTATTAACAGAGGGATACAGCCAAGATCAAGGGAAGTACTAATATCCCTCTATAAAGCCTTAGTAAGACCACACTTAGAGTACTGCATCCAGTTTTGGTCACCACATTATAAAAAAGATGTTGAGACTCTAGAAAAAGTACAGAGAAGAGCAACCAGAATGATTAGGGGACTGGAGGCTAAAACATGCAACGAACGGTTGCAGGAACTGGGCTTGGCTAGTCTAGTAAAGAGAAGGACCAGGGGAGACATAATAGTGGTTTTCCAATATTTGAGGGACTGCCATAGAGAGGAAGGGGTCAAGCTATTTTCTAAAGCGCCTGTAGGCCAGACAAGGAGTAATGGATGGAGAGATTTAACCTGAAAATAAGGAGAAACTTTCTGACAGTGAGAACAATCAACCAATGGAACAGCTTGCCCTCGGGAGTTGTGGGAGCGCCATCACTTGAGACTTTCAAGAAGAGATTGGACCGCCATTTGTCAGAAATGGGGTAGGGTCTCCTGCTTGGGCAGCGGGGGTTGGATTAGATGACCTACAAGGTCCCTTCTAACTCTGATTATCTGTTAAATCTGTTAAGTCTTGTGGTTTTCTCATGAGTGAAAAGAAGTCAAGGGCAGCAAAGTGAGACAAGACTTAAAAAAAATCAGAATCCTCTTTTCACTAAGTTTATTATATAGGATTCCTTCATGGATTAGTTTCTTCCCAGCAAGAAAAATGCATTAGCTATGCAGAGCATAAGAATTGAGAAGCAGGAGTAATATATACATTGTGTTGAAGGAAAATGAGTTGTAATGTCTATTGGGAAAGAGACCACCTGGATAATTAGTAGGGGCAGAGATTTAGCTATGATAAATTTGGAGTCTCTTCTCCCATTGTCTTGACAAGAGAAGAATGTATAAGCAAGATATATAACATCTCCCTCTTTGTAATCACTTAGTTAATCCAGGCCCTCAAAGATTTATAGTAGATCTTAGGCTCCAACTGTTGCTAAAAAGCATCATTCTTGGTCTCTTCAGCCAGCCTGACTAATGAAAAAGAAACTGGTCTGGTAATTCAGAAATATCTGGAAAGAACAGAGGGCTTTCTGTAAGGCATCAGCGCATTAACCATTTGCTTCTAATCTGCACTAACATCATAGAATCATAAAATTGTGGAATTCAAACACTTTATCAAGAACATGAGCCAATCTTTTGCAGTTGTAGTGGAATCTGCAGTTAGTAGAATAAAATAGAATAGAATAACAAAGTTGGAAGGGACCTTGGAGGTCTTCTAATCCAACCCCTGTTGTCTCTGTAAAGCGCTTAGAGAGGGCTGTAAAGCACTGTAAAGTTTAGTTTATTGTCATTGCACCTCGTACAAGAAAATCAAACACCATCTTCAGTGCACATCATGACCATGAAAATAAACACAAACACACACACATCCTTCACACTCCACACATTGAATTGAAAAACCCTGATACTGCATTAGTATTACACTATACAGTAGAATTCAATAGAGTTACTGTCCTGGGACAGAAGCTGTTTTTCAGCCTATTTGCCCTTGCTTTTATTATCCTGTACTGTCTGCCAGATGGTAATAGTTCCAAAAAAGGTTGCCAGGATGAGATGGATCTTTGAGAACGTTTTGAACTTTCTTAAGGCAGTGGGAGCTATAAAGAGGGGAGAGGTCAACCAATGATCTTCTGGGCAATGACGTTAACCCTCTGGAGTGCTTTCCTATCTGCCACTGTGCAATTGGCAAACCATACAGAGGTGCAGTAAGTTAAAATTCTTTTCCATCTCAAAAGGGATACACAAAAACAGCGCTCATCGTTAAACTTAAAATTACATCGAAGTGCAAAAGGACAGAAACTGGGCAAAATTGAGTTTGAGCTGCATCACAGGAAGAAAAAAAGATCATCTGGAGTAACTTTTATCCATTTCTGATGCCCCTGGAATAGGAAAGCTTTAAAACTACAAAGTTGCATTTGCTTTTTGGTTTCTCTTTTCTGACCCCTTCCCAACAGAGATGTGGACTCTTCTTCAACTCTCCACTTCCTGGAAAGTGCCGCATAAAATTGGACCTGTTCTTTCTCGATTCTGGTTGCAATTTCGTTTCCCCCGCCCCCCTTTGCTTCAACAGATGTCTCAGCTTTGCGATGGAGTTTGAAGTTACTGTGGCAAAAATAATATCACACAAGCAACTTGTCAGAGCTGTTCAACAGGATCATAACAATGTGCTGATTAGACTTCCTGTTATCTTTCTTCTACCAGAACCAAAGAGCTAGAAGATTCAAGAGGCAATAGAGATACTATTTTTTTTAACCTTCCACCCACTCCTCATCCTCTTCCCCACCTTTCCCCCCCCTCATTTTTTATTTCAGTGATTATTTTGGGCCACTGGGCACACCGTTTCAGATTTTTAATAGATTTAACAGATAATCAGAGTTGGAAGGGACCTTGTAGGTTATCTAGTCCAACCCCCTGCCCAAGTGGGAGACCCTACACCATTTCTGACAAATGGCAGTCCAATCTCTACTTGAAAGTCTCAAGTGATGAAGGTCCCACAACTTCCGAGGGCAACTTCTGTTCCATTGGTTGATTGTTCTCCCTGTCAGAAAGTTTCTCCTGATTTCCAGGTTAAATCTCTCATTCAGTTTCCATCCATTATTCCTTGTCTGGCCTACAGGTGCTTTAGAAAATAGCTTGACCTCTTCCTCCCTGTGGCAGCCCCTCAAATATTGGAAGACTGCTATCATGTCTCCCCTGGTCCTTCTCTTCACTAGACTAGCCATGCCCAGTTCCTGTAACCATTTTTCATAGGTTTTAGTCTCCAGTCCCCTAATCATCTTGGTTGCTCTTCTCTGCACTTTTTCTAGAGTTTCAACATCTTTTTTATAGTGTGGTGACCAAGAGTGGTGACGGTTGAGAATATTACTCAACATGGGACATATTGTACTAATGGTTAAATAACAGGTGCAGAGATTAGTAACTTTATAACAAAAGATTAACAAAATAGAAATAAATACAGATATATAGATATATGCAAGAATATATGCTGTAAGCAATATCACTAACGGACTGTACATGACTATTTATTAAAACGTATAGAGTGATAAACATATAAAGTGTTATGTACAACTATGAAAACAATAGTTATAATTATTATATACTATGCTATGTACTTAAAAGAGACTACACTGTATGACTATGAGAATGATGGTTATAACCAGGGTGTTTAATATGATGTATATCTAAAAAAGGACTTGATATAGCCAGTACACTGACGCTGCAATGGAAATGCGATGTATAATAAAGGAAAATGTATAATAAAAATATTTTTTTTAAAAAAAGAAAAATAAGTTTCTTGTAGTGACATTAGATGCCTTAAGACCTGGCAGAAGAGACTTCTCAACGATTCTGAGATTCAGCCTGGCAGAGGATGTATTTTTCTCACCAGGAGGCCTGCTGGGAATTAGTGTCTGGAATCTGAGGATGTGCTGGCAATGTTTTCCGTGCACACCAGTCTCTTTCTGACTGTCAGCCTCTCCTGCGGTGCACTGTGGGGTAGCTTTGGTGCCACGCTAAGCCCCTCAGCGCTACATCAACATGCCGGTGAAACAACGCAACTCATTATCATGTCAACGTTTGCAATGGGTAGAGCCATCAGCTGAATTCGTGACAGCTCAATGGAATAACTAACTTTTGCAAACAGGCTGGAGTTCAACCAGCTTTGTTCTAGGCCTGCATATTTGAAGTGGATTTATTTCTTTATTAGAATTATTTCCCATATCGTCAGCCCCCAAGCAATGAGAGAGTAGAGTCTTCTCTTTTTTATCTTTACTTACTGACTGACTAACTGACTTAATTGCTTACTTACTTACTTGCTTACTTGCTTATTTATTTACTTGTATCTTTATTATCTTTATACATAACTCAAGGCAACCAATGTAGCAAATGTTTCTTTCTCCTCTTATCTACTCACAACAACAATTCTATGAGGTGGATTGGGCTGAGAGAGAAGGCCTGGCCCAAGCTCAGTCAGCTGGCTTTCGTGCCTAAGACAGGATTAGAACTCTCAGTCTCCTGGAAAGTGGCCCTAAGTCACCCACTTGGCTTTCATGGCTAAGGCCAGACTTGAACTCTCCGACTCCCAGTTTCTAGCCTTAACTAGTTGACCAAACTGTCTTTCTCTTGTCGGTTGGCCTAGGCTTTCATGCTTAAGACAGGATTGGAAATCACAATCTCCTGATGTTTGACCCAAAGCCAACCAATCAGTTTTCACACCTAAGGTAGGACTAGAACGTACAGTCTCCTTGTGATTGGGCAAAGTCACCCAGCTGGCTTTCATGCCTAAGGTGGGACTAGAACTTACCATCTCCCAGTGTCAACGTTCCAACTAACAATCTCCAACTCAATAAACTCCAAGACAGGCATTTCCTCAAAGTTACATTTTATTAGAGTTGTCATATTGGCACATCTGAGAAAACCCAAATCTGAGAGTTCCAGGTTTCCCCTTCCCTAAAAGAAATTCAAAGACCCATCCCCTGGTCCCATCAGTCCATCACATGGCCCAATCAAATCTTCGTCCCAACTGGAGACATCCCTCCAGTCACTCCCCTTCAGGTGCAGGGCAACATGTCCTTGACTATCTGAGAAAGAATATAGTTGAGTCTAATCTTCTGGTCACTAAGAAATCCCTCCTTCCAAATTACCAGGCACTAAATGTGGCAGCCTTGAAACTTCTAAATATAATATGGCTTCCAAGGCTGACATTCCAGTGTGTAGCCTCTAGACCTGTGATGGCGAACCTATGGCATGCATGCCGGAAATGGCACACAGAGCCACCTCTGCTGGCACGTGAGCCGTTGCCGCAGATCAGGTCCACTGTGCATGCGTGTATACCTCCCACCAGCCAGCTGATTGTCAGGTATCTGCCATGCATGAGCTGGGGGGGCGGTATGTGCATGGGAGATCCAGGTGCATGCATGGAGCCATGGAGCATGCATTGGGGACTGCACGTGCATGCGTAGAGGTGCACTGCATGTGGGGGGCCATGTGCGCATGCACAGGGGGGCAGGGGTGGGATTCAAATTTTTTAACAACCGGTTCTGTGGGCCTGGCTTAGGTGGTGGGCGTGGCTTGGTGGTTATGTGACTGGGTGGGCGTGGCTTGGTGGTCATGTTATTGGCTGGGTGTGGCCAACTCAATATCACTCACATCGAGGTATGCATCTCCTCGCCTGGCCTCTCAAGACTGTGGGGATGATGCAACAGTCGTAAGTGTGAAAAATGGTCATAAGTCACTTTTTTCAGTGCCATTGTAACTTTGAATGGTCACTGCACACAAGCAAAGTACCAGCAAAGGAGGGGAAAAAACTCCAGAGAAGTTCCTGAGACAGGAAGTCTAGTTGTGCCAAGAATGTAATAAGGGTTAACGGAGAGGCAGTTTCTGTAAGCAACGCCAGAATGTTTCCTTCCTGCCTTCCTTACAGGATTAGGCCAGTAATTTCTTCTAACAACTGATTCTCCGAACTGCTTAGAATGTTAACAACCGGTTCTAGCGAATAGGTGTGAACTGGTAGAATCCCACCCCTGGGCAGGGGGTCGTGGCATGCAATGACTAAAAGGTTAGTCATTACTGCACTAGACCAAGCTGACTGTCTGTTAGCAGATAGGCTACTGGTAGTTGATTTGATAAATGTAAAACTTCAAATATCAATTTTGTGGAAAGTTCTTAACCACCTTTGCCATACCGAATGTGCAATTTTCCTTAGCAAGATCTTACTAAATAACACCCTCGTACATCCAGTACCACAAGCCAAAGTTGGTTTAAATCATTAGAATAGCTATTCTGTTCTAAGAAAATTACAGGGAAAATAATATCATGAGAATAGTTTGCAATAAGTCCCAGGTGATTCCCTCATTGAGATAAGTAATCCATGATGGAATATAAGACTCAACTCATATACAGCTGGTCATGAATAGCCAGCCCTGTTAATAGAATCACAGAAGCTTTAATTTGGGGTGTCCAACCTTGGCAGCTCTATGAATTGTGAACTGCAACTCCCAGAATTCCCCAGGCAGTCATGTTGGCTGAGGAATTCTAGGAGTTGAAGTCCAGAGGTCTTAAAGTTGCCAAGATTGGACACCCCTGCTTTAGATGAAAGGGCCAATTTAGGTCATTGCCCAATGTCCAGTTCCATGCAGGAATCCAGATTTAGCATCCTTGGCAGATAATTAATCGTTATTAATTAAGTATTCATAAAATAAAGCAATAATTTATTAAATGTATATGTTCACCAGCTCCCAGTTACAAATTATGTAATCTCAATTTCACAACATCCAATGGAAGGAAATTAACCACCATTCTGGGTCATTGGTTCCGCTGCAAACTTTATCTTATTCTTAGGAAGGTGTTTTATTTTCTTTCTGACTTTCAGGCTCATCATACCTTTTCTGTGACTTAAATTCATCATTCCTGCTCTTGAATTGTGAAACAAAAAAAGAAAAACAGATATAAACTTCTTCTGTATGACAACCATTCGTGTAACTGAAGAATACTGTCATATTCCCTTTTAAGTTGTTATTTTTCTCCAGATACAAACAATTGCAGCTCTGTCACTTTCTTAGTTTCTAGTCTTCCAATAATCTCCATTGTCCTCTGGACCAATTTCTCTGAGCCCTTCTATAGTGTGATGAGGCGGCACAGTGGCTCAACGATTAAGACACTGGGTTTGTCAGCTGGAAAGCTGGCAGCCTGAGTTCAAGACTTGAGTCCCATATGACGGGGTAAGCTCGAAAGCATGCAAATGCAAGTAGATAAATAGGTACCATTTTGGTGGGAAGGTAAAAGTGCTCTGTGATGTTATGCTGACCACATGGCCATGGAAATGTCTTTGGACAGCACTGACTCAGTGGCCTCGAAACGGAGTTTCCCCCTAAGGTTGACAATAACAACTGGAGTAAAAACCACAGAGATTCCTTTACGTTTATTTTACCTTCTAATTTAATGCCAGACTCAGAGGTGGTATTCAGCAGGTTCTGACCAGTTCTGGAGAACTGGTAGTGGAAATTTTGAGTAGTTGGAGAACAGGCAAATACCACCTCTGACTGGAGATTTGATGGTATCCTTCCCCTGCCATGTCCACTAAGCCATGCCCACAGAACCGGTAGTAAAAATAATTGAATCCCACCACTTCAGACTAGACGTGATTAGACACTCAAGGTGGAGTTTGACCAAAACATGGTTTCTTTCTTCCCATAATTTAGAAACTATACTTCTGTACATGTGGCCTAAACACAAATTTGTCTTATTTTGCAACCTCTGCATAATATTGGCTCATTGTTGGTTTGTAATCCATTACTACTCCGAGGTCGTATTTATTAATAGCTTTACTAACTCATGTGTTCTTTGTTCTGTTCCCAGGCATTTTTTTTGGTCTTCTAAGCAAAATCTTTGCCTTTATTTTTAATACATTTCATTTTGTTATCTTAAGTCCTTGACTCTAATCTATCAACATTGTTTTGAATTTTATTTATATTTTCTAGAGCGTTAGCATTTCTGCCCAATTTTGTATCAGTTACAGAGATGAAGAGCTTTCCTTCCATCTGATCCTTAATGAAAATATTGAAGAGGAAAGGACTCAGAATTGATCGCTGTGGCAATTGTAAACTGTATGTTTATAATTTGATGAGGATCTATTGAACATTATTTGAGTACAATTTGCAAGCCAGCTATGGATCCAATTAACTGTCATGCTAACTAGCCTATATACAGCATAGCAAAGTATTCATTGAAGAGTTACTTTCTGATATATTGAGATTGAAGCCACACAATTCCCAGGCTCACATTTGCTCAGAAAATACTATTCTAATTGAATTGATCGCATTGATGAGCCTCTGTGGCGCAGTGGTTAGAGTGCAGTACTGCAAACTATTTCTGCAGCCAGCTGCCTACAGTTGGGCAATTCAAATCCCACCAGGCTCAATCCTTCCGAGGTGGGTAAAATGAGGACCCAGATTATTGGGGGCAATAAACTGACTCTGTAAACCGCTTTAGAGAGGGCTATAAAGCACTATAAAGTGATATATAAGTCTAAGTGCTATTACTATCTTGCAGCACAACACAACTTCCTATGCACAGACACAAGCCAATCCTTTCCTCTTCTGCTTCTGATTGCTAGAAGAAATCTTGTTGAAAGGAGAATACTTTGATATTTTGGATCCATCAAGATTTTTTTTTAAATAAATATAAATCTTTTCAAGGTTAACTCTTAAAAAAATGTAGAGATGATGAAACATATCATATGTAAACCCTGAAGGAATTTAGAAGGAAAAAAGGAGAATGGTGAATTGTACCCCGAAAAGAAAATGTCACATCTCATTTCAATTTCTTGATCTTTGACAACTTTGGATGAGATCCATCTTTTGGAAAAAAGCTACGGATAGTCTTCAACTTACGACCGCAATTGACCCCAAAATTTCTATTGCTAAGAGAAGACAGTTATTGAGTGAGTTTTGCATCCATTTTAGGACCTTTCTTGTCACAATTGTTAAGTGAATCACTGCAGTTGTTAAGTTAGTAACATGGTGGTTAAGTGAATCTGGCTGTCCCCACTGACTTTGCTTGTGAGAAGGCCACAAAGATCACCAGGAGTGATCACATGATCCCTGGGCACTGCAACCATCATAAATAAATGCCAGTTGCCAAGCATCCGAATTTTGATCAGGTGACCAGGGAGATGCTGCAACCAGTGTGATAAAAAAGGTGGCAACTTTTTTCAGTGCCGTTGTAACGATCATTAACCAAACTGTCATAAGTGGAGGACTACCTGTGCTTTTCAAGAAATGTAAGACTTATACAGTGTGATTACAATCTTAATATTTCCCTTCTGTCTTTTTACAAAATAATTCTATAAAGTTGGAGCACCACAATCCTAAAGCTTTCTCCTGATGAACAGATGGCACTGTTTTGTTTATCTTTATTATAAGTATTCAAGGAAGTGACATTGTTATTGTTACATACTATTATTCCCCCCTCCCAGTTTGATGCCTTTCTGATGACAGCATTCAGAATTCCAATTTAGTGTTGACTGGGAATTCTGAACCATTGAAGTGTAACACATCTGGGAGGTATCAGCTGGGTACATGTGGATATGGACAGGTAGATTATAATTTCCATCCTGAGCCTGGCAATTGTCAACAGTTGCCAGCCAAAACAGTAGCCTTCTCCTCTGATTGTTTGGCAATTGACTGAGCTGTGTGTCATCTGCAAGGCATTGGACAAGAATTGCATCGGGGAGAGAGAAATGTGACAAGATCAATGTCTCCTGCTCTTGAAAATAGGCACTTCTGCATTTATAGGACAGCAGGAGATATCATGAGCCCTTGATAAGACCCTATTTCATGGACATTATCTCCTGAATTAGATTTGGCTGGTGCCAAGTAAAAGGACAGCTGGACATTCTAAAGCGGTAATACCTCTTGTGCATTCTGCAGTATTTACTGACTAGAATATGTTAGTGAAGGCTGAAGGAAACAGCAGCTGACTAAAAGGAAAGAAACCAAGAAGAGGGCATACGTAGCCAGCAGATGTAAACATGTTTCGGTATGTACCCAGCAGAGGTTATTGGCCAAATGCAAAATTTGCTTGGTAGACCTATTTGCAGATGGAAGTTCTGTTGCTATGATCCAAGAGAGTATAACTTCTAAAAACCTTCCATAGCTTTGACTTTCTTACATCTCCTGCCTAAAAATAAGGTTGAGCAGTTCCTTATTCAGTACGTTGTGGGAATCCAGCCAGGTTCTTAGCATGTTGCATGAACCAGGGCATCACAATTAAGATGTCATTGGGAATTGATCCAGCCAACATATAAAAGAAACTGCTTACAGTATTCCACTTCTGTGGAGTAAGGTGAGGTGTGTGTGCTAAACTCATTCTTTGGAACGGCAGAATCCCTGTTGAAATGAGACTGGCTGTTTCCTTAATGTCATGAAGGAAGATGCTATATACCAAACTGCTTATAGAGGGAAATGTGTTTTTAATATGGATTTAACAGAATAACAGAATTGGAAGGGTCCTTGGAAGTCTTCTAGTCCAACCCCCTACTCAAGAAGGAAAGTATATACCATTTCAGACAAATGGTGGTCCAATTTTATCTTAAAAACCTCGAGTGCTGGACCATCCACAACCTCTGGAGGTGAGCCGTTCCATTGATTGATTGTTCTCACTGTCAGGAAATTTCTCTTAGTTCTACATTGCTTCTCTCCTGGATTAGTTTCTACCCATTTCTTCTTGTCCTGCCTTCAGATGCTTTGGATAATAGCTTGACTCACTCTTCTTTGTGTCAGCCCCTTAGAAAATGGGACACTTGCTGTCATGTCACCCCCAGGACCCCCTAGTCCTTCCTATGTGCTTTAATCATCATCATCATCAAATTTATTTAATTAATTCATACCCCACATTTATTATTTTTATAAACCAATTCAACATCTTCCTCCTATTTTCTCCACAGTGGCAATTCTGTGAGATGGGTTGGGTTGAGAGATAGGAACTGGCCCCAAGTTACCCAGCCAGCTTTCATGCCTAAGGAAGGACTAGAACACAATCTCCTCCTGATTGGATCAAAGACACCTGATTGACTTTCATGCCTAAGGCGGGAGTAGAACTCATAGTGATTGGCCCAAAGTCATCCAGTCAGCTTTCGTGCCTAAGGTGGGACTAGAACTCTCAGTCACCTGGTGATTGGCTCAAATTCACCCAGCTGGCTTTCACGCCTAAGGCTGGATTTGAACTCCTGGTCTCCCAGATACTAGACCTAGCCACTAGACCAGGGGTGTCAAACTCAAGTGTCACATCTGGCCCGTGGGGTGCTTAGATCTGGCCCACAGGGATACCCTGGAAACAACCCGCGGTACCTCTGCCAGCAAAAACAGAACTTGGCATCTCGAGCTCCATTTTTGCTGGCAGTGGATTGCAGGAGGCCATCGTAGCCAGAAACAGAACTTGGGAGACTGTTATCGCTGACAGAGTGCTTAGGTCACCACAGGTGCCCCCAACATGAGTGATGTCGAGCTGGCCACGCCCACCATGGCCACGCCCACCATGGCCATGCCCACTAGCCCCCCCCCCAAGGTCAAACACAACCCTGATGCTGCCTTCATTGACATTGAGTTTGACACTCCTGCACTAGACCAAACTGGCTCTCTCGTTTTGGTTGGCCTAGGCCCGAGATGGTGAACTTATGGCATGCAGAGCCCTCTCAGTGGGCACACATGCCGTTGCCAGCTGTTCTTCTGGTTTCTGACACACACAGGCACGCCGGCCAGCTGGTCTCCAAAAAGAGGCCATTTTCTGGGCCATTTTTCAAGCTGTTTTTCAGGTGTTTTCTGAGGCATTTTCAGGCCATTTTTGGTCTGAAAAACAGCCTGAAAAATGGCCTGAAAACATACTGAAAAATGGCCTGAAAAGGTCCCTGAAATGCTCCCAAAACAGGCATGCACGTAATGACCAGCTGTTTTTTGGTTTTGTGGAGCTCTGGGAAGCGCACATGTGTGGGCATGCATGGATGTTTCGGTTTGGGCACTCAATACCAAAAAGGTTCACCTTCACTGGCCTAGGCTGCCTTTCAGTAGAAGAAATTGTTTCTAAGTGTTAGTTCTGATCTTCTCTGGATTTCACAGCAGAATTTGGAGCTCATTTTCAAGGAGAAATTAGACTTGCTAGTGGCTACATAAAGCAGCCCATTTTAAAGTAAGACGTTGGGGCGAATGACTGAATGTGGTTCCTTTGTCTGCTTCTCCTAGCTTGAAAAATGTGCAATGCACCACTATGTCTGGCTCCTGCATCAAATCAAATCAAAGGCCAAAGATATTGCACTTTGTTTAAATAGGAAGGATTGGAACAGATTTAGTGCCAATATTTTTAGGTCAATGGGACATTTCAAGTGAGTTCATTATGATCCTATCCTATAATATGAAGTTTTCCTAGAAATTATGGGTGAAGCATTCTACAGGAATGTGACGTGAGACAATAATAAGAACGGTCTTCTGTAAAAATGTACTTCAGTTGTGGAAGAGCATCTACTTTAATTTATATCTTGATCTTTGGGCTGCTGCATAGAATAGAGAATCTGTTCTAACCCAAACCTTGCTCCATGGAAACAAACACGAAACAGAGGTAACAGCAAAACCTTTTAATGATTCTTTACGAATTGCGTTCCTTCATGGTTAAAAGGCTGTTTTAAACTAATGGTCTCTGATAAGAATGAGCCTTGCCAAGGTTGTGCAAGGCTGCCAAGAACATTAGATAAAGTTTCAAACACAAAGAGTCTCCAAACACCAACCAAGATACTCCGAACGTCCACAAGGCCTGAGTGCAAAAACTTCGTTGCTTCCTGCAAAGAACTCCAGTTTCTCAGCTGGTTTTTATCACTTCAAGGAGGGCCATTACCTTGCAGCCTTACTCCCGAGTCGCCCATGCTGCTGCAGCTGCTCTTTCCTTCGAGCAGCCCTACGTGTATGTGCACTGGGCACAGGCTCCTCGAGGACCTCTTCATCACTGCTGCCAGCCTCCACAATCTCTGAAGGCAGCATTTCACTCCCTGATGGTCCTGGCCCCACCCCTGCATCCCACGCAGGGCCCTCATCTGAGTCCTCATTCTTCGAGACCTCAGCCATCCGCATCTGCTGCCGGCAAACCACAATAGAATCCTGGAAATGCACAAATAGGGGAAACTATCTGGGGTGATGTCAAGAGATTATGGGATACACCATAAAACAAACTAAATTAGTCTAATATCGATATTTTCTAGCAGATGCGGATAGTGATTTGGTAGCTATAGCTTCCTTTAATTTTGGGGGGAGGGGTACATGGGATTTAGGGTTGGGAGGGCAATACATCATCACCATGATTATCTAATACAACCGGATGGAACCAAGTTTTTTTTCCTGTCTCCCCTGATCTTTGCTACGAAGATTGTTGGACGAGCAGGCATAAAAACAGCCAGGGAAGTATTTGAAACCTGGGAAACAGGCCCCTCATCAGTCAACAGCTGATTTATCACCAGCTTATCAAATACTAGTTATCAAATACTAGTACCCAGGGATGGGATCCGACAGGGTTAACTAGCAGTTCGGTTGATTTACGAGGTTCGATGATTTATGATGTGCTTCCCTGCATGCTGCCAGTAAATCGTCATCAGCATGCTGCATGCAGAGGAGCAGCCTTTCAAAAAGCCCTTTTTTCCTGCTTTTTAAACTGCAGCTGTGCCTTGCACGGCAGCTGAAGTTGAAAAAAATCAGGAAATAAAGGTCAGGTAAGAGCCCGGGTAGGTGGATGGACATAAACATCAGCAGACATAGAACCGGTTCTATATCTGCTGGTCTTCAGAGCTACCGGTTCTACAGAGATGGACAGAACCGGTAGAAACCCACCCCTGCTAGTATTAATGCTTCACTACAAAATTATGTGACTGGGCTTAGTTTTTGGGGAGGAAAATAAAGAAAAAAATTCTGCCTCTGCCTCCCAGCGTCCATCGGTATTCATCTGGGTAGCGTCCTGTCAGTGTGTGAGAGAGTTGAGGACTGTTTGGAAACTGAAACAGTATATGCTGCGTGAGCAAGAAGAAGACATTAAGGAGCCTAGGCATGGCTTAGCTCAAGTGTTCTGTACTAAAGCTGCTTGCTGCTGTGAAACTAAAACTGAAACTCCTCTCCTCTGCTTGTGTTTTGCATTTGGAACAGATTTCTTTTCAGGTGGGGAGGGGCAGTAGAACTACTTAGCATTAGAGCGTGTTAATAATAATATAGGAAATACTAACGCTCTGATGATCCTTTCTTAGTGAGCACCTAGAAGCCAAGAGGAACATATGTGCCAAATTACAAGTTTGTAGGATTTATGGTTCTGGAGATTTTGTGACTGGTATTTCGCTTTTATCTGTCTGTCTGTCTGTCTGTCTGTCTGTCTGTCTGTCTGTCTGTCTGTCTGTCTGTCTGTCTGTCTATCTATCTATCTATCTATCTATCTATCTATCTATCTATCTATCTATCTATAATCTCTCTCTCTCTCTCTGTATCGTCTATCTATCATCTACCTATACTGACCTACTGTCTGTCTGTCTGTCTGTCTATCTATCTATCTATCTATCTATCTATCTATCTATCATCTCTCTCTCTCTCTGTATCATCTATCTATCATCTACCTACTGACCTACTGTCTGTCTGTCTGTCTCTCTCTCTCTTATCTATCTAGCTATCTATCATCTCTCTTTCTCTGTATCATCTATCTATCATCTACCTACTGACTGACTGACTGACTGTCTGTCTGTCTGTCTGTCTGTCTGTCTGTCTGTCTGTCTGTCTGTCTGTCTGTCTGTCTATCTATCTATCTATCTATCTATCTATCTATCTATCTATCTATCATTTCTCTCTCTCTGTATCATCTATCATCTATCTATCTATCTATCTATCTATCTATCTATCTATCTATCTATCTATCTATCTATCTATCTATCATCTCTCTCTCTCTGTATCATCTATCTATCATCTACCTACTGACCTACTGTCTGTCTGTCTGTCTGTCTCTCTCTCTCTTATCTATCTAGCTATCTATCATCTCTCTTTCTCTGTATCATCTATCTATCATCTACCTACTGACTGACTGACTGACTGACTGTCTGTCTGTCTGTCTGTCTGTCTGTCTGTCTGTCTATCCATCCATCCATCCATCCATCCATCCATCCATCCATCCATCCATCCATCCATCCATCCATCCATCCATCCATCCATCCATCCATCCATCCATCCATCCATCTATCTATCTATCTATCTATCTATCTATCTATCTATCTATCTATCTATCTATCTATCTATCATTTCTCTCTCTGTATCATCTATCATCTATCTATCTATCTATCTATCTATCTATCTATCTATCTATCTATCTATCATTTCTCTCTCTGTATCATCTATCATCTATCTATCTATCTATCTATCTATCTATCTATCTATCTATCTATCTATCTATCTATCTATCTATCTATCTATCATTTCTCTCTCTCTGTATCATCTATCTATCATCTACCTGCCGACCTACTAATAGCCAGCCCTCAGCATCCCAACCAATATCTAAAAAGCCACATACAACAGGCACCAGACACAGAACAGCCCAAAGCAAGTACTCTGCTAGAGAGGACCTCCCTGAAGATGGGCTCCAGCATGAGTTCAAATGCTCAGGAGACAAAACCCTCTGGTCCCAGTGACCGACCCAGATTAGATCCTGCAATAATAATTAGAGCCAAGATTGAATAACGACAACGTATACATTTAAAATCTCGGCAGCATCTTAGAAGGATGAGTGCGAGGGGATTCTTTTTTTGGTATTCTCAGCCTTTAGAAGGGCTTGAATCATGGCATCTCTCGCAGAGACAGAAGTCTACCGAAGTCTAACCTGTTTCAGAGCCTCGGGGGAATTCAGTGGAGCATTGAGAATCATCCTGTTATTAAAAAAAAAATTTCAGCAAGTTACATCATGGTACTGATGGACTTGAGGAATGAATGAGAACGGCCTTAGGGCAGAGGTAGAAATAATGAACGCTGCGTAAACCACAAGCCTTCCTAGCCAGGGGGGGATTGAGCTGGCAGCCTGCCATTTTCTTTTGTCATCTTTTTGCCAAAGCAAATTGCTGAGATATCTTTGAGACAATGGGACCCTGCTGCTTCACTGAGCTCAATCCAAGTTAAGTCAAAAGGCCTCCCTCCTGTTTCGGAACGTTCCCCGACCATCTGGACCAGATCTGGGGAGGAGTGGGGGGGGGGGGGAGCAGGTGGTTGACCACAGGAGAGAAGAAGAAATTAATCTGCCTCTTGTGTCTTTCTTTCTTTCTTTCTTTCTTTCTTTCTTTCTTTCTTTCTTTCTTTCTTTCTTTCTTTCTTTCTTTCTTTCTTTCTTTCTTTCTTTCTTTCTTTCTTTCTTTCTTTCTTTCTTTCTTTCTTTCCTTCCTTCCTTCCTGCCTGCCTGCCTGCCTGCCTGCCTGCCTGCCTGCCTTCCCTTCCTCTCTCTCCCTCCCTCTCCCTCCCTTTCTTTCTTTTCCTTCTTTCCTTCTTTCCTGCCTGCCTGCCTGCCTTCCCTTCCTCCCTACCCTTCCCTCCCTCCTTCCCTCCCTCCCTCATTCCCTCTCCCTCCCTCCCTTCTTTCTTTCTTTCTTTCTTTCTTTCTTTCTTTCTTTCTTTCTTTCTTTCTTTCTTTCTTTCTTTCTTTCTTTCTTTCTTTCTTTCTTTCTTTCTTTCTTTCTTTCTTTCTTTCTTTCTTTCTTTCTTTCTTTCCTGGTGGGAATATTACTGTGAATCATCCACTTCGTGCTTCTTAAGGGTCTCAGATATGCAGAGAATGGTAAGAGAACGGAAGTGCACATAATCGCCGTCTGTTAGCACTGCTAGGAATCGTTTGTTGCAAAAACAGAAAGAGGAGCAAAGTTGCAATCTAATTAATATGTAATGGACACTTTGAACTCATAGAACACAATTGCCTGCACAGCAGGGGAGTTCTAATTAGGAACCTATTTGGAAGATACTAATCTTTGCTGGCAGATCTTCAAGAATGGAGCCGGCTCCTTTGCTGTCACTCCACAGTTTCTCTTCTCAGCAGCTGAGAGATTTTGTCTTGATTTCTGTTTCACTGTCAAGATGGGGACTAGCTGCAAGATGGAAATGTGACACCATAAAATGAAGGGTTTCCTCCTCTCTGAGGCACCCCTCTTTAATGTGGTCCTATTATAACAACACTACAAACAGACTAATTATTATGTCCGACTTAAAGTCATTTTGGATGTAGCGACTAACACAGTTTTCTTTGCATCGTTACACCATTATTGAAGTGATGTAACGTCTGACCTCATTATAGTTATTGTGGCACAGTAATGGTTGGGCGTTATAAATCGCTGGTGAGGAAATGTCAGACTTGAGGGAGGAATTAAATGTTGGGAAGAAAAGTGCAGGGTTGGAGCAAATATCACTTTTCTTATTCAGGGAATAGAATCCGGATCTCAGTTAGACCCCAATAGGCTCTGATAAGAACTCTTTGGCTCATGATTCTGAACTGATAGCTTAGTTTCTGGATTAGAATCTGGTTTTGAATTAGATTCCCCTACTTCTGCCTCTGGCAATAACAACAGCAATAACACTTAGACTTATATACCGCTTCATAGTGCTTTAGTGCCCACTCTAAGTGGTTTACAGAGTCAGCATACTGCCCCCAACCTCAGAAGGAAGGTTGAGTCAGTGGGTCAGGATCGAACTCCTGACAGTGAGCTGAGTTAGCCTGAAATACTTCATTCTAATCACCGTGCCACCATGGCAGTAGAATAGAACAGCAATAGCACTTAGATTTATATACTGCTTCATAGTGCTTTAGAGCACTTTCTAAGTCAGTGGTGTCAAAATGTCAGCGCACAGACTGGATGCATCATGTACAGGCCACGCCCACCCCAGCTCCACAAATGGGAAAAATATTATGAAATATCACATGACTGCAACATGACATGGCAAGTTTGACATCCGTGCTCTAAATGGTTTTCAGAGTCAGCAAATTGCCCCCAACAATCTGGGACCTCATTTAACCAACATCAGAAGGATGGAAGGCTGAGTGAACCTTGAGCCAGCCAGAATTGAACTTCTGGCAGTGAGCAGTGAATTAATACTGCATTCTAACCACCGAACTACTATGGCTCTTAGACTCTATTGCTCATGATACTGAGCCACTGGTTTGGTTTTTGGATCAGGATCAGGATCTGAATTAGATTCCTGAACCAACCAGCTTAGCTTCTGATTCCCAAGTAGTGTTGTTATCACCTGGTAGAAAGTCCACATTTTGAGAAATGTAGGAATGCTAAGTTATAACTCTGGCTCCTTGGGAGAAATGGCTTCATTGGAGACAAGATCTAATGAGAGTCAGCTGTGCCCTCCAAAAGTTTCAGTCAGTTGACCCTAAAACCATACACAAAAAATGAATCCATTGCTACAAAGAACATTTTAAAATATTTGGAACCCTCAACCTTATCTTGCTATCACAAGTGTTTATGTCCATAAGCTTTGTGCCAAATGATGAAATTGCAATTGGATAGTACAAACTCCTGGACCTCTGTAATGTGTAGTACAATGCTGTGAACACAAGTAAAAAGGGACCATGGTTTGCATTAGTGATGGTATAACACATGTGTGGAAAGAAATATTCATTCTTCAGATCCAAGCCAGGAAAAAGGCACTGAAGACAAAATGGAGGCTGGAGGCTGATTGGAAAGAGAGTCCGTTTATTGATGAAGCAGAACCACCAAGCACATGTGATTCTGGGCATCTGACCACATGGAGTTGAGGAGGAGCGGGTTATACCTTCTCTGAGCTTTGCACTTGAGCTTCCTGTTCCTGTGCAAGAACATATTTTCTATTGTAGAGGTTATGTAGGGGGGTCATAGCTGGCTCTATAGGTTGTCTGAGCTCCCTGGTTTGGTTGAAGTTTGCTGCTGAGATGATGTTCATTGAGGCTTGTGTTCTGAAAGGGTGTTGGGCAATTCCTATTATGGCTTAATGGCTTTGTCTTAGTTTGGATCTTGAGTGTGGGCTAATCCTATCACTTTGCCTTTGTTCAGATTTTGCTGCAGGGAGTAGTGGATTACCAAATCTGCATTTCTAAAAGCTGCCCCAGCTCAGTATCTGCTGAGGGGCAGGGAGCTGGGGCTCTGAGTTTCTGTCTCCCATAAGATTCTTTTATTTCTCTTCTAGAGGAAGTATTTTATCCTGCCTTTTAAAAATATTTCTCAAAATATTTCATTCTTCTAGGAGAGGGGTGGGTGCTAACTTTCTACACATGTTTTGCCATTTTCATATTGTTGTGGTATGTCCTGGGCATGAATACTTGCAATTCAGATCTCTGAACTGTCACCTGAAGCTCAGCCTCAAGGTGAGTTCAATCACCTTTTAGTCTGGGGGATCTGTTAATTCTGGATTTGATTTAGATCCCTCCTTGGCCTGCTGGGAGAGTTAATTCCTACACTGTCAGTGAAAAACATGACAGCAACTCTGAAAATAAAGTAGCAAAGGACAGATAGAGATGGAGAAGGACCACTTCATCTTAAAGTGGGGGATGCCATTACATTGGGAGGGAAGGAACAAGACACAGCAGATATTTTGAAACCTGGGCTTCGGCTTCCTAACCTTCTGAAAAATACAATTCATCAGAAGTACTTTGATTTTTTTGTGAGCTTGATTAAGTTGTTCAATCTTGTGAGGTAAAGCCTGACACCTAGTGACTTTCTCTGGGCAGACTTAGTGATTGATCTTAATAGCCTTAAAATTCCCCCTGTGCTCCACATGAATCTGTAAAGAACAGAATAACCAGGATTGAAGCCCCATATATTAGTCCATACTTTGAACTGTTCTTAGATGGAAGCAGGAGTAAATTACAAAAGCTTTGGGTTTCCTTGAAGACCCAGCAGCTGGGCTGTACCTTGTATACTGGGACATGGGGAAATCTATGTCCTTTGCCACATTTTGACCTCTCTATGCTTGGTATAGCAGACAATTACAGCAATGCCCTTGGTCAAGAAATGAGCTGTGCTGAATCAGTTCAAAACCTGGTTATTCTTCCATTGGGGCCCTTCAATTGCCAGCCAGCAGACTGTTGGAAACCAACAAATGTATTATCACATTTATCCCAAAAGTGCTTTTTCACAAAACGACTAGCCTTTCTTGTTATTCTTTGTAGATGTTTCTCTTCTCATCCAAGAAGCTTCTTCATCTCTGACTGGATGGTGGGCAATGGAAGGATTTATATTCCTTGGAGACAGCTGGTCATTTGCATTTCTTTAGAGAGTTGTTGAGGCCACTTGGAGCAGTGGTGGGATTCAAATAGTTTTACTACCAGTTCTGTGGACATGGCTTGGTGGGCGTGCAGAGCAATAAAAGAAGACCCAGCTGACCAGCTGGGACTTGGGAGGCAGAGAATAGATGGAGGCAGGGCCAGTCAAAGGTGGTATTTGCCGGTTCTCCGAACTACTCAAAATTTCTGCTACCGGTTCTCCAGAACTGGTCAGAACTTACTGAATACTACCTCTGAGTGGCACAACCTGAGCTCTTTTGCTTTGCCCCAAAAGCCAAAATATGCAGCATATTAAACTTGGCTAGTGCTGAGCGTGGTTAATAATTTTGTACCATGGAATGGATGATGAGCAAACTCATCATTTTATGAATAAGTCAATGGGTTACTACAGTACCATTCCTTGGGAGATAATAGAATAACAGTGTTGGGAGGGACCTTAGAGGTCTTCTAGTCCAACCCCTAGCTCAAGCAGGATACTCTATGGACACTCTATTGGACACTTAAACTAATGGCTGTCCAATCTCTTATTAAAAACCTCCAGTGTTGAAACATTCACAACTTCTCAAGGCAAATTGTTACACTAGTTAATTCTCCTTAGTTGTAGGTTGGTTCTCTCCTTGATTAAGGGTAAAGATAAGGGTTGCCCTCTCACATACATGCTAGTCATTTCCAGCTCTAGGGGCAGTGCTTATCTCTGTTACAAAGCCAAAGAGCTGGCACTGTCCGAAGACATCTCTGTGGTCATGTGGCCGGCATGACTAAACACCAAAGGCGTACAAACGCTGTTACGTTCCCACCAAAGTAGTCCCTATTTTTCTACTTGCATTTTTATATGCTTTCAAACTGCTAGGTTGGCAGAAGCTGGGACAAGTAACAGGAGCTCACTCCGTTACACATTGCTAGGGATTTGAACCACCGAACTGCCGACCTTTCTGATCGACAAGCTCAGCATCTTAGCCACTGAGCCACCGCATCCCTAATCTAATAAAACTAATCTGCTTGATTAGTTTTCACCTATTGCTTCTTGTACCACCTTCAAATGCTTTGGTAAATAGTTGAGGCCCCTCTTTTTTGCAGCAGCCTCTCCGGTATTGGAACTTTAGGAGCTTAATATTTTAAAATAAAATATGACCCTAGAAAGGTTTCTTGCAGTTTCAACGCAACTTCATGCGAGTTACATTCAGATAGAGATCAGCCAGGCATCTGTAGAGAATGCTTTCATTTTGATTTCTTCCCTGACCAGATTGGGCTGGAGGATCTCCACTGACACTCCACCCATTTGTTTCTGTAAATGAATCTTACTCCATTCTTTGTCACACAGAATGGAAATCCAATGGATGGATAGATCGGTAATCCGATGAATACCTGTATTTTTTGTGACCTGGAGGAAAACTCTTAAGCCCAGTGCTTTGGTGATAATGTGAGTTCTTCCTTTAACTGAAGGCTCCTGGAACAAACTGCTCTTGGTTTTGTTTACTGATTTAAAGAAGGGTTTTTAAGGGATTGATGTTCCAGGTATACCACAAATTGTTTTTTTTTCAATTGAGAACCTTAGTCACCACTGACAAAAAAGAAAAAAAAAATTGACAGGGCGGGCAACTTACAGATGCATTTTGTAGAGATGTCAAGTGCACTTTATTAAGGAATCTCTAGAATTCTCTAGAATAGAATAGAGCTGAAAAGGACCATGAAGATTTATTTATTTATTTATTTTATTTATTTATTATTTTATTTTATCAAGCAATTATAAGATAACAGGTAGAAGTATAACATAGTTATGAATACATGAAATGGATACATATAAGAAAAATAAAAAGAAACAATAGGACAGGGACGGTAGGCACGTTGGTGCGCTTATGCACGCCCCTTACAGACTCTTAGGAAAGGGGTGAGGTCAATAGTAGACAGTAATGTTTTTGGGGTTTGGGGAAGAAACCACAGAGTCAGGTAAGTATTCCAGACATTGACCACCATGTTGCTGAAGTCGTATTTCCTGCAATCAAGTTTGGTGCGGTTAACCTTGAGTTTGTATCTATTGTGTGCTTTTGTGTTGTTATGGTTGAAACTGAAGTATTCATTGACAGGTAGGACATTGCAATGTATGATTTTATATATTATACTTAGATCGGACTGAAGGCGGCGTAGTTCTAGGTTTTCTAGGTCTAGAATTTCAAGTCTGGTGGCATAAGGTATTCTGCAACGAGTAGAGGAGTGGATATCTTGTAGTCCAGCCCCCTGCTCAAACAGGAGAACTATACCATTTCAGATGAGTGACTCTTTCCTTAAAAACCTCCAGTGATGATTTCCGAAGGCAAGCTTTTCCACTGGTTAATTGTCTTCACTGTTAGGAAGTTTCTCCTTCATTCCAGGTTGCTTCTCTCCTTGATTAGTTTCCATCTATTGCTTCTTGTCAGGTGCTTTGGAGAATAAGTTGTCCCCCTATTCTTTGTGGTAGCCTCTCAAATACTGGAATACTGCTATCATGCCACCCCTTAATTCTTCTTTTCTTTAGACTAGCCAATCCCAAAACTTGCAGCCGTTCTTCATATGGTTTAATCTCTTTAATCTATTTGTAGAAATAAAAAGAAAGTGTTGCACTTTATGATCTGGTATCAACCGTCTGGCTAGTGAACTCAAGAAAAAGTAGACACTCTCAAGAACTTTGAAATCCCCAAAGCAAAACTTTATTGAAGACACCATTTTGGTACTGAAGAATCAAAACCAGCTCTGGTTTTACCCAGACAATGCCTGTATAGCCAAACAACAGCTTCATTACTCCTCACCCTTGGTTGGTCACACTGTCCAATTATGAATTGTCCTTTTGTTTTGAGAACTGTTCACTTTTCTGTAGGACACCTGCAATCAGAGGCCTTGGTGGTTTCTTGGCTCTCACGGTCTATCTCTGGCACGTCTGCTTTCTTTCTCCCTTTCCCTCCCCCCAGTTCTCTGACAGTTGAATAAGTGATAAGACCTAAATGTTTCAAAAAGAGTTCTGAACTCTATAATTCAAAATTTGGTTCTTGATAAGAATAGACTGTCCAATAATTTTCATTATGCTATTTCACATCCACATTTTTTAAGCATTCCACAGTCCACAATCAACCACAGGGATTGGAAGAAGGGATGTGTTCTGTTGAGATCCACAGCTGTTAAGAAAGCATAATAAACAGTTCGAGGCCTCATGGTTTAAAGACACATTTAGAAGGGTTTTCGGAATGGATAATTCCAGATGGATGATTCATCGGTTGTGATACGTGTATGTGTGTGTGTGTGTGTATGTGGGAAATGGAAGGACAACTGATTATTTTGGATGAGAAGTAAAATGTTTTGTTTTTTCTCAAGCAAAAAACAGTCCAGCTGCCTTTAGAAAAAGCACCTTTGAGACAACTATGACCTGAATGATGGAGAATCTCCAGAAGCTCACAGAACTTTGCTTCCACATTAAAGTTCAGAGCTTCAATACTCTTCCTATTCTGCTTTTTAAAAGTCCAACTTTTGCTTCCATTGAAGAAGGTACTCCTCAAATCTCACAAGGTGTATCATGATTTGTACAATTCTGATTTTTGGAGGTATAAAACGCATAACAGCATTTTAATATCTTTTCCAAGACCTTGGCTGCTCTGCCAAGTCTCTGGTGTATTTCTCGACTGTTTGTTTCCTTACTGTTGATTATTGATCCTGTTGGAAGACATATCCTTCTGGGTTCATTTCCAAGTGGGGAAAAAGACGCTGGAATCATGGAAGTTGCTTGGAAAGAAGGTTTAATGGTGGACAGGACCACATGGCTTGGAGATCCTGAGTGAAAAGGGAGATCACATGCTTCAAGATGTTGGGTGAAGAAAAAAAAGGACCGAGATATTGAGAGTGCCTGAGTTTTATACCAGTGGTTCTCAACCTTCCTAATACTGCGACCCTTTAATACAGTTCCTCATGTTGTGGTGACCCCCAACCATAAAAATATGGCTCGGTTCCTAAAACCATCGAAAATCTGTGTTTTCCGATGGTCTTAGGTGACCCCTGTGAAAGGGGTCAACCCCCAAAGGGGTCGTGACCCACAGGTTGAGAACCACTGTTTTATACCCTCTGTTGCGCTGCACCTTAGTGTTTCCTGTTCCTGTGTAAGAAATATATCCCATTGGCTGTCAGACTCCCAGGGGCGGGGGTCTTAGCTAACTTTGTAGGCTTTGTCTGTGTCCCAGGCTTGTTTGAGTGCTGGCTGATATAATCTTCCCAGGTGGCATATGGTGAGATGGGTAGAGGGCTAATCCTATATTTTGTTATGTACAATAGACTGGGTCAGGCCTTAATAGCCCATTGACAAAGATGGAGGGGGGCTGAGTTTCTGCCATTTTGAGTTTCTACTTCTCTTTTAGGGGAAATGTTCTGCCTTTTTAGTATATCCTAAAACATTTCATTTTTCTAGGAGAAGGGTGGGTGCTAACCAGTGGTGGGATTCAAATTTTTTTACTACCGGTTCTGTGGGCATGGCTTGATGGACGTGGCAGGGGAAAGACACTGTAAAATCTCCAGTCAAAGATGGTATTTGCCGGTTCTCTGAACTACTCAAAATTTCTGCTACCAGTTCTCCAGAACTGGTCAGAACCTGCTGAATACCACCCCTGGTGCTAACTTTCCACAATCCTAAAAGGCAGAAATTATCCATCACTTCAATATCTCCGTTCTCCTTCTGTTTAAGAACCTCATATAATGAAAAGTACCTTATGTTTAAGTTTAGGTCACCTTTTTCTTCCTTATGCACCAGAACTATTCAGCTATATTTATCTGTGATGATTCAGAGAAGAGTATCCATTTTGATGGAAGATGTTATAATTGTTCTGTTTCCTTTTTCTGGCATTCTGGGTTGCTGCAGGGCAAGGTACTATATATAAAAACAAGGTGCAAACCCCCACCCTCACTAGAACTGATGATTTTACCTAGTCAGGTAATGAAATATCTGCAAGCAAACAGCTGAACTCAGAGAGCACAAAGGGTTCCATACTCCATCCCTATGCATTCTCTTCTATTGTCGTTGTTAGTTGCGAAGTTGTGTCCAACCCATCGCGATCCCATGGACAAAGTTCCTCCAGGCCTTCCTGTCCTATTCCTCTTCTATGAATATGATTTTATTGTTACAGCTTCAGCACCACTTACAACAATAAAATAGTGGTAATCAAATAGTAATTCTAAGAATATTCTTAGCTTCTGCTCCCCCCCTTTCATTAAATTGTCTCCAGTTTTTGGAGACGGCCAAGAAATATAGGAAATCCTCAACTTACAGCAGTTTTTTTTAGCAACCATTCAAAGTTACAACGGCATTTTAAAAAGTGATGGTTTGACTGTTATTCACACTTTGCAGCATCCACATAATCAAAATCCAGGCTCTCAGAGACTGGCTCATATTTATGACAGTTGCAGTGTCCTGAGGTCATGTGATTCCCCCTTTTGCGACCTTCTGGCAAGCAAAGTCAATGAGAAAGCCAGATTCGTGTAACAACCATGTTATTAATTTACCAACTGCAGTGATTCACTTAACAACTGTGGCAGGAAAGGTCATAAGATGGGGCAAAACTCATTTAACAAATGTCTCACTTAGCCACAGAAATGTTGGTCTCAATTGCGGTCATAAGTCAAGAACTACCTGTATTCCTACAGTTTTCCTGGCAAGAATTTTCAGAAGTGGTTTGCTATTGCCTTCCTAGGGCCGGGAGAAAGTGACTAGCCTCAAGTCACCCAGCTGGCTTTGTCTCGAAAGCAGGACTAGAACTCACAACCTTTCAGTTTGTACCCCTGATGGCTTAACCACTACACCTAGCTGGAATGGACCACTGTTGTCTTTTTAAAAGCCGACCAGGACTGTGCACTGGTGTATAAATATGAGATAATTTTAATCTCTCTCTCTCACTCATTCACACACACATACACAGAGTTCTCCTCAACATAAGACCCAATCTTATTATTTTTTGCCTCCAAAAGAGGCATTAGGTCTTATTTTGGAGGGATATCTTCCACTGCTCCATGGATAGCTCCATCCAGCAGGAGCCCATGTGGCTGCTGCTGGCCCACTTCTTCTCTAGCCGCTTGCTGCCACTTGTATGTAGTGCCTCCAGCTTCCATTGCACTCAGTGACCTTTAGGAAAAGCCTGTGCAGGTGAGAAATGCAGATTGACGTGCGCAGCACCTCCCGGCCTCCATTTCATCGTCAGGGGAAAATGGAGCCTGGGGGGCAATGTGCACAAGTGGTGACAAGCAGTCGCAGAAGAAATGGGACGATAAGGCCAGACAGGTGTCAGGGTGTAGGAGCCCTGGCTGCAGCTGCCTTAAGGTAACTGGCTGTAGGGCTTGTGGGGCAGCTCCACCCCCTGATCCATGCCCTAGCTTGATATTTACCCATGCGCCTTACCTAATCTTGTGTAACTGGAGTGGGCAGAGTCTTAACTAGGGCTTATTTTTTTGGGTGGGGTAGGGCTTATATTGGACATGTGTAAAAATCAAGCTAGGTTTTATTTTCAGGATAGGTCTTATTTTTAGGGAAACTACATACACATACACACACACACACACACACACTCACACATGTATATAAATTTGTTTTCGTAGATTTTCACAGTTACAGGTATGCAGGTCTTGGCATGTTCGGGTGTTTTTTCCCATGTAAGATTGAGAGTATCTTGGCGATGTTTCGACAAGGTCCCACTCGCCATCTTCAGGCTGGTGCTTTCGGCTTCGTGCTTGTATGAGCAAAGCGTGATCGGAGTTGCCGTCTCTCTATAAATACTGGTGTGGAGGTGTGGTGTGCTGGCTCTGTTGTAAGCAGGCTGATTGGCTGTGTTGTTATTTCTTGATGGGTTGATGGAGTTGATGTTTGCTGATTGGTTGGCTTTTTCGTAAGAACATGTGTGGCTGAGGTATTGGCTGTGTGTCTATCAGCCTCCTGTGTTGTAACGACCTGGCTGTGTGATGACCTTCTGAGTTCTATTGTTGTAACATCCTGGGTCTTGTGCTGTAATCTCCTGGGTCGTTGGCTGTGTTGTAACATCCTCAGCCACACATATTCTTACGAAAAAGCCAACCAATCAGCAAACATCAACTCCATCAACCCATCAAGAAATAACAACATAGCCAACCAGCCCGCTTACAACAGAGCCAGCACACCACACCTCCCCACCAGTATTTATAGAAAGATGGCAGCTCCGATCATGCTTTGCTCGCACAAGCACGAAACCGAAAGCACCAGCCTGAAGATGGTGAGTGGGACTTTGGCGAAACATCGTCAAGATACTCTCAATCTTACATGGGAAAAGACCTGAACACGCCAAGACCTGCATATATATATTTTGTAGTATATAGATTAAATATTCTGGTGAGAATGTACAAACCCATAAATTTTCAGTGTTGCTCTTTTTCTCAATCCCTGTTCATAATTGCTAAAAGTGCACGATCTCCTTTTACAAAGTGCTTGCATGAATAACCCTTAGAAAACCTTTTGAACAGCTACCTTTGATATATACTTAGCTGACAGTAGCAGATTCCCATTACAAATGCTTTCCATTAATCCCCTGTGCCATATTTTAAAGACGCTGAAATTAAATGCTCATCTCTTCTTCTCTTCCATTAAGTAGAAGAATAACCTGGCAACATGATTGCTAATGTGATTTTGTTTTAGCTGTAATGGAAAAGATTTTGAGGGAATAAAATTTTCCAGAGCAATACCTTGATTTGTACTGGTGTGACAAGAGAAACCAAAGGCCACTTTTACCCAAGTTGATAATTACACTATAGTTAATAAACATGTGTACATTTGTGTAAAATATGGAGGTACTAATTTACATTAGCAACATTACACATGTTAATTTATGCTTTATTAGCTGGTGAAATGGAAAAAGAGAACAAAGTTAGAAAATCAGACAGAGAGCAGGGGGAAGGATCAAATCAAAATGCCACTAAAACATCACACTTAAAAGATGATGATGTTATCATAGGTTTAAGATACAGAAGGATCTTGACAGATTTGAACATTGGGCATTATCTAACACAATGAAATTCAATTGTGAAAATAGTAAGGTTCTGCACTTAGGCAAGAAAAATCAAATGCACAGGAATAAATAAGTGGTACCATACTCAATAATAATAATTATGTCAGGAATCTTGGAGTCCTAATGGACAATCACTTAAATATGAGCCAGCAGTGTGCTGCAGCTTCCCCAAAAAAAGTATTAAGAGAGGATAGGCACAACTGTTAAATGAATCATTGCAGTTGTCAAGTTAGTAACCCAGTTGTTAAGTGAATCTGGCTTCCCCATTGATTTCACTTGTCAAAAGGTCACAAAAGGTGATTACACATGACCCTGGGACACTGCAATCATCATAAATGTGGGGCAGTTACTAAGCCTCCGAATTTTGATCACCTCACCATGGGGTGTGGTTGTGTTGCATTGGAAGAAATATCCATTTGGTTATATCCATGGTTGTGTTGGAAGAAATATCCATCTGGTTCAGTTCCAAGCTGGGAGAAAGACGCTGGAAACAACATGGAGGCTGATTGGAAAGATGGTTTAATGATGAACAGAACCAACAGCAGACCTGGGTCAGCTCACCAATTGGTTGGATGAGTACATGGATTTTTATAAGTTTCAGAGATGCTTCTATGGGGAGTTATGCAATGTCTGAAATGCCATTAGGAGATTGTGCAATGTAGTGAGCTCTGTGTCTTCTGCTAAATGATAGTGGGTTAATCCTATTATGTCCTGAAGGATCACATCCTGTTCATGGACAAGAAGGTCTTTTGTTTTGTAGATAGGCTGGCCCAGTCTTTCTTAATGGGCACCAAATATCTGCTGGTGGGGACCTATTAAGAAATTGTGCGGGCAGCTTCCTGCCTCTAAAAACATGTTTCTCCATTTCTCATTTAGGGAAATATAATATTCTGCCTTTTTTAAAAAAATATTTCCCAAAATATTTCAATTCTTCTAGGAGGGGTAGGCGCTGACCTTTTACAGTTGTAAGTGTGAAAAAGGGTCATAAATCACTTTCTTCATGCCCCTGTAACTTCAAACAGTCACTAAATGAATGTAGTTGTGGCTCCATTCAAAATCCAAGAAAGAAAGTTTTTTTATAGAGAAAATACTTTTACTGAATATGAAGTGGTAGCAGCAAAGATCTGAGGGAAAAGGCACGGAAATTACATATAGAAGGTCATCCAACAATTCAACAATTCAAACTGGACATCCAATCTGAGGTATGTATAATGTCATGTGGGTTCCATCTTCAGCTGGTGTCTCACACATTTGGTATGCCAAGATGGTTGACCTTGGCCTAGAAAAGATAAGTGGCTGCATTTGCGCAGTAAGCAGGAAAGCATCCAAACCTTTAAGATTCACACAACTTCAACTTCCAGCACCCTTCCCCCCAATTATTTCTCCCCCTCATTTCTATGGCAGCCGGAAAGAGTTAAGCAGAAGAAGAAATCTTGGAGGTTGACAGAATGGTTGTAAGTCAAAGACTACCTGTACCAGGAGTGGGATTCAAATTTTTTAACAACCGGTTCTGTAGGCGTGGCTTAGTTGGTGGGTGTGGCTTGGTGGTCATGTGACTGGGTGGACCTGGCTTGGTGGTCATGTTATTGGCTGGGTGTGGCCAGCTCAATATCACTCACATCGAGGCACACATCTCCTTGCTTGGCCTCTCATGACTGTGGGGATGCTGCAACAGATTAAGTGTGAAAAATGATCATAAATCACTTTTTTCAGTGTCATTGCAACTTTGAATGGTGACTCCAGACAAGCAAAGTACCAGCAAAGGAGGGAAAAAAACTCCAGAGAAGTTCCTGAGAGAGGAAGTCTGGAGAATGTAATAAGGGTTAATAGAGAGGCAGTTTTTGTAAGGAACACCAGAATGTTTCCTTCCTGCCTTCCTTACAGGATTAGGCCAGTAATTTCTTTTAACAACTGGTTCTCTGAACTGCTTAGAATGTTAACAACCGGTTCCAGTGAATAGGTGCAAACTGGTAGAATCCCATCCCTGACCTGTACCATTAAATGGGAGTGGAAATGTGGCAGATAAGGTGCAGCTATGTGGCTACTAAAGAGTGCTAATTTGAGACAGCAATGATACATGTGGAGAAAATTCTAGTGATAGGATGGATAAAGACTTTTTAGTAACTCATGAAAATATTGGCGGACCCAGTCAAGAATTCTTTGCAAGCTCATTTCCACTTTCTTGTATCCCGCCCACCCCAAAAAATTGGTAAAATTTAATTCTGAAATGCTAGAAGTTGTTGCTATATATTCTATTTTAATTAACTTGTCTATCTGTTTCAGATCAGGCACAATTCTTTTGGCCTTGAAAGCAATAATGAAAAACGCTTCCTTTTGGAGAAAGCAGCCCGGAGCATCTACCTCCAACTTTCAAAAGTGGACCACTTTTGGTGACTAAAGCTGGGGGAATCCAAAGGTTAATGCAGATGGAAATAATGGCCAAATGGATACTTCCTCAAACTTCTTTTTTTCAAGATTCTTTAAGCCAACATCTGCTGTTTGTCAGGAAATGTTTCTTTCAAAAAATACAGAACAAATGCGAAGCTCCGAATCCGCAATGAAACAGAATCCAGATAAGAAAGAAGAGCTGAACCAATTTTATGGGGCAAATTCGCAGAAATTTGATTTGGCACAAGGTTTTTGTTGTTTGTAATGCTTTTAATGTGTTTCGTTTTCTATACTACCATGGCTGGATGGGGAATTTGGGAAGTTTAAGACTTTCTCATATCTTTAAACTGCCAAGGCTGAGAAACACTGAGTTAGGACCATTGAAAATAAGTAGGAAAATCTGTAGTATTGTGACACATTGAGATTATAATACAACTACGGAAGGAAGGACGGAAGGAAGGAAGGAAGGGAGGGAGGGAGGGAGGGAGGGAGGGAAGGAAAGAAGGAAGGAAGGAAGGAAGGAAGGAAGGAAGGAAGGAAGGAAGGAAGGAAGGAAGGAAGGAAGGAAGGAAGATGTTAAGAATCTAAAATATGCACAAAAATTATTCAGATTTTCTTTTCCCAAAAAAATCTAGATTGCTTGGAAAATATGTACATGGACCATCACTGGAAAGCAACAGAAGATCATAGCCATGGGAATTAGCATGGCTTCTAAAATTAATTTGCTTTATTAGAAAGCGAGAGATTCTCCAAAAATGGTAATTATTTATTAATCTTAAGAATGAAAAGTTTCACAATTGGATGCAGGTTGTGAAATAACTCTCTATTTGATAGTATTGATTGGATTGCTGTGTCTTCTTATTATATATAATTATTGTAATTTTTTTCTTTTAAAAGACAAAATAATTGCACGTTTAATTCAGGTAATTTTATTGTGTTTTATTTTTACATAAGGATGCTGCAAAAGGAGCAGCAGATTTTGTCTAAACCATTACTGTAGAACTTAAATTCTTAAGTTACATATAAAATGACTGATCTAAATAAAACAGACAGGATTTCCCAAGACACTTTCCAAACTTTATGTATTTTGCATAAACAAAAAGCATAACTTTAAATATGCAGCTGCTATTTAACATTCTAAATGAGAAATAAAACCAATCCAGATGTGAGACATCCGATTTTTGGTATTATTAAGACCAAGAATAAATCCCTAGTTTTTTGGAAAATGATCAGGGTATTGCAAAAGAGATAAGACCCCCATGGTATTTAGGGCTTGTAAGTTTTTTCCTCTCCTCTCCTCTCCTCTCCTCTCCTCTCCTCTCCTCTCCTCTCCTCTCCTCACTTCTCTTTTTTCCCCTCCTCTCTCTTTCCACACTCATCCCAGCTCCATGAATGGGAAAAACATCGCAAAACATCACATGATGGCAACGTGACACTATGGTTTAAACACAAGGCAGAAAAAATGTTTTTTTTTCCTCCAAAAATATAGTAAAAATGTAGGCTTTTCTGGCATGCAGACCCCAATTTTAAAAATAAATAACCTCCTAAAAAATTAAATGAGACAGGCTAGTAAGTTGTACCGCTTAGCATCTTAATAAAGGTAGTCCTTGACTTACAATCATTCATTTAGCAGCAGTTCATAGTTAAAATCACCTACAACCAGTCCTCACACTTATAACCATCAAAGTATCCCCCTACAAAACATTTGCCAGACCAATTCTCGAATACAGCTCGTCCACCTGGAACTCGCACTGTATATCGGACATTAACACAATTGAGAGGGTTCAGAGGTATTTCTTGAGAAAAGTACTCCACACCTCCACTCACAATAGAATTCTCTATGCCTCCAGGCTTGAACTTTTGAGCTTGGACCAGTAGTGGGATTCAAATTTTTTTACTACTGTTTCTGTGGGTATGGCTTGGTGGGCATGGCAGGGGAAGGATACTGTAAAATCTCTATTCCCATCACTCCAGGAGAAGGTTACTGCAAAATCCCCATTGCCTCTCCACTCCTGGGGGAAGATTACTGCAAAATCCCATTCCCTCCCGACCCCACTAATATGCTTTCCAGCTCCGTTCTCCTGTGCAGGGCAACAAAAGAAGACCCAGCCGATCAGATGGGACTTGATGGGATGCAGAGAATAGATGGGGGCGAGGACAGTCAGAGGTAGTATTTGCTGGTTCTCTGAAGTACTCAAAATTTCCACTACTGGTTCTCCTGAATTGGTCAGAACCTGCTGAATACCACCTCTGTCCTGGACAATCTAGAACTGAACCGCCTGTGGTCCGATCTAAGCATAGTTCACAGAATTGTCTGCTATAATTGTCACTGCGTTTATTTTGGTTTGTCTGAGGAGCTTCCAAAGAAATTTACATAATAAGCTGGACTGGTTATCAAGTTTCCATAGTAACAAGATATGAGTGTCTTGTGATGTTCTGGTTTACTGCGCATGTGTGCAGGGGAGGGGTCTTACTTCTACTTCATCTTTCATTATAGTCTTTCTTTCGCTTGCTTATTAGAATGGTACTGCTGTTTCTTTTGTTTCTTAGTCATTTTGTAAATAAAGTATGCTGGCAACAGAAAAACACGATTCATTTCCTCTAATTTACAAAACTGAATGTTTTTGTTTTGACAATAATCTTGCCTGTCAATGACTTCTTCAGCCTCAATCACAATAATACCCTGGCAAACAACTGATATAAACTCAAGGTAAACCACTCCAATCTCGATTGCAGAACATTTGGCTTCAGCAACAGAGTGGTCAATGCCTGGAATGCTCTACCCGACTCCATTGTTACAGCCTCAATCCCTCATAGCTTCAACCTCAAACTGTCTACCGTGGACCTCACCCCATTCCTAAGAGGTCCGTAAAGAGGGTGTGCATAAGTGCACCAGCGTGCCTACCGTCTCTGTCTTACTGTCCCCATTTATCTGGGTTTACTTCCTTTGTTCATGTTCATACCTATACTTGTTGTCTTGTACATGTTTGACAAACAAATAAAATAAAAAATAAAATAAATTGTCACATGATCAAAATTCAAGTATTTGGCAACTGGCAGATATTTATGATGGTTGCAGCATCCTGGTCATGGGATTGCCAGTTGTGATCTTCCCAGCTGACTTCCAACAAGCAAAGTTTATGAGGGAAGTGGGATTCATATAAAGACCACATGGTTGGCTGGGGAATTCTGGGAGTTGAAGTCCACACGTTTTAAAATTGCCAAGGCTGGACACTTTTAATTTAAACAGAAAGCCATGGAGAAGTCATCCTTTCATTTCGTACTTCATTTTTTTTGAGGAAAAATGAATCATAGTTGGAAGGGACTTTTAAGAATTCTGTTTTACATTTCTGCTTGGTATAAGATCTGCTAAAGCAGTATGAATAGAATAGAATAGAATTCTTTATTGGCCAAGTGTGGTTGGACACACAAGGAATTTGTCTGATGCAAATGCTCTCAGTATACATAAAAGAAAAGATACATTTGTCAAGAGTCAAGAATCATAAGGTACAACACTTAATAATAGTCATAGGGAACAATAAGCAATCAAATCATACTAGGAAACAGTCAATATAAGTCGTAAGGATACAAGCGGTAAAGTTACAGTCATACAGTCACAAGGGGGAGGGGATGGGTGATAAGGAGTGATGAGAAGATTAATAGTAATAGTAGTGCAGACTTTGTAAATAGTTGAACGGTGTTGAGGGAATTATTTGTTTAGCAGAGTGATGGCTTTCAGGAAAAAACTGTCCTTGTGTCTAGTTGTTCTGGTGTGCAGTGCTCTATAGTGTCATTTTGAGGGAAGGAGTTGAAACAGTTCATGTCCAGGATGTGAGGGGTCTGTAAATATTTTCCCAGCCCTCTTTTTGACTTGTCCAGTATACAGGTCCTCGATGGAAGGCAGGTGGGTGGTAATTGTTTTTTCTGCAGTCCTAATTATCCTCTGAAGTCTGTGTCTGTCCTGTTGGGTTGCAGAACCAAACCAGACAGTTATAGAGGTGCAGATGACAGACTCAATAATCCCTCTGTAGAACTGTATCAGCAGTTCCTGATGTTTATTCAGCATTTGTTTGAAAACATTCAGTGATGGGGAATATACAAGCAGAACTTCACATGAAAGTCTATTTTTCCTCTATTTTTAAAAAAATTATAATCGTTTAAATGTCTATTATGGTATCTCTCCTTAACCTTCCCTGCTGCAGGCTAAACAGTCTTAGTTCCTTTAACTGTTTCTTATGCATTTATTTCCTTAAGCTTTTTAATAACTCTTTTTCTAAAACATCAGTATTTATAACTGGCCTTTAATATATATAGTATTGATATATTTCTGCTGTATTATCACAATTATAATTTCTGCTGTTGACCTGGTCTTACTATGCTATTTTTGTACACCTGATTTTTGTACAGTTTTACCCTTTTTTTTTTAAAAAAAAAAAGGAAAAATATTTCTATGGTACTCAGAGAATTGGGTGGCTCAAAAGTAGAAAAGGAGGAAGATGATGAGGGGAAGGGAAGGGAAGGGATAAGAAGAAGATGATGAGGGGAAGGGAAGGGAAGGGATAACAAGAGAAGGGAGGGGAAAGGAAGGAAAGAGAAGGAAGGGAAGGGAAAGAAAGGGAAGGAAAGAGAAAGGAAAGAGAAAGGAAAGGAAAGGTAGGGAAAGGAAGGAAAGAGAAGAGAAGGGAAAGAAAGAGAAGGAAAGGGAAGAGAAAGAAAAGGAAAGGAAGGGCCAGGCCAGGCAGGGAAGGGAAGGGAAAGCAACAGGGAAGAAGGAAAGAAAAACAGAGGACGAGAGGAAAAAAGAAAAATAGTATAAATAGCTAGCATTCCATCTAGTTTGGAGTTGACACGAGTGTAACTTGTCTTTCTGGTTGATCTAATTGTCCATTAATCAGCATTGATCAGGCCAGGAAAGAGTCATAGGAGTGTCACCTTATCCTTGAATCCTGGAAGATAGATTACCCGACAGCTGTGTGATTCCTCAAAAGCCATGATATCTAATGAACAAGTTTGTCAACTCCCATCCATTTGGTCAGTGACAGGCATTTTTCCAGCTTCCCTCATGCAGATGCCTCCTGCAGCTCTTGTGACTTATTGCTTTCCGAGGAAAATAACTTTCTCTGTCAAGAGCTGACACCTGGCTTCTCAAGTGCCAGTGTGCTTAATTCAGCTCAGTTTTATTTGGAAAAAGAGAGCCAGAATGTGATCCGTCTCCGGCTTTGCTTTCTAATCTGTTTGTCTATATCTCCTGAAGGAAACATTCACAGTTTTTTAAAGCAGACTTGTCTTCTTCTAACTTTCTCTTCTCAAACTCTCTTCTTTGGCTTTTGAAATTTCTGCTTTCACAGTTCATGTGAAGCATCCCACTCAGTGGTGGGATTTAAATATTTTTACTACCAGTTCTGTGGGCGTGGCTTGGTGGGCGTGACATGGCTTAATGGGCGTGGCTTGGTAGGTGTGGCAGGGATATTGCAAAATCCCATTCCCTCCCCACCCCACTAACCTGTTTTCCAGCTCTGTTCTCCTGTGCAGGGCAACAAAAGAAGACCCAACCGATCAGCTGGGACTCAGGAGGCAGAGAATAGATGGGGGCGGGGCCAGTCAGAAGTGGGATTTGCCGGTTCTACGAACTACTCAAAATTTCCGCTACCGGTTCTCCAGAACTGGTCAGACCCTGCTGAATACCACTTCTGATTCCACTGCGCCAATTCTGATGCATGGAGAGTGAGGTTTCTTTGCCCAATGACAGTTCATTGAAGGTGGATTAATGAGGCACTTTTTCACCTACACTTTAGCACATCTCTCTGTGAGATTGGTGTAGAGCAGGTGTGTCCAACCCTTTGGCTTGCCTGGGCTGCATTGAATGAAGAGGAGTTGTCTTGGGCTACATCAGGAGTCCCCAACGTGTGGGCCATGGCCCACGGCTAGGCTGTGGTCTATTGACTACCAGGCCGCATGAGTAGCTGTCTGGTTCATGTGCATGTGTGTGTGGGTGCAAAACCCTACTAGCTTTAACATTGCTGTGAGCATTGCAGGTGCTCACAGTGCCAATCATGTGGTCACTCATGATCCCACTCATCCGAGCATTGCTGCAGGGTGCTCGTGGCCCCACTTGTGCAAGCAATGAGTGTTCGTGTGCATGCACGTGCCTTCCCCTACAACAATCTTTCCTTTGTGCAACATATTTTAGTCAGCTTGTGTTGTGGCTTGTTGGCAGCCGGCCCTTCCAGCAGCCGAATCAGATGAGGAGGTGCATGGGAGTCAGAACCAAAATTAAGGCAATCTGAGAGCTCCGAGGAGGAAGCTGTCAGAAAGAGAGACAGAGGCGGAGTCTGGGCCATCCCATCAGCCTTCAGATGGAGAGTCAGCAGCCCTCAGGTCTGGAGGTGGCTGATGAGGAAGAGGAGGAACAGCTGAGTCCAGTGCCTCATGCACAGATGTGCAGAAGGCAGAGGAGAGCAGTGGAAATCTATGGGCTGATCCTTGTTATGGAAGAGCTATCACTGTTAGCGAAGCCCCACCCTATCTCTGGGAATAAAAAGCAGGGGGAGGAGTTGAATGGGTGTGGCAGAAATCTATTCATCTCCCAGCTGGACAGACTTGTTAGCTTGCTGTGAGGGTGAGTAACTTTGCAGGGGCTGCTGGGGCTCTTAATAAAGGGAACATTAACTAGAATTTAGAATTTGATTTGTTAATCGCTTACAAGATAATAGATATAAGTAAAACATAGTTATGAATACATGGATACATATAAGAAAAATAAAATATAAAAGAAACAATAAGACAGGGACGGTAGGCACATTGGTGTGCTTATGCACGCCCCCTACAGGCCTCTTAGGAAAGGGGTGAGGTCAATAGAAGACAGTCTAAGGTTAAAGTTTTTGGGGTTTGGGGAAGAAACCACAGAATCAGGTAGAGTATTCCAGACATTGACCACTCTGTTGCTGAAGTCATATTTCCTGTAATCAAGTTTGGTGCGGTTTACCTTGAGTTTGTATCTATTGTTTGCTCTTGTGTTGTTATGGTTGAAGCTGAAGTATTCATTGACAGGTAAGTCAATAAGTCAAGACAGGTAACTACAGAGGGTTTGTCGTGTTTGGGAGCTGGGTCAGAACAGCTTGAGATATTCTAGAACCAGACTGAAGGGATCAGAAAAGGGGGCAAAATATGGAATCATGTTTACTTTCTGTCTCAATTTAACCACGCAATTCACGCTGAAACATTTTTCAAACTTGTGGCTTCAACTGAGACAACTGAGACAACTTAAGCAAGTTCTGGAATCAGCTGTTGATGTCCAAGGAGCTTCAAAATATTTAAAATGCTCAGGCTTCTTGTGCATTAAATATTTTGATGGGATGTGAATACTCCTTTGTCAATTGTGAAATAAAGTGTTCTTATATGGTCTGCATTTTGCTTGAGGCCAACAGCTGAAGAACTCTGACTTTGAAGAGAGGAAAAAAACCTATTTATTAATCTATAGAGATTCTGGAAGCAACAGTTTATTTATTTTATTTTATTTATTTGATTTGATTTGTCAATCGCTTACAAGATAATAGATATAAGTATAAACATGAGTAAGAATACTGGAAATAGGTACAAATAAATGGGGACAATAGGACAGGAGGCATGATGGTGCATTTATGCACGCCCCTTACACACCTCTTAGGAATAGTTTGAGGTTGTCAACAACATTATGTTTAAGCACAACTGCTCAGTTGTAAATTATATTGATTCAGTGGACTCTACTCATAGGTAACATAAGTAGATTTCCCACCAAAGAAAAGCCTAGATGTGTGCTTAGACTAAGGAAAACTACATATATTCAGATTCAGTTGGATCTACACTTACATCAGGGATGGGCTTCAAATAATTTAACAACCAGTTCTCTGCCTGGTTGCTGGGTGGGCATGGCCATGGTGGGTGTGGCCTAGTCAGCCTCCTGCACCACCCTGGGAACAAAAATGGGCAGCGGGGGGGGGGAGGGGAGGGTTTCGCCATCCCTGGGCTCTGGAGGCTCTCTGGAGGCCAGAAAACGAGCCTGTTTCTTGCCTTCTGGAACTTCTGAGAGGCCCATTTTTTTGCTCTCTCCAGCCTCCAGAGGCTTTCCTCAAGCCTCTGGGAGGCTGTTTTTGCCCTCCCTGGGCTTGGAGGGTCTCTGGAGGCCAGAAACAGGCTCATTTCCTGCCTTCCATAACTTCCGGGATGCCCGTTTTTTGCTCTTCCCAAAGCCCAAAAAGGCCCTGAATTTACCTGTGATCCAAAATGGGCTGCGTGGGGACTCCTGGGAGGGGTGGGGCGGGGTGGGTGGGGTCAGCAAGGGGTGGGGTTTGGCAGTTTGCTGAACTGGCCACAAAATTAACAACTGGTTCGCCCGAACCGGTGTCAACCGGTAGCAGCCCACCCAACTTTGAGACTTTTCTTCCCTGAAAAACATATATAAGAAGTACATGGGGAAACAAAAAGAGAAACACTGGGATTCATTTTTGATAAAATGATAAAAAGCTTCCTCCTTGGCTTTTTTCTCTCAATAATAGGTTTTCGCAGCTCTATGAAACACATCTTCCCACTCAAGGTTTACTTTTTTAAAACAAGAAAAACAAAACTGTAGCTGTGTGTTGGTTTTCAGAGATAGACAGAGATTTCAAGTTCAGATTCTGGAATCAATGCTACTAGAATATGTGGGGTCACGAAATTCTTTCCCATTGTTAGTCAAAGTTCAGGGAGATTTAGCCAAATGGAGGCCAAAATGGAACAGGACCTGATGCTTATCTTAAATGGGGGAAGACATATGTGCCATTGTGAGCCTCTTTCATACATGTAGCTTTAGATTTACAACCACAGCTGAGCCAACTTTTCTGTTGCTAAGTGAGACATTCATTAAGTGAGTTTTGCCCCATTTTATGACCTTTCTTCCCACAGTTGTTAAGTGAGGCACTGCAGGTGTTATTTAATACCTTTTAAATTTATTTTAACTTTTCTAATTGTATGTTTTACTATGGCTGTTCACCTCCCCGAGTCCCTTTTTGGGAGAGGGGGGCGGTATATAAATTAAAACAAACAAACAAACAAACAAACAAACAAATAAATAAATAAATAAATAAACTTAATAACAGGATTCTTAAGGGACTCTGGGTTCCCCATTGACTTTACTTGTCAGAAGGTCACAAAAGGGGATCACATGACCCTGGAGCACTGCAACCGCCATAAATATGAGTCAGTTGCCAAGCCTCTGAATTTTGATCACATGACCATAGGAATGCTGCAATGGTTGTAAGTGTGAAAAACGGTCATAATTCACTTTTTCCCCCAGTGCTGTTGTAACTTTGAATGGTCATCAAGCAGACTGTTGTAGGTTGAGGACTACCTGTATAGGCATGTGATATCATGGTGCAGTGTGGTTCTTCCAATGGTGCCACTGGATACTGCCCACCCGTTAAGGCGATACTGAGCTAAACACAAATCAAACTGACATCAGGCCTAAGCTGGTCATTCAGGTTTTTTTTGTTGATCAATGGACCTACCTCTGTCAAAATGCAGGTATGACCTGGATGCTGTGTTCGATCATGCAAGATGGCGTTCATCGTTCTGAAAAGCAGACCCTACTCCTGAGGGAATAACGTTAGGAAAATTATGATGTGATATCATGGTGCATCTTGCCTTAGCCATGAAAGTTGGCTGGGTGACTTTGGGATAATCATCAGGAGACTGTGAGTTCTACTCCAGCCTTAGGCATGAAAGGTGACTGAATGACTTTGGGTCAATCACCAGGAAATTGTGAGTTCTAGTCCCACCTTAAGTATAAAAGCTGATTGGGTGACTCACGGCCAACCACAGGAGATTGTGAGTTCTACTCCTGCCTTAGGTATGAAAGCTGACTGGGTGACTCTTGGTCAACCATCAGGAGACTGTAAATTCTAGACCTGCCTTAGGCATGAAAGCTGACTGTCTCTCTGTCTCTCAACCCAAATCGCCTCACAGGATTGTAATTGTGGGGAAAATAGGAGGAGGAAGGTATATTGGATATGTTAATCATCTTGAGCTATTTGTAAAACAATAAAGGGGGATACAAAGCAACAAGCAAATAAATGCACTCTTTCCAATCTCTTCAAAGTAACGGGTGATAAACAGGGGTGGGATTCAATTTTTTAACAATCAGTTCTGTGGGCATGGCTTAGATGGTGGGCGTGGCTTAGTGGTCATGTTATTGGCTGGGCGTGGCCAACTCAATATCACTCACATCGAGGCATACATCTCCTCGCCTGGCCTCTCATGACTGTGGGGATGCTGCAACAGTCGTAAGTGTGAAAAATGGTCATAAGTCACTTTTTTCAGTGCCATTGTAACTTTAACTGGTCACTCCACACAAGCAAAGTACCAGCAAAGGAAGGAAAAATAACTCCAGAGAAGTTCCTGAGACAGGAAATCTAGTCCTGCCAAGAATGTAATAAGGGTTAAGGGAGAGGCAGTTTCTGTAAGCAACGCCAGAATGTTTCCTTCCTGCCTTCCTTACAGGATTAGGCCAGTAATTTCTTCTAACAACCAGTTCTCCAAACTGCTTAGAATGTTAACAACCGGTACTAGCAAATAGGTGCGAACCTGTAGAATCCCACCCCTGGTGATAAAGCATTCTCAGGTTTTTCCTGGCTTGAAGCAACCCATGGCATTTTAAAAATGGAGGGGAACGCACACAATATAAACCCTGGTATAGTGGAGGAAGATTTAAGTTGGCTTCTCAGTGGGCTAGAGATGAAATGGAAGCAATTAAAAAAATGCCAAGACACGGTTGTGCCCAAGTTGGAGGCAAATGGGAAAAGATATTATTTTTGTATTCTGTAGGGCAGCAAAGGAAACCCTGTGTGCAAATAATAGAAAGGACACCTCAAAAGTGTGAAATTGGCTAGCATTGCACTAAAGAAATTGAACAAATGGAAGAAAATGCACAAAATGCCCTTTGAGAGCCCTTTATTAATGGAATCTGTTCCCTGAATCCTTTCTTTCTCCTTTTGGATGGCCAGACAGGTGTCATTATATTAAAAGCAACTGGCAAGGCAAGATGTTCTGGAATTGCATAGAAGAAAAGTCTAAGTTTTTTTTATTAACTCTGATGCCAGCATGTTCCTCATCTGCATTGTAACTTTTCCAGTTGGAGAAAGGGATTAAAAAAAAAAAAAGATAATCTATACATTTCAAGCTATCTGCCGGCTAGGCTGACAAGAGACAGCTGCTACTGTCAGGAGCCAAAGAGGCACAGCTATTTTGGTGAGATATGTCTACAGAAGTGATGAAACCCAGAGGAGAAGAGAGTTCCTGGTTGCTACAGAGATGGTGAAATGAAGATTTGAACATTTCTCTTTCCTAAAGGGCACATACAGATCACAGCTAATTACTCTAAAACAACAGCTTTGCGGTGTTGCCTTAAATTTTGGCTCATCCGTGACATTGAATTGCTCCGTATAAGAAGAAAAGGGATAGAAAAGTGGCTTTAGAAAAGGAGGAGGAAGAGGAGAAGAAGGAAGAAGAAGAATAGGAGGAAGAGGAAGGAGAAAGAAGGAGAAAGTAGCAGATGGAAGAGGAGGAGGAGAAGGAGAAGGAGGAGGAAGAGGAAGGAGAAAGAAGGAGATGGAAGAGGAGGAGAAGAAGGAGAAGGAGGAGGAAGAGGAAGGAGAAAGGAGAAAGAAGGAGATGGAAGAGGAGGAGGAGAAGAAGGAGAAGGAAGAGAAAGATGAAGGAGAAAGCAGATGGAAGAGGAGGAGAAGAAGGAGGAGAAGGAAGAGGAAGGAGAAAGAAGGAGAAAGAAGAAAGAAGGAGATGGAAGAGTACGAGAAGAAGGAGAAGGAAGAGGAGAAGGAGAAAGAAGGAGATGGAGGAAATGAAAAAGAGAAGGAGGAGATGGAGAAGGAGGAGGAGGAAGAGGAGAAGAAGGGAGATAGAAAAAGAGGAAAAGGAGAAAGAGAAAGAAAGAGAAAGAAGGGGGGGTTTATGATCTTATTTTTTAAACAAAAGTTGAAAGCTATAATTTGAAGGCTACCAGCTTTGTGATAGATGTGATGCAGAGGTGATAATTAGTGCATGTCAATTAAACATACTTTTATTTCTCCTTAATGAGTAAGTTAGATAACCCCAATGTCTTGGAACCATTTTTGGAACTTGCATATATTTAGACTCATAGCATCACAATATCACAAAGCTGGAAAAAAAATAGCCAGGTTATTGCATCTAACCCTCTGCAGGGAACCAGTTCTTCTTCCACTTTGTGGTGAAAGACATAATGCAATTTCTGAAGACAGCATATCAAAATAATGATAATAACAAAGGGAAAATGAAGATAGATCACAGAACGAACAGTTTGTTATTCTTTAATATGATTTTTTTTATTATAATGCTACGAAGTAATGAATCCATGGTGAGAGATTATGGGTTTAGGGAAATAGATATAATTAGCTCCTCCTACAAAGGTCAGAAGCCAATTTTCATAAAATTTATCAGGCTGGATATGCCTTGTGTTGGCTCTGCCTTTTCGTTATAACATTGCATGTTTTCTTACTACAGATATTATGTGGAAGATCAATCTTGTATAATGCAAGTTACAGTAGATTCTGTTTCAGTGATGGGATTCAATTTTTTTTACTACCCGTTCTGTGGGCGTGGTTTGGTGGGCGTGGTGTGGCTTGGTGGGCGTGGCAGGGAAAAGATACTGCGAATTCCCATTCCCTCCCCATCTCACTAACCTGCTTTCCAGCTCCATTCTCCTGTGCAGGGCAATGAAAGAAGACCCACCCAATCAACTGGGACTTGGGAGGCAGAGAATAGATGGGGACGGGGCCAGTCAGAGGTGATATTCAGCAGGTTCTGACCAGTTCTGGAGAACCGGTAGCAGAAATTTTGAGTAGTTTGGAGAACTGGCAAATACCACCTCTGACTGGAGATTTTACAGTATCCTTCCCCTGCCACGCCCACCAAGCCACGCCCACAGAATCGGTAGTAAAAAAAATTGAATCCCACTACTGGGCGGGGCCAGTCAGAGGTGGTATTTTCCAGTTCTCCAAACTACTCAAAACTACTCTATTCTGTTTACTACATTAGTATTTCCAAAACACAGAACAATTATATAGTAATCAGGTTATCTGAGAGACCATCTCTTATTAGTCACATCTATCCGAACTACTAGAGTGGGGAGACAAGGAATGTTTGGGTCCCGTCCCCTAAGGAGATACATCTGGTGGGACCCAGAAAAAGGGCCTTCTCCGTGGTGGCTCCCTCCCTCTGGAACATCATTCCTCTGGAAATTAGACTGTTCCCCCACTCTGACATTCTTTTGGAAGGCCCTGAATAAGTGGTTCTTCCAGTGGGCCTGGGGAAACCAGAGCAAGATGGAGCCCATTAAATGGCTAGTATAAATGTGTGTCATCACCAGGGTGGATGGTGAGTAGGCGGGAGTTATTATTTTATTTTATTTTATTACTTTTATATTGTGATTTTATGTCCTGTAAGCCACCTTGAGTTGCCATGTGCGCGTAGGTAGCAATATAAATTTTCTGAATAAATAAATAAATAAATAAATAAATGTAAAACTAGTATACCTGTAAGTCAATATAGGAATTGGAACAAGAATTTCTGTTGCTAAACAAGAAGGCAGTTCTGTGAGCTGTACCTTATTTTACAAACCCTTTTGTCGCAGATGTTAAGTGAATCACTACAGTTGTTAAATGACTCAGGGGTTCATTAATTAATTCTGGCTTCCACCAGTATCTTTCTCTCTTCTCCCTCTCTCTCCCTCTCGTTTCTCTCTCTTCTCTCTCATTTCTTTCTTCTCTCTTACTTCTCACTCTCATCTCCCCCCTCTCTCTTTCTCTCTCTGTTTTTTCTCTCTCTCCTTCCTCCCTCTCTCCCCCTCCCCCCTCCCCCTTCTTCTACATCTGTATCTGCAAGTTTTTGCAGTGACCCACAATCACATGACCACTTTGTTTGGAAATTTTTGTCAGTTTCTATCACTTACCTTTAGTTCTGGCAAAAAACCCCAACCCATTGGATAAGATGGATTTGCTCAATGACCACCAAGTACACTGAAACATTCATTTAAAACCCATTGTAAAAAAGGTTGTGAAATCAGGTGTGGTCATGTAGTGATCTGCTTAATGATCTCAATGACTTATATCCATAATTCCAGGCTCAAATCCAGTCATAATTTGAGAACTGCCTGTAGATTGCATCTGATTTTCATATACTGAAATGGATGGATGACGTGGGACCCAGTGTTGTCTGATAAAGGCTCTGTGTGTATGGAGACAGGAGGGAGGGAGAGAGAAAGAGAAAGAGAGAAAGAGAAAGAAGAAGGGGAAGAAGAGGAGGAGGAGGAGGAGAAGAAGAAGAAGAAGAAGAAGAAGAAGAAGAAGAAGAAGAAGAAGAAGAAGAAGAAGAAGAAGAAGAAGAAGAAGAAGAAGAAGAAGAAGAAGAAGAAGACGGGGAAGGGGAAGGGGAAGAGGAAGAGGAAGAAGAAGAAGAAGAAGAAGAAGAAGAGGAGGAGGAGGAGGAGAAGGAGGAGGAGGAGGAGGAGGAGGAGGAAGAGGAAGAAAAAGAAGAAAGGAAGGAAGGGAAAGAAAGAAAGAAAGAAAGAACGAAAGTAAGAAAGAAAGAAAGAAAGAAAGAAAGAAAGAAAGAAAGAAAGAAAGAAAGAAAGAAAGAAAGAAAGAAAGAAAGAAAGAGAAATGACCAAGCAGGGTTATTTAAAAGGAGGATTTATTTATTACACAAGCTTGGTGTCAATGCACCAATCCAGCTTTGATATACATATAAACCAGCAAAGCTGTTATTTCTGAACCATGATCTGCCACGGCACCAAAAAACACATCAAAAACATCAACTCGCTTCCCCTTAAAATGGTGTTTATGTTTACCTCTCTCTCTGTTTTTCTGTTGATTTGTATCGGTACAAAAATGGTACAAAGAACAATACAAAAGAGTTGTGCTGTTTTCATGAGTACAAAAAGAAGACTTGAGCTCTCTTTAAACTTGCACCCAGCCCTCCCCCCCTCTTTCTTTCTTTGTGCCTTTGGGTCCCCTCCCCTTTTCCAGTTGGCATGAATAGCCTCTGGTCCTCAGAGTGAAATGAAAGGAATAACGTGTAAGGAAACAACTGCTGTCTCAAAATAACCACAATCGTGCACACCTTTCCCTATTTAGAAAAGAAAACATGCAAATGAAATAAGAATAAAGTTATCCTCCATTTGTACAAAGATATGCTTAAGTTTCCGGTCATGATTGGCAACTGCAAGTAATTTTTTCTTATATGTATCCATGTATTCATAACTATGTTTTACTTATACCTATTATCTTGTAAGCAACTGACAAATAAATAAATAAATAAAATAAGAATAAATAAATAAATTCCTAAATTATTTATACCACTTGGTGAGCAAATTGGGGTGGGTTGGGATTGGATTTAGAATTGCTACTACAAACAAAGCCAATTTTTAAAGTTGGCCAAAAACAATGAGATCTGTGTTTTCTTTTTCTTTGAAAAGGTGTAATTCTCCCACACACAAGATTCGTGTCAAGCCCGAAATTGACATGTGCAGTCATTTTATTTAGCCTTATTATATATTCCTATTCTTTCTCTTTGCTGGTTATGGGGGGAAGAGTTTCTGGCTTGCCACATTCCTAAGGTGGGAGGAGTGGAGATAGAGAGAGTTGTTTAGGCTATATGGTTCTTCTTCCCATGGGAACAAAAGCTGATCATGCTGAGATCTGGAGGTAGAGATTGATGACATCAGGCAACGTTGATTTACTTCTATTGGGAAATGTGACTTTTGGAGGCTGTTTTTCAATATTATGTGGTGTAATTCCGGGTTGGGTCAGATCCAGAATTACAACAGACTTTGCCAATTTGATGCTTTCCTAAATAAAAGAAATTGTTTTGGAAGATGGATTTTGCTCTTTTCTTTTTAAATGGATTTCATCACTTGGAAACCTGACGATCCATTTTTGAAAAGGGTTATAGCGTTTTGATCAGTTGTAAAATTGAGAAGCAGAGATAACCCTTCCTGGAATCTAGTGGTTCGATATCTGGAAATCATTTCCATGGGTATCCTCAATTTTCTAGCAACTTTTGAAGTCACATACAGGTAGTCCTCGACTTACGACCACCGTGAGGACAGGAATTTCTGTTGCTAAGCAAGGCATAAGTTAAGTGAGTTACAGCTGATTTTATCGTTTGTGCCAAGCAGGTTTTGTTAAGCAAATGGTTGTTGTGAAGCAAATTGTGCTGTGGTTGTTCAGTAAATTTTGCAATGGTTAAAGTGAGCCCTACCGTCATTAAGTGAATAACAATTGACTTTTGGGTTTTGGAAGCCAGCTAGGAAGGTTGCAAAGGACAATCACATGACCCTGGAAGACACTGCAAGCATTTTGTAAAGCATCCAAATTTTGAATCTGACTGCAGGGATGCTGTGCCAGTCGTAAATGTGAGGACTGGTTGTAGGATACTTTTTCAGTGCCATCATAATTTCAAATGGCTTCTAAATGAATGGTTGTAAGTCAAATGAATGGTTGTAAGTCAACCCCCTGATCAAAACCCCGTTACAAACCTTGAAGAATATAAATATGTAGAAGTTTGGAGAATGGAGTGCTGATTCAATATTGTCTGATGAAGTCTGTCTGTGTATAGAGACAGGAGGGAGAGAGAGAAAGAAAAAGAGAGAGAGAGAGAGAGAAAAGATGTGGAGGAGGAGAAGAAGAAGGGGAAGAGGAAATAGAGAAAGAAGAAGAAGAGGAGGAGGAAGGGGAAGGGGAAGGGGAAGAAGAAGAAGAAGAAGAAGAAGAAGAAGAAGAAGAAGAAGAAGAAGAAGAAGAAGAAGAAGAAAAGGAAGGAAGGAAGGAAGGACAGAAAAGAAAGAAGAAAGAAATAACCAAGCAGGATTATTTAAAAGGAGGATTATTTTATTTTATATATCCAAGTACAGGGAGTCCTCGACTTACAAGCACAATTGACCCCCAAATTTCTGTCGTTAAGTGAGTTTTGCCCCATTTCACCCGCCTTCTTTGCCTCAGTTGTTAAGTGAATCACTGCAGTTGATAAGTTAGTTGTTAAGTGAATCTGGCTTCCCCATTGACTTCGCTTGTCAGAAGGTCGCAAAAGGGCATTGCATGACACAGCAAAGGTCATAAATACGAACCAGTGGCCAAGCATCTGAATTTTGATCACATGATCACATGCTGCAAAGTTCCTAATTAAAGAAATAGCCATAAGTCACATTTTTAGTGCCGTTGTAACTTTGAACGGTCGCTAAATGAAATGTTGAGGACCACCTGTATAGCCTTGGAATTTACTCTGTGCCAAAACAATTTGCAGACTTGACTCCTCTAAGGAAACATTGCATTTTTAAAAAACATTTTTAAATCCCATTTATTCACCAGAGAAAAGATTTGAGCCTCATTCCTAGCCCTTCTAAGTTTTGGCTGAACCTGGCCCTAAATTCTCTTTGGGCTGAACCTGGCCCTAAGCAATGTGATGTAATGGATGTATCTTCAGTGATGTTGCGCTAAGACTTACTCCATATTGTCAACTCATAAAATATTCCTCTGGTCTTTCAGAGTTGCCAACAGAAAGGGAGGCGAGAGTAGTGTAGCAGCTGCACAAACAAAACTGCATTCCGTGGATGTTTCATAGATAGTTTCCAGGTGACTGAATAACTGGAGAGAACGATTGATGACTCTTGGCTATGGATGTGTCCCATTGGAGAATATGAATTATGATACACCCAGGCAGCACCGGCATGTCTTCTCCTAATAAATCTTCTTTAAGCTTTGAAAATCAGGCTAGAGACTCATGATTTAAATGGGGGTCACTACCGGAGCCCTGACACATATCTTGTTTCTGTTGCTAGAGTTTAACATAGCTTCTTTTGGGGATGTTTGCACAAGAGTGGAGCATCGAGCAAAAGAATTCGAGGCCACCAGTTTTCCCACACAGTTAAAGGTCTTCTCATTTGCGAGTTCTAGGTAATCCCAAATGTGCTTTTTCAAAAGGCCACTGGACTTTCTTGCTTGTTTTTCCTTTAAAAAACATTTTGCTTCTCATCCAAGAGGATTCCTCAGTTCAGAAGTATTCCAAGCCACACCTGAAATACTGGATCCAGTTTTGGTCACCACATTACAAAAAAGATGTTGAGATTTTGGAAAAAAGTGTTACGAAGAGCAAGTAGGATGATTAAAGGCCTGAAGACTAAAACATATGAAGAACGGGGTTTGGGTAGTCTAAAGAAGGACTAGGGGGTGACATGATAGCACTAATCTATTATTTGAGGGGGTGCCACAAAGAAGAGGGGGTCAACTTATTTTCCAAAGCACCTGAAAGCAGGACAAGAAGTAATAGATGGAAACAAATCAAGGAAAGCAGCAACCTAGAACTAAGGAGAAACTTCCTAACAGTGAGGACAATTAACCAGTGGAATAGTTTGCCTTCAGAAGTTGTGGATGCTTTATCACTGGAGGGTTTTAAGAAAAGACTGGACACTCACTTGTCTGAAATGGTTTAGGGTCTCCTGCTTGAGCAGGGGTTGGACTACAAGACCTCCAACAGGTCCTTTCCAGCTCTATTCTGAATCAGAACTTTTCAGAAATTCAGAAGTTTTCAAGGAAAAAAAAACAAGAAAGTCCAGTTGCCTTTTGGAAAAGCATCTTTGGGACAACCATGACCTGGATGATTGAGAATCTTCATAGAAGGAAGGCATACCATATTATGAGGGTATTATAAAAGATTATTGTTCTCTGTTACTTTTTCGCCTCCAGATTTTGTAAAAAGGATCCTTTAAAAAAGACTTGCACCCTTCGATGTTCACAATTTTTGAAAATATTTGAAATGTTTGCAATATACATCTATATATATATGTGTGTGTAAGGTTTTTAAGCTGATAATTTTAAATAATTTTAAAAACCTTACACACATGTAAACAAAAGGCAACGAAACAAATAGCTTTCTGTCGGTATGGTCTCTGGTGATGAGCCGAAAGACAGAAAAGAAAGCAGTATGCTTTCTCCCTTAATTGGGGCTTAACAGGGTGTTGTAATACAAAGTATATATATATATATATATATATATATATATATATATGTATGTATGTATGTATGTATGTATGTATGTATGTATGTATGTATGTATGTATGTATGTATGTATATATATATATATATATATATATATATATATATATATATATATATATATATATATTCATGGAAATCTTCACCTTTAGGCTTTTAATGCAAATTTCTCTGGTTCCCCTTTAAATTACTCTGTCAGATGTAGACCTTTGAAGGTTTCCCAGATGAAAATTAGTTTCACTACCTTTATTGCACGCGGTTTAAAAACATAACCTTCTATATACTCTCTTTTGTGCCCAACTTTCAGAAATAAGTATCCTTTTTCATGCTTATTTTTCAGGAAAAAAAAATTTATTGTGCAAACTAATTGAAGGGAGAAAAAAAATCAGATAAGTACCCTATTTTGCTGCCAGGGGAGATAATTTTTTGGGTGTGTGTGTGTGTGTGTGTGAACCTTGCAAATCTACCCTCATCAAAATCCAGTTTAATAACCTAATGATATTCGTGAAGATGAATTAAACACATTTTTTATTTTCACAACTAATCTCTGCCCTTGAAGTTCCTAATCAGCGCTCGTAGTTACTGTAATGGAGACGAACGTAGAATTAAGGTACAGATAAACAGGGCCCTTCCTGTTTAAAAAAAGGGGTCTTTTGTCATTACCTACAGCTGCATTCCAGCTGGAACAAAATACTTATCATCCCATTGATTTCAATGCAAGCACTAAACCAAACGCTTGCCCGTGGCTTCCAAAACAAATGAGAGCTAAAATTACCCCTGGCTGGCTTGTGTGACTATTATTCTTACTGCTCCACGGTTTCATTCTAATATTCTTCAACTTCAGAAAGTGCCACAAAGGTTCTTGATGTATGTCAGACCACTGTTTCTATTTGCTCAGTGTTGTGTTGTCTGAATGGCAATGTTCCTCTGGCGAACACTTTTCTGAGCCCTGTGCTTCTTTTCAATAATTCAACTTGTGATCTTGTGCATCAAAACGTTCAGCCTACCTTCGACCTATACTTTCTTCCTAGAACACCATCACACATTTCCCTTCCCCTCTCCCAAATCATGGACTCTAAACAAAGTAGAATTTGATATCACAGCAATTTTTTAAAAAAAGTTTGGCTTTTTCCTAAGGATGTTTTGAAACAAATATATTACATAGTGCAGTGAAGACCTCCAAATTCAAGTGATTGAGTTATAAAGGAGGGACATATAATATTTGCTTAGTTTTCAATTCAGGAGGCGTTTTTGTGAATACAGTAAACAAGCAAGAAATTTGGGCTACCTGCACCCACATACTACAAGGCAATCTATCATTTGGTGAGCATCAAAGTTAGCTCAGGTTGTTCCAAGGCCAGCTTCAGAATTTTGATTTCCCTTAGGGAGTCAGATGAATTTATCAATTCAATACATATTTTCCATGCATGAATGCATTTACTCATTAACACGTTCTTGGTGGAGAAAACTGGAGGTTGAGGTTACAATTTTGCTGATCATCCTTCCTCTTTATTCCATTGGGTCACCAGAAAAGCTGCAGAAGAATTTGTAAATTGGTTGGTTGGAAAGAGAAGGAAAACTGGAAAAACTGATTACTCTTATCTTTTCATTAGGAGCATCTGTTGGGGGGCTTGGCCCCTTATATGAATGGAAGACATATCTCCATTCATAGAAGAATAAGCCAATTTGCATCAGTGAATGCATACATGATAAGAGAATGTTGTTGATTTAACCAACTTTAGTAGTTGAGATTATGGTTCGTTCAGAGACATTGCTTAAAATGATACTTATTTTGGGTGGACACTTCTGTGAAAATATGTGGAACAATGGATGGAAACTAAACAAGGGGAGAGGCAAACTAGGACTAAGAAGAAACTTCCTAAGAGTGAGAACAATTAACCAGTGGAATGGCTTCACTGGAGGCTTTTAAGAAGTCTGGAAACTCATGACATCCTGGAACATTTTGTAGAGGGTGAGAATACTGCAATGTTATCAATGTAATAATGGATGAACAATTTCATTAAAATGTCCATCAGTCAGATACAAAATCTTCCCTGTGTCAATTGATGAATCTCAAATTAAGTTTTCCTTCACATGTCTCATTTTGCAAATCTGTAATTTCGTTTAAAGTTTTCACTAAAATGTCCATGCATTTTATACATATTTCTTCTAGCATACCACTCTATTTTCAAAATTTGTCTTTTGGGAGGTATTTTTTTTTTGCTAAAAGAATGCACTTGTCCCATTATTTTCTTATGTATGTATGTATGTTTGTACAAACCTTGCCCAACTCATGTTATCCTGATGAACTCATTGCATATTTAAATATATGTGGCTTTGGGTGGGGATGATAGAATGTCATTCCATGTACCAGTTCATAAATGGGAAGTTAGTGAACAGGACATATGAACCATCTCAAATTTGATTTCAAATCTTTCTTTTGATCACCTCACCCTGTTTTCCATTTCTTCAGAATGATCGTGTCAATCTGTCCTTCTTAGAATCACAGAATTCATAGGGCTGAGAGGAATGGGGAGGTCTTTTAGTCCAACCCCCTGCCCAGGGCAGAAATTCTATTGGAAAAGCTTCCCAATCATTTTAGCTGCCACATTTTAGATCCTTTCAACTGATCCTTGTGAGAGAGCCTATATAGTGGGTCTCCTCACCATCAACACCTAAAATAATAGGACTGCTGCGATCTCAGCTGGATTTGGGAGTCAGTATGTAGAATCATTTCATTGCAGCAGATGGAATCTCCAAAAGGCAATTTTTACATTTTCACAGCCAGAGTGGTGTAGTAGTGAAAGAGTTTGACTAGCAATAGGGAAACCCAACTTCTAATCCACCTTCAGCTATGTCTTAGTAAGACCACACCTACAGTACTGCATCCAGTTTTGGTCACCACATTATAAAAAAGATGTTGAGACACTAGAAAAAGTACAGAGAAGAGCAACCAGGATGATTAGGGGATTGGGGACTAAAACATGAAGAATGGTTACAGGAACCGGGCATGGCTAGTCTAGTAAAGAGAAGGACCAGGGGAGACAGGATAGCAGTCTTCCAATATTTTAGGGGCTGCCACACAGAGAAAGGGGTCAAGCTATTTTCTAAAACACCTGTAGGCCAGACAAGGAATAATGGATGGAAACTGAACAAGGAGAGATTTATCCTGGAAATAAGGAGAAACTTTCTGACAGTGAGAACAATCAACCAGTGGAACAGCTTGCTCTCAGAAGTTGTGGGAGCATCATCACTTGACACTTTCAAGAAGAGATTGGATTCCCATCTGGCAGAAATGGTGTAGGTTCTCCCGCTTGGGTGGTGGGTTGGACTAGATGACCTATAAGGTCCCTTCCAACTCTGATGATCTGTTATCTGTAAAATTTCCTCACGAGCTTTCTTATTTTCTCTCAGCCCATCCTATCTGACATAAAATGAAGGAAAATCCTATAACTTGTCTTGAATTCTGCAAAAGAAAGGCATGATATAAATCAAGCACATAAACAATTAAAAACAGGGGTGACCTAGCAGTCTTCCAATATCTGAGGGGCTGCCACAAAGAAGAGGAGGACCAGCCTATTCCTCAAAGCTCTTGAGGGCAGGACGAGAAATGGATGAAATGATGCCTGCTCTTATCCAAAAGTCTCTCCATTCTGCCTGTGGAAACGTCTCATTGAAACTACCAGGTTATGTTGGTTTTATGTCAAGTGAGCTATTTGTGTGGTTCCCCTTAAGCCCGGGAACTATAGACTAGGAAGAACATCAAACATCTTCTTAAAAATACACCATAATTATAGTGATTTCCTAAAGGCAGGCATGGGGCTTTATGTACACATAGACCCAGGCTCCCTCTCCCCCTGCACTTTTTCATCAATATATTTTAAGCTAATGTCATTAACTTGGTTGCCGTTATCACTTTGTATGGGCTACTTCTACACTGTATGAACCTCTTACTTCTATATAGCACATTGGCATAGATGTGAACTTTAGGCTATATATATAGCAAAAAAGTAGAGGAGGAGGAGGAGGAAGAAGAAGAAGAGGAGAAGAGGAAGAGGAGGAGGAGAAGAAGAGGAGGAAGAAGAGGAGGAGGAGAAGAAGAAGAGGAGGAGGAGGAAGAAGAGGAAGAGGAAAAGGAAGAAGAAGGAGAAACATTTCATGAAGAAAAAAGTTCCAGATTATCCAGCTCTATTAATATCAAAACTGGGAAATTTGCAAGACCAGCAGAAGTAATTTTTTTTCTTCCTTCCCTTGGACATCATATCTTTTTCACTGCTGGCTACAATAGCTCTCAGTGGAAGAGAGCTTTTGTAGTTCAGGTTGAATTGTGGGGTCCTTGGTGCTCTCTGAGCTTGGTTGTTTTCTTGCAGATGTTTCATTACTTAATTAGGTACCATCACCAGTGCACTGATGATGTTACCTAGTTGGGTAATGAAATGTTTCCAAGACAACAACCAAGCTCAGAGAACATCAAAGATACCATGTAGTAGCTCTCATGATAATTTTTACCAAACTGGGAAAAAATAAAACAAGAGTCAGTTTCTGGTTTCAGAAGTTGATGGATTGGAAGTTCAAAGCCATAATCCAGAAAACAATGCAACCTGGTCTTCATGTGAACAATAGGATCCTGTAGGTTTACTGCCACTACTAACCACACTTGGGATTGCAAAAGCAATTTGTGATGTGGCCTGCTGTTCATGGAATTATTTCTTGGCAGAGTGCAAATCCTGGATGCATCTCGAGTTCATAACCATTCCATCGAGTAACATGATCACAACCTTGGTGCATTAAAACATAACAGATAGGCAGACTTTTCCCTCCAGAATTATTTTTTTTTAAAACCACATTCCATTATCAGACACGACACATTTCAAATGCGCGTAAATTTACAGAAATTGCATTTTATAGAAAATATGATACAATGAAATATAAAATGCACAAGGAGCATTTTCAAAGTCTCTAGACAAAGGAGCTTGCATTCTAGTACGATCTCTTAACAACCTTTTGAAATATTTATTTGCACTCATTCCTTCCCCCCTCAGTGCCAAACGAGAATCATTTTTTTTTTTAATATTGACAAAAAAGTGTGTGTTGGGGGAACATGGTCAGCCCCATTCCCCCATGGATCATCAAAACAATTTCTCCAAAATTGTGCCCCCTCTTGGATTTGAAGGAAATAATAGCTAATTCAACCTTCATGGCTTCCTCTTCAGTCTGCTACAGGCCTTTTTGTCCATTACCCATTAGGTAATCCAAGATTTGATAGCACAATTAAGTGGCTCAATCTCCATTAAATGTGGTTTTTACACTACACATCCATGCAATCTAAATAATTGTACAAACATTAGACATAAACCACGTTAAGTCCAAATCATTAAAGGGGAGGAAAAACACATTTTTGAGAGAGAGAGGAAAAACTGCAGAATTGTAATTTTTTCTTTTTTTTTGTAAATACAGACCCTACATACAAACTAGGTAGCATGCTACCCTTGATAATAGTGAGGTTCTATCAGAATGCAGCAAATAAGTCTGGCTTCATTGTCAACATTTAAGCACATTAATCACAAGGTCTCTGGTGATATTACCTGCCTTTTCTTATCCCATAATAGCCTTTCGATAGAAATACCACTCATCAGGAAGTGCCATCATTAATTGGTAGGTTTGGCTCATAATATTCAAGATATACCCATGGGATAGTTAAATGAATTTCTAGCCATTTTGTAGAAAAAAGTAACCAGTTTTTTTTTTTTAAATAAAGAGAAAACTTGTACGTGTTCTAAAAATAGAGTGAACTATTATAACTAATAGTGACTTTTCAAGGTTTCCACACTATTTGGGTTCTACCTGAAATGCCCTTTAATGTGATCATTTTGGGCCAAGGGGATATATGGCAAGTGTGTTTCTGGCTCTCATATTTTTGTCCAGAAAATAAAAACCTAAAAATGGAGCATTTCTTCCTACAGAGGAAAATGGTGTGGGAATTATCCAAGCTGATGATTCTTAAAATATGAACTTGGTACTTCTAATAAGGTTGATTCTTTGCTGGAGGAAAAGAACTTTTTTTCCCATTTGCATCCAGTAAGATGGTATGAGACTGCTGTGACTGACAGTAGAACTCCAAATGCTTGTACAAAAAGCTTTCCCAACATTTTCCTTAGGAAACCTTCACCTGACAAAGCCAAAACTTACACCTACAACTAGATAAACGCAAAACAAGTGAATGATCACTGAACTAGGCCTCAAAATCTACCTGAGGTTGCATATCAAACATTTCTGAGGATCAAAGAGGCCATCTTTTAATCTGAATTATAGTTACTTATCTCATACTTTTATTTATTTTCTAGTTCCTTTCCTGGCTCTGGGCAAGGAAATCTACGAAGAGATGCAACATTATTATTTCTCTTAGGCCTACTCAGCTGATTAGTTTTTGACGCAATAGTTTCTAGAAAGTGATTTCTCCCGTTATTTTTATATCAGAAATCATCTAATCAGATCTGATGTTTGCCATAGTCTGGAAATGTTACTGTAGCTGTGTTGCATTCAGGAATAACGTTCATTGCATGAGAAAAGTCTATTGGATGTAATTTTATTACATATGCAAAAAATAATTAATGTTGAACAGGGATTAAGCTGACTTTCCAAGCAAGTTAATCGATTGTTTGAATTGGTCATGATTTGATAAGTAGTAGTGGGCAATTCAAAAAGTGAAGATTCCTGAAGAGTATCATGATATTCACAACTTAAGTCAAATGAATATAAACATCAGCATTTCTAAAGTGAATCCTGACTTATACCTCACCTTGGGAAGTAGAAAATTTGAAACTCATGTATCAAATAATAATAATTTGTTGTTGTTTTACAATGAAGTAACCTATTAAGAAATAGTCAGATGAATATAGCTATTCAATTAGTCTTTATATGTTATTGATTTGCATGTGCTTTTCAGTTGAAATCATTTGTTTTTCCTCCCTAGCATCAGAGGGTCATAGAAAAATTTACTCTGATAAATGTTTTCTGCTGTGTAATAGCAAGGAAATTCACATATTGACTCAGGCTAGAGGCCTATCTAGTCTGATTTATTGTAAAAAAACAAAACAAAAGAAGAAGAAAAAAATCCTTCAAGAATAAATGTTATAACATCAGTAAGAGAATGTTCTTTGTTAAGGTTTTCCCCCTTACTGATGCAATGGCATTCAAAGTATTTTAAGGACTATTGGTACCACACGCTAGTCCTTAGCATTGTTTTATTTATTTTTTCCCAATTCATTTTATAATTCTTCAAAATAAGGCAGTTTCATTTTTTTGGCTGAATTCTCTGGCCTTCAACCATCCATTAATATAATAAGAGAGTTAGATTTTGTTGTTTTTTGTGCTTAGCCTTGTTCATTTTCTGTGATGCAATAAGGAAGGTGATTTTTTTTGTGGCCAAAAAAACAAAACAAGTCTACAAAACCAATGCTCTGTGTTAACACAATCTAGGAGGAAAAACACCCACATTGTAACATTCAGAGAGCCGTATGCGGCCAAAATAAATTGTGTTGCCTTTCTCTGCATTTTAATCTTTAGTGACCAAGCTGGTTAACCTGAAATCACTTCTTCAGATGCTTACAGTTCTGTACATCAAATAATCCCACCAGATTCCCACATCCTATTCATTGCAACAAACATCGATTAGAAATACACAACTCCACCATGGACTCAGCAGAAGGAACAAGCCTTTTTTTGTTTTCTCAAAAAAAGAATTTGGAAAGGAAATGGAAAAGAAAATGGACAAAAGTTACACACAAGCGACCTTTGGTCTTCGGATCATTTACTGTAGGGTTTAGGTAAGAGCAACACCTTGGATTCTTCCAAGGCTTTCCAATGCTATAATTCTATGCAGCTACAGCACATATGTGGCCAAGTCACAAGAGAAAACCCAATTCAATATTTTGCATCAGATAAACAATGAATGATATATACAACAGATTGACTGAGTTCGCCATTTTTTTTTAGGCCAAGAAGATCTCCGTTTTAAATTTGGTTTCCTCTCTTGCACACTAACATCATGTTTCTTTTGTTGTCCCCCCACCCACAAACCCCAAAAGATAAACCATACCATTGTTCCAGGTGTTTTGTTTTAGTTAATTCCTTAATTCCTTCCCAGCTAGAACTGGCTTAAGGGTTTACAGAGTGTGGTGTCCAAGACACGGTGGAAACATAAATTTGTTTGTTTCTTTCTGAACACTCCTGAGATTGAGGGAATCTGATACATGTACCAAAAGGCACTTTCAAATATATATACCTATATATATATATATTTTAAAAACAGTGCTTCTGTTCTAAGAAATTCAAGTTAAGACAGAGTGCCTTTCACTCCCTTTAGTCATAAAGTAGTTAAAACAAGCAAGTTCCCTGCTGACACATGAGGGTGGGGGGAAAATTAAAATAATAATAACAATAAAAAGGCAGCAGAGACACGTGTTCATGCTAGACAGCTCAACGTTCTTAAAAAAGGAGAAGAAGAAAAAGAAGAGAGAAAGGGGGAAAGAAAGAAAGAAACAACAGCAACAGAAACGCTCTAAGTCGCCACTAAAAAGAATACAGTTGGCAAAAGGTATTAATTAAAAAAACGCTGCCTCTTTGAACAGGTCTTGATTCCTCTTCTGCTTTCTCTCTCTCTCTTTTTTTTTGTTTTTTTGTTTAATTTGTTTTTTGTTTTACTCCTTTCTTCTTCTTCTTTCATCCACCTTGGGTTGCTTTCTCTCTCTCTCTCTCTCTCTCTCCATCCTCTTCTTTCTAAATGCTATAGCTTTCCTCTTTTTGCAAAACAAGAAAAGTGAGGTCACTTTAATCATCCTCGCCACCCCCGTACATGTCCGCCAGTTTCTTGAACCTTGGTCCCCAGTCATTAAGGTAGTCGTAATCTTGGTCTCCAGAGCTTGAAGAGTTAAGTGAGCTTACCGACCCGGCTGTTGAACCGCTTCCTTCATAGTCAAAGACGAGAAGGGAGTCGTATGGAGGGGCTGTTGGGTCATTATCGGCTGCTCTCAGGCCCTGGAATGTTTAAGAAGATCTCGCTGTAAAAAAAGTTATCCAGAAAACCCCAAATCCAATTAAAAACCCCGAGATAGGCATTTTCTCAAAGTTTCCTTTTATTAGAGTAGGTATACTGGCACATCTGGGAAATCCTGAATCTGAAAGTTCCGGGTTTCCCTCCGATAAGTAAAACATTACAAATCCATCCCCTGCACCCATCATTCCATCACATGCCCCAATCACCATGTGTCCCAACTTGTGATGTCTCCTCTACTCCTCCTCAGCCAGGAGCAGAATTCACATGATCTTGACTTAGAAGAAGAATGCTATTATGTCTAACCACATACGCTCCATAAAATCCCCCCTCCCATCTTCCCAGGCTCAAGAATGTGGCAGCGTGGAAGCTAATATGGCTTCCAAAGCTGACATCAAGTCTCGCTGGCTCAAGGTTGACTCAGCCTTCCATCCTCCCGAGGTCGATAAAACGAGGACCCAGATTGTTGGGGTGGCAATAGGCTGATTCTGTAAACTGCTTAGAGAGGACTGTAAAGCACTGTGAAGAGGTATATGTCTAAGTGCTATTGCTATTTTGGATTGAGGCAAATCCATGGAAGAACATCCTAACCTTGGTTGGATTGAGTGGTGCTACACAAATCTCGACTCTATGAATGCACAGAGATTCTTCAAAACTTGATAATAGGGCTACCAACCTTCTCTTTTCTAGAGAAAAGAAGAACTAGGGGTGACATGATAGCAGTGTTCCAATATTTGAGGGGTTGCCACAAAGGAGAGTGAGTCAACCTATTCTCCAAAGCACCAGAAGGCAAGGCAAATAACAATGGATGGAAACGAACCAAGGAGAGAAGCAACCTAGAACTAAGGATAAATTTCCTGACAGTGAGAACAATTAATCAGTGAAATGACTTGCCCTCAGAAGTTATAGATGGTCCATCACTGGAAGCTTTTAAATAAAGACTGGATAGTCATCTGAAATAATATAGAGTCTCTCGCTTGAGCAGAGGGTTGGACCAGAAAACCCCCAAGGTCCCTTCCAACTCTATTATTCTGCACTCTGTATTCTCCACATTGGAGACCACAATGTTAGCCTTCCTCAGGGACTACAAAGCTGCAGAAGCTGCTAGCACAGGGATGTCTCCAGGAAGGGCAGAAGTGAAGATCTTCAGACCATTTTTCAATGACTTTAAGCCTTTTTGAAGAATGTGTTTTTGGTTCACAAAATCCCCTGTGTTCCTATTTCCGTTCTTAATTAACCATCTTTTGACTAGCCTGAACAATTGTACAGCCCCCAATTTTTATTGTCAAATCCCTGGAGTTCTGAGAGCTGGATGATATATGCATCATGCAGATACATAAAACTGGATATCTCATTTATTTTCCTGCAGAATTTTGGGGAAAGATTGTATGGGGTGGTCTACCATTGGGGCCATAAGTTGCTCACTCTCTGGTTTATCTAGCAGTCATGCATGGTTTTTGTAGTAGTGTTACTAGGCCTGCTGAGAGAGTCTTTACTTCTCTCAACACATTACAAGTAGTCCTTGACATATGACCACAACTGAGCCCAAATTTTTTTGTTCTTTAGGCAAGACAGTTGTTAAGCAAGTTTTGCCCCATTTTTACAACTTGCCTTGCCACAGTTGTTAAGTGAATTATTATGTTTATTAAGTTTGTAACAGTTGTTAAGTGAATCCGTAGGGGGGGTGTCAGAGGGTCTCAAATGGTCATCACATGATTATGAGTATTGTAGTTCTCCGGCAGCAGGTGTGGATGGCTGAGGTCTCGGAGAGCAAGGACTCAGATGAGGGGCCTACGTGTGATGCAAGGATGGGGTCAGGACCATCAGGGAGTGGAATGCTGCCTTCAGAGATTGTGGAGGCTGACAGCAGTGATGAAGAGGTCCCTGAGGAGCCTGTGCCCAGTGCGTATGCGCTCAGGGCTGCTCGAAGGAAAGAACAGCTGCAGCAGCACAGACAACTTAGGAGTAAAGCTGCAAGGTAATGCCCCCTCCTTTAAGAGATAAAAGCCAGCTGAGAAACTGGAGTTCTTTGCGGGTAGCAAATAAGTTTTTGCAATCAAGTCTTGTGGATGTTCGGAGTATCTTGGTTGGTGTTTAGAGACTCTTTGTGTTTGAAATATTTCTTAGTAACTTTATCTAGTATTCTTAGCAGCCTTGCACCACCTTGGCAAGGCTTGTTCTTATCAGAGACCATTATTTTGAAACAGCCTTTTAACCGTGAAGGAACGGAATTCATAAAGAATCATTAAAAGGTTTTGCTGTTACCTCTGTTTCGTGTTTGTTTCCTTGGAATAAGGTTTGGGTCAGAACCATGGAACACTGCAACCGTCATAAACAGAGGTGGTATTCAGCAGGTTCTGACCAGTTCTGGAGAACCGGTAGTGGAAACTTTTGAGTAGTTCGGAGAACCAGCAAATGTCACCTCTAATTGGCCCCACCCCCATCTATTCTCTGCCTCCTGAGTCCCAGCTGATTGGCTGGGTCTTCTTTGGTTGCCCTGCGCAGAAGAACGGAGCTGGAAAGCAGGTTAGTGGGGTGGGGAAGGAATAGGATTTTGTAGTAACCTTCCCCCAGGAGTAGGGGGTGAAATGGAGATTGTACAGTATTCTTCCCTTGCCACGCCCACCAAGCCACATGACGCCCACCAAGCCATACCCACAAAACCGGTAGTACATTTTTTAAAATCTCACCACTGGTCATAAATATGAGCCAAGTTGCCAACTGTCTGAATTTTGATCATGTGATCATGGGGCTGTTGCAATGGTCTAAATGTGAAAAATGATTATAAGTCACTTTTTTTCAGTGCCGTTGTAACTTTGCATGGTCATTAAAAAAATGGTTGCACGTTGAGGACTACTTATATTGCTTCCATGGTTTGTGGTAAAAGAAAGACCGTTGACTGTTATTGTTGAATTTTTATGCCACAGGTTTCTTACCTGTGAGGAACACCTACCGAACATAAGGAGGCTTATTTCTAGCTAAGCATACTAACGATCAAAACTGCATTTTCCCCTGTAATTTCTGTTCAATTAAATCTGCAGACTATGTATACAGTATTAGGTTTCTGCCGCTAAAACTGCCACTTGTTTGATGAAGGACGAGTTTATGTGATTTCAGGAACTTCTGCTGACCTTTCTCTCTCATCTATTTTTGGATTAACAGGTGCAACTGCTATTATAATGTATAAGATACTGCAATAAATTTGTTAAGCAATCCCAAGGAAAAAGATTAACTCTTTGTTTACAAGCCAGTTGCATGGTGAATTAGGTTGTACAGGAAGTTGTCAGCGGAAACAGAGGCATCTGTTGGGAGCATGCAAAAAAAGTCAAGGTGTAGATGAAAATCATGTGATTACATTGTACATAAAATGGTTTTGACCGCCCTGCCTTTCAGATCTCCCTAAAATAGGAACAGGTCCATTTTATTTGGTTTCCATGCTGGTTCTAAGTTAGAGTTGGGTAATTCTTTGGTGACCTTGAGCTGCAATTAACCCAAAGGTGCTTTTTCAAGAGGCAACTGGACCTTCTGGTTTTTCTTTGAAGACGTTTCGCTTCTCATCCAAGAAGCTGCTTCAGCTCAACTGAAGACGCTTCTTGGATGAGAAGCAAAATGTCACGATTATAATTCGTTCCATAACAGTGGCGATTCTTCGTCTTGTAATGTTTCACCTTCAGGAATTTCTGGGTCGGGGGAGTGTTTGATTGCCACCCGAACATGTGTTTGTGATCAGATTGTGAATTTTTGGGTTGGAACCCGATTTGGCCGTGGTCAGAAGCGTTCATGACCAGAGGTTCTACTATAGTTTCCTGTGGAAACCAAGGACATTCAAACAGGTGGCTGGGGAGAGGAGGAGTTTGGTTACCATGCAATCAGCCAGCACCTTGATTGGACAATGTGATTGATTGGTTGGGGAAAGGGGGAACTTTCACTGTTTAATCAGGTGAAAACTGCGGGAACTTTCAGAATCGGTTTTCACCAGCTTGTGCCAATATGATATCTCCAATAAAATGCTTCTTTGAGGAACATGCCTTCCTCTGAGTTCTGCTTTCTATGGAGTTATTACTTGGAAACCTGACACAAGGTATGGTGAAAAGACTGTTTTCCTCTCACCAAGCCCCAATGTTCTTTAAGAGTTTTTATACATGTGCTCGCATGAAAAGGATAGCTCTACCTGGCAAGGTTTAGAGAAACTGAAAGGCATAAGATGCGTCAGGCTGAGCGTTTACCGAAGTGTGCAAAAAAGGCTGTGTGGTGGAGGGAGCAGAGCAGAAGAACGTTTAATGGCAAAAAACACAGGGAGGCTGAAAAGGAAAAACTTCCAGAGCAGGAAATAGATACAATAGCAAAATTAAATTGCTCTCACTTTTATGCATCTGCACTTTTATGAAATGGATCACATTTTCACCTCTGAGGAAATAACGCATCGATTGGTTTGCAAACATGCTGTCTTTCTTTTCAATAGTAAAAGGATCAAGGAGACAAATTAAAGAGAAATATTAAATGCACTTGCAAGAACGACAGAGGGAATTTGGGATTTTTCTGGAGTGGCTTGAAAAAAAAACAAAAAACAAGGAGTCATGGATATTTCTGTAACCAAGAATGCGATATAATATATGGAGTTGGCCTATGTTATTGTGGCTTAGTGTTCCTGGTGTTATTATTATCGTTGTTGTTTCTATATTGAAAGTATGATTATTTACCATAGGAGAACAGAGAAGGTTGATTCTACTAAAACCTTTCATTCAAACATCTACATATTCTACCTAATATTTTTATCAGAGCCCTATTCCTTCCTTTCCTGGCAACATCTATCTATTCATCTATTCATGAATATCTCTCCATCCATGTCCATCCATATGCAGAATGATACAGATAGTCCTCGACTTCCAGCCATTCATTTAATTACGAGTTATGGCAGAACTGAAAAAAGTGGCATGACCTGTCTTTGAAGTTACAACCACCACGCCACCCTCACAAACACATGATTTTGATTCGGGCTCTTAGCAATGAATTCTCATATACGATGGTGGCAACATTTTGTGGTCAAAGGATTGTGATTTGTGACTTCTCTGCTGGCTTCCGATAAGCAAAATCAACGGGATAAGCTGGATTCACCGAACAATCGAGTGATTCATTTAGAAACTGCAAGATTCATATAATCACGGCAGTAATACTGGTTATAAAATTGGGTACGGTCAAGGGATGACTCACTTACTGACCACATCATTTAGCAACTGAAATTCTGGTCTGAAACGGTGATCGTAACTTGAGGATTACCTGTGGTTCTGAACCTTGGAAGATGGGGGAGAGAAGCTCATGTTGTGGTCCCACCAGTGGTGGGATTCAAATATTTTTTTAGCACTGGTTCGATGGGTGTGGCTTGGTGGGCACACTTTGCGCGCATGCACACTTTGCATGCACGCGCATGCCAAATGCACACTTTGTGCAGGCGCAGAGGCATTCTAACTCACCTCCTGCAAGCCTGCACTTTCCCGGTCGCTTTAGCAGCTGCCATGCGGCACTCTGCTATGCCGCGCAAAGCAGCTGCGCTTCAAATTCTGAAGATAAAGGTGATTATGGGAGCCCAGGAGGGCGGGTGGGCCCAACAGCAGAACGGCAGAGAGAACCGGTTCGGTTTCCGCTGCTCATCGCTGCTACTGGCTTGACAGAACTGGGCCGAACTGGTAGAATACCACCAGTAGGTCCCACCCTAAGGTTGACTTACTACAACATCATAATATTCTTCTAGATGCCTGTCTACTCTGTTATAACAATAGCAAGAACATTTTGGTTTATATACTGCCCTATAGTGCTTTACAGCATTGTCTGGGCAAGTTACAATGTACAACCATTATTTGCATATTGTCCCCACCAATCTGGCTCCTCATTTTATTGACCTCACAAGGATGGAAGGCTGAGTCAGGATCAAACTCCAGGCTGTGGGCAGAGTTTATCTACAATACTGTTTTCTAACCACTGTGCTACCAGGGCTTCTTATCACTAGTCCACAATGATTATTTCCATAAATGAAATGTGCATTGGTCTGCCTTGAATAAGTGTGTGTTGCAACCAATGATACCACAAAGAGATTCTTAAACATTGGATGATTAGAGGTTTGGCCAGAAGATGTTATTCTGGGAGTGGTCCAGGAGCACATCCATGTCAACCACGGACCTTTACTGGTAGACTTTGAATCAGTGGTGGGATTCAATTTTTTTTACTACCGGTTCTGTGGGCGTAGCTTGGTGGGTGTGGCAGATTTTACAGATACTGTAAAATCTCCAGTCACATGTGGTATTTGCCAGTTCTCCAAACTACTCAAAAATTCCACTACTGGTTCTCCAGAACTGGTCAGAACCTGCTGAATACCACCTCAGCTTTGATCCAATCACTCACTCTGAAACTAATACACCTCATCAGATTTTGATGGGGAAGTTGTATTCTACCTTGAGCAGGAAAAGCGGGATATAAGAGCTGTGGTGGTGCAGTGATTCCAGTGCAGTATTGCAGACTAACACTACCCACTGTCAGGAGTTCGATCCTGACTGGCTCAAAGTTGACTCAGCCTTCCACTCTTCTGAGGTCGGTAAAATGAGGACCCAGATTGTTGGGAGCAGTATGCTGACTCTGTAAATTGCTTAGAGAAGCTGTAAAGCACTATGAAGCAGTATATAAGTCTAAGTGCTATTTTTTAATCTAACAAATAAGTACATTCTTCTCTATGCATTTATCTGAGGCTATCAAACAGCAGATTTTTTCAACGGTACTCTCTTATGTCTGAAATGCTCTTCCTACTGAGGTATCCCTGGATGTCCATTTTATTATCTTTTAGGCACCAAACGAACATCCTTTTATCTTCCCATACATTATTATAAGCTTTGTAATCAACATGTTGATTTTTTAATATCTGCTGTTCAGGAGCCTTTTCCACTTTTCTTTCTGGCTGTTGCTATTATGGCTTTACTGATTTAATGTTATGTGATTGAACGTTTGTTCTGTTGTATATTTTAATTGTTGCTGTGGGATCGATTGGGTTTTGAAGGCAAATTTTTTAAAAAAGCAAATTTTAAAAAATGCACAATGGGACAAGGCAGGAACAAATAAAATAATCTGTTTTTTTTTTTATATACTTCGCTGCAGGTTTGACATCCCTCTGATGAGTGAACCATGGGAATTGGCTGCAACGAGGACCTGTTTAAATATAATGAACACATTTCCCAAGATGGAGGATTACACGCCTTAGAGCACTGCACTAATCGGGTTTATTATATGTACAGGCTACAGAATATCAACTACGTTTTCTCATTCAGTCCATTGCGGAAATGCTACCAGTCCTGTATCCGATGGCTACCTTCACCACTGGCTCATTGCTTTACAGAAGCAGCCGGTCTGTCTCTTGGGCGGCCTCTACGTATTTATTGCTTTTATAGTTTCAATTTGCCTCTGTTAAATGTCGGTTCAATCGGTTCTTTATGCTTGATTTGCCTTGGGCAATCTGTTGGAAGGGCAGGCTATAATGTTTTGTGAACACAATAGCAAATAAAGAATGCGAAGGATGGCGCTTGGGCGGCGGAAGCTAAGCAGATGAGATTGCTAATGCTGTCGATGGCTTGAATTCAAAGCATCTTCAGGGATGCCCAGACATTGAATATGAGCAACAAGGATGGAGTAGGAAATTATCTTACTAATGCTGCTTTATACAAACTCCCTGGCAAGTTCTTCAGGGCACTCCAGCCCAAGTTTAGCCCTGGGATTTTTCCATCCAAATCCTAAGCAGATCTTCTTAGCTTATTTGAAAACAGCCACGATTCGTTAGAGGCCATCACCATCTGGTTTGACCTCCCTGCCAACTAGACACTAGATTATAATAAATGTATGCTTTAACTTGTGTCTGAAATGAAACAATGCTTATAGACTTTGGTTTCTCTCAAAACCACCCTTCAGCAGTTCCCTTCTTGGAACATGTTCCAAGACATCCCTCCATCCATCCATTGATCCATCCACCTACCCACTGATCCATCCATCCTTGTCTACATTCTGGGAATGCTAATTGCTCTCCCTAGCTCTTGGTGACCAATTAACCCTACAGCAGCAATCTACAGAAATATGCAGGAACGTACCTCGTTAATAAAGTCCCCGATGTCTCCAGGGTGGGGGATGACAGGCCGTACCGGATATTGCGGCTCAGCTCCGACAGGTCTCTCATCTACTCTTCTGACTCCATTCGCCTTGTTTAAAACATGATCCATATTCTCTGGCTGCTGAAGTTGGCTTAAATCATAATCCTATCACGCATACAGAAGGAAAAGAGTGAAGCTGCAGCAGATTTTCACTGAAGCTTATCCAGTATCTTTGTGCCATGGGGGGAGCTGAATAATACGATTAAGTTTAAGGGAAATCAAAACAGAGCCTTTAACTTTATGGCATTTATATTGCTACTTAATTAAACATATATGAAATGCTATTGATCTTTGGCTGGATGGCGGTGAAGAGATTTTACAAGGCACCAAGATGCACACACGCCACTCTTGACTAATTGCTTATTCGATTCACATTCTGGAGACATCTCCACGTGGGTTTGGAGCTTTAGTGATGCTCTATTCAATGACCATCTGATGGCCTCTGCCGCTGAATGATCTTTCCACAATCTAATTTGTAATTGATTTGGAAAAGAGAGACACCGATTTAAACAAATCAAATCCAAACTTCAAACGAATTATGGATTGGCATGTCAGGTGGTGGTAGAACACAACAGAAACAAAGAAACTAAGCTGTGATCAATGACATTATACAGTAGTTTCCCAAAGTCCATATTACTCCCGCGGATCTTTTTCAACAAAGAGATCTTTGTGTGCTTTATAAACTTTCTAGGTTATATTGAGTTTTAATATTAGTGTTTCTCCTTAGTGTTCCTCGAGAAGTTGTGAATTCTCCAACACTGGAAGTTTTAAAGAAGACATTGGACAATCGTTTGTCTGAAATGGTATAGGGTTTCCTGCCTAAGCAGGGGGTTGGACTAGAAGACCTCCAAGGTCCCTTCCTATTATTCTATTCTATTCTATTCTATTCTATTCTATTCTATTCTATTCTACTCTACTCTACTCTACTCTATATTTCTTTTCTCCTCTGCTCTTTCTATTTCTATTCTATTCCTGGTGACATGAATATGGAACCGTGTTTTTATAGCACTCACTTTTCAGATATATTTGAGCTGCAACTCCTTAAAATCGCCCTCAATTTCTCAACAATTTAATCAAAATTTTGTGCTATATCCCGTTCAAGTCTTGTAACCACGGTTCAGATACAGCATCTCAATTTTTTTGCATTATTGTGAACAGTAACTGACTTCTCACAAAGTTGGGGCAATCCTCACCTGATCTTCTTCTCCACCACCTTCTTCGTCATATTTAAGGATGTTGTCTCGGACGTCATCTTCAGGATCAATGAGTAGCTGCTTCGTGTGACGTTCCTTCTCCCTCCGTTTCATCCATACCACAAAAAGCAGAACCATGGCTAGAAGAAAATCAATTGAAATATAACAATCACAGCTGAATGTCAAAATCTCCTATTCCTTAAGGACAATCAACTCTAGCAAAGAAAAGTACAGTCAATATTACCCCATCTTTTCTTCACGAGCAGGAATTTATACTTTATGTTGGATTCAGATCTGTAGAACTGACCACAAATGGGAGAAATAATAAATGGAAGCTGAGCACCATATTGTGAGAAAACGAGTGAGCATTTAGATGAGGACACACAAACTCATTGGGAGCCTCACTTTGCAATCAACAAGGACATACATTCAGTTTAGCAGCTACTATGATTGTTGGCTGAGCTGGAACAAAAATAGCCAGAGAAATGATTGAAGCCTGGGAAATGGATCCCTTGTCAGTCAATAAGGATGTTGATTTACCAACAGGTTACTAAGTACTTAGGAGCCAAGGGCGTACTGGCACAAGGAAATAACAACTAACAATTTAATAGCCAGCCATCAACATTCTAATTAACAACTAAAAACAGCATACAACCAGGAACCATATAAATAAGTGCACAACAGCCCAGTCCACATATTCTGCAGAAACAGAAGTTTCTTGATGATGATCTCCAGCAGAAGCCCAAAAGCTTGCAAGAATAAACTTTTGGTCCCACTGACCAACTCAGATTGTATTCTGCAACATTATCCTGGGACATGGATATTTATCTTTCTTCACAGGAGAAATAAATGCTACCTCTTGTGCTGCTACTGCTAATTTTAGACTGCAGCGATGACTTGGGAACATTAGAAATCACTCCAGCCTTTGAATCTCCCATATTGGCAAGATACAAACTTCAACTAAATGCAATGAGAATGAATTATATGATAAAGTACAATTTGAAACTGAAATGAGCACAACTCATGATAGGTAACTTAATGATTGTTTGAAGTTCTAATGGACCTATCAGATAAGTACTTAAGACTCAGATTTGAGGTTCTGATGGTTGGTCACCCTCACAATCATATGCTTGCATTCTGGGGACATGGGAGCCCGGCCAGTCATTTATGGCTGCAGCATCCTGCTGTCTTGTACATTACAACTGTTTTACTCAAAAACCAACATTTTCTTCCATGTTTTGGCAAAACCACACCTGTAGCGAACTTTGACTCACTTAATGACTATGACATTCATTGAATAACTTGGATTTCACTTAAGAATTATGATGATTCATTTAACAACTGCCAGAAAAAAGGTTGTAAAATTGGGTCGGTTTTATGAGTTACAACGCTGATGGGCAGGTTTCATTACAATCCTAATTCAAGGATTACCTTTTTATTATCAGAGAAGTATCAATGGCAGTAAATAAGGGAAAAAACCCTAGATGTTAGATCAGAGGTCATCAAATTTGGCAACTTTAAGACTTGTGGTCTTCAACTCTGGGAGTTGAAGTCCACAAGTCTTAAAGTTGGCTGGCTGCAGAATTCTGGGAGTTGAAGTCCACAAGTCTTAAAGCTGGCTGGCTAGGGAATTCTGGAAGTTGAAGTCCACAAGTCTTAAAGTTGCCAAGTTTGAAGATCCCTGTGTTAGATGGTTCTGTATGAGTAAGCCTAGCTATAATCTATTTCTTCATAGGTAGAAAGTGGACTGGTATGGTAGCAGGTAGCATTGTTTTTTTGAAAGATACTCAGAATGCCAAAGGTACATATGTTAGCTTACATTCTAGACAAGTACGCTAAAAAGGTAAAAAAGATTTTTTCTCAACTGAAATCAACTCAGTACACAGATCATAGGCATTTCTTAGCAACAGTAGAGAAATGCTAGGTGATAGGTTTTCACAGCTGCTCTTTGTCAACGAAATGACTTTCACTGACACTTTTTACAATGCCATCAATGCTGAATGTACTATGGCAGTGAATATGTGCTGATGAAGTCTACACGTACCTCACAGGCATTATCAGGAAATCAGTACATTCGCCTGGAAGAAGTTTTGCCATTGTTTTTTTTTCCAGATTTTTTTTTTTTAAATGTCCCAATCTAGGCTCTACATTTGGGGTGTCCTGGTCCTCTCTTACCCAAAAATTAACCAGATCTCGCTGTAGGATTCATTTTGAACTGTCTTCTGGGAATGTTCCCTTGCTTTATCCTAATAAACACAATACTACTAAATGTACTAAATACAACAAACAACACATAGTTGGTAAACTGTGTTATTGTACAGCATACAAAGACAACTGATTACTTTCCAAGGTTCAAAAATATGACAAATGGGGATTTTTTTGATTACATGAATTGTTTAATTTTATTTTCTATGCACTTTCTTCATGCTGTAGAATGTCTGTCTTGAAAATGATCTGGTCTGGTGGTTAAGGAACTAGGCTTGAAACCAGGAGACTGTGAGTTCTAGTCCCACTTTAGGCATGAAAGCTGGCTGGGTGACATGGGGCCAATCATCAGGAGATGAGAAATTCTAGTCTCATCTTAGCCATAAAAGCGAACTGTCTGATTTTGGGCTAATCATTAGGAGACCAGGAGTTCTAGTCCCACTTTAAAACCCATTGGGTGACTTTGAGCCAATCACCAGGGGACTGTGAGTTCTAATCCCACTTTAGGCATGAAAACCCCTTTGGCGATTTTGGGCGAGTCACTGTCTATCAGCCTAACCTACCACATGGGGCGGCTGTTGTGGGGAAAATAAGAGTATTAGTTAGATTTGCTGCCTTGCATAATTTATAAAAATAATAAAGGCAAAATAATTCATCTTAAATAAATAAATACATTAAAATAATGCCTGACAAAGTGGCATCCAGATTCAGTGTTTTGATAGATCGGTATGACAAAAACTGGACAACTGTAAAACTTTTTCATCATGTCTATAGCCTTTCTTTCTTGCCTCCTTCCCTGTGCACCAATGAAGCTTGTATAAAGATGTCCATTAACTCCAAAGAAAGACTTATTTTCCACTCCAGCCTATTTATTTATTTATTAGATTTTTATACCACCTCCTCTCCCAAAAAAGGGACTCGGGGCGGTGTACAGCTGGATAAAAATAGAAACAAGATATAAAAATTGTACAATTAAAAGCAATTTAAAATGATTAAATTAATGGCCGAGTTATAAAATTATCAAAATGTATAAAAAACAGGTAAAAATTTAAAATACCAAATTTAAAACCCCACAATTATTACTGGGCCAGGCCGGCCTGTTGAAAAAAGTGGGTCTTTACTGCGCGCCGGAAGGTCTGAATGTCGGTGATGGCCCGATTATTATCCTGAGAAGGAGTCCACTTTGGTGAATGGGAAAGTGCCCCTTATGATCTGGAACACTCCAAATTTTGCAGTGATTGCCTCCTGATTATCATTGCAATTTTAAGGGGTGACATTGCAATTTTAAGGGGTGTGATGGATCAGCGGTTAAAGACGCCGAGTTTGTCAGCTGGAAAGCTGACAGCCTGGGCTCGAATCCTGAATGCTGTGGAACGGAGTGAGCGCCTGTTCCTTGCTCCAGCTCCTGCCCACCTACCAGTTTGAAAGCATGCAATGGCAAGTAGATAAATAGGTACCACTTTGGTGGGAAGGCAACAGCATTCCGTGCACCTCATATAGCCATGATGGCATATAGCCATGATGGCCACATGAGCACAGAAATGTTTTCAGACAATGCTGGTTCCCTCAGCTAGGAAAAAAAGAGATGAGGACTACCCTTTAGAATCAGACATGACCGGACAGGGAAAACCTTTAACTTTTACTGCAATTTTACCAAACTATTTTCTGTGTTGAAAAATTGCAGGTTATGACATGTGGAGGCAGGGAAAGGTTTTTCTAAGTCAGGGGTGGAGAACTATGGCCCTTTTATGACTTGTGGACTTCAACTCCCACTGATAACAGATAATAGATAATCAGAGTTGGGAGAGGCTTTGTAGGTCATCTAGTCCAACCCCTTGCCCAAGCAGGAGACCCTACACCATTTCTGACAGAAGGGAGTCCAATCTCTTCTTGAAAGTCTCAAGTGATGAAGCTCCCACAACTTCCGAGGGCAAGCTGTTCCATTGGTTGATTGTTCTCACTATCAGAAAATTTCTCCTTATTACCAGGTTAAATCTCTCAGGAATTCTGGGAGTTGAAGTCCACAAGCCATAAAGGGGCCATCATTCTCCACCTCTGCTCTAAGTGAGCTGAAATCTGAAGCCAGAGGAATTAACTCTTGGATTACACAGTCTCTCCTTCCATCCTGCCTCTCCAGTGGTGAATTTCATCACAAGTAAAGCAGCAATAATTTGAAAAAAAAAGAAAGAAAGTAGTGTTCCTCTCAGTCCCAAATGCCTATGCGGAGAGGTATCAGCATGTTACAACCAGCTGAGGGGGCAGCTATTTCTACAGTGTGCCCCCTCCCATTCTGCCCTGCTCCCTCGTTAGAATAAATCCCTTTCAAATCTGCAAGATGCTGCAGCTGCGCTAATTTCATTTTAATGAAGTGCGATTCTCTCCGAAGGGATGCAACAGAGACCTGGATAAAACATTAGCTCGTCTAATCCAATTTGGACTTCGTCTCCTCCTTTTTACAAGCTCTCTGTCTTTTCCAAAATCACATTAACAAACCTTCTGAGATACTCTTTTTCGGCTGCTTTACTTAGAAAGAAGACGCGAGCCCAGATTTGAACTTTTTACTGAAAGTGTCGGGGAAGAAAAAAAGGGCAAACATTGGAATATCAGATTTAGTTTGGCAGGATCAGACAATGTTTGCAGGGCTTTTCTATGTTTGAAGATTAAGTTCAGGAAATTAAATAGAGAACATTTCCAGTGCAAGTAGCTCTCGTGCTTTTTTTTAAACATCTCAAATCCAATGAACAGGGTTACAGGGTAGTCTTCGACATTTAGTGATCATTCAAAGTTACAATGGTACTGAAAAAGGGGTCTTATGACCGCTTTTCAAACACTCACACTTATGAGCCACGGTAGGGCAGTGGTTAGAGTGCAGTACTGCAGGCTACTTCTGCTGACTGCTGGCTGCTGGCAATTTGGCAGTTCGATTCTCACCAGGCTCAAGGTTGACTCATCCTTCCATCCTTCCAAGGTGGATAAAATGAGGACTCAGATTGTTGAGGGCAATAGGGCTGACTCTAGGGTAAACCACTTAGAGAGGGCTGTAAAGCACTGTGAAGCGGTATATCAGTCTATTGCTACAACCAATGCATCATTCCCATGGTCACGTGATCAAAATTCAGACGCTTGGCAATTGACTCATATTTATGATGGTTGCAGTGTCCCAGGATCATGTGATCTCCTTTTGTGACTTTCTGACAAGCAAAGTCAACGGAAAAGTCAGATTCACTTATCAACCGTGTTATTAACTTAACAGTTGCAGTGATTCACTTAACAAATGTGGCTAGAAAGGTTATAAAATGGGGCAAAATTCACTTAACAATTGTCTTGCTGAGCAATAGCAGTTTTGAGTCACAAGGCTAGGACTACTTGTAAAAATGTTATTCATGCCTCAACCTTCTATGCTCATGAAGCTTGTTGATTTTCTATTCTTCAGCTTATCACCACTTAGGATGATTGTGGGAATGAGATAAAGAATGGGAAGGAACATCTAAATTAAGCCTTGAGGTGCCTGGGGAATGGATGGATTGAGCACATTTTCAAGCATATTTTCTGTGATCTGTTCCAAGAATTATGCATTGGTAGTATGACTTCAATGGCAATTCACAACCTACTGGCCACTTCGGCATTTGGACAGAGAAATGTGAAAGTTATCTTCTCAGCCAAAGAAAAGATACAGGTTCTTATTCAATGTCTAGAGCTGACTGAAGCCAATAAGCCAATTTGTCAATGAAAACTGACTTCCTAAAGCAGATTGCAAAAATTCATCCCAGACTAAGATTGATAAAAGCATCCACAGCGGATGTGGATTCTATGGATTTACAGGTAAGACTACTTACCAAAGCACTAGAAGGCAAGACAAGAACCAGCGGATGGGAACTAATCAAGGAGGAAAGCAATCTAGAACTAAGGAGAAATTTCCCAACAGTGAGAACAATCAACCAGTGGAATAGTTTGTCTTCAGAATTTGTGGGTGCTCCATCACTGGAGGTTTTTAAGAAAAGACTGGACAGCCACCTGTCTGAAATAGCACCTAGGACTTAGCAATAGCACGTAGACTTATATACTGCTTCACAGTGCTTTACAGCCCTTTCTAAGTGGTTTACAGAGTCAGCCTATTGCTCTCAATGATCTGGGTCCTCATTTTACTGACTTCACAAGGATGGAAGGCTGAGTCAACCTTGAGCCTGTGAGATTTGAATTGCCAAATTGCAGGCAGTCAGCAGTCAGCAGAAGTAGCCTGCAGTACTACACTCTAACCACTATGCCACCATGGCTCATGGTTTGTGGTTGGACTAGATTCAATCTGGTTCCATCAATTGGATGGGCTCCAGCATGACTCTGAAAGCTTGGAAGACTAAACCTCTGGTCCTGATGACTGACCATGATTGGATCCTGCAGAGTTAGTGACTGTGTGTTTGCATGTGCCTAAGATATGAAATTGTGGGAAGCCACTCCTCTCCTGGAAGAATGAAATATCTTGAGAAATATTTAAAAAGGCAGGATAAAATATTTCCCCTAAAAGAGAAATAAAAAATCTTAAGGGAGACAGAAACTCAGAGCTCCAGCTCCCTGCCCCTCAGCAGGTATCTTGTGCCCATTAAGAAAGATTGGGCCAGCCTATCTACAAAGCAAAAAGATCTTCAGTTCCAAGGTGATGGAATTAAGACATGACCCTTCAAGACATAATAGGATTAACCCACTACCATCTAGCAGCAGAGCTCATTACATTGCACAATCTCCTAAGGACATTGCATCTCCCTTCAAACTTCAACCAAACTTAGCTCAGACAACCTACAGAGCTAACTATGACCCCTACAACAGCCAATAGAATACATGTTCTTGCACAGGAAGAGGAAGTTCAAGTGCAAAGCCCAAGAGAAGATATAAAAGCTATCCCTCTCAATTCCATGTGGTCAGCTGCCCAGAACCACACATGCTTGATGATTCCGCTTCATCAGTAAATGGATCCTCTTTCCAACCAGCCTCCATTTTGTCTCCAGTGCCTTTCACCCAGCTCGGAACTGAACCAAATGGATATTTTTTCCAACAAAATCATGAAAACCATCTTATGAAATAGTTGGGCAGGACAAGACAGTTAGAACAATTAATCATTGGAACAGCTTGCCTCCAGAAGAGATTGGACAACCATTTGTCTAAAATGGTATAGTCTCCTGCTTGAGTCGGGGGGGGGGGGTTGGACTAGAAGACCTCCAAGGTCCCTTCCAGCCCTATCATTCTGTTACTGCTGACTGCTGAATGACAAGCTTGAAAAACAGGGCATTTCTCTTAATGTGAGTGGAAGAGCTCTCCTCCTCTCTCCCATCACAGCATACCAGGTGTAAGTCCCAGATGCGAAATATGGGTTTCCAAATCTGAAATTCCAGGAAAGGGCAGCCCAGTTTTTATCTCTAATTAGGGATGCACACTATGCCACCCTTCAACACCGTGACATCCACCACGCTGACACTCCAAACAGAAATTTGCACACTGCCCGGAAAGTGAAACTTTTCTGTAATTGCTTTTTTGTCAGAGGAAAAATGGTGATTCCCCCCCCCCATTGCCAAGTGCAAGAATGGAACGAGACAATCTCTTGCTCAACTCCCCAACTAGCTCGCTCTCAAAGAATCTGTTGTGGTTTGCCAGCAGCCTGTGCAGATGGCAGCAGAATCGGACACTGGGGAAGAGCAGGTACCAGTCCAGGAGTCTGGAGAGGACTTGGACGAGGGTCCTGAATCTGATGCAGAGATGGGGCCAGGACCATCTGGGGGTGCTAACTTCAGAGCCTCCAGAATCTGGCAGTAGCGAGGCAGAGGAACAAAGGGAGCCTGTTCCCAGTGCACGTGTGCTCAGAGCTGCCAGAAGGCAAGAACAGCTAAGACAAAAGAGGTGACTCAGGAGTAAGGCTTGGAGGTGCTTGTCTCTCCCATAAGATATAAAGGAAGTGCAAAGGTAGAGAACCCTTTGCAGGAAGCAACTTTGTTTGTACTGGTTGGTTTGAAACCTGAGCTCTGTATTAAATTTGTGCTCTGGTTGGTTTTTTTTACAGTTAATTTGGCACTTCAGTTGTTGGCAGCAATTCAAAGGAGAGAAAGGTGGGTGCTTATCTTGAGGGACTGTTTGGGACTCATTACAGGCTGGGAATGAACATAATTCCCAGCGTTGAAATGAAACAAGAGTTGTTTGGACTAAACGTGTGCTTAATTACGGTCTCAGGAAGCCTTGGTTATAACAGAATCTGTGCAAATGAAAAAACATGCCAAATTCTACCCCATCTATTTCCCCCTTTTTCCTGCAATTCCACCCCACAAAAACCCACTGCCGGGAAGCCACAAAACTCAAACAAGAGAACCAGCTAATTATCGCTTCTATATGTCGTTTCTCTCTTCTTTTTAGTCTAGCCGTATAGATTGATTTGATGATTGATTTGCATTTGCTTAAAGCCTGCCACTTTAAAAAAAAAATCAGAGATAAATAAAAGAGGACCCGCCTATGAAGACAAACACCAATCTGCCTCTTAACTGCTTATCGCAACTAGTGAAATATTTCACTTTTCTTATGAAGCAAGTTCTCTCTCTTTTAAGGCAGGGGCGTTGTTGTTTTTTCTGGTCACCCTTTGTAGAAAAATTGTCCTATTAACACCTTTACAGCTCTCTTGAGAAAGAGGCTTTCAGAGAGTCAATAGCAGATGTAGTTCAATCCTTTTTATCTGCTCTTAAGAAAAGAGAGCTTCATTGTTGCTTTAAGGCCTGTTTTCCTTTCTGAAGGCAATTTTTGTGAAATCGATTGCCTTCTCCCCATTATTATATTTTTCTTTAGTGTACTGCTTTAAAAAAAAGCACTTCGCCTTTTTTCCCCAGTTGAGATTGCAAAGCCAGGGTTGCAGAAGACACGGATCCGTTGGCAGTAACACCCTGTACATGGAGGCCAATGGCCATCACTGGATGGCTGTTTTCTGAAATACTTTGAGAGCCTTTTGAGATCAGAACTGGACGAATATGCAATTCACAGGTATGCTTTGAGAAAAATCTCAGAATTATCCAGACTTCCAAATTGGAAGTGCTTGTTTTAATGTCTCTGAATCTTTCTTTTTCTTTCTTTTCCTTCCTTCCTTCCCCTTCCTTCCCCCTCTTTCTTTCTTTTCTCTCTCTCTTTCCTTCCTTCGTTCCCCTTTTTCTTTCTTTCTGTCTTTCTGTCTTTCTTTCTTTCTCTCTCTCTCTCTTTCCTTCCTTCCTTCCTTCCTTCCTTCCTTCCTTCCTTCCTTCCTTCCTTCCTTCCTTCCTTCCTTCCTTCCTTCCTTCCTTCCTTCCTCCTATTTTCCCCACAACAACAACTCCAAAACTGGCATTAACATGTTGAGATTTGAACTGGTTTTCCATTTTATGATGGAATGCTCAGACAATGCTCAGTTATAACCATTTGTTTAGTGATTAGTCTGAAGTTACAAGGGCACTGTAGAAAGTGACTTGTAACCATTTTTAAACTATCCACTTGGGGTAGGGAACAAGGACCTTGGACTAGAAAGCAGGAAAGTGTGAGTCCTTGTTCTGCCTTAGGCATAAAGCCATCTGGGTGTTCTTGGGCCAGTCACTTTCTCTCAGCCCTAGAAAGGAGGTAATGGCAAACCACTTCTGAGAAACAGCACCAAGAAAACTGCAGGAACTTGCCATGAGTCAAGATAAATTCAAAGGCTTGCATGCGCACACACAAACCACATTAATTATATGTCCCACTTGCCCATTTTTCTCCGTCCAGTAAAAATAATTGATAGGACAAGCCCCCAAATTAAATAAGTACATGGAAGAAAGATTTCTATTTACCATTTCATTTTCGCCGATATAAAACCAGGGTGATCGCTGAGCGTTAAAAAAAACCAATTAGAGCAATGAATTTTTAAAAACACACATTTGTAATAAAAATCCATAATTTAGAACAGGATAATGGATTTGAAGATGGGAAGAAGATTCTCCTAAATCAAACGCTTTTCATCTACATTTAATTTCAGTCAACAGAATATGCTCAAATGTTTAAATCATATTTTAGGCCTTGAGTTATGCGAAGGCAGGAAAAAAAAAAAGCAAAACTGAGTTTTATGCTTTATTGCCTTCTGTTTCTTCCAGTGTGAAATTTTACTATACAAACTTCTAATAATTGGCATTTGGAAGCTTTATTATGATCAACCAATTTTGAATGCTAATGTATATTTATTGCTCATTACCATCAGGTCACAATTAAATTAGCATGTGTATATTAAAGTTTACCCAGGAAATAGGATGGCTTATTTTCCAAGTGTAAATGTAGAGGTTATTTGTACTTATTGTTGGGGTTTTTTGTCTGGTATTTTTTTGATTGAATTGAATTGAACTTCCTTTGGCCAAGTGGGATTAGACACACATACAATTTGTCTCTAGTTCAGAAGCTTTCAGTGTGCATGTAAAGCTATAGAATCAGTAGTGCAAATGGATGTGGAGACTCCTTGGCTGCAGGATGTTTTCTGCCCTGTTGCACTACTCAGGTGACCTTGAGGAGACAGATAAACCTGGCCTCAACGACTCTAGAAAAAAATGCAAATGACCAGCTGTCTGCAAGGAATATAAATCCTTCCATCCCTCACCATCCAGTCAGAGCTGAAGAAGTTTCTTGGATGAGAAGCAAAACGTCTTCAAAGAAAAGCAAGAAAGTCCAGTGACCTCCTGAAAAAGGCACTTAGTCCATAGTTGGGGACAACTATGACCTGGATGACCGATAATCTCCATAGATGTCAAGGAGAGAAGCATGCTAATAACATAGTTGGAAAGAGGAGGAAAATAACAAAAGATGATATTTTGGATGGTTTCAACTCTGTGGTTTATCAACATATAGGACAATCCTTAAAAGGATTGAGGGGAGTGACAGTTTTTTAGTTATGAAACACATATTTCATATTTTCTCCTGGGAATCTCACTGGCATTTTATTCTCACAACACCAAAGTCAAGCAGGTTCCATGAATGATGGTGGACTTGAACTGGGTCTCCCTAGATATGATCCAAAATTTTATTTCATATAAATCTAGATTCATTATAGATGTCTTACATTCAGATTTTGAAATACTAGATAACTGCTGAGGACCCAAGATTGTCGGGGGCAATAAGCTGACTTTGTAAAAATGCTGCTTGGGGGGGGGGGGGGGGCGGCAAAAGCCCTATTAATAAGCAGGCATATACAATGGAATGAAGGCTATTGCCGAGCACTTAGCATGGTGCTCCATAGACTGTAAGCCACCCTGAGTCTCCTGAGAAGGGCGACATATAAATGCAAATAAAATAAATAAATAAATCTTGACACAATCAGGAAGCTTGAGGCATTTGTAGGCTGTTCTTCTGTTTCCTAGTGTATATGTTTTGATTTGATTTTTGAAAAAATTTGGCTCTCAATATTTTAGTTCTATAAGTGCCATGAAGCATGGAGGTTGATTTTCACAAATTCTGACTTAAAAACCAATTTTAAACCACTAGGGAGTAGCTGTATTTTTATGACTATGAAACTGATTTCCTTTACTGTGATTTTATTGAACTATTGAACTTTGACGGTCTGGTTTAGTGATTAAGGCAGCAGACTAGAAACTAGGAAACTGTGAGTTCTAGTCCCATCTAAGTCATAAAAGTTGGCTGGGTGATGTTGGGCCAATCACTAGGAGACTGTGAGTTCTCGTCCTACTTTAGGTATGAAAGTCAGCCGAGTGACTTTGAGCCCAATCACTCTCTCTCAGCACCAACCCACCTCACAAGGTTGTTGTGGGGAACATAGGAGGAGGAAAGAGTATTATGTATGTTCACTCGCCTTGAGTTACTTATGAAGCAATAAGAGTAGAATAAAAAAAAAATCCAAATTCAATTAATTAATAAATAAAAATAGTGTACACATGTGTAAAGAATCTTGGCTTTCAGATCATATGTGTATATTGCCTGGTGCAACACTTACTTAATAAAATGATGATACATATCAAGATGGCAATAATGGCTCCTGTGCCCAGCCCAGCTGCAGCGACAGCTCCTATAGTGGTACAATCTCCATTCTCATCACATGGACACACCTTGACCTTAATGATGGACATGTTAAAGAGAGGAGGGTTTCCAGAATCCGTTACAATGATTGGAACATCATATACACCAGCTTCCAAGTACATTATTCGCAAGCCAAGTTGAGCATAATCACCTGTGGGGAGCAAAATGGAGGAAGCCATGAAGAACAGGCCCGTGTGGAAAAATCTACTTTTTATGAATATCTACTGACCTGGAGAATCTACTCAGGGGTGAGCTTCAAAAATTTTAGCAATGGGTTCTCTGCCTGGTTGCTAGGTGGGCGTGGCCATAGTGGGTATGCCTAAGTTGGCCTCTTGCACCATGGCAGGGGAAGTAGTGTTTTTGCCTTCTCTGGGCTCCAGAGTCTTTCCTCGAGCATCCGGGAGGGCAAAAATGGCCTCCCCCGGCTCCGGAGGCTCTCTGGGTGCCGGAAATAGGCCTATTTCTGGCCTTCCCAAACTTCCGGGAGGGCCGTTTTTCACCCTCCCTGAGCCTTTGTGCGGCCCCCTGTACTTACCTGCATCCAAAATGGGCTGCGTGGGGACTCCTGGGAGGGGCAGGATGGTGTGGGCGGGGCTAGCCAGGAGTGGGATTTGGGGATCCTCCGAACTGCACAGAATCTTAGCTAGGGGCTCTCCCGAACCCTTGCGAACCCCCAGCAGCCCAACCCTGAATCTACTCCTTATGAGTTACTCCCCCAAATACAGGGCAGTCCTCGACTTACAATCATTTGTTTGGTGGCCACTTGAAGATACAACGGCACTGAAAAAAAGTAACATGTGGCTGTTTTTTACACTTATGACCGTTGCAGCATTCCCATGGTCACATGATCAAAATTTGGCTGCTTGGCAACTAGCATGTATTTATGACACGTGATAACCATCGTGCCTACCGTCCCTGTCCTATTGTCCTCAATTATTAGTTCCTATTTCTTGTATTTAAACTTATGTTTATTCTTATTTCTATTGTATTGTAAGCTTTTGACAAAATAAAATAAATAAATAAATAAATAAAGTAACCAGAGTCACGTGATCACCTTTTGCGACCTTCCAAAGAGCAAAGTCAATGAGGAAGATTCACTTAAATATAGATTCACTTAACAACCGTGTTGCTAGCTTAACAAGTGCAGTGATTCACTTAACCAACGTGGGGAAGGAAGGTCACAAAATGGGCACAAAACTCACTGGACAACTGCCTTGCTTTATAACAGAAATTTTGGGCTCAGTTATGGCCGTAAGTCGAGGACTACTTGTATGCCCATGTGTCACCTAGGCTGAACTCTAGGCAGACTCCGATAAGCCATAAAGAAGCTAATTGTGATCATTTCGACAGCTCCTTTTCCCCCTGTCCATTCTCCCACCAAATGGTCACCTTTCTATTTAAGCATGAAAGCTGCCTCTATGGTAAATTAGAAAAGGAGGTGACTTTTAAGCAATTATGGGCAGAGGTTCATCATTGATCTTGATTGTGGCTTATGACAATAAAAAAATGGAACATAAGGAAGAGGGATAATAGCTTTTCCTCCTGGGCAATTTACCGATGATTTATCCCAACTTTCTCGTCATCACCCTGTGCAATTACAAGCTGCATTAAGGCAGGGAAGCCAAGAGCCAACAATTCAGCTTAAGGTCCAATCCAAGCAATTTCTCACAAACTCTCTCGCTTAGAAATGTCATCCCAAATGTGGCTCCCTTCTTTTTTTATATAAACACCGAAGACGGCACAAAATGTTTTAAAGTCTGAAGGCCCACCAGGCCAAGCTACGAACAACGCCAGGTGTTGCCCACTTGGTTTACCATTTAGTCGCTTAATGGTCCAGTTCTTCCTAATGGCAGATGGCACGCTTGGCAGCTCAAAGACGAAAGGGCCAACATTTGGATCGATGTCAGCATCCGCGGCTGTGATGTTGATGACATTCAGATTTGGCCTCTCGCATATCTGGGCCTCCTTTGGCTGAAGTTCAGGGGCATTATCGTTGATGTCAATTAGGTAGATCTGGAGGGTGCCCGTGCCGCTGGCTGGAGGGATACCTAGACAGGGAGAGAGGACTATGTGAAGGAAGAACACAAAGACCAGCAGGCTAAGGAACAGATTCTACCATATATCGGTCTCCTTACTGAACTCATCAACTCGTCTATCCCTACACACACACACACACACTGATACTTTCCCTAATAATATATATTTTGTATAAGCTCTCTGTGCATTATGCTTATATTTGATATGCTCATAAACACTCTGGTACAGTCGTATATATTCCTTCCATAGACATACATCCTGTATATTCATAGATATTCTGTATATCCATACATAGTTACATACTTTGTATATCTGTATATCTATATCTATCTGTCTGTCTGTCTGTCTGTCTGTCTGTCTGTCTGTCTGTCTGTCTGTCTATCTATCTATCTATCTATCTATCTATCTATCTATCTATCTTTTTTTATTATTATTATTATTATTAATTACATTTATATACCGCCCTTCTCCCAAGGGACTCAGGGCGGTGAACAGCTCGTCTAAAAACCCCACAAATACAAAAGTTAAAAAGTAATTAAATATTAGAATTAGCTGCAAACTAAAATTAAGAAACCCCCCCCCACCCTTAAAACCCAATTTAAAATTAAAAAGGAGATCAAATTTAAAATCATTATCTCAGCCCAGGCCGGCCTGCTCAAAGAGCCAGGTCTTTAACGCGCGCCTGAAGGCCCTCAGGTCCGTGCCGGTACGAAGTTCCGGTGGCAGAGTATTCCAGAGGGCGGGGGCACCCACAGAGAAGGCCCTACCCCTTGGCGCCGCCAGACGACACATAGCGGCCGACGGCACCCGGAGCAGACCCTCCCTGTGGGAACGCACCGGCCTGTTGGAGAACGTTGGTAGAATGCGGTCCTGAAGGTAACCTGGTCCCATGCCATGAGTCGCCCTAAAGGTCAAAACTAGAACCTTAAAGCGAACCCGGAGAGCCATCGGCAACCAATGCAGCTCGCGCAGGAGAGGCGTCACATGGGCGCTACGCGACGCCCCCATAATCACCCTCGCGGCTGCATTTTGCACCAACTGGAGTCTCCGGATGCTCCCCGCAGGGAGCCCCATGTAGAGGGCATTACAATAGTCCAGGCGAGAGGTGACAAGGGCCTGAGTGACCGTGCGCAAGGCGTCCCGATCCAGGAAGGGCCGCAACCGGTAGATCCGACGGATCTGATGAAACGCCCCCCTGGAGACGGCCGCGATGTGATGTTCGAGCGACAGCCGTACATCCAGGAGGACTCCCAGATTGCGAGCCCTCTCTGTGGGGGGCAGAACTTCCCCCCCAATAGCCAGCGAAGGTGTCAGCTGGCTATATCGGGGCGCCGGAAACCACAGCCACTCGGTCTTGGATGGGTTGAGCCGAAGCCTGTTCCCGCCCATCCAGTCCCGCACGGCCTCCAGGCACCTAGACATAGTCCCCACAGCATCGTTGGGGTGGTCCGGAGTGGAGATATACAGCTGGGTGTCATCTGCATACAGATGACACCTCACTCCAAGACCACGGATGATCTCGCCCAGCGGCTTCATGTAAATGTTGAACAGGAGGGGAGAAAGGACCGACCCCTGAGGCACCCCACAAACCAGGGGCCTAGAGGTGGACCTCTCCCCCCCCGCCAACACGAATTGCGAACGGTCAGAGAGGAAGGAGGAGAACCATCGGAAGACGGTTCCACCAATCCCCAACCCCTCCAACCGTCGCAATAGGATACTATGGTCGATAGTATCGAAAGCCGCCGAGAGATCTAATAGGACCAGGACAGAGGAGAACCCTCTGTCACGAGCCCTCCAGAGATCATCAACCAACGCGACCAATGCCGTCTCAGTGCTATGTCCAGGCCTGAAGCCCGATTGGAACGGATCGAGGTAAGTTGCTTCCTCCAGGTACTGGGGGAGCTGACGTGCCACCACACTCTCAACAACCTTCGCCACGAAGGGAAGGTTGGAGACTGGACGATAGTTGTTTAAAATAGCTGGGTCCAGGGAAGGCTTCTTGAGGAGGGGGCGCACCACCGCCGCCTTCAATGCGGTAGGGAGCACCCCCTCTCTCAAAGAAGCGTTGACAATCCCCTGGAGCCAGCCTCGTGTCGTCTCCCTGGCGGCCGAAACCAACCAGGAAGGACACGGGTCCAATAAACAGGTGGTGGCATTCAGACCCCCCAGCAACCTGTCCACACCCTCAGCGGTCACAGGATCGAACTCCCCCCAGATAACACTCTCAAGACCTGCCCCGGACACCTCCCCCGGGACCACCCAATTGGAGTCGAGCCCTTCCCGAATCTGAGCGATTTTATCATGCAGAAATCGGGAAAACTCCTCTGCTCTACCCTGCAAGAGGTCATCCCGCGCTCTCGGTTCAAGTAGAGAGCGGGTCACTCTAAACAGGGCGGCAGGCCGATTTTCAGCTGATGCAATAAGGGCGGAGAAATACGAAGATTTCGCCGCCCCTATCGCCACAAGGTAAGTCTTAATATGAGATCTCACCTGTGTTCGGTCAGACTCAGAACGGCTCGCCCTCCAAATGCCCTCAAGACGTCTTTTTCGGCACTTCATCTCCCGTAGCTCCTCCGTATACCACGGAGCCAAATGGGATCTGTGCCGAGTCAGAGGTCGCATAGGCACAACTCGCTCTAGGGCCCCGGCGGCCGACCCCTCCCAGGTGGCCACCAGGTCTCCAGGCGAGCTGAGAGCCAGAGATTCAGGAAATGGCCCAAGCTCCCTCTGGAACCGATCCGGATCCATTAGGCGCCTGGGGCGGAACCATCTAAGTGGCTCCGCCTCCCTGCGGTGGGGGGTAGCGGAACAGAAATCCAGCCTCAGGAGGGAATGATCTGTCCATGACAAGGGTGTAATAACTAAATCCCCCCAATTACAGTCATTCAACCACTGCCCAGAGACAAAAATCAGGTCCAGCATGTGACCTCCCATGTGAGTGGGGGCAGAAACTAACTGGGTCAGGTCCATGGCCGTCATGGAAGCCAAGAACTCCCGGACCAACCCCGAGGTTTCACCGAGCGATGGCAGGTTGAAATCCCCCATGACTAAGAGCCTTGGGGTCTCAACCGCCAGCCCGGCTATTACCTCTAGGAGTCCGGGTAGGGCCGATGAGACGTGGCAGGGAGCCAGGTACGTCAACAAAAGGCCCATCTGAACCCCTTGCCCCCACTTCACAAAAAGAGATTCACAGCCAGCCGTCTGAGGGACAGTGGCCTCCCTAGGACAAAGGACTTCCTTTATAAGCACCGCCACCCCACCGCCCCTTCCCTGAGCCCTAGGCTGGTGAAATGCAAGGAAACCTGGTGGGCACATCTCAACCAGAGGGACACCTCCCTCTGGGCCCAACCAGGTTTCGGTGACACCCACCAGGTCCGCGGCCTCCTCCTGAGCCAACTCCCAGATCAGGGGAGCCTTATTAACCACGGACCTGGCATTGCACAACAGCAGCCGGGTATTCAGGGCCTGAAATTCCGGACAACCAGGACTACAGGATGGGTATCTATCTATCTATCTATCTATCTATCTATCTATCTATCTATTCATACTTCATTGCTGTTTTGCACTTCTGGTTAGATGCTAACTGCATTTCGTTGCCTGTGTTCATGTGCAATGACAATAAAGTTGAATCTAATCTAATCTAATCAAAGAGTTGCAGGCGGAGAGCTTGTTTAATATCGTTCCATCTTATAAAGCCCCCCCCCCACTGTGGAAAGGACAGAAATGGCCTCTCACAACAATTATGGGGTTGAGATACCACCTCCATAAGGATATGGCAGAGCAAGAGCCAGTTGCGCCTAGTGGAGAAGGCACCAGGCTAGAAACCAGATCATGAGTTCTGGTCCCATCATAGGCACAAAACCAACTGGGTGGTCTTAGGCCAGTCGCTCTCTCTCAGTCCTAAGAAGAGGGCAATGGCAAATTGCTTCTTTTGGGAAGCCAGTCTGGTCTAGTGGTGAGGGCATCATGCTAGAAGTCAGGAAGATGTGAGTTCTAGTCCCGCCTTAGGCATGAAAACTGGCTGGGTGACTTTGGGGCAATCACCAAGAGACTGTGAGTTCTAATCCTGCCTTAAACATGGAAGTGTTGGGTGACTTTGGGCCAATCACCAAGAGATTGTGAGTTCTAATCCCGCCTTAGACATGGAAGTCAACTGGGTGACTTTGGGCCAATCACCAAGAGACTGTGAGTTCTAATCCTGTCTTAGATATGGAAGTCGGCTGGGTGACTTTGGGCCAATCACCAAGAGACTGTGACATGGAGATCAGCTGGGTGATTTTTGGGCCAGTCTCTCTCTCTCAATTGAACTCACTTCACAGGGCTGCTGTTATGGGGGAAATAGGAGGAGGTTCACTAGGTACCTTGAGTTATTCATAAAAAAAATAAAGGAAGGGGTATAACTCAATAAAAAAATGCAGAACTTCATTTTCACCTCCTTTCTTCTATTTTCCAACCCAGATGGGAATTGAAAAGACTCTATCTGTCCATCAATAGGGTTAACTTTCCAGAAACTGAACCCACTGGATCAGATTGGAATGAAGCTTACTCTGCACCCTGTGCTTCCAAGGGCACCCAAGGGCACAAACACATACATAAGTGACAAATGCTAAGAAACACACACATGAACACCATATGCAAACGTATAACCCCACTACAAATTAACAATGGAACTATAGATGCTGCATGTATCCCTTGCTGGTTGGAAAAGAATTTCAGAAGGCTTGATGTGCATCTCACCACAGGTTGTCCTTCTCTTGTTCTGTCTACATAAAATGCACCCAGTAAAAGTATGACTAACGGGGGTGGAAACCTACAGTATTGTCCACAGTCCATTCTATAACGTATGGATTTTGCCCTTCTAAGATGAGATGAAGAAGTTATATGGATGGATTTAGATTCATGAAGGTCCTATCAGTATTTTCAAGCTTGGAGAAGACCCCAGAAGTCACGTATGCTTGTTTGGCTTGGAGAAGGCTTTCAGTTTCATTATTCAGAATCTCTAATAAAGGATCAGGAAGGAGCATGCTGGTACAGGAATTCTGGGAATTGAAATCCACCTGTCCCCTTGTATTGGTGGGGTAATAGCAATGACTGAAACAATCTCATGATATATAGCAGTGGTGGCTAACCTTTTTGGGCTCCTGTGCCAAAAATGTGTGTGAGCGCTGGCATGCTCACGCTTGCATGCCAGCACCCAGAAGGCAATGCGTGCCTCCCCAAGCCCCCTACACATGCATGTACAATCCCTACCATCCCTCCACTCCTGCCACCCCCTTACTTGCACTGTGCCTCACAGCTTATTTTTGGCCGGTTTGAGGCCTTTTTCAGCCTCCCAGAGGTTTTAGGAAGGCTTCTGCAGGCTTTTCAGGCTGAAAACTAGGCCCGTTTCGTCACTTCTGGTATTTCCGGAAAAACAGGAAGTGACGAAACGGGCCTAGTTTTTGACCTGAAAAGCCTTCCTCAAGTCTCTGGGAAGCCGAAAAAGGCTTCAAACTGCCTGAAAATCAGTTGTGAGGCGCGTGCATGCGCAGTGAGGTAAGTTTGCCTGCAGCTCGTATGCCGACACAAATGGCTCTGTGTGGCCACCTGTGGCATGCGTGTCATAGGTTCACCATCATGGATATATAGATTCCCATTTCAAAGACTCCTTCCAGCTATCTTTCAACGTTTGTTGCTAAAATAAAGTTTGGCTCTATTAAGGTTGCCAAATCAAGTTCTTCATAACTTTTATGCAGGTTTAAAATCCACCAACATTTCATACAATTCTTGGCTCACACCGACATGCACATTTCCCACCCACCCCATCTCAGCCTGTTTCAGTCATTTCCCTCTAGTTAGGAGAAAGAAAGACCATACTGTCATTTTCCTTCCTTTGTGAACTGCAGGATGTTTTGTTTTGGATATTTTCACTGTTTCTTAAAACAGCTCCATTTTAGAACTCATGTTGTGAACCCTTTCTTCAAACTTAAAAAAAAGCTTCCCGAATCTTGATGGTTTCTTCCTTAACATCTTTTTAAAAAGTTTTCTGGCTTATGTCTCCTGTTTGCTTTTGCTGACTGAAGAATCTCTGAATCCCCCAATGAACCTTGGTCTGTCCATTTCTTGTGGCTGTTATATTAGCCCTCCTAACCTCAGGTCTCATAAGTTTGTTTCAGCTGCTGGCTGTTGAAGTTTTCTCCAGCCTTCCTTGCCTCGAACCCTCGTTGGATTTGCTGCAAAGCAGAAAAAGCCCATGGTTTTAACTGCATTTGCCTGAAGTTATCTGTAAGGAGGATGTTTAGGTGAGTGCTTGTCTTTCACAAAAGTCGAATGGAACTGAAAAATGTTAATATGAGTCCTCTAGATTTATGCTTAGCCTACCTGTCCAATAACTAGGTTGTGAGAAAGAGAACATTGAGCTGAATGTCGGGAGATTCTCCTGTCATCCAGGTCATCGTTGTCCCAAAAGTGCTTTTTCAAGAGGCAACTGGACTTTCTTTGTTTTTCCTTGAAAACATTTCACTTCTCATCCTAGGAGCTTCTTCAGTTCTGAGTGAATGGTAGAGAATGGAAATCCTTCACAAATCCTTCCATTCCCCCCATCCTGTCATGTTAGATTTTGCAGCAGAAATTCAAATCCAAAAAGCACACCCAGATGACTGATTCAGCAGGATTCATTAACTTCTTTATATACATAATAATATGAGTAAAATATACAATACCAATACTTCCAGAGTAACACAAGCAAAACACAAGCAGCAGGTTCAGAGCTCAGAGCAGAGAGCAGAGATAAGTCACGCCCAAACTCTCTCTTTAAGTTTCAGTTTCTAATTCATTGGAACAGAAATCCTATTGGCTGATCTGTTCTCATGATAGTCATTGGCTGATCTTGTTACCATGTCTCTGCCAATTCATGAATATTCTGACATGTCATATCTGAAGAAGCTTCTTGGATGAGAAGTGAAAGGTTTTCAAGGAAAAACAAAGGAAGTCCCATTGCCCCTTGAAAAAGTACTTTGGGGACATTTGAACTGGAAGTATTATGTCTATTATGTCTACCAATACCAGAATGCCTTCTTATCAACCAAATTGATGTAGGAGGGAGCTCTTTTCATCTACTACACTCATAATGTATCTTCTTAACATGGTGGGGCATTGAGGGAGATTGGCAGGGAGGAAGAAGACAGGAAAATTGAAGTTCTTCCCTTAAATAATAAAGCTCTAGGTTGGGTCCCACATGCATTGGTTTAATTCCAAGCATGAGTAACAAAGAAGATTCCTAAACGTATTTTTGAACCTTCTGGACTAATTCTTAGTAAAGAAGGAAAAGAAAAGAATAGGGTCAGATGAGAGCTAAACTTATGAAAAATATTGTAAGCTTTTGGTGCTAAAAGGGACTAAGTCCCACCCTGGATTCAAGAATCTGATGCTGTTAGGATAAAGGAATTTGTAATGGTTTTAAGATTCCTTTAAATCAAGAGTGTCAAACTCGTGTCATCACATTGTCATCATGTGACATATTGTGACTTCCCCTCCTTCGTTAAAATGAGGGTGGGGTAGCCAGCATGTGACACATCTAGCTGTGGGCCTCGAGTTTGACACCCCTGCTTTAAATGATGCTATGTTAGTCCTCGCTATACGTATGGGTGGTATTTCCCAATCAGCAACAAGACCTCTTGATGGAAATGGTTTTCTTCTGAAAGACAATTTAACCTAAAAAAAATGGTATGCTACTGGCAGGTAAGTTGCTCATATTAAAATCAAGGCTTTCTTCCTCTTGGAGGTTGGAACTTCAAGGAATTCGTGTTAGACAGCTTGAGAAGCTCTCAAAGAAGAGATCTCCAAGCTGAGACCCCAAGCTTCTACACCCAGAAATGCCATCAAACCACACAGGTTAACATGAAACTAGCAAAGAGATACAACAATCATGAGAAGCTTGTACACTTATACAGATCCAATTTTGGGGGAGTCCTTCCCAACATACCATTGAAGCCAATTGTAAGTTGGACTGAAAAAAATAGCACAACTATAGGAGAAGAGCAGGCAGAGTTGAGGGACAGAGTTAAACATGTCATCAGCTTAGAATCCTTATGTTGTCACAAATGATCGTAGTCCAGCCCTCCCCTTTGAATTCCATTGACCCTTACTTGGCACTGATTCAGAAATGAGCTTAATTTGATTAGGTTGTTGTGTATGGACTTAAACAATAAATCTTTCTTAATGTATAGTCCGGATCCTTTGCGCCTGACGCAACCATCTTTTAGTGGCTTTGTCTAAATCTGGAGGGTCACATTCCTGCAGGAATAATTTGTTTTATTTAATTGCTCATTAAATTTACATACTACCCATCTCTCCAAAGTGACTCTCGTTAAGGCCACAATGCATGTCAGCGTTGTCCAAGGTCAAAGCAAATTTTAGGAGGGTGGGGCTAAGAAGATGATAAGGAGGACTACCTATATTGGATTTATTTTCTTCGTTTCTTTATATTGTTAAAATCTATCTGTTTTTAAAATATGGTATTTAATTTAGGGCTTCTGAAACATTTCTCCACTGTTCTCTGTTTCTAGGGTTTTTTTTTATTATCGATTTTGTTAGTAACCAGAACTCCATAGAGGCCCAGTTGGGTATAAATATTAGAGATAGATAGATAACTACTTAGGTGGAATATATCCTGGAAAGGAAACCCAGCAGCTATTGGAAGAAACCAGGTTTTGAAACAGATTGACTCTCTTTATTCTGATGCCTGTTAGACTTATTCCCCTGTAGCCTGCAGAGTGGGGTGAGGAACACAGCAGTGTCTTCAGTACATCCAATGATTTAAAGGACACAGTAGGGCAGTTTCAATATCTGATCTGCTTGTCAGTAAAGATGCCACTGGTGATTCTTAGCCCTGCAACAAAATTGAGCGAATTGTGTAGATTGTGACAAGGTTGCTTTAGGTCACTCGAAAGGTATAGCACACACCTCAATTTGATGTTTTCCAATCTATACAGTGACAGCTTTCGTGCAATTCTTTCTCTTTTAACCTTAGATTGTTCTTGACTTCAAGATGGAGCCTCTCCCCTTTCTGTCTTCAGCCGTGTCTCTTACTTGGTAATACAGGCAGTCCTTGACTTACAACCACAATTGAGCCCCACATTTCAGTTGTTAACCTTTGTTAAATGAGAGTTTTGCCCCATTTTATGACCTTTCTTGCCACTGTTGTTAAGTGAATCACAGCAGTGGATAAGTTAGTAACTTGGTTGTTAAGTGGATCTGGCTTCCCCATTGACTTTCCTTGTCAAAAGGTGGCAAAAGGGGATCATGTGACCTTGGGACACAACAATGGTCATGAGTATGAACCAGTAGCCAAGCATCTGAATTTTGATCACATGATTATGGAGAATGCTTCAGAGGTCATAACTGTGCAAAATGGTCATTTTTTTCAGTATCGTAACTCTGAACGGTCATTTAAATGAACTGTTGTAAGTCGAGGACTACCTGCATAAGATCAGGAACATAAAGGAAGTCCATCCTTTCTCCTGCCTTTTCTGTTTGCTTCTCCACTCATCCCAAGGTGCCTACAGTAGCCCCACGGTGAAATATAAATTTAACAAATAAACAAGGAAACTACAATTAACAACTTAATAGTCAGCCATCAACACACAACCAGGAACCAGATAAATGCAACATGCATAGAACAGCCCAGGGCATATTCTGGAAACAGAGAGAGAGAGAGAGAGCGGGAGAGGGAGAGGGGAAGAAGGAGAGGGGAAGAGGGGGGGAGGGAGGGAGGGAGAGAGAGGAAGAGGGAGAGGGGAAGAGAGAGAGGGAGAGGGGAAAAGGGAGGGAGAGAGGGAGAGGGGAAGAGGGAGAAAGAAAGAGAGGGAGAGGGGAAGAAGGAGAGAGGAAGAGGAGAGGGGAAAAGGGAGATAGAGAGAGGGAGGGAGAGAGGGAGGGAGGGAGAGGGGAAGAGGGAGAGAGAAGGAGAGGGAGAGGGAAAGAAGGAGAGAGGGAGAGGAGAGGGGAAGAGAGAGAGGGAGAGAGGGAGGGAGAAAGCTTAGAAGAATAAAGTTTTGGTCCCAGTTACAGATTGGATGCTTAGCAAATGTTATGGAGATTCTCAGTCATCCAGGTCCTGGTTGTCCAAAGGTGCTTTTTCAAAAGGCAACTGGGCTTCGTTCTTCCTTGAAGACATTTCATTTCTCATCCAAGAAGCTTCTTCAATTGACTGCAGCGAAGACAGAACTCAAGAAGCTTCTTGGATGAGAAGAAAAACTTCTTCAAGGAAAAGCGAAGTCCAGTTGCCTTTGGAAAAAGCACCTTTGGGACATCCTTAACAAATAGAATTTAACACATAAATATGGCAAAACCTTCTAATTTCTTACATTCCCCTTCTGTTCACCCTAGTTTTCTTTTCCACTGTAACCTGTGAACATTTCATTTCTTTTGACAGCTTTCCATCCCAACTTCATGAAGATCTTCCCACCCACCACAAAAAAAAACTAGGAAAACCTGGGAACATGTAAATTTATACTGACAATTCTGTCAGGGCATTAGTTCTATGAATGCGCCAGATTATTATTGAAGCATGAAGAGCGGAGTGCTCGAGCCTACCGTTGTCAGCTGCCAGGAACATGGCTTCGTAGACATTGTTCTTAACGTAGGCCGACTCGCGATCAAGGACAGCTGCAGTGATGATCTGACCATTTGTGGCATTAATATTCAGCCAGTTGGCAGGATCTGACAACTTGGAATATCTGCAGAAGCAATGAAAAATACCTAGGAGTCCTTTCCAGTGAGAAGTCCCGGATATGGATTGAAAATATCCTTACACTAGGACACAGTTTAGAGCAGCGTTCCCCAACCTTTCTGGGCTGGTGGCCCAGCGTGAGAGGAAGAGGGGAAGAGGGGATGCGTCAACTCTGAACTGAACCTGGCTGGGGCCATTTTGGGGGCTTCAGGGTTGCCACAATGCAAAGAAAGGATAGGGAGTGGGAACATAGTTAGATGGGGGGAGGGGTTGTAGACAAAACAAAATAGTTTCTTGTTGGAACCAAGGACATTCCAACAAGCGGCTGGAGGAAGGAGAAGTGAAGTAACCAGGCAACCAGCCAGCACCTTGATTGGACAATGTGACTGATTGTTTGGGGGAAGGGGGAACTTTCACTTTTTAATCTGGTGAAAACCGCCGGAACTTTCAGAGTCGGTTTTCACCAGTTTGTGCCAATAAGGATATCTCTAATAAAACTGTTCTTTGAGGAATCTGCCTGCCTTGGAGTTCTGCTTTCTATGGGGCTATTACCTAGAACCTTGACAGGATGGTTTTTCATGCGGGGCAGGCATGTACACGCCTAGCTTCATTTGTGTGAGTGGGAATACGAGGCCGGTGGCCACCACGAGTGGAGCTCTACGGCCCGGTTGTGAATAGGCCACAGCCCAGTAGTGGACTACAACCTGCAATTTGGGACCCCTGTTTTAGAGTGCTGATCCTTTCAGCCACCCATATCTTAGCTCAGCATGCAGTAGTTGGTATTCGTAGTTTACAGGGTCAATGGAGTCAACCAACATACAGTCTATACTGATTTGAAGGCACACGTAATTCATCTGTCCATCCAGCCAGATATCTATCTAGCTGTCCAGCCAGCCAGCCAACTGTCCATCCGTCCGTCCGTCCATCCATCCATCCATCCATCCATCCATCCATCCATCCATCCATCCATCCATCCATCCATCCATCCATCAATCCATCCATCCAGTCTTCTGTGGACAAGGCTGTCATGTGTACTATATGTATGCCGGTGTGTAAGAATGCTCTATCTGTGCATTGTTTTCTTCTTCAAAACTGCCCATAACACGAAAGAGAGATATGATTTTTTTTCCTGAGTAAACAACAGTTGGGATTTCAAAATGGATCAAGAAAATAGTGCATGCCTTTCCACTTGATTCAAACAAACTGGGAGCTTCCAAACTTATATTTATTTGTCTATTGTTAAATTTATGCCACAATATTCTGTTTATGCAAACATTTCCAAGTGGCTTACAGTGACCACCCCCCACCCATCCACCCACCTATCATCCATCCATCCATCCATCCATCCATCCATCTATCTACCTACCATCTATCAGATCTGTTTCTGTGTCTATGTATTGGTGTATTCAACCATCCATCCATCCATCCATCCATCCATCCATCTATGTATCTAAGATAGGCAGCATATATATATATATATATAGATAAAAGATAGAAGAGAGAGACAGACAGACAAAGATTGGAAGGCAGGCAGGCGGACAAAGAAGTATCACTGCCATATAATTAGTATAATTTATAATTAGATATATCTGCTCATCCAGGAGGTTAGCGAAATTGATACCTGTGCCTGTCTGGATTGGATGAGAATTTTTGCCTGATGTTTAAAGTTTTTTTTTTTTTTAAAGTTAAGATTGTTAAAAAATTAAACTTTTTAATTTTTAAATTTTGGGTTGTTGTTTTTCTTTCTTGTTAAATGATTCTTTGCACCTTGCTTTGGGCTTATTTTCAAAATGAAAAAAAAGCAAGGTACACCTTGTATGATCAATCAGTGCTAAACTATTTAGCTGGTGGCTGGTTCACTGCATTCCACTGGGTCACCTCTGAGTTGGTCCAGGTGCAGGAGACAAATGAGCTCCCTGTTGAAGGACCAGCCATTGCAAAATAGAATGAAGAAAAATGGCCTTGTTAGCAAAGACATTCCCCTCCATCCTTAAAATTTCCACTGCCTTTTCATGCCAACAAGCTGAGGCAATGAGTAACCATTGTCATTTTTGCACCAGACAGCTTTATCCCCCTTGAAATATCTCATCCCTTGAATGATTATAAAATGTCACAAGTGATGTAAGTTTAATTGGCCCCAGTGCTAGTTCCACAGGGCGCCTTCCTACGGTGCCAAATTTATCTAACGTTTGCAATAAAGGAACAGACAGATAACCAGCGAGACCAAGAGACAAAGGAGGATAACTTAAATTTCCTTTTTTTTTTTCCTTTCCTAGGCTATGTTCAATGTACAGGTCCACACAACCAACTGGGATTTAAATGTAGTGAATGTTCAAAACATGGCAGCTCTGTGGTTATGCTTACAGCCACTCTTTGAACTGCTGCTGGAAATAAGCAGAATTCAGGGATAGCTCATTTGTGAAGTTTTTTTAAAAAAATACATGTATATTCAAAAATTGCCCATCAGATAAACCCTTGCTTGGGAACATAGGAATCATGCAAATTGTAGAGCATAATTAATCAGCCACTCATTTTATCAGACATTCATTTTATCACGCACTGGATCAAGGTATCAGGATTCTGGCGATGGCCCTAATTAAATCATGAGCCTTGAGCCAAGCTTCAAAAGAAACCAAAAGATTTATTAGGAGCAACACATCTGGCATTAACCTGTATGAAGCCAACTGTGGCATATGTAATTTACATTCATCTGTGACCCAGTTTCCCCCTGGGTGTGTCATAAATCAGATTCTCCAATAAAGCACGTTCATGGACTGGGTGTCATCAATCATGTTCTCCAATTAAGGATTTGCACAGGCAGAATATCCAGTAAGCTTAGCTACAATCTTTGTAAGATAAGTGTTGGAATGCATTTCTGGTTTTAAACTGACATACTGCTCCTTCAGATTTCCTTCCTCCCCCCTTGTTTATGGCAACTCTAAAACAGGCATAGGAATGCTTTACGAGTTGACACAAGCAACAGAAGTAAAAATGTAGAACTTGTGTATGACTCTTTAAAGCAGCTGCATCTTATCCCAGGATCATGCCTTTTGGAGATTGCATTTGAACAGACACCAGGGTTCAAAACAGCCATGATCACAGTCCTGATGGTGCAATGAAAGCTCCGTTTCATTTGTGTATGTGTGATGCACATTAAAAAAAGGCAGGTGCATCATTGGGACTAGTGCCTTTACTTTTTTTTAACCAAACACTGCAGAACCCTCGCTCTTTCCACTATCTTATCTGAGTCCAGACCATTACTCCATCTATTCCAGAACTGTCAACACTGCCTGTAAATCTAAGTTTTGAGCAGAAATTTCTCCAAATTTGCCTGACAATGTCAGGGACTGAATCTCAAACTTTGGTCATACAAAACTGGAGCCTAACCACTAAGCCATTGATCCTTCCTGTGGGAGAATTTTGCATGGCCAGGTGTTTCCAATGTTACAGATTTGCCAGTGAGAAACAAGGTGGAATGAATCTCAGTAATTATTTAATTCCAAGATCTCTTTTCAAACATACTTGCTAAATAAAACAGCAGCACAGTTCCATGCTGTATTGAGGCAGTAAACAGACAAAACTGTAATGTAAGCTCCAGATAAGTCTCTTATCTGTCAGGTCCTTGGTGTTCCCTGAGCTTGCTGGTTTTCTTACAGATATTTCATTACCAAACTAGGTAACATCACTAGCACTGATAATACTGCCTAATTTTGTAATTTAAAGGTCTTCAAGAAAACCACCAAGCTCAGAGAGCACCAAGGACCCTGCATTCAATCCTGGTCTACAAATATTGTCCTCTGTACATCTCTTATCTAAAAACCAACTGAACCCAACCCAACCCAACCCCAATACATGTGGTTCCACCTCTTTTACACTCTTTCTGGTTAAATGTGGTTCACAGGCATTCAAAAGTTGACGGCTTCCAAAATACAGAGCTCTACCTTCCACCATCATACCTGATAGCCTGTTGCATGAAGCGGTCAGGATCCACTGCTGAAAAAGTCATGAGGGCTGTCCCCGTAGGCACACCCTCTTCCAGCCTGATGAGTTTGTGGTTTGTTGGGAAGTAGGGTGGTTCATTGACATCAGTGACGGAAATGGTGACTCCGGCTGTAGACTGGAAGGACATCTGGATCCCACTGGCAAGGGGAGCTTGATTGGACACCATCACGGTCAACATAAAAGCTCGGTTCATCTCATAATCAACTTCCTGAAATCAAACAGAGGCACATGGGAGAGGCATGATAATTCAGTATTCTATGGTCTTAGGTTTGCTTAGGTATTGAGCAGAATGCTGGATTGGTTTTATAAGGAAGAAGTAGTAGTTCTGTGGATGGTCTATGTGCTATTGTGTGCTAAGGCAGGCTTGTCCCTTGACTAGCTAGTTGAAACTCGAAAAAACAAGAGTCCAATGGCATTTTAGAGGAATCTTCTGGGGAATATGGCTAATTGAACACACGCATGGGGAGAGATCTCTGAAGGATTTCTCCCTGGAGTCTTGCTCTTCTACCTTTTAACTCAAACTTTCCAGTCCACCGCCCCCTTGGTGCTCCAAACTCATCCTCATACAGGATTCAAATTTCTGTGGGCGTGGCCTAATTTGAGGGCATGGCTTGCTGGTCATGTGACTGGGTGGGCGTGGCTTGCTGGTCATGTGACTGGATGGGCGTGGCTTGGTGGTCATGTGACTGGGTGGGCATGGCCAAGTGACTGGCAAACCAAATACAAGTGGTCCTCACTTAATGGTCGGTTGTTTAGCAAGTGTTCTAATTTATGACTGGCCTCCCCAGAGCTACTTAACCTGTTTTGGGAGTTTTGATAGCCACGCACACACATACACACACACTCCCTTCTAACCCTGCTGGAGCAGGTCATTGGACTAGAATCGGCAAAGCATCTCTGATTAGATTCTAGTAGTGAATAGAATCTAATAGGAGATGCTTGTTGATTTGTTTTATTTGTATTTCTTTATTTCATGTTGCTGAATTGCACCGACATGTGTGTCCCTTCTTGTGCACAGCCCAGAAGCTTTTGTGATTCTTTGCAGCAAAAATTACTCAGCTCTCTGCTTTGTTCTACTTTTCAAACGTGCCGCCATTGCCGCGTTCTAGGTGCCGGCCCTGCAGGTCCACCCCATTGAGCCCGCTGCACCGGAGGGACCTGCCCAAGCAAGTCCAAGCGGAATGGTAGGGAAAGGGTGCGAGCTGTTCCCTCCCCCACGCCCCCTAACCCCAATTGTGCTTCCATGCACGCGTGCCCAAGCTACAGAAGGCTGTAGAGGGTGTGTGTCCCAGACCGCGGACTGAGTGGGTGGGTGGGTGCAGGAGACTCCTTAATCCGGATTGCGACCAGGAAAAGGGTGCGAGCCTGTTCCATTTCCCTCCCACCCATCAGTTTTTATGACGCACCCAGTTAGGATGTCTTCAAGAACTTCTCTTCAGGACCCTCCAGTACAGCTGTAAGACAGCAGATTGCTTTTGGAGTTGAACTCCGAAGCTGTCTGCATGCCATAAACTGGGAGGGAAGGAGCTGCAATCTGTTCAGGGGTTGAAGAAGCCCTCCATTTTGAAATTTATTTTTCAAACAGACAGTAATTTATGCCTTCCTTTCTTAATTACCACCAAAGACTATTATTCTATCTAAAATCAACTTAATAAGAGCTGTTTCTAGCAACAAGGCAGGCCTGTTGCTTGACTTAGCTAGTTGAAACTAGAAAAAAAAAACAAGAGTCCAATGGCATTTTAGAGGAATCTTCTCAAACCTGGCACTTTGCAACTGGATTGGAATTTAAGAACTCAGAGTTCTATCCCACCTCATCTGAAGGGCACCTAGTTTGAAAAGTCTTGAAAAATTATGGGTAGCAAACGCTAATGATTTCTCTTCCAGTGCAATGAGGATATTATTTTGTCCAAAAATCAAAACTAAAACTCCAATTATCATACTTTTACTGCTGAGGCAGTAAAAAAGCCTTTGTAGGTATCTATTGACTGTCTGTATAAACTCACGGAAACACAAAAGATGAATGGTAAGACATTGTTTGAAAAAAGAAAATCCTGCACTGGGAACTGAATGCAAGGGCTGTAGACCAATTAAATTTGCCACTGAGTTGTGTTCAGGGTAGCTTCTTCACAGAGAGGCACACTGTATTAATCTATTTGTGAGTAGACGGAGACACAAGTAGTCATTGGAAGAGTCATTTGGTTTAAAAATGGGTGCAACTGATGTAGAAGATGAATTGCTGAAAATACCTTCTTGGTCATAGTGGCCACCAGTGACTCCATCCAAGTCTCAAGATGGAAAGCAACCAGAGTTGCAGGTCCTGTATACCCATTGACACTTAGCCTTGTTAGGATTGAACCTGAGTCTATTCCATCCATCTGGAAACAAGACCGTAACAACATTGTGTGGGAAGCCAGGTCATGAAGTACAACTTGGGGTTGTAGGCATATTGAAGATCTCTGATGCCAAGCCAATGGATGACCTCACAGGGATAGTTTTATGTTGATGTTACATAAAAGAAAGCCTGAAGTCTTCACCCTTTCCCTGTTGTCAATACCTACCAGAATTGGCCACAGAAAGAGGAGAACCTCCAATATACATGATGATGAGACAGACAGAGCAATAGATTAATCCATTTCTGCTTGGCAGGTTATAATAGGGTGTAAGTTTGGCTCATTATACAAAGTCTGTTTTAGATAGAAAGAATCTGAAACACCTAAATATGATTAAGAGCAGGGCTGGGCTGAGGAGATGATGGAAGCCCTTATTGCTGCTGAATTAATAGTTAATTTCATACTGTTTCCAATCACACGCTGTTCCCAAAACCTTTTTTTTTATTTCAATGGCTGTGAATTATATGCATTCACAGCCCATAATGAGTCCCAAACAATTTATGAATAGTTCAACAGAAGTCTGCCACAGTCTTTCGGGATAAGGCTGATAAGCAGCCACCTTTATCTCCCTTGAAATGCTGCCAATGACTAAATTGCCAGTTAGCTGTGCAAGGCCAAATGAAACACAAAGTCAACATACAGCTTCAGATTTTAAATTGTCCAGAACAAACAAAGTTGCTTCCTGCAAAGGCTCATGTCTCTTTGCTCTTCCTTTATATCTTATGGGAGGGGCCAGTCATCTCCAAGCCTTACTCCTTAGATGTCCCTTTTGTCTTAACTGTTCTTGTCTTCTGGCAGCTCTGCGCATATGTGCACTGGGAACAGGCTCCCCCTGTTTCTCTGCCTCGCTGATGTCAGATTCTGGAGGCTCCGGAGTCAGCACATAACTCTCAGATGGCCCTGGCCCCATCTCTGTGTTGCAGATCCTTTGTCCGAGCCTTCCCCAGACTCCAGGACTGGCCCATGTTCCTCCCCACTGTCCGACTCTGATGCCAGGTCCGCAGGTCGGCAGCAGAACACAACAGTTGCCTGTCTTGCAAGAAATATCTTTATACTTATTACTTATTAGACATGTAAAATCCATCCATCCATCCATCCTCTCCCTGGCCTCATATGAATCTATGGCTTGATATAAACTTGCTAGTGTCACATTTGGACAGATCAGTAATGATTAAGTTAGCACTCTCTGATACTTATTAGATCACCTCTCAAGAATCCAAAGTAGCATAGTTAATTCTGGCACTGAAGATAGCAAATGAAACATTGCTGGAAGGCTTTTAAGGGAGAATAGCTTACTGCAAGTAAAATATTAGGAGAGTGCTTAAAAGAAGGATATATACAGCCTTGCAAAGAGCTATCCAAACAGAATTGGCTGAAATAATTAGATTCAGGACACTGAATCACAGACAGAAGTTTTATAACTTAATATGGAATGAATCACTGCAACTAAGCCATGGACTCACCTTTTAGTACCCTCAGAAAGGGCGTTATTTTCTGAGATATCAGAAGAGGAAAGGTTCTCCAATTTCAAATGTACAGGTAGTTCTCGACTTACGACAATTCATTCAGTGACCGTTCAAAGCTACAACGGCACTGAAAAAAAGTGACTTATGACCGTTTTTCACACTTTCAACCATTGCAGCATCCCCCTGGTGACATGATCAAAATCCAGGCACTTGGCAACTGACTCGTATTTATGACGTTGCAGGGTCCCAGGGTCACGTGATCACTTGTTGTGACTTTCTGACTAGCAAAGTTAATAGGGAAGCCAGATACCCTTTAACGACCGGGTGGCTAATTTTACATTGCATCAATTCACTTAACAACCATGGCAAGAAAGATTGTACAATGGGGGAAAATTCACTTAACAACGGTCTTGTTGAGCATCAGAAATGTTGGGCTCAATTGTGGTCGTAAGTCAAGGACTACCTCAGTGGTGGGATTCAAATTTTTTTACTACGGGTTCTGTGGATGTGGCTTGGTGGGCGTGGCTTGGTGGGTGTGGCAGGGGAAGGATACTGTAAAATTTCCATTCCCAACTCATTCCAAGAAAAGGATAGTGTAAAATCTCCATTCCTTCCCCACTCCATTAACCTGCTTTCCAGCTCCGTTCTCCTGTGCAGGGCAACCAAAGAAGAGCCAGCCAATCAGCTGGGACTCGGGAGGCAAAGAAAAGATGGGGCGGGGCCAGTCAAAGGTAGTATTTGCAGGTTCTCCAAACAACTCAAAATTTCCATTACCGGTTCTCCAGAACTGGTCAGAACCTGCTGAATACCACCTCTGGACTACCTGTATTGAGGTACATAATCCAGGAAGGGGGAGATCTTAAGTTTCTGTGTGATGAGACACTCACTTTCTGTTCTCTTTATGGAGGAAAAGCAAGCTGCTCTTTCTGGATTTGGAGATATAAATAACCTTTTTAGCAAAAGGAATGAACACATTGTTTTTCTTGTTTGCATTTTCTTGTAGATCAAAATACAATTGCTACTACTAGTTATAGTAGGTATTATGTGTTGCTTAGTCAAAGGATTTGGTGGCGTTTGTTAGATGAAGTTAATTCTGTTTATTCTGACCAGGTTGCATTTGGGTTCAATGAATTGATTCGTTGAATGGCACTGTTTTTAATTTTAATAAATATACATGATTTTAATTCTTCTAACATGGGTGATAAAAGATCGGCTTTAATCATCCATTAGGGAGCAGGATGGCTCAGCAGTTAAAGACACTGAGTCGTCAGCTGGAAAGTTGGCAGTCTGAGGTTTTAGACCGGGGTACCATGCAATGGGGTGAGTTCAGAGGTGGGATTCAATTTTTTTAACAATCTATGGGCGTGGCTTAGTTGGTGGGCGTGGCTTGGTGGTCATGTGACTGGCTGGGTGTAACCAACTCAACATCACTCACATCAAGGCATGCATCTCCTCGCATGGCCTCTCGTGACTGTAGGGATGCTGCAACAGTCGTAAGTGTGAAAAAGGGTCATAAATCACTTTTTTTTAGTGCCATTGTAACTTGAATGGTCATTCCATACAAGCAAAGTACCAGCAAAGGAGGAGAAAAAAACTCCAGAGACATTCCTGAGACAGGAAGTCTAGTCCTGCCAAGAATGTAATAAGGGTTAAGGGAGAGGCAGTTTCTGTAAGCAACACCAGAATGTTTCCTTCTTGCCTTCCTTACAGGATTAGGCCAGTAATTTCTTCTAACAACTGGTTCTCTGAACTGCTTAGAATGTTAACAACCGGTTCTGGAAAATAGGTGCGAACTGGTAGAAGCCCACCCCGAGTGAGTTCCCCTTACATACCCCAGTTCCTTCCCACCTAGGAGTTTGAAAGCATGCATATGCGAGTAGATACACTTTGATGGGAAGGTAACAGCATTCCATGTACCTTGGTGTATTGTTATGCTGGGCACGTGACCACGGAAGTGTCTTCAGACAACGTTGGTGCCCTCGGCTAAGAAACGGAGATGTGCGCAGCCCCCTTAGAGTCAGACATGACTTGTCAAGGAAAACTTTTATCTTTACTTTAATCATTCATTATCAACCAGAGATCTTGTAGTGTTTCCGCTTTTCTTTATGTTTGAATTATATATCCAAAAGCTTAGAAGAACCTTTGCTAGTGGCTCCTAATTTGGAAAGGATCACCGTAATTACTTAAGCAGTACATATAATGCAGATAAATAAGATGGGATTTGAATTGTCTTTTGTTTGTTTTTTTAAATTCTAAGGGCATTTTTAGCTATAAGGAATAAGTAATCCTCTAGTTGTTATGTCTGGAAAAAAACAAACAGTAACAGAGTGCATCTCTCTTTCAAATTCATTTCTACATTCCTTGCAACATTCGGATAATGTTTTAGGGAGCCGCAGAGCACCACTGTTCCATGTTTGGGGAATTTGCTCAGACCCTGTAAAATGATCCCTTCCCCACCTTGCCTGATTTATGCAAGTCTTGTGATGGAGATAAGTATCTTCTGCCACAGAGGGAATGGTTCTTGTTGCGGTGAAAAATAAAATTGGAACTGTACATCATAGGTGCCTCTCGGCACGCTTGTTTCAGTGGCAAAAGAGCTTAGGATGGAAGCTGCATAAAAGATACAAAATGGTGTTGGAAGGGACCTTGGAGGTCTTCTAATCCAACACCCCTGCTCATGCAGGAGACCCTATAGTATATTCTCTCTCTCTCATTCCCTCTCTCATTCTCTTTCTCTCATTCATCATTCATTCTCTTATTCTTTCTTTCTCCTCTCTCATTGTCATTGTCATTCTCTGTCTCTCTCTCTCTCTCTCTCTCTCTCTCACACACACAAACAGGTTGGATCTCTCTTTTTCTCCTTCTGCCCCACCCACCAGAGACCCCTGGATTCCCTCTCCAACCCTGCCTGTCTCATATAGGCACCACCCACATGAGTGACATAAAGTTGGCCATGCCCACTCAGTCACAGGACCCCCCCCCCCACACACACACAACCATGCCCACCAGGTCATTAGGAAGAACCAGTTGTTAAATTATTTGAATCCCATCACTGGTAGTGAAACCTCAGTATTCAGGTTAAATTGCCGTGTTGCGATAAATAAGTGGGTTTTGGGTTGCAGTTTGGGCACTCGGTCCCTAAAAGGTTCGCTATCACTGCCCTATTACCATTTCAGACAAGTGGCTATCCGGTCTCTTTTTAAAAGCCTCCAGAAAATCTGGGTGAAGCCGCTTGCAGAACCATCAGGCTGCAAGGGATGGTTTGTTTTCCAATTCAAATACATCTTGCCCCATTCACACATAGGATGCGGAAACCTAGGTCCCCCTTCTTTTAGAACATAGAATAATAGAGTTGGAAGGGACCTTGAGAGCTTTATCTCACCTTATGCCTTATCTAGAGGATAATTCCCACTTGATAAAAAAAGTTCTGACAAGGCAATCTTGCCGATATGGATCAAAGCCCTCATTTTTTCCCCAATAGAACTGCCAAGTTTCCTTAAGATTCCCCTTTGTGATGGACATTTCCTCAATAATGGCTCAGCTTATACTACGGGAAGACTGGCAAAGTCTGAATAGAGCTGCATGGTCCTCCTACACTGCCACATTCCGACTCACAGCACCCAAGATAGGAAGGTTTTCAGTCGGATGTGAAGCTAAAATGGTATTGAATGAGCAAAGCTTTATAAGTCAGCTGGATGGAATGTTGAGCTGCATGTAGTATTGACTTGAATTTTTTTTCTGTTTCTAAAAATCAATTTTACTTTTAATAAGAAAGCTATAATGTTATGCCTGCTTCCTATTGGATCTTGAACCCGTATCTATGCAGTTCCAGTGACACACCTGTCCACTCATCCACCTATTCCATCCCATTCCATCCCACCCCATCTCTTCATCCTTCTATCCATCCCATTCTTCCATCCCTCCACTGATCCCATTCCATCCCATCCTGTCCCATCCCATCCCTTCCATTCATCCTGTGCCATCCCATCCCATCTCTCCCTCCCTCCCTTCCTCCCATCTCTCCCTCTCTCCCACAGTCCCATCCATCCATCCCATCTCATCTCTCCATCCATCCTATCTCTCCATCCCTGTCTCCCTCCCTTCCCTTTCCTTCCCATTCCATCCCATCCCATCTCACCCCTTCTCTCCCTCCCTCCTATTCCATCCATCCCATCCATCCATCCACCCACCCACCCACCCACCCACCCACCCACCCATCCATCCATCCATCCATCCATCCATCCATCCATCCATCCATCCATCCATCCATCCATCCATCCATGCATCCAGCTATCCGCTTGGCTCTACCATGCGGTGGTTGCTGTATTCATTGAATGCATTGCCTTCATGGATCAGATCCGTACAAAAGTTTGGATCAATTTTTCTCCAAACTCAAATCTCTCTAGAACTTGCCTGTCGAAGAAGTTCCCAGATAATGAGAGACATACATACCCTCACAACGGTTACCAAGCCTTCATTGGTAACAGGATCAGTCCTAACGGTAAAATGACCAGAAGGGTCTCCACTGATTATTCGGTAAACAGCATTCCAATTGGGCGAATGAGGTTGATCTCGGTCCATCACAGTCAAATTAGCGATAACGACTTCTATCCGGTTTTCTGGAACTTCACCAGAATACTGAAAATAGAGAAGGAGGTTCCATTAGAAGTGTCTTTGTGTGTGTGTATGTGTACAGATATATATTTAGAGTTATTGAAACATAATATATATTTAGAGTTATATATTTAGAGTTATTGAAACATCTTACAGACACTGTTGAGAAGGCATGAAGAAAAGTTTTATCCTCCAGTTGTGTCTTCCTTCATCATGTCCATAGTTCCCACTTTCAAAAGCTGTATCTTAAGCAAGAGATATTTGTCCCCAGTAAATAAAGTTTTATGTACTGTACACGGGGCATTAATTCTACCAGCCCTACAGCTCATTGTTACTCCCTTATTAAAAAGCTCAGATCAGACATTTCCCCCACTATTTAAATCTTCGATGTTCTGGGCTTACCTTGTCCCCTCTCTACAGAAAACATCAGCTTTCACCAGATAAATACAACTGCAGTTCATTATAGACTCTTGTGATTTCAACATAGAGTTATAGACTTGGAAGGGGCTCTAGCTATATGGATTATCTAGTTCAATCTTCTGCAATGTTCAAGGAAATAACCCATGCAAGGTAGCTGCCTAGCCTCTTCTTAGAGACTTCCAGAGATGGAGAATATGAACGAGTGGATGATCATGAGTAAATAGTTTGTGGCAGCAGCCAAAAAAGCAAATACAATCCTTGCAGTAGTGGGATTCAAGATTTTTTACTACCGGTACTATGTGCGTGGATTGGTGGTCATGGTGTGGCTTGGTGGTCGTGATGTGGCTTGGTGGTTGTGGCTTGGCGGACATGGCAGGGGAAGGTTACTGTAAAATCCCATTCCTTCCCCACCCCACTAACCTGCTTTCCAGCTCCGTTGTCCTGTGCAGGGCACGCAAAGGAGACCCAGCCAATCAGCTGGGACTCGGGAGGCAGAGAATAGATGGGGGCAAGGCTAGTCAGAGGTGGTATTTGCCGGTTCTTCCAACTATTCAAAATTTCCGCTAGCAGTTCTCCAGAACTGGCCAGAACCTGCTGAATACCATCTCCGAATCCTTGGTTGCATAAACCAAGGCATAAAATCAAAATCAGATGAAGTATTAGTACTGCTTTATAAAGCCTTAGTAAGGCCACACCTGGAATACTGCATTCAGTTTTGGTCACCACATTACAAAAATTATGTTGAGATTTTGGGAAAAGTGCAAAGAAGAGCAACCAAGATGATTATAGTTCTGGAGACTAAAACATGTGAAGAACGGTTGCAGGATTTGGGTTTGGCTAGTCTAGAGAAAAGAAGGACCAGGGGAGATATGTATTTGAGAGGCTGCCATAAAGAGGAGGGGTCAATTTATTTTCCAAGCCAGAAGGCAGGACAGGAAACAATGGATGGAAACTAATCAAGGAGAGAAGCAACCTGGAATTAAGGAGAAACCTAAAGTGAGGACAATTAACTAGTGGAACAGCTTGCCTTCAGAATTTGTCGGTGCTTCATCACTGGAGGTTTTTAAGAAGAGACTGGACAGTCACTTGTTTGAAATTATATAGGGTCTCCTGCTTGAGCAGGGGGCTGGATTAGAAGACCTCCAAGGTCCCTTCCAGCCCCCTTCTATTCTGGTTGATTGACTGAGTTTGGAAGAGTTCATGTGTTTATATCAGAAAATTGTAGCCCTTGATGATAGCCACAGCAATAGCACTTATACACCCACTTGTGGCCCTCAAAGACCAGCCTGGCTTATAGCAATATTTCATCAGCATTTATATTAATTGAAGGACTGGAAGGAGCTTTCTTCTGAACAGGAGTTCAAATGGAACATAAGATACTCAATAAAAAACCGGCTTTCCTCTTGACTACTTCAATAAAGTGTTTGCATATATTTGCATTGTCCTTGCAGGCAACTGACCTGCCCAAGACCAGACCATAAGGTTGCATCCTCCAATATGTTGCTCCTGCCTAGAGCATTTGCAATCTAAGTCCACTGCAAGACCTCAAACTTCAGATCAATTCTGATCCCCACGTGGTAGAGTTGGTTGACTGCTTATTACAATTCTTTTAAAAGGGCATTTTCCTTCATGCTTATACATCACCCTATTAAAAGCTGGGCTTTTAATGAATAGCATAGAGTTACTGTGCTTACATGAAGTCCAAATCACTTCTAAATTATTGTCAAAGTGTACTCAGCCCCCAAAGTAAAGGGGAATATTGCACACCTATCCATTTTCTGTCCGTCTCCTTGACTTTCCCTCTTCCACTCATCAAACCCAGTTCCCTGCTTTCCTCATCTCTCAAGGCAAAAGAATGCATAACATTCAGTGTGCTTGATGATTTTTGGAGGGTTTGGGATGGAGGTAATAGCAATAGCACTTAGACTTACATACCGCTTTATAGTGCTTATACAGCCCTCTCTAAGCGGTTTACAGAGTCAGCATATTGCCCACAACAATCTGGGTCCTCATTTTACCCACCTCCGAAGGATGGAAGGCTGAGTCAACTTTGAGGCTGGGAAGATTCAATCTGCCAAATTACAGGCAGCTGGCTGTCAGCAGCAGTAGTTTGCTGTACTGCACTCTAAACTCTGCACCATTGAGGCTCCTTATCCCACTGCTTCGGAGGTGTGGTGGCTCAGTGGCTTAATAACATTGGAGATCATTTTTACTTCACCGGTTCGAATCCTAGCATGGTGTGGTGGAGTGAGCTCCCATCACTCACCTGCATATCGCCACGTTTATTTTAAATGCGTTTTTAAAATAGTTTTAATATGGCTTTTATGTTTTAATTTTTGAGCGGGAACCACCCAGATTTGGTTACAAAATGGGTGGCTATATAAATATTTTAAGTAAAGAAATAAAGAATTTTCCCTCTGCGTTTCTTTATTGTCTCGTCTCTTGAATTTCAGCTTGTAAAAATTTCTGGTGCCAGAATCTGCCAACTTATACTTTCAAAGTATAACACACATCAATGTGAATAATAAATAATAACAATATACAGATTGGGTTTTTTTTTTGTTGTTGTTTAAAAAAATCTTTAAAGTTAGATCTCCTCTCTGCTAAAGTTTGATTTGGGCAACTCAAGTTGGAAGGCAAGGCTGTATTAATGTTTTATAGGAAAGCTGCATTTTTAAGTGAATTTGGAAGCTTGAAATGTTAAAAGCACTTTCATCAAACGACTTGATTTCAGGGGCTGGTGAATGGCACCACATTCTCAGAGTTTGCCTTCCAGAACACAAGAGTCTTTCATCTGTAACTCAGCACACCAGTAGGTTCCAGACCCGATCTTCTTAAGAAGAAAAATTTGAGACTTTTAACCAAAATGGGATTTCATCCATGTTTTAGTAATGGAGCTTTTCTGTCAATGACTCGACTTTCCAGCTCAATGATACATTTCCTTTTTTAAGGCCAAAAATCCTTCTAATTTTTGTTGTTGCAATTTAGGTCAGCCTCTCAGTGTGGGAGAAAAATGTTAAAACTCTGATGTGATCAACAGTAGAGGCTTCCATTTAAAAAAAAAAAAATCAGGACATTCTCATTAAAAGTATATCTTTGCTTTTGGTCCCAATATTGTATAGCATGAAACAAAGATTATCCCCAAAACTTTGTGGAGGTGATTCCATTGCAGAACAGCTTGCTGTAGTGATTAAGGCGCTGGCCTAGAACCCAGGAGACTGTGAGTTCTAGGCCTGCCTTAGGATGAAAGCTGACTGGGTGACTTGGGCCAATCACCAGGAGATTGTGAGTTCAAATCCAACATGATCAGACATGAAAGTTGACTGGGTGATTTGGGGCCAATCTAGAGTTGGTATTCAGCCAGTTCTGACAGGTTCTGGAGAACTGGTAGCAGAAATTTTGAGTAGTTGGGAGAACTGGCAAATACCACCTCTGACTGGCCCTGCCCATGTCTATTCTCTGCCTCCCGATTCCCAGCTGATTGGCTGGGTCTTCTTTTGTTGCCCTGCACAGGAGAACAGAGCTGGAAAGCAGGTTAATGGGGTGGGGAAGCAATGGGATTTTGCAGTATCCTTTCCCTGCCACACCCACCAAGCCACGCCCACAGAACCAGTAGTAAAAAAAATTGAATACCACCACTGGGCCACCAATCACCAGGGGACTGTGGGCTCTAGTCCCACCTCAGGCATGAAAGTTGGTTGGGTGACTTTAGACTAATCCTTCTCTCTCAGCCCAACTCTCCTCGTAGGCTTGTTGTTGTGGGGCAAACAGGGAGAGGAGTAAGTATTATATATATATATTTATTGCTTCGAGATACTTATAAAGTAATAAATATGGGATCAAAACAAAATCAAATAAACTAACAGTGCTGTTTTAGTAAGACAGATATGAATTCATTAAACTGTTTTTCTGACTCTAGACCAGTTCTGAATCATGATATCCAACTGAAGGAATGTTCTGTACAAATGAAGCAAAATGCTCCTCTGTTTATTTATTCTTTTTACTTCTGCCAAGCCAACAGGAAGCAAAAAATAATGAATAAAAATGCACGAGTCCTGTTTGTTTCCTCTACGCCTCCTAATCTTGTTAGAAAAGATAGTTATAGAAGCTTACCAATGGCTGTTAGTGAAGAAAAATATATATGTTCAGAGTGGCATATTCCAATACCAGCGATTGGGGAACAAATTAAAAGAAAGCAGAACTATTTCTTTGCTGGTCTGTGAGTTTCTCACAGCCCTCTCATATTTTAAAGTTGTTATAGATTTTCTGGTTCAAAATGATTCCAAAAGCACTTGAGAATATCTTTTCGGTATTAGGCACTCTATGGTGATCATTTAATCCATACCTGCCTAAAAAGTTTTCATAAAGGAAGGTCCCAGCGTGATACATTTATACTAGGATTTTTATTTTAACTTCCACTTCTTTTTTTAATGAATTTTTAAGTTTTTCTTAACAGCAAAATAAATAAATGGAATTGCAAGAATCTCAGAAACCAGATCATTGTGGACAAAATCTACATATGTGGATGTTAAGTATCAATACTGACTTGATGACCCATAACCAACCCACCAACCAACCAACCAGAAAAGCAAAAGAAGAAAATAGATTGCAAGCATGCTAGAATTAATCTACTTCCCTACTCTTTCTGTTGACATTTTCAAATCAACACATGAAAGCATACATAGTGTGTTTGACTGGATATAGAGAAAACCAGGAAAATTGTGAGACCATTTATATATTATAAAATGAGATTTATAAGGAGAGTTAAGTATTTTGTAAAAAAAAAAATTCTCCATCAGTTTTATGAATTTTGACAATGCTTGCTGTGTATCCTGGAGGTTGAAATTAAATATATCTGGAGAACATTCGATATCGCTGAAATTCCTAGCTTATAAATTGAATCTAACAGATTTATAATTCTTGAGTCAAACTTCATTCTTTTCTGTGCATTACATATTTGTGTACACTATCCTAATTGCATGACTAACTATGCAGATCTACCATCTCTAGCGTACTATAAACAAAGTACTTGCAGTAACAGCCAAGTAGAACATTTTCTATTTTGTGATGCATAAAATAGAAAACCACCACAATGCCCAAAAATGTCGCAACAGTTATAACATGCATATCATAACAGAGAACATAACTCTAGAATTAGAATATTATATTGGTAATTTGGGATTATAATAGGCTCCTTTGAAACTGACCCTTACTTTAATAATGGTGTAATTTTGGTCATTAGTGGTCTTAACAGTTTTCAGGCAGGTGACAACTGTAGTATGGATTACAAAAACCTGGATGAGCATTTGTTTAGTCATTCAATCCATTCTGCCTCTCTGGGTCCTGACAGACATTTTGATGGAATTGCATGTCAGTAATTCCTCTGAAAGTTTATAAGCTCCTGCTCGTATCAGCACTGATAGCATCTAATCATCTTGTCTACTGTGTTAATCACTCCTGAGATTTCTTTTAATTTTTCCAAGCATCAGGGTCATCTCCAACAACTCTTTGCATTATCTTTCCCCAACATTTATGTTAGAGTTTCATTATTTCATTCATTTATTTAAGTGACTGTCTGGTTTTTACTTTGTGTAGTATTGAATTGGGTAGTTTTTTTAAAAAAATCAGCGCAAGGTATTCTCCACAATTTTCTTCATCACCACAATTCAAAGAAATCAATTTCTTTTTTTTTCATTTAGCCTTTCTGATAATCTGGATTTCAAGGCTGAACAATACAACTGGGATGATAGATTACCTTAACATGCGTGCCTTTATTGTCCCTGTGATCTTTCTGCATTTTAATGTTTTATCAAAACACCTCTTCGGCTATGCAGTAGACATCTCTTCATTGCACAGCAGAGTATACTAGCCCTGTACATTTTGGAACCTAGGAAGATAAAGTCCACCAGATGGCAGAAAAACATAGTTGTTTGGATGTTTGCCATCCAGATCCGGTAGTCTTATTATGGTAAATAACATGATTATACAGAACATAGAATAATAGAGTTGAAAGGGAGCTTGGAGGTCTTTTCGTCGAATCCCCTGCTAGCAATAGCATTCTTATATACTGCTTTACAGTGCTATACAGCCCTCGCTCTAAGCAGTTTATAGAGTCAGCCTATTGCCCCCAACAATCTGGGTCCTCATTTTACCCACCTTGGAAGGATGGAAGGCTGAATCAACCTTGAGCTGGTCAGGATCAAACTGCTGAACTGCTGGCAGCCAGCAGTCAGCAGAAATAGCCTGCACTACTGCATTCTAACCACTAGGTCACCGCGGCTCTCCTGCTCAAGTAGGAAACCCTATGCTATTCTGGATAAATGGTATTCAGTCTCTTCTTGAAAGTGTCCAGTGATGGAGCACCCATAACTTCTGAAGGCAAGCTAGTCCACTGGTTGATTGCTCTCACCTAGGAAATATCACTTTAGTTTTAGGTTGCTTCTCTCTTTGGTTAGTTTCCACCCCTTTTTTCTCATCTTGCCTTTTGGTGCTTTGGAATATAATGCAGACAATATACAATATAGACAAGGCTGCACATCTTTTTATGGGGATAGTAATAATGATAAGTATGATGGAGCTTCCCTTTATTATTGAAGGGACATAGACACTTAAAACTAAAGTGCACTGCAAAGTCAATCCAAGCTTTCCTTTTTTTATGGTTGAAGTCCATAAACTGCCAAGATCACATTCGTGCTTTGCTCTGCAGGCTTTGGATAAAGCCACCACCATATCCTTATATGGCTGCAAAGCGCTGGAGAGATAGAACAAGTAACAGACAGCCCTGCTGCTGGTAAATGGGCTCATTAGTTAAGGCTAATTGCCTCATTAGAAAAGGGCGTGTACGTAAATGCAGAGATAATTTGTGCAATATCCCAATTGGGCAACTGAACAATTTAAAGGGATGGTTTTAAATTAAAGTGAATGCTGCAAATAGCTGATTTTCATTTGCACAATATTGGAGGTTGCAGCCATTTTCCACACCCAATGTGAAAATAACAACTAGCATATTTAAACTCCGTCTCCCATTAGGTCTGTAGAACATTGGAAAAAATTAGCATTTTTAATTGTATATATATATATGGGAAGGAGAGACTCGTTTTTGAACATTAAGGTTCTTTAGAAGTGTCTTGGGATTTTATGATGGGAGGCCCTTAGGTTTTGTTCCAGTCATAAGCAAGGAAGGTTTGATATTTTCAAATGTATACGATATAACCTCTCATGTCTTCTGTTGTGTTTCTATTTTAACGACTGTTATTTTAGAACAAATGTGTGCATGCCATTCAATCTTTCTAATTTAATTTTAGGAAAGTTTGACTTGCATTTGCATTGCAAATGGGTAAATTTATTTCTAATTGTATAAAATTAGGGAATTAAATACATTCAACATTGTTTGCAAGAAGTCACAGTAATAAGCTAAAAGGGAAAAAGAAATCATAGTTTCTGCAGGAGATGAGAAACTCCTTCAGTGATAAAATGAAATGGCCAAGATAATTATGTTGTAAAGGCAACCTTTAAAGACTTTTAGCTCTAAAAGAGTATTATCTACTGAAATTCTGAAGAATTGATGCAAAATGAAGCAAATATTTCTGGCCAAGACAGGTTCATAATATAAATAAGTAGTAGTTCAACAGATAAAGTAGATATTCAGCAGAACTGGGGATTCTTGGTAACAGATGACTAATCTGTCATAATTATTTTATACAATTAATACAACAAATCCTTTTTCATTATCACTCTCTTGCATTTTAGTATCTGATGACTATGGACCTCATAATTTAAATATTGATATTATAGTTAGGCTATGCTGTGTTTTGTTCATGTGCAACTGTCAGATTGGATGCCTAAATGTATAGTGTATATTTTATTTGTTATTACTTTATTCTAGAATTTTTAATTGGATATCCTTGAGTGATTTTAACTTGCTCTGGTCTTTGTAATAAACATTGACTTGACGTGACTAGATCAACTACTAGATATTCAGATGATATGATCTAATGAAAACTGAAGATCAACACAGACATATAAAAAAGCAAGAGATCCTATGGTTTTTTAAAAACATTATTGACCTATAAATTCCATTAACTGCAGCCAAGGTAACCGATGATCATGTCCATCATCATCTGGAAAGGCACAAATCCCCCCATGTATTGTTCTGGTGAATGATCTTGAGAAGTCAACTAAGAGCTGGTTATTCTTACAAAATAAAGACACTTAGGGTTTATTGACAGGGTCACACTCAAAAAGAGAGCAGTTGTCCCAATACTTATCTATCCTCCAAGAGATGTTACGTAGACTGCCAGGGTCAAGTGCTATTTAGCTCCAACTTAGCTCTATTGGTGTTTGAGGCTGCCTCTAAAGCAGTGGTCACCAACTGGTGGGCTGCGGCCCACTGGTGGGCCATGAGAAAATTTTGGTGGGCCACAGAGAAATCTCACCCCCAGAGCACCCCCACAAAGCAATTAATCCAGGCTGTGCAGAAACACAAGGCTGCGCCACCCACATGGCCCATGGAAACCCTCCCCGCCCACTCACTCCTTACCGGTAAACTTGCCTGCTAAATTTCTATTTTTCTTTTTTCCGATCATTATCTGTTCTGCTCTGCTGGGAGATTTAGATTAGCTAGGAAGCAGGAAATGGTTGGATTTCTTGCTTTCTAGCTAGTCTTTAGATCTTCGGCTCTGCTTTTAAGTACAGCCAAACTTCCCTTAGGACTGAAGGTTTGCTTGCAAGCAAATTTAGTGCAGACTCATGGCAAACAAATATGAGAGATTGAGCTAGCTGATAGCAGATAGATCACTGAATGATTCTGTGAGCAACTCAATCTGCCTGCCTGCTTTGCCTGATTTTGGGTAAAAGTTGCTCTTTTTTTAAATAAAAAATTCAATATTTACATGCAAGGTGTGTTGTGAGTTAATTTTGTGAGTTTGCTTGCAAGCAAATTTTATGTGACAGACCGAGCTAGCCAATGGCAGATAGATAGATTTCTGAATGAATCTGCGATTCTGTGAGCAACTCAATCTGCCTGCCTGCTTTGCCTGATTTTGGATAAAAGTTGCTCTTTTTTATAAAAAAAATCAATATTTATATAAATATTTATAATATTTACATACAAGCCATACCCAGCCAGTCACATGACCACCAAGCCACACCCACAAATTAGGCCACACCCACAGAACCAGTTAGTGGTCCCTGGGATCTAAAATTATGAGTTTGGTGGCCCCTGAGGTCCAAAAGGTTGGTGACCCCTGCTCTAAAGAATATTTGACTCTTTTTGACATCACCGTGACAATAAAAGAACAGAAGAATTATTTTCCAAGGTTTTGCTCTGGGAAAACAAAAGAGGGAATGTTGAAGATGACTTCTTAATTATGGATGATTGGGGGTTTTTTTTGAACTCCTTCAAGGCCCAGTTGGGGTGTTGACTCTGGAGACATAATATTCAATTGATGAACATAAAATTTAGAATATGAATCCTGCAAGTGCCACAGATACTGTTCTTGGCAATCTTCTTTGTTATGATGCTGCTGAAATTTATTGAACAGGTGGTTCCTTTGAATCGGTAGATGCCCTAACTTTGGAGTTTGCCAGCCAGAAGAAACTGTTTGCTTTATTCTGCCAACAAAACTGCTTTATGATAGCAAAGATGGACCCTAGACTGCTGTTACCAGGAGTCTAGCATGAATGTATATTAAGCAGCTGAAAGTCTACTGACTGCGGTTTGCTTCCTGACTACAACTCAATGCAGCAAAGGTTGGAGACCATTTAATTGAATTGTGGACATTTTTGTCAGCAACATCTGGCAATGTTACATCTCATTGCACACATCTCGAAGTTCAGCACGTTGGCGCTGGCATCTCATTTCCACTTTGGACATTTCATCCTCATTATTGCATAATACATATTACAAGGCTGTTGGTTAATGGATTTCTTCCTCCTGGCTCCAATGTACGTTAATGGAAGAGGAAAACTGCAAACGGTTTTATGGAAGAAGAATATCACAGCAGGAGATGTGTAATGCAGACAGATGTTACAAATGAAATGGCTCATAACAAATGGGCTCAAGCCAAATAACAGGTTGTGCTCTACGGTAGATGGGCCACGTAATGGCCATGGAGAACCCGTGGATGCAGTGGAGTTGAGCACGTGGTCCATTAAAACTACTTTGCTTGAAGATCAAATATTAATAATAGGTGTTGATGTGATCCACGGGATCATTGCTTTGAATAGAGATTTAGGCAGCCAAGAAGCTGTTGTGTTCAACAGCAAAGAGAGCCACCCTCAAATAACTTGGAGTTACAGTTGTCAGCTACCCAGAGTCATATGATTGGGGAGGCATAGAAAGGTTGCCAAATTGATCAATGGGTAATTTGCTTGAATTCAGGGATCTTCTAGAAATGTGCAACTGCATAGACGTGAACATTAATTATTTGGAGGAAAATTATTTCCCTATATTTTTTACTGATGTATGCCAACTATTTCCACTGGAATAGATAAGATAGACAGACAGAAATACAGTTAACCAGAATATTTTATGTTTACATGGACAGAGCCATGTGGTTTTCTTGGCAACAATATGGAAGGGGTTTACTTGTGAATGAACACAAGGATAATATTGCAGGAAACAATCTGAGCCAGTCACTGGGACCAGAGGTTTATTCTTCCAAGTTTATAGTCTATGCTGGAGCTCATCCTCAGGAACTTCTCCTTCGTCAAAATGTGTCATAGTAAAAGGGATAGTAAATACTATTCCTTTCTTGCATTGTAGGGGGCACAGTGGCTCAGGGGTTAAAGATGCTAGAATGCTGACAGCCTAGGATCGAGACTCAAGCACCGCCCAATGGCGTGAGCTCACATTCCTTGCTCCAGCTCCTGCCCACCTAGTAGTTTGAAAGCATGCAAATGAGAGTAGATTAATAGGTACAACTTTGGTGGGAAGATAATAGCATTCTGGCCATGACCACACAAAAAATGTCTTCAGGTAATTGGTCTACCTTTCTGGGATTTCCTAAAATTTCCCCATCCAACTATGAGCAAGGGTCAACTTATTCTCCAAAGCACTTCCAAAGAACAAGAAATGACAGGTGGAAGATCATTAAAGAGAGAATTAAGGAGAATCTAGAAATAAGGAGACATTTTTCTTGAGAAGGGGAACATGAGAAGAAAACTTTATAGCTTTATAAATAGCTTTATGATAGCTAACATAGGATATTGAAAGTAACCTTTTTGGATTTAGGTTTAAATAAAAATATAATGCTCAAAGTCACACACAAACAAATACTAACGGGAAATGGACATAATCAGAGGAAATTCTGTGATTCTGGAATTTACTGTCATGAATTATGGTGACATTTGTCAATGAAAAATGATTGGTGTGGAGAGGAAACATATTTCATCTTTGAGTGACTTGATTCTGAAATGAGAGAACAGCTTTTGATTCCATTTGAGCTTTCCTTAACCCTGTCTTTCTTTCTAGCAACAGGAAATTGAAATCTGTTAATTCCCTTTTTAAAAAAAAAAAAAAACTGTGGAGCTTTGGCACATTTAATTTCTCGGATCTGGAAAATTAATTATTAACTTCAATCAAAGTGTTCAAGAAATGATTTAGCTTCCTGTATAGATCTTAGTTTGGGGAAAAAATTCTTTCTGAATTGTTATTGCAATTATCTTTTACTTTTTTTCCTACAGCAGACCCTGTTAAAGTAATTAGATATTTTTATCTATAAAAATAAGTTATAATCACCCAAGTTAGGCAGTTTCACTTTTGCATTCAATAATCTGATTGCTACTTAAAATCTAAGGCTTGTCTCTTGGGAAACATTAATTACCTAAGTTTAATTCTTCTTTTAACTACAAAGAAGGTACAAATGAATGAATATAAAAGTCTTCTTCTCTCTAAATCTAGAGTTTCATCATATGGATTCCCCCTCTCCTCTATGTGGTTGACCTACTGTTCTAAATAAACCATCTCTTGGTTTATTTAGAACAGGTGTCACCAACCTTTTGAACCTCAGGGACCACCAAACTCATAATTTTAGATCCCAGGGACCACTAACTGGTTCTGTGGGTGTGGCCTAATTTGTGAGTGTGGCTTGGTATTCATATGACTGGCTGGGCATGTATTGTACATAAATATTATAAATATTTATATAAATATTGAATTTTTTATAAAAAAAGAGCAACTTTTATCCAAAATCAGGCAAAGCAGGCAGATTGAGTTGTTCACAGAATCACAGATTCATTCAGAGATCTATCTATCTGCCATTGGCTAGCTCGGTCTGTCACATAAAATTTGCTAGCAAGCAAACTCACAAAATTAACTCACAACACACCATGCATGTAAATATTGAATTTTTTATTTTAAAAAAGAGCAACTTTTACCCAAAATCAGGCAAAGCAGGAAGGCAGACTGAGTTGCTCACAGAATCATTCAGTGATCTATCTATCTGCCATCGACTAGCTCAGTTTCTCAAATTTGCTTGCCATGAGTCTGCACTGAATTTGCTTGCAAGAAAACCTTCAGTCCTAAGGGAGGTTTGGATGTGCTGAGCCAAAGATCTAAAGACTAGCTGGAAAGCAAGAAATCCAACCATTTCCTGCTTCCTAGCTAATCTAAATCTCCCGGTACAGCAGAACAGATGATGGTCGGAAAAAAGGAAAAATAGCAACTTAGCAGACAAGTTTGCCGGGTAAGGAGTGAGTGGGTGGGGAGGGTTCCCACGGGCCATGTGGGCGGTGCAGCCTTGTGTTTCTGGGCAGCCTGGATTAATTGCTTTGTGGGGGTGCTCTGGGGGTGAGATTTCTCTGCGGTCCACCAAAATTTTCTCATGGCCCACCAGTGGCCCACTGGTTGGCGACCACTGATTTCGAATAGTGGCCGCCAACCTTTGGGGCACCAAGGACTGGTTCAGTGGACAGAGGTTTTCCGTGGACCGGAGGGGGTGTGGTTTCATGTGCTGCTTGCATCCCACAGAAGGGGTTTTACTTGTTTGTGCATGCCACAGCTTAGTACTGGTCCATAGATTGGAGGCTGGGGGCCCCTGATTTAGAATCGAGGGTGAAAGACCTAAATTTATGTGTGAGAGGTTGGGTGGAGCTGAGAAAGGATGGGAAATTAGGCATAAACAAACACAAGACACAAATGACCAATCCTTACACTTAAAAGCAGCATCGTTATGGTCACATGATCAAAATTTTTAATGCTTGGCAAGCTTAGGTGTTCATGACAGTTCAGCATTCTGGGTTCATGTGATGGCCATTTCTCAGTTGCCTTCCAACAAGCAAAGTCAATGAAGGAAGCTGGATTCTCTTAAAAACCAGGTGATCTTTTTCATAGTGTGGTGACCAAAACTGGATGCAGTACTCTAGGTGTGCTGCATCCAGTTTTGGTCACCACACTATAAAAAAGATGTTGAGACTCTAGGAAGAGTGCAGAGAAGAGCAACCAAGATGATTGGGGACTGGAGGCTAAAACATACGATGAACAGTTACAGGAGCTGGGCATGGCTAGTCTAGTGAAGAGAAGGACCAGGGGAGACAGGATAGCAGTCTTCCAATATTTGAGAAGCTGCCACAGAGAGGAGGGGTTCAAGCTATTTTCCAAAGCACCTGAAGGCCAGACAAGGAATAATGGATGGAAACTGAACAAGGAGAGATTCAACCAGGGGTAGGATCTGACCAGTGTAACTACCAGTTTGACGATTTTACATTTTTTAGATCTTTTTTAGTCATTCAAAACCTGGCAGGTGAATGATGTCATACTTCTGAACCAAAATTAAAAAACACATTCCTGTTACTGTGTGACAAAGAAGAGCTATTTTCTGTGAAGTATGGCATGTGTTTCAGTCAAGGCAATATCCTTGGAATTAAGCTGCTCTGTCTTTGCAAACACCTATGTTTTACGTGCACTAGCCAATGAGATTAATGCACACATAAAATGGAAATATGCAGTAGAGTTCAATAGGATGCAATCAGCTTACATTCAGATATGTCAATTTAACTGGGATGTAAATGAGGCTGCTAATTACTAGGTCTATGAAAAAGACGAATTTCTCTCCTTTCTGTCTTTTAAAATGTTATTAAAACACTCGCCCATATGCCGATCACAAATCTTGGAAAGGGTTTGACAAGCCAAAGCTAAATTTTAGTCTGTAACTTCTAACCCCCAAATGGTAGTACAATTAGGATACAGCTCTGGGTGTATATGTATATAGGTGGGTGTGGGTGTATTTGTAGGCACACACACAAAGTAAAGCCACTCTGTATTAGAGATTTGGAATGAGTATGAAGGTAGTGGTGGGCTTATAGGCTGACAATTCCATTCAATTTTGACAGATGAGCTGGAAAGAAAGATTGTCCATGGACACAACAGCCCCATTGAACAATGACTATCACATGTTTCGTGTAAGCTCAAATTGAGTTGTGCAGCTAGGAGGTCAAAATCTATTGACTTCTTCCATGTGTCTATACCAGTAAATAAATCATACACATAGGATTCAAGTGAATAGGAGAGCTGTCAGAAAGGGATGGATCTTAGCAATTTTTTTTCCATTTTAATAATGATGGAGGAGTGTAAAGACCTTTCATTTCCCCTACCCTACTCACTGATTGTAAACCATCTATTATGGTATGGATAGAGAGAGAACTCTTTACTGTTTAACTCCCGCACAAGTAAATGATACCTTATGGAAACTTGAGTCATATTTTTTTCAGTCTTTTGAAAAAATAAAAGAGAGTAAATTGGAAGTGGAATGATAAGAGACATGGAAGGAGAGGAGAGTTTGGAGACCTTGGATACACACATACACACATTATCATCATCATCATACATACATACTGAGGAAAGTTAGACTATAGAAAGCCATGGACACTGTCTTCAAGTATCTAAAGCAGAGATGGCCAGCCGTGGTAACTGTAAAATTTGTGGACTTCAGCTGCCAGAATTCTGGGAGTTGAAGTCCACAAGTCTTACATTTGCCAAAATTGGACACCTCCGATCTAAAGAGTGTGGTATAAGAAGATGTCCATGGGTGGTGGTGAGGTTCAAACGTCAAGATGGTGGCCACTATGATTTTGTTGACTTCTCTTCTCTTTGCAGATGCCCCTGGATAGAACTGAATTTTTTTCATCTTAGTTTTTTACTTATTAGGTTAATGTTCTTCATGCTCCACTATGAATAACAAATTATTTTAAAGCTCTAGGAACATTTGGTCTTTTTTCAGGACTTTAGACATGTTTTTACTAGGTATTAGTTTAATTGCCTCATTGCCTCCAGATGGAAGGAACAGGAATGGGTGATTAAAAGATGTGGGACAACAATATGAGGGAAAGTTGTGTAATGCACTACTTTCAAGAGAGCAGAAATGTATTTTCTCTTGATGAAAGAGGTATGGGTGACAGTATTAAAAATAACAGAATAGCTTCTCATTGAAAATCTATGAAAGCTGAGATTATCTTCTTGCCAGAAATACATAAAACTGGCGGATAGCTGCCAGTTTTTAAGGATAGCTGAACTGGAAAACAAGATATGGTATTGGGAACTTATATTAAGGAGTGCTGAAATTATAGGTGGGAGAGGAAGAAGGTTTTCCTTTTATATTCCATAAATTTAAAAAAACAGAAAGTATGGTGGTAATCATTTTATACATGATTTAATAGACGATAACTACACATTAGTATGAATGTATTAATCTACCAAGGCTGCAGGCTGAGAAACATTTAATACAATCTCAAAACTCCTAGCCAGTAGATAGAAAAGAAGTCATTGTACTTACAGTAGATAATAAAAGCTTTGAGGCTGTATGATGGAAAGATGTTAAATAACGTAAAACATATTGCAACAGCATTTCCAAGATTTCATTCTAATCTTTATGTATCTAAACAAGTGGATAACACTAACATTGAGTTTTATTTAAAAAGTATTCAAATAACCTTCGTGGCATAAAATTTAGAAAGGAAATCAATAGGTCAGTTACACTGGAAGAGATAGGAGAAACTGTTAAAATCTTAAATTAAATAAATTGCTGAAACCAGATGGATTTCCATCATTTTTTCTAATATATTTTTTGGAGCAAATAGATCAAACCCTGCAGTCTGTCATCTCAAGTTATGACAAAAGCAGAAAAGTCTGAAAGATGAATTATTTATAATAATTGCTTTGTTTAAATTTCTACAAAAATCACAGAGAATCAGAATTTCTTAGGTCTACTTATGGCATTATTAAACTAAGGCTCTAATGTTTTTCACTTCTTGGTTGCCACGATGTAAAAAAATATGTTGAGACTCTAGAAACAGTGCAAAGAGCAACAAAGATGATTAGGGGACTGGAGGCTTAAACATATAAAGAATGGTTGCTGGAATTGGGTATGTCTAATGAAAAGAAGGACTGGAGTGACTTGAGAGCAGTCTTCCACTATCTCAAGGGTTGCCGCAAAAAAGACAGCAGTCAACCTATTCTCCAAATGGGAACTAACCAAGGAGAGAAACAACCTAGAACTAAGGAGAAATTTCCTGACAGGGAGAACAATTAATCAGTGGAACAGCTTGCCTGCAGAAGTTGTAAATGGTCCAACACTGGAAGTTTTTAAGAAGAGATTGGAGAACCATTTGTCTGAATTGGTAGAGGGTTTCCTGCCTAAGTAGGGGCTTGGATTAGAAGACCTCCAAGATTCCTTCCAACCTCTTCTCTTCTCTTCTCTTCTCTTCTCTTCTCTTCTCTTCTCTTCTCTTCTCTTCTCTTCTCTTCTCTTCTCTTCTCTTCTCTTCTCTTCTCTTCTCTTCTCTTCTCTTTTCTCTTCTCTCCTCTCCTCTCCTCTCAATTCCCTTTCATTCAGTGGTGGGATTCAAATTTTTTTACTACCGGTTCTGTGGGGTGGCTTGGTGAGTGTGGCAGGGGAAGGATACTGTAAAATCTTCAGTCAGAGGTGGTATTTGCTGGTTTTCTGAACTACTCAAACTTTCCGCTACCGGTTCTCCAGAACTGGACAGAACCTGCTGAATACCACCTCTGATTCCATTCTATTCCATTCATTGCCTGGCACTTGGTAATGCAATCTGCCCCCTGCAGACTTTGAAGATTCCCCAAGTGCTCTCTTGAAACCTAGGGGAATTCATCTGATGCCTGAAGTGGAGTGATCCAATGGATTCTTTCTCCTTATTGTGAATGGTGGCACTGGTCAGCTTTAACACAGGGAGTGATCTGACTAGGAGAAGGACAGATGTTCCTATTTCTACCAAATCACATCACATCTGCTCTGAGATAAAAACTAGCTCTAATGCCTGGCCTTCTGTACGAACGAGGCCCCCGATGACCATTAAATGTAGCAACACAATGTTTTACCCATCTTTAATGCTTAGCTGCTGAGTGATAATATGTCAGGGAGAACCTTAATGGAAACAGTGCTCTCCACAAAGAGCCCCAGACCACAAACAATAATCCAATATGATTTGTTTGCATTACTGTTTCAGATCCATATATAATTGGCACTTGTGTACTTTTTTTGAAAAGAGTCCCCGACCAGAAACTACAAACCAAAATTATTATATTTTTGGTAAGGTTGTTTTTTTCAAACTCATAATAATTGCCACTTGTGAATTGGTTTCCCATTCCAAACATATTGGAGTTCTCTATGATGAATTATATTCCTGCCAGGGGACTAGATTAATGATCAGACCCACTGCTTCGAAAGACAAGCACATAGGATAGTGTGCAAAATAGGATCAGGGAAAGCAGATTGGTATTTTTAGAAAAAAAAAAACATTTTTGAAATGGCTTCAAAGGACTTGCCTGCATCTGTCATAGAAAGCACAGCTGTTATGGGATATTGCGAGTGTCTTTAGAAGTTTGGCTACTCGTCCATGTAGTTCAAGACAGAATATGCAATCCTGAATAACAGAGTTGGAAGGGACCTCTAATAAGTGGTGGGATTCAAATTATTTTACTACCGGTTCTGTGGGGGTGTCTTGGTAGGCGTGGCAGGAGAAGGATACTGTAAAATGTGGAACCCACATTACATATCTGATATTAACACAGTTGAGAAAGTCCAGAAATATTTCACAAGAAGAGTTCTCCACTCCTCTACTCGTTGCAGAATACCTTATGCCACCAGACTCGAAATTCTAGACCTAAACCTAGAACTACGCCACCTTCAGTCCGATCTAAGTATAGTATATAAAATCATACATTGCAATGTCCTACCTGTCAATGAATACTTCAGCTTCAACCATAACATCAGAAGAGCAAACAATAGAAACAAACTCAGGGTTAATCGCACCAAACTTGATTGCAGGAAATACGACTTCAGCAACAGAGTGGTCAATGTCTGGAATACTCTACCTGACTGTGGTTTCTTCCCCAAACCCCAAAAACTTTAACCTTAGACTGTCTACCTCACCCCTTTCCTAAGAGGTCTGTAGGGGGCGTGCATAAGCGTACCAATGTGCCTACTGTCCCTGTCCTATTGTTTCTTTTATATTTTATTTTTCTTATGTGTATCCATGTGTTCATAACTATGTTTTACTTATACCTATTATCTTGTAAGCAATTGACAAATAAATAAATAAAATAAAAATAAAATAAAATCTCCAAACAGAGGTGGTATTTGCCGGTTCTCTGAACTACACAAAATTTCCGCTTCTGGTTCTCCAGAACTGGTCAGAACCTGCTGAATACCACCTCTGCTTCTAATCCAAGCCCTTGCTTAAGCAGGACTCCCTATACAATTTCAGACAAATGGCTGTCCAGTCTCTGTTTAAAACCCTCCAGGGATGGGGTACCCACAACCTCTGAAGGTAAGCTGTTAGTCCATCACATGGCAGAAAAACAAGTTGTTTGGACATTTGCCATCCAGACCCAGTAGTCTTGTTATGGTAAGTAACATGTTTATAGAGAACATAGAATAATAAGAGTTGGAACTGACCTTGGAGGTCTTTTAGTCCAATCCCTTGCTCAATAACAATAGCACTTAGACTTATATACCACTTCACAGTGCTTTACAGCCCTCTCTAAGCATTTTACAGAATCAGCCTATTGCCCCCAACAATCTGGCTCCTCATTTTACTCACCTCGGAAGGATGGAAGGCTGAGTCAACCTTGAGCCTGGTGAGATTCGAACTGCCAAATTGCAATCAGCTGGAAGTCAGCAAAAATAGCCTGCAGTACTGCATTCTAACTAACCATTGCAACAATGCGGTTCTCCTAGGTTCTCCTATACTATTCTGGATAGATGGCTATTCAGTCTTATTTGAAAGACTCCAGTGATGGAGCACCCACAACTTCTGAAGGTAAGCTATTCCACTGATTGATTTCTCTAATCTTTAGGAATTTTCTCCTTAGTTCTAGGTTGCTTCTCTCCTTGGATAGTTTCCATGTCTTGTGTCTCCTTCTGGTGTTCTGAAGAATAGCCTGACTCTCTCTTTCTTGTGGCGGCCCCTGAGATGCTGCAACACTGCTATCATGTCGCCCCTGATCCTTCTTTTCATTAGACTAGACTTACCCCATTCCTGTAATCGTTCTTTGCATGTTTTAGCCTTCAGCCCCCTAATCATTCCTGTTGTTCTCTGTCTTTAGATGACCTATAGTGACTGGCAGCAAGTGGGTAGGCCAGGAATTCACTCCTGATTGTTCACTCCAACACACTATACACAGGCTCTTAAATACAGGTAGTCCTCAACTTACACATATTTATTTAATGGCTGTTCGAAGTGACAATGGCACTGAAAAAAGCATTCATGATTGATTTTCAAAGACATGGGCCACTCTTTTGAAGACAACAAAGTCCATATTTTGGACAGAGAGGATTGCTGTTTTGAAAGAGGGGTCAAAGAGGCCATCTATGTCAAAATTGAACAGCCCTCTCTCAACAGGGGGGAGGGGATACGACATCATCTATGTCCAATCTACAACACAGTCCTTTCAACAGTTCTACGATGGCTCCACACCCATTTACACCAGTCATGTGACCCTGATGACACAGATAAACCTCCAGGTGGCCTCAACAGCTCTCTAAAAGAATGCAAATGACCAGCGCTCTGCAAGGAGTATAAATCCTTCCATTCCCCACCATCCAGTCAAAGCTGAAGAAGCTTCTTGGATGAGAAATAAAATGTTTTCAAAGAAAAAAACAGAAAGTCCAGTTGCCTCCTGAAAAAGCATTTTTGGGACATGGAAACCCAAGAGAAAAATAGCCTCCTTACAACAAAAATCCCAGTCCCATTCATTTTGTATCCCTACCTCCTGTAACCTTCAGCACTAAGACAGGCAAAAAAACGAAAAAACAACAACAAAAAAACAAGTCATTTCTTTTTTGCTCTGCACAAAATATTCCATCTGGACCACTTGTGTGCCAAAAGATGCACTATACCAAAAAGCTACAGTCCTTCCCCTAAAGCGACAAAACCAGTGCAAACAAAGATGATTTTGGAGGTAGAGATGTGCTGTTAGATGCTACAGAAATTACCAGGTATTCTAAGGGGCTGTAATCAGCAACCATTCACCTGTAGCTGGTCAAAAATAGGACAGTGTTGGAGGAGTGTTAACAATGACAATGCAAGAAAATTAACCAAAGATAAAGGTTTGGGCCAAGATAGCTTTTTTTTTTTTGTGAATCTGGGAATCATCCAAACACTTGTTTTCTTTTTTTTCCTAATCGGTGCCATCTGTTTGAAAAGGATCAGATCCAGGAGAAGGATTCCTACAGATTGTCAATTTCCTTTGCAAGGTAGCATTTCTATACAGGGCTTTGTCTAGACGCTATATTTCAAGGGCAGATAGGATTTAGTGTGGGCCCTTTCCAGAAGATTGCCTCTGTCTCCCAACCAGGTGCTTGGAAAGAGAAGAGAACAGCCCTCAGTTGGCAGCACCTTCTAATTTCCCTGCAGCCAACACTGCAGAAAAGGAAGTTTAGATGCCTCCAGTTATATGTTTTCAAGCTGTACTCAGCTGTTACACTGTCAACAGCAAACGCTGGAGCTGATGCAAGCCAATGTTTTGCTTTTTTTAAAAAAAAAAAAATTATCACACCACAGATTCCCAGCCTTTTCCTCCCTGCCGACTGATATAACAGGGTTAGGTACTTTTGTTGTTATTCAGACCTCTTTCTTCTGGAATCGGTGCCTCTTCAGAACTGGGATTCCAAGAGGAAGGGAGGGTCATAGAACATGGAATGATAAAGTTGGAAGGGACCTTGGATTTAATTTGATGCTCCTATTTCTTTTTCCCCTCCTTGCTCGTGTCTATTCTGTTAGCAGGATGCATGACTGAGGAGCAAAATGGTACCATAGTTAAGGTTTTCAGTTGCCCCTTGGTCATGGAAGCTTCCTCAGGGAGCTTGGGACAGTTCTCCTCCTTCCTCACCAACTTATTTCACATAGTTGTAGTGGTAGAAGAACACTGGGAAAACTCCTGTTTGTTATCTTGAACTCTTGGTGGAAAGACCTTATATAGGACCAGTGAAAGGTCCTATATGAACAAAGGAACAAAAGAACTCATCACTGAAGCAAGACAGAAGTCCATCAAGTCAACATTGGCTGTATTTGTCCAAACACTATCTCAGATAGGTCAGTTCAAGACTCAGGAACTGCCGTGTGGAAAGCGCAGTTTGTTTTTACCTGGGTGTTTATGCATTGTTTGGGAGGGGAAATGGAATAGTTCTACAGGGCCTGGATGTCAACTGGTGTGTTTTGTTATTACACAACGACTAATATAGTGAGTAACTGATACTGCTAGTGTTCAATTGTCCTGATCTTATTTATTCTATAGATGTGTGCATAAGTGCTTGCTGAATGATGAATCTACTGGACAATTGTAATATCAATTTCTCTACAAAGTTGGTTTCCTTCCTTCCTTCCTTCCTTCCTTCCTTCCTTCCTTCCTTCCTTCCTTCCTTCCTTCCTTCCTTCCTTCCTTCCTTCCTTCCTTCCTTCCTTCCTTCCTTCCTTCCTCCCTCCCTCCCTCCCTCTCTCCCTCCCTCCCCTTCTCTTCCTTCTTTGTCTCCCTATCTCCCATTTCCTTTCTCGTTCTCATTCCTCCCTCCCTCCTTCCTTTCCATGCTTCTGCATTACTAGTTGGATACCATGGAACCACTTAAGCAAGACAAGTATCTAAATATATTCCTAAACTAGATTAACATCTTGAATACTTCTGGCCCCCAATTCCTTCTTTGGTGTCACCAAATTAATTCTTTTTCATGGTCACAGTAACTTACATCATGTCTGGATCTAACTTGTTGTTTTCCAACCCTCTGACACCCTTCGACCAACCCAGTGTGCTGGATTATAGTTGAAGATTCAGTGTATTGTGAAAGCCCACAAAAGGGATTAATTTAGTACCCGGGCTAAATGAGTTGTGTGAATACCACCCCTTCTGTTCCAACCCCCATAGCTTTGGGTTCTCTGGGAAGTTCACCACCAGCCCAGTTGCCTTGTTTCCCAGTTTTTGTTTAAGCATCAAGGAATGTGAATCATACAGCCTCTGAATGTGGCTCTTCTCTTTGGTCCTTAATGTGATTCCTCTCTGCAGCCTTCCCATAGCCTGGGTGTCTCTCTACCTCCAGATTCACTAAAGAAAGTCCAATTGGTGATTAAGCATAGCAGCAATTGGGAAGAAGTCGGTTATCTGCAGCCCGGGTTGTTTTTAAGCATCTCCTTTCTTGCTTTGGCTTCGACAACACGCGGCAGGGCTACCTCAAAGCAGTGCCAAAGGGCAAAATTTAAAGTGGCTTTTAATGGGGCCTCCTAAGGCTCTGAGAAGTCAAACAGGCAAGTATTTTTCTTTTTTCTACTTGGAAAAAAAAGGCCTTGATTGCCAGAGTTTTTATTCCCTCCTTCCTCCCTCAAGAATCTACCACTCTGCTAATCACACAAACACTTCAGCCTGGCTGTATAATATTTTTCTTCATGTGGGCTGCAGGAAAAGAGAGAGGCAAGGAGGGAGAGGAAAAAAAGGAACGGAAAGGGGGAAAAAAAGTTCTGCACAGTAGGCAAATTTAAGCTAACTTTTAATTAACATTTAAGACACAGAAGTCTGATCATGCAAATTTGTTGGCGTCGCCTCCTGGTTGCTTGATTGTTCTTGATTGAATACGATAAAAATAGACTTTATGTGAACCGTTGTTGGGCTTGGATATGCCCTTCTCTCTGATTAAACACTGGTTTGCCTCAAATGGGTGTCCACAGATGGCTGATAACCGTGTGTCAACTTGGAAGCCATTTTTCTTTGAGGCTTCTGGGCTGCCACATTCAGTGCCTGGGAATTTGGTAGGGGGACTTCAAGGAGCCATGGAAAATTAGCCACAATGACATTCCTTTCTCAGAGAGTCAAGGACATGCTACTCTTCACTTGGAGGGGAGTGCCTGGGGATAGTCTCTAGTTGGAACGAAGTAATGATTGGACCATGTGATGCACTATGGGGTGCAGGGGTTGGATTTTGGATTCTCTTTGGGCTAAGGAAAACCCGGAAATCTCAGGATTCTAGTTTTTCTCAGATGAGCCAATATGACATCTCTAATAAAATGGATCTTTGAGAAGATGACAGTCTCGGAGTCTTTTAATTTGGAGGGTGTTACTTGGGACGCTAACACCGTGTCCTAGGCAGAAGGACCAAGCTCTGAGAAGCCAGATGGAACTTAATCCTGATCTTGGATTGAGGAAATCCAAAGAATTCAAGACGATTCGGGGGGAGGGGGGACCTGATTACTGTCTTCCAGTACCTGAGGGGCTGTCACAGAGAAGAGGGGATTGACTTATTCTCCAAAGCACCTGAAGATAGGACAAGAATTAATGGGTGGAAATTCACTAACGAGAGATCCAATCTAGAATTAAGGAGTAATTTTGGATATAATGTAATGCTTGAACATTGGGAGAATATGTGGAATAAAGGTTTAAATTGTACATTAAATTATAATTTAAAAGAAAATTTCTATCAGATGATGTATCATTGGTATTTAACTCCAGGTAAATTGTCAAGAATATATACAAGTACTCAAATGAATGTTGGAAATGTAAATGTAAAGAAGGGACTTTTTATCATCTATGGTGGACATGTGATAAAGCAAAGAAATATTGGAGTAGGATTCATATTTTAGTTCAGGAAATTCTTAAAGTGAATATAGAAAGAAAATCAAAGCCTTTTCTTTTGGGTTTAATGAAACAAGACTTGGGGAAAAAAATGGAACTTTGATGTTATATATGTTGATGGCAGCAAGACTACTGTACACACAGTAATGGAAGGTCACCCCGGTCCCCACAATGGATGAATGGCTGCAAAAACTGATGGAGTGAGTTAGCAGAGATGGCTAAATTGACTGCTCTGATCAACGAAAAAAACCAAACAAATACTTTTATTTCAATTTGGAAACCACTTCTGGACTTTGTGCTTGAGGTGGGGGGAGGGGGGGGAGAATGAAACTTTGATTTTGGGTTTTACCGAGTAGATAGATTTGTCACAGAAATGGCTAGTTTCTATTGTTATGAAAAAAAGTAAAAAATTAGATGTTTATGCCTTATTCTACTGCAGCAAAGGAGTCGGAAGTAAATGCCTTTCTTTTTTCTTTCCCCCCTGGCTTTCGCCCACTATCCACTACCCTTTCCTAATTTCCCTAATATTTGCTTTTGTATTCTTTTTGTATGTCATATTATAAATTAATAAAAGTTAAAAAAAAAGTAGTCGTTTCCTGACAGGCAGAACAATTAATCAGTGGAATAGCTTGTGTCTCTGGAACTGTGGGTGCTCCATCACTGGAGGTTTTCAAGAAAAGATTGGAAAAGACAAATGCCAGGAATCACACTGTGTCCAAATTTTAATAATTACTTAATAATTGTTTTCTAAAAAAAAAAAGACAAGAAAATATTGGACATCTATTTGACCAGGATGGTATAAGGTTTCTTGCCTTGAGTAAGGGGTTGGACTATAAGACTCTTTGGTCCCATGCCCCCATGGAGAGGCACAACTCACTAAATAACTGTCTTGCTTAGCAACAGAAATTTTGGGCTCAGTTGTGGTTGAGGACTACCTATATAGCACAGATTCTGACTCCTGGTTATTATTATTTTTTATGTCTTTTACACATAGGCAAGATCTGACCATATTCTCCCCCCAAAAAAGTATATTCCTAAGTAGTGAAATCCAGCATTAGCTGTTTCTCATAACAGAGGTAAGCTATAAACAAAGTTATTATTTTTTTTCCTTTAAAGAAAATAATTGTGCAGATAGGATTTAATATGTTGCTCATCAGAAGTTAGTAGAAATGAATCCTGAGCTGGTTTAATTCTTTGAGCATCACAGACTGCGAGATATATATGTGCACAGATTTATGTAATAAGATAATTAGTTCTTTATCTTTCTTATGCAGGCATAACTTTCTATTTGATAAACAGCTGTGGGGATATGACTGAACTCGTTGCTTCAGTCAGGCGATCATTTCTGTCAAAATTATCAGTCAAGGGCAGCATCAGTGCTCAGAGACTATTCCTTAAATTGATTGTTCTCGATTGCAGAATTTCTGATTTAGCGCTGTGGTATTTATGAGGAGCTGTCTCTTCTTCCCAATAGGAAATATTTCAAATTATTTCCACAAACCTATTTATAATCGTAGCCAAGACAATAATCTAGGGCCAGAATCAGCGCCGATGTTATATTTCCTAAGTGAAAAAAAAAATACAGGGAGGCCTTGATTTATGATAGCAAGAGAAGAGAGGCCGAAATTTCCACTGACAGCTGTTAAGTGAGCTTTGCCCCATTTTATGACCTTTCTTGCCACAGGTGTTAAGTGAATCACTGCAGTTGTTAAAGTTAGTAATACAGCTGTTGAGTGAATCTGGCTTTCCTGTTGATTTTGCTCCTCAGAAGGTCACAAAAGGTGATCATGTGAGGCAGGACATTGCAACTGTTATTAATACATGCCAGTTGCCAAGCAACTGAATTTTGTTCATGTGAGCACGGAGATGCTGCAACTGTTTTAAATATGAAAAATAGTCATAAGTCCCTATTTGTGATGCCGCTGGAACTTCGAATGGTCACTAATCTAATGGTGTAAATTGGGGACCAACCTGTATATAAACAAGTCCATATGGGGAAATTTCCCTTATATATTATTCGCACTTAGACTTATATACTGCTTCACAGTGCTTTACAATGCTCTCTAAGTGGTTTACAGAGGCAGCCTATTGCCCTCAACAATTTGGGTCTTCATTTTACCCACCTTGGAAGGATGGAAGGCTGAGTCAACCTTGAGCCTGGTGAGATTCGAACTGCCAAATTACAGGCAGCCGGCTGTCAGCAGAAGTAGCCTGCGGTACCGCATTCTAACCACTGCGCTACTGCGGCTCTTCAGTTAAAAATGTTGAGATGGCTGCCATGATTGTATGTTTGAAGGACAGTCCCTTTTTTATTTATGCTGCATACACAACATGTGAAAAAAAAATGAGCAAGGCTTCCGTTGTGTGGCTGTAACTGACATATTGACTTTTCTGAGCCTCCACAGATGCCTCTGGCCCTCTAATTTCCTCTGCCATCATCCTGCTTTGACCTGAAGCAATAATTCCTGCTGTGGAGCACGCAGACTATAGCAGCAATGCATGGTTATGTCCTTTTGCAATACATTTTTATCCTAAAACTATTAAGTCTCCAACTACCTTCTGTGATTGACAGGTAATTTAAGAACACGATGAGAGACGCTTTCCGGTGCTTTAGTGCCAAATCTGAGTCCTCGATTTCTTTTTCTTTTTTCTGGCACTGCTCCTGACACAACACTCCATTGTCATTGTTTGGGTGGGGTAGAGGGCATCTTTTCTTTTGTAACTCAGGGCACAAGTATTTTAAATCACCATCTAGCTCTTCGGAACAATAAAGCAAGTTCGGAGTTACATTCTTTCCATTAAGAAAATGCTAAATCTTTGCTGTACAGATAGTCCTTGACCTAGGATTACAATTTGTAAGAGGAGAGAATTTCTATTGCTAAGCAAGATAGGGGTTAAGTGAGTCGCACCCGATTTTACAAGCTCTTTTGTAAAAGTTGTTAAACAAATCACTGCAGTTAAGTGAATCACATGGGCATTGAAGGAATCAACTTAGAACAGAATAACAGAGTTGGAAGGGACCTTGGAGGTCTTCTCTTCCAGCCCCCTTCTCAAGCAGGAAACCATATACCATTTCAGACAAGTGGTTGTCCAATTTCCACTTAAAAACCTCCAGTGTTGGAGCATCTACAACTTCTGGAGGCAAGTCGTTCCACCGATGGATTGTTCTCGTTGTCAGGGAAATTTCTCCTTATTTCTAAGTTGCTTTTATCCCTGATTTATTTATTTTATTTATTTATTTTATTTTGTTTATCAATTGCTTACAAGATAATAGGTATAAGTAAAACATAGTTATGAATACATGGATACATATGAGGAAAAATAAAATATAAAAGAAACAATAGGACAGGGACGGTAGGCACGTTGGTGCGCTTATGCACGCCCCCTACAGACCTCTTAGGAAAGGGGTGAGGTCAATAGTAGACAATTGATTAGTTTCCATCCGTGGCTTATTGTCCTGCCTTCAGGTGCTTTGGAGAATAGATTGATTGCTTCTTCTTTGTGGCAGCCCCTTAGTTAGTTGAACACTGCCATCATGTTTCTCCTACTCCTTCTTTTCACTAGACTAGACATACCCAGGTCCTGTAGCTGTTCTTTGTATGTTTTAGCCTCCAGTCCCCTCATCATCGTTGTTCTTCTCTGTACTCTTTCTAGAGTCTCAATATCCCTTTTTATGTTTTGGCGACCAAAACTGGATGCAATATTCCAAATGTGGCTTTACCAAGGCTTCCCTCATTACTTTTGTTTGTGAGAAACCAATTGGGAACTTCAGAGTGTTTATCCATTGAATGCAAGAAGAATTGACCAAGTCTAACATTGTCCATTCTACACTCTTACCACATGCCTAGCCAAACATGAAAATTTCCCTTACTTTTCTATTGATTTAACACATTTATATCCTGAGCATGTTTTTTCATGAATATCAAGCCAGCGTTCTCAGATGGTCTCCACCTGAGTAGACCTATTGACCTGCTGAACTTCAGTTTCGAAATTCCATCCTAGGGCCGCTTGTCCAATGATAATATTTAGTTTCTAAAGCCTCCCTATGTTTTCCTTATGGTTTTAATAATTGCATTATTTGCTTCAAGAATAACAAAATAATATGGGTGTAGAACTGCCAGTCTTGTGTGCTGGGAGGCATTGAGACACGACAGGAATTCATTATTGAGAGGAAGATTATCTCTGCATTTTTAGTCCAGAGAAAAGTAAAAAGTTGAATTTATTAGCGCTTTACATGATAATATCCCACACAGTCTAAGTTGGTGTTTCTCAATCTTGGCAACTTGAAGAGGTGTGGATTTCAACTCCCAGAATTCCCCAGTCATCATGCTGTAATATCACACACTGGCGCTGCCTGAGAAATTCTGGGAACTGAAATCCACAAATCTTCAAATTGTCAAGGTCAAGAAACATTGGTCTATATCCTCTTCTCAGCACAGCTACTATAGAGAAGGCTCCACAGCCATTTGCACTACTCAGGTGACCCTGAGGACACAGATAAACCACCCAGTAGCCTCAATGACTCTCTAAAAGAATACAAATGACCAGCTGTCTGCAAGGAATATAAATCCTTCCATTCCCTACCATCCAGTCAGAGCTGAAGAAGCTTCTTGGATGAGAAGCAAAATGTCTTCAAAGAAAAACAATAACAAGAAAGTCCATTTGCCTCCTGAAAAAGCACCTTTGGGACAACCATGACTTGGATGACTGAGAATCTCTTTTTGCATTGTGTAAAGTATTCCTAGGAATTTTATTTGGCGTCATTCTGATAGTGGAACCCAGTCTTCCATTATTCCTTACGTGCAAAAATAAAACAATGTCTAGTGATTGCTTGATGAGGCAAGATATTTTCTATGGAAAGTAAATAATTGAAAATTAATTGAGAAAGACAGAGATCTTTAAAGGTTGGGACAATGGGATAAAGTGTCTCAACATACCATAGAGGACACTTCAGATTTTCAATATTTGAAATCATTAGCTATACATTTTATACTGAAAGCAGTAAAATTCATGTTAAAAAATATTTGTTTTCTGAAATACAAGCATTATTTACATTCATACTGCCAGATGAGTAAGTAAAACTAGCATTTGTACATTTGATACGAATTGTCCTTTTTAATTTTGTAGGACCTTCCTTCCTTCCTTCCTCCCTCCCTCCTTCCCTGCCTCCCTTTTCCATTGGCTAATTGCAATAAAATATAACAGATTTAAATACTAGCAAGAGTAAACTTTTCTTACATTACAACCAAGAAGTACATGGATTTCCACAGACTGTTGATAAACATTTAAACTTCTATGTATTAGTGCAGTATCTTTTTTGACAAGAATGTATGAACATACAATAAATATTAAAAAAAACATAACCACTAGATGTCACCATATTTCACTCAAATAAAAGAAGAAAGAAAACTCCTTTGAAACTGGACTTTCTGGTTTTTCTTTGAAGACATTTCACTTCTGATCCAAGAAGCTTCTTCAGCTCTGACTGGACAGTGGGGAATAGAAGGATCCAGTCAGAGCTAAAGAAGCTTCTTGGATGAGAAGAAAAACAACTTCAAAGAAAGACCAGAAAGTCCAGTTGCTTCTTGAAGCTGTGACCTGGATGACTGAGAGTCTCCATAGACATGTAGACCAGAGATGGTATTCAGCAGGTTCTGACCAGTTCTGGAAAACCGGTAGCAGAAATTTTGAGTAATTCAGAGAACCGGCAAATTATCACCTCTGACTGGCCCCGCCCACATCTATTCTCTGCCTCCCGATCGGCCAGGTCTTCTTTTGTTGCCCTGCACAGGAGAACAGAGCTGGAATGCAGGTTAGTGGAGTGGGGTGGGAATGGGGATTTTACAGTATCCTTCCCCTGCCAAGCCACACCCACCAAGCCACACCCACCAAGCCATGTCCACAGAACCAATAGTAAATTTTTTTGAATCCCACCACTGATGTAGACCATAGACATGTAGACCAAACCCGGGCAGTACGAACTAAAGCTTGCCTTGGCTAAAGCGGTTATGCTTTGCTTTGGCCTGGCATTTTAATAAGTTGCATCAACGAGTTTCAGACCTTTGCACAAGAGGAGATCAAAGGTGATATTGATGTCTTCTGTGGAAACACTCTGAGAGGAAAAATCAACTCTTGCCACAGAGAGGCAAAAGCTGTGATATTTTTTGGCGCTATCCCTCTGCTTGGCCTCTACCCGCCATTTTTCACTGCCTCAGAACAAAGTGGTAGCCAGATAGCTGTATTTGGTCATGAATCATTTTTTCACAGCCTCTCTCCATTTTTATTTGCTGAAAGTCTCCGTTACTCCGTTATCTGTCAAGTGCTCCCTATCTGCTAAGCCAGCAAACAAGAGACAAAGCCATATCAAATGCCCATGAATTACAAACATGCTGTGTGTCCATAGATCATTGCGCTGATGTATTGATACTTACAGTGCTGCTAGTGAATTCGGGTGGGTTGTCGTTCACATCTGTCACCATAATGATTGCTGTCGCTGTGTTCGAGAGACCGTAGTTAAGGTTTCCTTCCATATCGGTGGCCTGAATGATGACTGTGTATTGCTGAACTTTCTGGAAACAAAAGAGAAAAAAGAGACAAGAATGCATGATGTAAAATAGTATTTTATTCGTTTCCTGTTGCTAAGTGCATATCTAGTGAGGACTATTCCTATTGGAAAGAAAATTTCTTAGGAAAACATTTTCTTTTGCAATGTTGTTTCTTCCCAAAGCGATACAGGTAATCCTGGATTTGCAACCGTTCATTTAATGATATTTCAAACTTATAACCACACTAAATTGTGAACCATATATAACTGCAGGAATTGGGTATGGCTAGTCCAATGAAAAGAAGGACTAGGGGATGACATGATAGCAGTATTCCAATATTTGACAGACTGCCACAAAGAAGAGGGGGGGTCAAGCTATTCTCCAAAGCACCTGAAGGCAGGACAAGAAGCAATGAATGGAAACTAATCAAGGAGAGAAGCAACCTAGGACTAAGGAGAAATTTCCTGACAGTGAGAACAATTAACCAGTGGGATGACTTTCCTCCAGAAGTTGTGGGTGCTCCAACACTGCTGGTTTTTAAGAAGAAACTGGACAGGCACTTCTTTGTAATGGTAAGGGTGGTTAAGTAGCAGGTTGGACTAGAAGACCTTCAAGATCCCTTCCAACTTTCTGAAAAAAAGTGACTTATGGTTGTTTTTCACACTTACAATTGTTGCAGCATCCCCATGGAGGATAAAACGATCAATGACAGTTGTTAGTCAAAAAAGGTGCTACCAAATTTCTAATTTTTTGCCACCCTGGAGTGACATGGATCTCCCAAATGGAGCTGGTGTGGGGGAATTTATCTTTCTCAGCTGCTGGCAAAAATGAAATATACTAAAAAGTGACCTGTTTTCATCAAGACATAGACAACCTGTTCAGCCAGTGCAGAGGTGGTATTCAGCAGGTTCTGACCAGTTCTAGAGAACCGATGGCAGAGATTTTGAGTGGTTCGGAGAACTGCCAAATACCACCCTTGACTGGAGATTTTACAGTATCCTTCCCCCTGCCACGCCCACCAAGCCACGCCCACAGAACCAGTAGTTAAAAAAAATTGAATCCCACCACTGAGCCAGTGGGAATACTTGCAAAAGCTGAACCTCTTGAGCTTTGACAAAAATGGTCTTGCAAGAGACACATATTGAAGTAGAATGTAAAGGCACAATCCTTATAGCAGGGGTGTCAAACTCGCGTCGTCATGGTGGCATTGTGTGATGTATTGTGACTTTTTTCCTCTTTGCTAAACTGGGCATGGGAGTAGCCAGCACATGATGCATCCAGCCCGTGGGTCATGATTTTGGCAGCCCTCCCCTAGAGGATATTAAGCCCAACAGCCTTTAGTGGATGGTTCCTCCCTGAATTTATTAGATCCCTCTGTGAAGTCATCCAGGTTGGAGGTCATTGCTGATATCATGGCAAAGAATTCCAGTGTAAGCAACAGCTCAGTGATCAAACACAGAACAGAACCTGGAGCTTGGAAGGTGACAAGGGCAAGAGCCGAGCACATGTTGATGACTATTTATGCATGTATGTATGTAATTATTGGTCAAACATGTACAAGATAACAAATATAAGTATGAACATAAACAAGAATAAAGGAAATAAATACTGATAAATGGGGAGAGTAAGACAGGGATGCTAGGAACGCTGGTGTGCTTATGCACGCCCCTTTAAGGAGCTCTTAGGAATGGGGTGAGATCCAACCTCCTGTTTGAGGTTGAAGGTGTGAGGGGTTGAGGCTGCAACAATGGAGTTGGGTAGGGTGTTCCAGGCGTTGACCACTCTGTTACTGAAGTCAGATAACAGATAATCAGAGTTGGAAGGGACCTTGTAGGTCATCTAATCCAACCCTCTGCCCAAGCAGGAGACCCTACTACACCATTTCTGAAAAATGGCAGTCTAATCTCTTCTTGAAAGTCTCAAGAATCTGGAGGCTAAATCATATCGTGAATGGCTAAGGAAATTAGGTATGTTTACCCTAAGTAGGAGGTGGCTTAGGGGAGACGTCAAAGCCATCTTCCAATACTTGAAGGGCTGCCACAGGGAAGAGTCCATTTGTTCTCCAAAGCACTTGAGGGCAGGACAAGAAGTAATGGAATCAAGAAGTAATGCAAAATCATCGGAGGGTGATCCAACCTCAAAATAAGGAAGAATTTACTGATTGATCAATGGAGCAGTTTGCCTCCTGAAGTTGTAGGTGTTCCATCACTGAAGGTTTTCAAGAAAAGATGGGACAACCCTTTGTCTGAGATACAAACAATCAGAGTTGGAAGGGACCTTGTAGGTCATCTAGTCCAACCCCACGCCCAAGCGGGAGACCCTACATCATTTCTGACAAATGGCAGTCCAATCTCTTCTTGAAAGTCTCAAGTGATGGCACTCCCACAACTTCTGAGGGAAACTTCTGTTCCATAGGTGGATCGTTCTCACTGTCAGAAAGTTTCTCCTTATTTCCAGGTTGAGTCTCTCCTTGTTCAATTTCCGTCCATTATTCCTTGTCTGGCCTACAGGTGCTTTAGAAAATAGCTTGACCCCTTCCTCTCTGGTAGCCCCTCAAATATTGGAAGACTGCTATCATGTCTCCCCTGGTCCTTCTCTTCCCTAGACTAGCCATGCCCAGTTCCTGTAACTGTTCTTCATATGTTTTAATCTCCAGTCCCCTCATCATCCTGGCTCCTCTCCATCATATTTCTGTAATTGGTTTTGGAGCAGTTTACCTTGAGTTTATATCGGTTGTTTGGCCATGTATTATTGTGATTGAAGCTGAAGAAGTCATTGACAGGTAAGACATTGTAACAGACAATTTTGTGAACTATGCTTAGATCGGATCCAGCTTCAATCCATTATGACCATTTTATGTTCTTATCACTTGTCTTCTGATGCTATAAGAACAAAGCACTAAAAAGACCTGAGCTATAGATCAGTCGTAACAATTTCAAGTGCCCAGAATATAGTCCACAAGGAAGAAGCAATAAAGGAGAACATTGGCTAGCATTGATGACGTTTCCTAGTTTGGGTAATGAAATATCTGCAAGAAAACAACCAAGCTCAGAGAGCACCAAGGACCCCTCAAGGAAGAAGCAATGCAGCATTCATTTCCAGCCAACCATCCTTACCAACCATGGCTAATAAGCTAACAGAGTCCGTAATTAGAAGGAGGAATACCAGAGAATAGTAAAGCTACAGAAGAGAGTGGGAAGTAAATAAATTTATCGTGAAAGAAGGGTATCCAAAAACATGCAGTTCAGTGGTAAGTAAGTCCTGCAGAAGAAAGGCAGAAAATACCCAGATGCACAAGGACAGAGTAGACAGTACAGTAGTACCTGTGAGAGAGATTCAGGAGTTTCAATGGACCACCTTCCCAAAGGTGCTGTTCAAAAGGCAACTGGACTTTCTTGGGTTTTTTTTTCTCAAAAACAGTTTGTTTCTCATCCAAGAAGCTTCTTCAGTTCAGTTGAGTTTGCAGAACTGAAAAAGCTTCTTGGATGAGAAGTGAAACCCTTTCAAGCAAAAAAAAACAAACAAACAAGAAAAATCCAGGTTGTCTTTTGTAAAGCACGTTTGAGACAATCATGCCCTGGATGATTGAGAATCTCCATAGACTTTTAGTGGACCACTGCTTAAGTATGAGTCAATAGTGTGCTGCAGCTACCAAAAAAAAAAAAAAAAACCAATGTAATCCTAAGAGCGTGAGAGAGCATCAATGTCAAGTGATAGTATTACTCTAGACCATGGGCCTCCAACTTTGGCAACTTTATGACTTGTGGACTTCAACTCCCAGAATTCCTCAGCCAGTGCTGGCTGAGGAATTCTGGGAGTTGAAGTCCACAATCATAAAGTTGCCATGGTTGGAGGCTCCTGCTCTAGACCACGCTGGTGAAGCCACATTTGGAGTACCACATCACCACAATACAAAAAAAAGAGGCTTTAGAAAGAGTCCAGAGAAGAGCAAGAGAGATGATGAAGGATCTGGAGGCTAAATCATATCGTGAAAGGCTAAGGAAACTAGGTTTGTTTAGCCTAAGTAGGAGGTGGCTTAGGGGAGACATGATAGCCATCTTCCAATACTTGAAGGGCTGCTACAGGGAAGAGTCCATTTGTTCTGCAAAGCACTTGAGGGCAGGACAAGAAGTAATGGGTGCAAGATCATTGGAGGATGATCTCTGCTCTTGTTACCTCCCGCCTAGATTATTGCAATGTTCTCTACATGGGGCTCCCCTTGAAGAGCATCCGGAGGCTTCAACTGGTGCAGAATGCGGCCGCGCGGGTGATCTTGGGGGCTTCTCGGAGCTCCCATATTACACCGTTCCTGCACGAGCTGCACTGGCTTCCAGTGGCCTTCCGGGTGCGATTCAAGGTGCTAGTGACCATCTTTAAAATGCTCCATGGCTTGGGACCCGGGTACTTGCGGGACCGCCTGCTGCCACCATCGGCCTCCCGCCGGCCAATGCGCTCCCACAGAGTTGGCCTCCTCGGGGTGCCGCCGGCTGGCCGATGTCGGTTGGCGGCCCTGAGGGTGCGGGCCTTCTCTATGGGAGCACCCTCCCTTTGGAATGAGCTACTGGCGGAGATGCGAGCCATTACTGACCTACAGGCCTTCCGACGAGCACTTAAGACCCACCTTTTCCAACAGGCCAGTCTGGCGTAACGTTATGAGTAGGGTTTTTTATTTGATTTTAATCTTTTACGGGTTTTATTGGTCTTAGCCATCTATTTAATTAATTTTTAAACTCTTTTTAACTTTTCTATTTGTATGTTTTTATTCACCGCCCCGAGTCCCTTTTTGGGAGAGAAGGTGGTACATAATCGAAATAATAAATAAATAAATAGGATGATCCAACCTCAAAATAAGGAAGAATTTCCTGATTAATCAAAGGAACAGATTGCCTCCTGAAGTTGTGGGTGTTCCATCACTGAAGGTTTTCAAGAAAAGATGGGACAACGCTTTGTCTGAGATAGAAACAATCAGAGTTGGAAGGGACCTTGTAGCTCATCTAGTCCAACCTCCCACCTAAGCAGGAGCTCTTACACCATTTCTGACAAATGGCAGTCCAATCTCTTTTTGAAAGTCTCAAGTGATGATGCTCCCACAACTTCTGAGGGCAACCTTTTCCATTGGTTGATTGTTCTCACTGTCAGAAAGTTTCTCCTTATTTCCAGGTTGATTCTCTCCTTGTTCAGTTTCCATCCATTATTCCTTGTCTGGCCTACAGGCGTTTTAGAAAATAGCTTGATCCCTTCCTCTCTGTGGCAGCCCCTCAAATATTGGAAGACTGCTATCATGTCTCCCCTGGTCCTTCTCTTCCCTAGACTAGCCATGCCCAGTTCCTGCAACTGTTCAGTATATGTTTTATCCTCCAGTTCCCTAATTATCCTGGTTGATCTTCTCTGCACTTTTTATAGAGCCTCAACATCTTTTTTATAGTGTGGTGACTAAAACTGGATGCAGTACTCTAGATGTGCTCTTACCAAGGCTTTATAGGGTGATATTAGTACCTCCCTTGATCTTGATTATATCAAGGCCTTGGGCAGAGAATTGGTCTAGAAGCAGAGGTGGTGGTATTCAGCAGGTTCTGATCAGTTCTGGAAAAGCAGTAGTGGAAATTTTGAGTAGTTCAGAAAACTGGCAAATACCACCTCTGACTGGCCCTGCCCCCATCTATTCTCTGCCTCCCGAGTCCCCGCTGATTGGCTGGTTCTTCTTTTGTTGCCCTGCACAGGAGAACGGAGCTGGAAAGCAGGTTAGTGGAATGGGGAGGGAATGTAGATTTTGCAGTAACCTTCCCCCTGGAGTGAGGTGGGAATGGAGATTTTGCAGTTTCCTTCCCCTGCTACGCCCACCAAGCCACGCCCACCAAGCCACACCCACAGAACCGGTAGTAAAAATATTTGAATCCCTCTGCTGTAAAGATCCATCTGTAAAGATCCATAGAAGTTAAGCTTGACTTAAAAGAGATTTTACTATTTTTCTCCTCCCCTTAGCATCAAAAACTAAGAGATCAAGCATTTCTTCTCCTTTACACTTGGCAGTTTTCTATTCCATTTTCTTTGCAGCATGACCCCTAAAAAGCAGTCACTAGGTACAGAGGTCATCACTTAGATATTTATCACTTGGAACAACCTGGGACTTTCAGGGCCATTGACTGCTCTGGTCTTGCTGTCTTGCCTCTGGCGAGGGCACTGCAAAGGCAGCCGCCGTCTCTTTGTCAAAAGTAACTCGCAAACCGGCGGGTGCTGTTTTGCAAATTGCAATCTGAGCCTCACATTCAGCTGCAAGGGAAGGTCATCCTAGGCTACAGAAATCTCTCAGTAAAGGAAATGGCATTTAACATGACAACACCTTAGCGCAACATAGAATTCTGGCTAAAAGAGACTGCTTAAAGTTTGCTCCAGCAAACTACAGCCAGCCCCATTTAATGCCACAAAAATTAGCCCTGAATCAGAAATGGGTAAGAACTTATTGCTAGTTAGGAGCCAGAGGGTGGAGTTAAGAGAGCAACCAGTGTGGAATCGTTACATTCCTACAAATGATCCAAGCAGATTAATGACAGAAACAAAGGATCAGGACTAAATTCAAATCAACTTAAGTGTTGTATGTCCATCCAAAAGTGAGAGATTGAAAAGGTTTTGACACTGAAAGGAATTGGAATGAAGTTGATTAAATGTAAAAACAAACAAACATGTGATTAGCGAAGCAGTAACAAAAAGTAATAATTTGGACTAAACCTGAAATGTAAAAGGAAACCAAATCCATTCCTGAAAAGTTGAGCATTTTTTTGCAAAAAAAGTCGATGATGTCAAATATGCAAATCAGAGGTGGTATTCAGCAGGTTCTGACCAGTTCTGGAGAACCGGTAGTGGAAATTTGAGTAGTTCGGAGAACCGGCAAATACCACCTCTGACTGGAGATTTTACAGTCTCCTTCCCCTGCCACGCCCACCAAGCCCAGCTTACAGAACCAGTAGTAAAAATTTTTGAATCACACCACTGATGCAAATGCATCCCAAAACACTAATTTGGCTGAAACAATCTTTTTAAAATGTGAAGTCCTTTGCATATCCATATTTTGCAGTTCCAATATGATGTCCCTACGCTAAGAGCTCAGCATGCAGGACATCTATAGCCCATGATAAGAATATTTCACTAACATTGGTGGTTTAATGTCCTTGATTTAATATTATTTTAGCCAAGGGAGATAATATGAGACTAAAATAAAATAAGAAATAAAAACAAGCTATGTGTTTATTTGGAGTATTTAAACATATCTCTGAAAAGTCAGAAAAAACCCTAACTAGGAGAAGCGATAAAAAAAGAGGGAATTTAAACATTAATCAACAAATGCTATTGATATGAAACTGTAAAGTTTGGATTCCTAACACGCAGCAGTTTTAGATAAACCATTTCAGTTACTTCTAATTAAATCACCACTGAGGCATGTCCTAATATAGGAGAAAACTATGCTACAGACCCCCTCCAATCTTTTCATGGTTTTAAATTGATGATTGAGTCATTCAGAAAAATTACCATTTCAATGTGTCTTTGTGATTTGTCACAGAAGTTTGAAGCAGAAGTCATTGCTTCTGCTGCCCTACGCTCCTTGTAACAGTAATATTGGTAAAAATGCTAATATTACACTACTAACTAGAGCATACAAAACATTTGCTAGACCAATACTCGAATACAGCTCATCAGTCTGGAACACACATTACGTATCTGATATTAACATAGTTGAGAAAATCCAGAAATATTTCACAAGAAGAGTTCTCCACTCCTCTACTCGTTGCAGAATACCTTATGCCACCAGACTTGAAATTCTAGACCTAGCAAACCTAGAACTACGCTGCCTTCGGTCCAATCTAAGTATAGTATATAAAATCATACATTGCAATGTCCTACCTCTCAATGAATACTTCAGCTTCAATCATAACAATACAAGAGCAAACAATAGATACAAACTCAAGGTTAATCGCACCAAACTTGATTGCAGGAAATACGACTTCAGCAACATGGTGGTCAATGTCTGGAATACTCTACCTGACTCTATGGTTTCTTCCCCAAACCCCAAAAACTTTAACCTTAGACTGTCTACTATTAACCTCACCTCTTTCCTAAGATATATATATATATATATATATATATATATATATATATATATATATATACACACACATACATCTTATATGTATCTATGTATTCATAACTATGTTTTTACTTATATCTATTATCTTGTAAGCATTGACAAACCAAATAAATAAAAAATAAATAAATAAAACAGTACCCCGTAAGTTACTTAGGAGTAACTTTCTTTTTAAGAGACTAAGCTCTGGACAGATATGTGGATTCCAGGAATCCTACATTCTTCTGATATTCCATGGAATTTACAGACTTCATTTTGTTCCCCTTTTCAAATCCATGCACCAAAAAAAGTCATTAATTGGTTTGCTCTCTGTTTATATACTAGTGGCTTGTCCTGTTTTGTCTCCTTGATTGGGGTGTTGTTTATTGCTTGGTAGTAAAAATGCTTGGTTGTTGGTTTAGTATAAATCTTGATGTACTGTATATAAACAAAGCGCAAACCCCACTCCCTTTTAACACTGATGATGTTACTTGGTGGGGTAATGAAATGTCTGCAAGAAAACAGCCATGCTCAGAGAGCACCAAGGACCCCACGGTTCAACCCTGAGCTACAAATGTTCTCTCCTATTGCAGTGGTGGGATTCATTTTTTTTTACTACTAGTTCTGTGGGCGTGTCTTGGTGAGCGTGGCAGGGGAAGGATAGAGTAAAATCTCCAGTCAGAGGTGGTATTTGCCAGTTCTCGAACTACTCAAAATTTCCACTACCGGTTCTCCAGAACTGGTCAGAACCTGCTGAATACTATCTCTGTTTTATTAGTAAAAATAGAAGAGGCACCAAAATGATTGATGGAAAACCTAAAGACACAATTCTCAATTTGCTAGCACAAGAGACTTACTTAGTATGGGGAAGCAATTCTTTCAAGATTTCCACTTTTACAGCCTGATTATTGGGCATGCTGCATCCCGTATCTTTGTGGAATATCACTTGGTCCGAAATATTCAAAATATGGTTCAAAAAAATCCAAACTCCTCTCTATGTCTGTTTTACTGCCCAACTGAGTGCTAGCTTTAACCGGAATATAAAAAGACTGCCCTTCTATAGCTCACATATTATGGCAAGGAATATTTCTTACATTCTGAGGTCTATTACATCTCTGCAGTTTGAATTGTTTCCTGAGAAACCTGATAATTTTTGCAATACATTATCTATCATCTGTCTCTCTATCCATCCATTATCTATCTATCTATCTGTCTGTCTGTCTGTCTACCTATCTAATCTATTCTCTATCAATCAATCATCCATCTAATCTATCATCTCTGTCTCTTTCTTTCTCTCTATCTAATCTACCATCTATTCATCTATCCTCTGTCTAATCTCTCTCCATCCATCCATCCATCCATCCATCCATCCATCCATCCATCCATCCATGTATGTTCCATACATATAGCAAGCTGAGAACAAATCTATTTGATTCCCTATACTGGCTGGGGAATTCTGGCAGTTGAAGTCCACACCACTTAAAGTTTGAAAAACACTTCTCTACAGCATGGATTTGGACTTTTCTGTTAAGATGGATGGGAGAAGCCAATGCCACTCAGCCACATGATTCTGTGTAGTCTACGTTTATATCTCCAAACTTCATGGCCATCGCTTAATTGTATGGCAATCATCTTCATATTTTCAATCTGGAGACCCACTTTTTTTTAAAAAAAAAATCAACCCCGGATTTCTCATCATGTCATCAGTCTGCTCCAATCAGCTTCATTAGATGAGTCACGGTTCTAGTAATATAACAAATTGAGAAGCAATTTGTTTCCCGTTACTGACCTTTTTTGATGCTAAAAAGTCTAAAACATTGTAACCTTTAATCCAAAAGGAATTGCTACAACCCCTTAATCATTTTGATTGACCTTCTTTCCACCTTTCTCAGCAAGGCACTATTCTCTTTTGAGGTACAGAGACCAGAATTCAAAGTATAAGTTTAACTATGGTGCGATGGTTCAGCGGTTAAAGCTACTGAGCTTGTCAGCTGGAAAGGTTTGAGACCCGAGCGCAGTGTGAGGGGGTGAGCTCCCACTACTTGCCTCAACTCCTGCCCACTTAGAAGTTTGAAAGCATACAAATGTGAGTAGATAAATAGATACCATTTTGGTAGGAAGGTAACAGCATTCCATGGATCTTGGTGTATGGTCATGCTAGCTACATGACCACGGAAGCATATCGGACAATGTTGGCTCCCTTGGTTAAGAAACAGAGATGAGCATGGCCCCCTAAATTTGGACACTGGATAGGGGAAACTTTTACCTGTATTTTTATTCAAAGTATGATTCTATAAAAGCATAATCATTTTGATATGTTTAAACTATCATTCCATTCCAAATGATCCCACAGCTATAATTTTTATGGCAGTCAAACATAGGCGATATCTTCATTTCTTTTTTTTTTTGGTGCGTTGCCACCATCAGGATGGGTACTTAGGAATACGGTTTTTAGTTCATCAGTTTTGATCATCTGGAATAATTTGTATTTCATAGATGTTTTTCTCTTTGGCATGCTTTTATTCATGTAGCAGGTTGTGCTCCTAATATATTTGGCTAAATTTCCTACGCATTCACAGATGTGCTCCTATTTGTAATGGGAAAACCTGGATAGTATGATCTTTCCTTTTTACTGATATATTCTCATCGAAGAAAAAGAAATATATACACCTACATTCCCTCTTACACCTAAAGACACATAATCACTCATGAAATATATACAGAAACACCAATAGCAGTTTTCTCTGCTATCACTTCTCCAAGTAGCTCATTCATAATAATAGCAGAACAACATATTAACGTAATAACCGAATTGCAAGAGACCTTGGAGGCAGATAGATAACAGATAATCAGAGTTGGAAGGGACCTTGTAGGTCATCTAGTCCAACCCCCCGCCCAAGCGGGAGACTTTATACCATTTCTGACAAATGGCAGTCCAATCTCTTCTTGAAAGGCCTTCTAGTCCAACCCCCTACTCAAGCAAGAAACCCAATAACATTTCAGACAAATAAATGGCTGTCCAATCTTTTCTTAAAATCCTCCATTGTTGGAGCATTTACAACTTTTGGAGGCAAGTTGTTCCACTGGTTAATTGTTCTCACTGTCAGGAAATTTCTCCTTAGTTCTAGGTTGCTTCTCTCCTTGATTAGTATCCATCTATTTGCTTCTTGTTTTGCCTTCAGGTGCTTTGGAGAATAGGTTGACCCCCCTCTTCTTCAGGGAAGCCCTTTAGATATTGGAACACTGCTATTATATCATACCCCTCCCTTCTTTTCATTAAACTAGATATTTATTTATTGAATTTATACTGTCGCCTACTCACCCATATGTTTTAGCCTCCAGTCCCCTAATTATTCCCAAACATGAAACAGAACTGCAGACAATTGGCCTCTGCTTTCCATCAAATAGACAAAAGATGGTCACTAGATGCCGATTCATTAAGTTGTTTAGCACACTGTTTCTCAACCTGGACAACTTTCAGATGTGTGGACTTCAACTCCTAGAATTCCCCAGCCAATAATCTAGCTGTTGAATTCTGGGAGTTGAAGTCCACATCTGAAATTTGCCAAGATTGGGAAACACTGGGTTAGCAGACTGTAATGCATCTAATGAATCTTGGAGAAAGGGATCTTCATGAGGATAATATCCTGATAAATTTTAATTTGAGAATGGACAGGGAGGCCTCTGGAACCAAGTGAATCTTTATGTATCTTTTGCAATTCTAGATCTTAGAGCACCCTGGAGTCTATGAGGCCAAATTAACCTAATCCCTCCCTCCGATTTTTGAGTTTGGGTGTTTAAGAGGTTAGAAAGTTTAAGGGATCAAATTCACATTTTAAAAATCCTTGAATCGCACACTTTTCCATATGTATTAGAATTTCCCCTCTCCTCCTCAGTTTTTCAGGAATTAAGGAGGAATATTTGATTCCAGATCAGGGCAATTTTCTATGCTTGAGGGGGGAAGTTTGGTCCCATTTATTCTAGTGGCAACATGACATACATACACATACATGCATGCATACATACATACATGCATACATACGCATCAGCTCCAAATTTTAAATCCTAAGGATTTTCTTCTTCCTGTCTTTAACAACTGTTAGAGTTTGAGCCATTTTTTTCACACTCTTGAGAAATATCTCTACAGTGTTTACATAATAACTAGAGATCTGGCTTGAGAATCAGTGATTTGTGTCTCAGCAGTAACTCCTAGACTCTTCTAGCTATTAGAAACTACTAAGTATTTTTTTTTTTGAGACAGCTTAAATGTAATCACTTTCACAGCAAAGAAAAAGAACATCTGTTGGGAAATCTAACCAAATTCATAATTTGTATTTTTTTAAAAAATCTCTTAAGTTTGCTCTGTTTTGCTACATTGATTTGCAACTTTTCAACAACCTTGGCAGGTGCAAAAACAAAGGCGTTTCAAAATCTCGCCTTTATTATTTTTATAAACAACTCAAGGTGGTGAACATGCCTAATACAAGTTCCTCCTCCTTTTTTCTCTACAACGAGAACCCTGTGAGGTGGGTTGGACTGAATGAGAGGAATTGGCCCTAAATCACCCAAGCGGTTTTTCATGCCTAAGGCAGGACTAAAACTCACAGCCTCCCAGTGATTAAAGCTATCCAATCATCTTTAATGCCATTTGATTAATGAAACTGGATAATAGAATTGCCTTCAGAAGTTGTGGGAGCTTCATCGCTGGAAGCTTTCAAGAAGAGACTGGATTGCCACCTGTCAGAAATGGTGTCGGATCTCCTAGTCGGGCAGGGGGTTGGACTAGATGACCTACGAGGTCCCTTCCAACTCTGTTATTCTGTAATAATTTTACAGCCAGTATAAAAGATAAAGGATTGGTGGGGACAGGGATGGGGAAGGCCAGATCGAAATATGAAAAAAGCAACATGGTTAAAACTCAGAGGATTTTCTTGCACCCAAATAATGCTTTTCAATTAGCCTCATTCTTCAAAGTTGTCACAAGCCCCTATTTTCTAAACTGCATGTCTCTCATTATGTTTTTCATCAGTGGTGGGATTCAATTTCTTTTACTACCAGTTCTGTGGGCGTGGCTTGGTGGGCGTGGCACAGGAAGGATACTGTAAAATCTCCAGTCAGAGGGGGTATTTGCCGGTTCTCCAAACTACTCAAAATTTCCGGTTAGAACCTGCTGAATACCACCTCTGGTTTTCATATCAGGAATAAGAGTTTGGTGTGAGTAGTACCAAATACACTTTTGTATTTTTTCTGCTGAAATCTCAAACTCGGTGAACCCACCGATGCTGAAGAAAAAGTAGACGAAAGGGACAGCTTAGCTTCATTTAATATGGGAGGTCCGAAGAAAAATAGATTTTTTTTTTTAAAAAAAGGGATTCAATAAAAAGACTTACAAAATAGTCCAGATCCTTTCAATCCCCCACCTCCATATATCCCTAGCAGCTCTTAGAAACTCTTTTAAGAATCTTCACAGCCTCATTAAGACTGATAATTTTCTACATTTCCTACCCCAATTCACATGCAATTAGGCTTACAGGAAGAAAGAGAGCGGTCCAGACATTCTAATTTTTGCAATGCATCATTCAAGACCTGAGTAGCTTCCTTATAAGGAAGACTATAGTATTTGGGGCTTTTTACCTTGGGACACAGGTGTATATATTTAAGAATGATGCATTCATAAAATAATTCGTAGTGCAGCTAGTCCTCAGGTTACAGTGACAATTGTGTCTGGGAACTACACTGCTCAGGGATGCAATTCTAAAATGCGGTCCGAGCAGTCCCCAGTTACATAATTAAGTGAGTCACCATGGGTCATTAAGTGAGGACCTCACATGACCATGACTTATGACTTTGCTTCTGGGAAGCCAGCAAGAAAATCACAATCATGTAACTGTGGAGACGGCTGGATCACTGAAGAGCTATCATAAAACAAAACATCCTTTTTCAGCACCGTCCTAACTCTGAAAGGTCGTTACCTATGATTGTGAAAGTTGGATCTTAAAAAAGCACGATAGGAAGAAAATCAACTTGTTTGAGCTGTGGTGCTGGAGAAGGCTCTTGCATATTCCTCAGACAGCAAGGATGACTAACAAACTACTGAAACGCATAACGCCAGACATGACACTGAAAGACAAAAATCACAAAACTGCATCTCACTTACTTTGGTGTCATGCCATGCAGGGGAATTCACTGGATAAAGCAATTATGTTTGGGAGAATTAAAAGTCAAAGGAAACCAGGCCACCAAAGAACACAGTGGTAGGACACCACCAAAGCTGACACCAGCCAGGGCACAAAACACTTCAAAGAAGTAGAGCAAGATTGGAAGATCTGGCCCAGAGAATCACCATGTTGGACATGACTGAATGGATAACATTATCACCACCATCATATTCGTGTCTGAATTGATACCATTCTCCTCCTCATCTTACTCCAGTTTGGTGTTATTAACGCTAGATGTTGGCAGATTTGGAAGAAGTTATAAAAAGAAGCAGTTATTTTAAAAGACTGTAGAGTTGAACTACGGAATTCAGAACTGAAAAGCAACAGCGTAAATCAAGGGTGTCAAACCCAAGGCTTGTGGAACAGATCCGGCCCATGAGTGCTTAGATATGGCCTTCAAGGCTGCCCTGGAAACAGTGAAGGACTGGCCCGTGATGCCTTTGCAATTGAAAATGGAGCTTAGGAGGGCCACCTCTGTTTTCATTGGCAGAGGGTTACAAGAGGCCATTGCAGCAGAAAATGGAGCTCAGGAGGGAGCCACAAGTACCCCTGACACAAGTGATGTCAAGCTGGCCGTGCCCCTTGGCCACCCCAACCTCTGCCCAGGGGTGGGATTCAAATGTTTTAACAACCAGTTCTGTGGGCCTGGCTTAGGTGGTGGGCTTGGCTTGGTGGTCATGTGACTGGGTGGACGTGGCTTGGTAGTCATGTTATTGGCTGGGCGTGGCCAACTCAATATCACTCACATTGAGGCATGCATCTCCTCGCCTGGCCTCTCATGACTGTGGGGATGCTGCAACAGTCGTAAGTGTGAAAAATGATCATAAGTCACTTTTTTCAGTGCCATTGTAACTTTGAATGGTCACTCCACACAAGCAAAGTACCAGCAAAGGAGGGGAAAAACAACTCCAGAGAAGTTCCTGAGACAGGAAGTCTAGTCCTGCCAAGAATGTAATAAGGGTTAACAGAGAGGCAGTTTCTGTAAGCAACACCAGAATGTTTCCTTCCTGCCTTCCTTACAGGATTAGGCCAGTAATATCTTCTAACAACCGGTTCTCCGAACTGCTTAGAATGTTAACAACCAGTTCTAGCGAATAGGTGCGAACTGGTAGAATCCCACCCCAACCTCTGCCCCCTGAAGGTCAAACACAATCCTGATGTGGCCCTCAATGAAAGTCGAGTTTGACACCCCTGGCATAAATGGTTTTTAGAGGGGACTGGATAGAGCAGCCATCCTCAACCTTTCTGGGTTGGTGGGCTGGCATGGGGATGGGGGGTAGGGGTAGGGTTTTACATGAGGGAAGATGCACACATGCACAGCTTTATTTATGTGACTGAGGTTGAGCGCACGTGTGCATTAACCTGCTGCTTGCATGGCCTGGTTCCAAATGGACCATGGTCCGGTAGTAGGCCACAGTCCTGGGTATTTGGGACCCCTGGGATAGAGGATCAAAAGGAGGATCAGACTGTCAATGACTACTGTTTTGATGTTGTTATGTTGTGGCTTATCAGCTGCCGGCCCCTCCAGGAGCCGAATTAGAGGAGGAGGAGGTGGGAGTCAGGGCCAGCATCAAGGCAACCTAAGAGCTTCAAGGAGGAAGAGGGAATGGAGCAGGCAGAGAAAGAGGTGGAGCCTGGGCCAACCATCAGCTCTCAGATGGAAAGTCAACAGCCCCCAGATCTGTAGATGACTGATGAGGAAGAGGAGGAACAGTGGGTCCAGTGCCTGACGCATGGGTGCGCAGAAGGCAGAGGAGAGGAGAGCAGTGGAAATCTATGGGCTGATCCTTGGGACGGAAGAGCCACCGCTGCTAGCGAAGCCCCACCTCTGGGGATAAAAGGCAGGGGGCAGAGATGAATAGATGCGGCAGATAATTATTTATCTCCTAGCCGGATGGACTTGTTAGCCTGTGTTGAGAGAGAAACTGTTTGCCAGGTCTGTCGGCACTCCTAATAAAGGTATCATTGAGTTAACTTCAGTAGGTTTGTTGTGTTTGGGGAGCTGGGTCAGAACAGGTTCATAGCTTTTTGATTCACTAGGCAGCATGGTTTAAATGTTAGGTGCTGATGAGCTAGCTGGAAAAAAGTGATCACTTTCCATGTTTCTAAACCCTCTGACTGCCTGCAATGGATCACGGTGTGAAATAGAAAAATATCTTAGGTGGGCTTCTGTACTGCTATCTTTTCATCCATCTGGCCGTCTATCAACTAGCTGCTCTGTCATCTACTGATGCCATCCATCCATCTAGCTACTCTGTCATCTTCTGCCTGCCTGTCTCTCAGTCAATCACCAGGTGGCAGTATCTAGCTAACCTTGTGTGAGGGTTGACCACTATGCAGGATCGTACCATGTGAGGTTGTGAACGGAAGACTCCAAAAATCCAGAGGGCTATAATTTAACTAGGAAGTAGACCAAAACATCCTGGAAGATGGAATAGCAAATCACTTCTGTAGTGCTGCCACCCCCCCCTCCCTCATGAACATATCTCATTAAGTCAAACCCTAATCAAAGAGAGAAGCAGCCTGGAATCGAGAAGAAACTGACTTGCCTCCAGAAGTTGTGGGAGCTCCATCACTGGAGGTTTTTAAGAAGAGACTGGACAGTCACTTGTCTGAGATGGTATAGGTTCTCCTGCTTGAATATGGGGCTAGAAGACCTGCAGACTCCCTTCCAGCTCTGTTCTGTTCTGTTTCATTCTGTTCCGTTCCATTCCACTCCACTCCATTCTATGGCTGTGGGGCTATAGGGGAGGTGCAGTAGCCAAAAGGTAGAGGCTCACAGCCTCAGGTACTTGTTAAGGTAGGGAAGGAAGAAAGAAAGGAAGGAGAGGGAAGGAGGGAGGGAGATCTTGCACATTGGCTGGTGGCCAACGGTCCTATGTGGCCAAAGGGCTGAGACTAATGGTCTTTCAGCGAATGGGCTAGGTTAAAGGGTGTGGTGCAGTAGAGGTGGAAGCCCATTGGCCAGGAGGGAGGAGTGGCTGGAGGAGGGACAGCCGAGGAGGAAAGCTGGATGTAAATGGGTGGAGGTGGAAGCCTGGAGGAGAAGGAGGAATGGCCAAGGGTAGGATCCTGAAGGTCCCATTCCGGGGAGACAATACAGGTAGTCCTTGACTTAAGACCACAAGCAGGCCCTGGATTTCTGTGGCATAGCGAGTTGGTTGTTAAGTGAATTGCAACCAATTTTTGCCAAATTGTTAGGCAAATCACTGCCATTAAGTGAATCGGGCGGTCATTGAGCAAATCCAGCTTCCCTCATTGAGTATGTTTGTCTGGCTGGGAAGCAAATGGCAATCAGGACACTGCAACTATTGTAAATACATGCCCACTGCCAAGTGCTAAAATTTTGATTACAAATTTTGATTATGGGGAGGCTTGGATAGCACTTAGACCTCTATACTGCTTTACAGCCCTCTCTAAACAGTTTACAGAGTCAGCCTATTGCCCCCAACAATCTGGGTCCTCATTTTACCCATCTCGGAAGGATGGAAGGCTGTAACCTTGAGCCTGGTGGGATTTGAACTGCCAAATTGCAGTCAGCTGGCAGTCAGCAGAAGTAGCCTGCAGTACTGCACTCTAACCACTGTGCCACCATGTCTCATGGTCATAAACGTGAGGACTCGTTGACTCATTGTTAGTCACTTTTTCAGTGCTGTTGTAACTTCGAATGGTCATTAAACGAATGACTGTAAGCTAAGGATTACCTGTATTTACTTAAAGGATACTTAACAGAGTTTGAGAAAGTCCAGAAATATTTCACAAGAAAAGTTCTCTACTCCTCTACTCATTGTAGAATACCTTATGCCACCAGACTTGAAATTCTAGACCTAGAAAACCTAGAACTATGCCGCCTTTGGTCCGATCTAAGTATAGTATATAAAATCATACATTGCAATGTCCTACCTGTCAATGAATACTTCAGCTTCAACCATAACAATACAAGAGCAAACAATAGATACAAACTCAAGGTTAATCGCACCAAACTTGATTGCAGGAAATACGACTTCAGCAACAGAGTGGTCAATGTCTAGAATACTCTATCTGACTCTATAGTTTCTTCCCCAAACTCCAAAAACTTTAACCTTAGACTGTCTACTATTGACCTCACCCCTTTCCTAAGAAGTCTGTAGGGGGATGCATAAGCGCACCAATGTGCCTACCGTCCCTGTCCTATTGTTTCTTTTATTTTTCTGATATGTATCCATTTCATGTATTCATAACTATGTTTATACTTATACCTATTATCTTGTAAGCGATTGACAAATCAAATAAATAAATAAAATAAACTACAACTACTATTTTTTTAAAAAAATGTCTGTCTCTTCTGTACTCATGGAAAGTTAGTTCACTAAGCAGAAACTTAAGCTGCAACTTTTATGCCATCAATTCCAGGGGAACCTTTTGTGAAAAGATATTTTCTCAAAACAGAATATAGCTCCCCTTCTCAAACTACGTTACACGGGATCCGATGCTTTTCATATCACACAAAAGGGGAAGGTTTTCTATTTTTCTCATCTTCACCACAAAGAAAACTTTTACCTACATCTGAATAATATGAATACATTAATTAAGCTTGATAATGGCTCTTAATGATACCCATCAGCAATGGAACAAAGCTATATATATCTTTAATTTTTGTAAAAATGGTGCCTGTAATGTAATTCCTTATATTGTGAAGATCTAAAATGATGCAATCGTTGATATACTTTAAAAATTACCCTTCCCTCCTTCAAATGCCAGAGGGTTAGTGTGTGGAGTACACCATGGAGTACTCATTGATTTATGACCACATTTGGGGGTCAGAATTTCCCTTGTTAAGCAAGATGGTTGTTAAGTGAATTGCACACAGTTATGTGACTTTTTGTCACAGCTGTTTAGAAAATCACTGCGATTGTTAAACACATCCAGATTCTCCCACCGATTTGGCTTGTTGGAAACTGTTTGGGAAGGTGGCAATTGGTGGGGAATGCTGTGGTAGTCGTAAGTGTGAGGACTGGTCAAAAGTCACTTTTTTCTGTGCCATTGTACTTTCGAACAGTCATTAAACGAATGGTTTTAAGTCAAGGAGTTTCATGGCTAAGGGCGGGACTGGAACTCATGGTCCCCTGTTTCTTAACCAGGTGCCTGCAACAACTACTATGAAGGACAAGCAAGCAGAAGACGAGCAAAATGCATCCATGAATACCAACTGGCAGTCAGGAGACATGATAAAAACTCCTTAATTTCACAACATATAAACCAACTTCACCATAGCTTCAATTAGAAAAATGTGACTATTAGATGAGGAGGTAATCAGGAAAATCTTAGAATGTGCTAAGATGGACAGATTAACTTTAAAAAGAAAAGAAAAAGAAGACCCAGAATTCTATTTGATATGGAATAGGTTTTAGGGGTAAAAATAAGGGGTAGAAGTTAGAGGAAGAAAAACAATGAATGTTTTTATTAAAAACAGGGATAACTATAATCGCTATAAGTACCAAAAATATGAGTGAGTTAAACACAAAGAATGGGAATTGTACTGTATGGGAACTACCATAGCTGTTAATTTATGTGTTATTATATTATTAGTATTATTAGTAGTAAAAAGGACAATATTTTTTACAGTATTAGCTATGTTTTTTACTTTTTTTGTAAACAATTTGCCTGGAGAAAATGCTGTATTCAAAAATGTTTATGAATAAAATCTTTTTTTAAAAAAAGGAAAAATGTGACCATCCTAGACCAATCCAAGTCCAAAATGGAATTTCTAGAAACCCGGCACTCTGACAAATCAAGAGACACATAGACATTAACAACATCTATAGACTATGCAAAACAGATTATCATCCAGCCCCAAAAGGAACAAAAAGACCCAAGGATCACTCCACCAACAATCAGCACCCAGATCAGCATGGAGTCACTCCAACATTAACATCAGACAACAATCAAATAAACAATAACCCAATCAAGAAATTGCCAAAGAAATCAACCCAAACAACGCAAACAAAGAATCTCTAAGACTACCCTCCCCCCCACCAACACTGACAGGCAAGACATTAGAATATAAACTGAGAGCAAACCTCACCCCTTACTAGCACTGATTACGTTAGAAGTTGTAAATGCTCCAACACTGGAAGTTTTTAAGAAGAGATTGGATAACCCTTTATCTGAAATGGTATAGGGTTTTCCTGCCTAAGCAGGGAGTTAAACTAGGGAACCTTCAAGGTCCCTTCCAACTCAGTTATTTCCTCCTCCTCCTCCTCCTCTTCTAACCTATCCTATTTTCTGGGTAATGAAATGTGTGCAAAAAAACAAGGAAGCTCAGAGTGCACCAAAGACTGTGCAGGTGCCTTAACAACTAGACCAAAATTCCCAACTTCCCCTAATCAGTTTCAAATGGGTAGGTAATGATGGGAAAGAGAAAACAAGGCATCTCAAGGGCACCAGATGGGGAAAGCTGTTAATGAAAAAAAAAAAAAAACCACCTAATTTCCACCGAATGCCTTTTTTCACCTTTGAAACCAAACTGTACTGTATTGTTCACCAACCTATTAGTTCATAAGTACCCTAATTAGGCTGTAGCTCCAGATTAATAGGATTAGCAATAGAGGCATTTTAGAAATACACCAAATTTCCTTGTCTTATGACTCTCTTGACATTTATAATCATGTAGAAATGCTAAATTTACATAGCTATGCCTAATTAAACATGGTTGCAATTATTTTCCCCGTCCAACTATGTCAAAACAGAAAGAACAAACTGGAAAATCGAATGACAGAAAACCACCTTTATAGCTTTTTTTTGTTTTGCCAATCAAAAAATGAGTTTTAATATTGTGTGTGTGTGTGTGTATGTGTATGTATGTGTATTCCCTGAAAATATGACCCACCCTGAAAACAACCCCTAGCCTGATTTTCACACCTGCACCTAATATAAGCCCTACTCCAAGAATAAACCCTAATTAAGACCCATCCATGGTGCGATTGGACGAGTCGCAGGCATAAAAATCAAGGTAGGGCAAGAGTGGGGCTGTAGGAAGGAAGGAAAGAAGGAAGGAAGGAAGGAAGGAAGGAAGGAAGGAAGGAAGGAAGGAAGGAAGGAAGGAAGGAAGGAGGGAGGAAGGGGGAGTGGAGTGGAGTAAGTTAATAAGTGGTTGGGAGGGAGGGCGGAAAAAAGGAAGGAAAGGAGGGAGGGGAATTGGAGTAGAGGAAGTTAATAAATAATTGGGAGGGAGGGCAGAAGGAAGGAAGGAAGGGAGGCAGGGAGGAGTGGAGTGGAGGAAGGAAACAAATAGTTGGGAAGGAGAGAGAAAGGAAGGAAGGGAGGAAGGATGAAAAGAAGGAAGGAGTTGAGAAGGAGGAAGGGAGCAAAGGAGGACGGGAAGAAAGAAGGAATGACACACACACACACACACAAACCATCACTTCTAATCATTTACAATAGACATAAAAGCTCATGCTTTCCGACAATTCCCACATAAACAATCACAAATAAAATCAAATAATTCGAATCAGAGTCAATCAGCTTTAAAGGTAATTTAGCTTCCTACGTGCTTTCCCAACTCTCCACCAGGTTAGGGTGATTTTTTGAAAGCCACGAGGGACTTCCTGCCTCTTTTATATTTGCTGACTGGGAAAATCTGGCAAATGCTACAGGGATGCTAAACATAGATAGCAGTTGTATATATATAGGTAAAACGTTGCATACACACACATATCCTGTTTTCCCAAAAATATGATCTACCCTGAAAGTAAGTCCTAGCTTGATTTTTACACATGTGCCCTATTCCCAAAATAAGCCATAATTAAGATCCCGCCCACTCCAGAGCACATGGGTAAAAATTAAGCTAGAGTGGGAATGGAAGGTGGAGCTGCCTTACTACTTACCTTTGGACAGTTGTTGTCAGGACTTGCACATCCTAACACTTACCTACCAGCCCATTTCTTCTGCAACCGGCAAGGCTTTCCTGAAGGCCTCTGGAGCTGATAACAAAGCTCTGGATCGATCCAGAGCTCTGTTATCCAATGCAGAGGCCTACAGGAAAACCTTGCCGGCCACAGAAAAAGAAGTTCCTGAAGGCCTGTGGCAGCGAAAAGGAGGCTGGGGGCGACAACCCTCCCCCAAAATAAGACCTGGTGCCTCTTTTGGTGGCAAAAAAAATATAAGACAGGGTCTTTTCGGAATCCCAGGGTTAAATTTTGTCACACCACACAACCTGCATTCCCAGACAAAGCCTGAGCTCAATTTTTAGCCCTACGCTGAAAAATGATCAATACTTTTGGCGCAAGTAAAACAGAACTGGATGTAATCAACTCTTGTCTTGTTTCCTTTTAATGTGATTTTCTACCATATTAACAGCTGTTATGATAGCCTGCCTTTGTGAGCAGATATAATTCAAAATCAGAACGCAGCTGAATTAGATTAATTTTCTCTCGCCTGCTCACATTCCATTCTCTATTAATATTGTGTCTTCATTTCATTACCCCAAAGGATTATACAACCATGTTTCATAGCCTGTAATAAGATGATACAGACACGGCCAGAGTTGCTGGCACAAAGAGAGGTGATATCTAGACTTTCTCCAAGGATCCATGTCCAAAATTAATTATGCCAACATATTTCATTGCCCAAATAAGGAACGGAGGTAAGACTAGATCCTTGCTTGCAGAAGGCTCAGATTGACCATTGTGATCTTAGTGTTTGGGAGATAGTTTTGCATCTGGAATTGGGGATATGACCAGGGGTGGGCTTCAAAAATTTTAGCAAAGGGTTCTCTGCCCGGTTGCTGGGTGGGCGTGGCCATAGTGGGCATGGCCTATTCGGCCTCCTGCACCACGGAGGGGGTGGCGTTTTGCCCTCCCTAAACTCTGGAGGTTTTCCTCGAACCTTCGGGAGGGCAAAAATGGCCTCCCTGGACTCCGGAGGCTCTGTTGAAGCCGGAAGTGGCCCCATTCCCGGCCTTCCCGAACTTTCAGGAGGCCTGTTTTTTGCCCTCCCTGAGCCTCTGCGCATCCAAAACGGGCCATGAGGAGACTTCTGGGAGGGGTGGGGCAGAGTGGGCGGAGCCAGCCAGGAGTGGGATTTGGGGGTTCTCCGAACTACACAGAATCTTAGCTAGGGGCCCTCTAGAGCCCCTGCAAACCCCCGACAGCCCACCCATGGTTACGACAGCTTAGTAAGATTATGGCACACAACTACAGGTAGTCCCCGACTTACAACAGTTCATTTAGTGACCATTCAAAGTTACCACAGAAGTGAAAAAAGCAGCTTATGGCCGTTTTTCATACTCACAACCTCTGTAGCACCTCCACCATCGCGTGATCGAAAGTCAGATGATAATTAAATGGAAAGATTAGAGGATGAAAGATGGTATTACTATGTATGCTTAATAATATCATTGGCATTAGAGTGGAACATTGAAATATTGAATAAGTACTCTAAAACAATCATGTATATCAAAACTAGGATTTTATAAATTTGACTAATGTAACAACTATTATTATTATTATTATTATTATTATTATTATTATGTTCAGACTAGGTTTGGCATTTTCGTCTATCTATCGAGTCCAAGGACCTGGGACAGGCAAATCTGGATGTTTGATGGTGTTACAGATATCGCTGCAATATTCTTATTCTTATTCTTCTTCTTGTTATTGCTGTTTGTATCAAAATGAATTTTACCCAGAGGCCACACTGTTCATGTATTGATACTGATGTATATTTAAAAATAAAAATCCAATACAACTTTAAAAATAAACATTTACATAGGCCAGGATGTGGTTTAGGGTGTTTTGTGAATGTAGCAAACAAGAGATCAGAAAACAATCTGAAATCAGCTGCACAGATACCTGTTTTTCTGTTTGCATTGTAACTTCCAATTTTACATGTCCTTCAAACCCCAAACTCTTTCCTAACTGTCACGAAAGATGAAGAAAAAATCATAAAAATAAAAAATTCAGATGATTGGCAATTGACTCATTTTTATGACCAAGATCATGTAAAATTGGAAGTTACAATGCTCCAACTATTGTAAATATATGCCAGTTGCCAAGCAACTGAATTTTGATCATGTGACCGTGGGAATGTGGCAATGGTTGACTAAGTCTGAGTATCAATTCTAAGTCACTTTTTTAAGCTGCTGTAGTATTGAACTGTCACTGAATGAATGGTTGTAAGTCAAGGACTACCTGTAATTAATTGCACTGAGGCTTCCGGATGGGAAAAAGACCAGGTGGATTAGGCCCTGAGCCCCTCTGACTAGATATCTAATTGTCTCCATAACCGAGAATCACCCATTTTATTCACCAGCTGCTGACTTGATGACAAAGAGTGTGGCATCTCTCTGACATCTCTCCCATAATAGCATCTTCAGTAACTCTCTGGATTATTTTTTCGTATTTCAACCAGAAGTTAAGAGGGAGACAAACATCTCTGTTGGTTAAATTGCTTGGTTTATTTCCTTATTTTATCAAACTGGGGGCTCTTGGAGAATATTTCAAGGATGGCTAAGAAGGTTTTGAGGAGCGGTGCAGTGGCTTAGAAATGGATCTCTTGCCTCACAATCAGGAGGCTGTGAATTTGATCCTAGGTAGAGGCAGATATTGTTTTGACCAAGACTTCCTGAGACCGTAATTAAGCACACGCTTAGTCCAAACAACTCTTGTTTTATTTCAATGCTGGGAATTATGTTCATTCCCAGCCCATAATGAGTCCCAAACAGTCCCTCGAGATAAGCACCCACCTTTCTGTCCTGTCAACAACTAAAGTGCCAAATTAGCTGTAAAAAACCAACTGAAGTACAAAGTCCACCCAGAACTTCAAGGTTTAATCTGAACAGGGCGAACTTTTATTTTTTAATAAAATAAAAAATAAAATAAAAATAAAATAAACAGGGCGAACGACTTTGCTTCCTGCAAAGGTTTCTTTACCTTTGCATTTTATTTATTTATTTATTATTAAAATTTATATACCGCCCTTCTCCCGAAGGACTCAGGGTGGTGCACAGCCTACTAAAACCACATATATATAAAAGTTAAAATAGAATTAAATAAGGGCTGTAACCGAATCTAAAATCCCAACCTTAAAATTTAATACTTAAACCCCATTAAAATTAATTTAGGATCAGCCCAGGCTGGTCTGCTCAAAGAGCCAGGTCTTCAAATCACGCCTGAACACTCTCAGGTCGGTGGTCGTTCTTAACTCAGGGGGGAGCCCATTCCAGAGAGCGGGTGCCCCCACAGAGAAGGCCCTGTTCCTCGGGGTCGCCAGGCGACACATAGAGGCCATCGTGACCCGAAGGAGGCCCTCCCTGTGGGAGTGCACAGGTCGGTGGGACACTACTGGCAGAACGCGGTCTTGCAGATAGCCTGGTCCGATGCCATGGAGCGCTTTAAAGGTCAAAACCAGAACCTTAAAGTGCACCCGGAAGGCCAACAACAACCAATGCAACTCGCACAGGAGAGGTGTCACATGAGAGCTTTTAGACGCCCCCATAACCACCCGCGCAGCTGCATTTTGTACCAGTTGCAACCTCCGGGTGCTCCCCAAAGGGAGCCCCATGTAGAGGGCATTACAGTAATCCAGGTGGGAGGTGACCAGGGCATGAGTGACCGTGCATAAGACGTCCCGATCAAGAAAGAGTCGCAACTGGCTCATCAGGCGAACCTGATGAAAAGCCCCCCTGGAGACGGCCATAATATGCTCTTCTAATGACAGCCGTACATCCAGGAGGACACCTAGATTGTGAGCCCTCTCTGTGGGGGCTAAGATCTCACCCCCAATAGTCAGCGATGGAGTCAGCTGACTATATCGGGACGCCGGAAACCACAGCCACTCAGTCTTGGAAGGGTTGAGTCGAAGCCTGTTCTCATCCATCCAATTCCACACGGCCTCCAGGCACCGGGACATAACCTCCGCAGCATCATTGGGGTGGTTTGGAGTAGAGATGTAAAGCTGAGTGTCATCCGCATAAAGATAACACTTTACTCCAAAACCACGGATGATCTCCCCCAGCGGCCTCACATAGGGGAGGGACAATCACCTCCAAGCCTTACTCCCGAGTCGTCCCTTTTGTCTTAGCTGTTCTTGCCTTCTGGCAGCTCCGCGCACACACACACTGGAAACAGGCTCCCCTTGTTCCTCTGCCTCTCTGCTGCCAGATTCTGGAGGCTCTGGAATCAGCACATAATTCCCAGATGTTCCTGGTCCCATCTCTGTATTGGACGTAGGACACTCGTCCCAGACTGGTCCTTGTTCTTCTCCACTGTCCGATTCTACTGCCAACTGCACAGGCTGCTGGTGAACCACAAGAGATATTTCTCTCTCTGGGCACATGGAGATTATATCTGTTGTGCTGAACAAAACTCCGCACTGGTGACAGGAAGGGCATCCGGCCATTAAAAGACTCTGCTTGCTCCATTCAGTTGCCCGGACTCCATCTCGCAAGGGATTCTGGGGTCATTAAAAGATGATGATGATGATGGTTAAGAAACTTTTGACACAGGATTACAGCCTGTATCTTGGGCTCCTAAAATAACCAACACAGAACTCCACAAAACATCCCAATTTATCAGGTAATCACTTCCTATTAGATGATAATGCACTAACAGGCAGCCTTCAATACTAACATCCCAGATCTTGCACTGCCTCGGAATAATAACACTTTTCAACTTCTGAACAAATAGCCGAATGCACTATTGGCTGCTTGCATGTCCATCAGCAGAAAGCAGGTGCAATAAAAATGCAGCATTTACAGCTGCTGACTTGCCATACAGGGAGGCGGGAAAGAGGGAAAATGCTTAATGAAATGAAATCTCTGCATGGAATTATTCTGCTTAGGGTTGCATTATTTTAAACTCATCTCTGCTCTGTCTTTTTCTTCTTCTTCATCTTCTATTTGCTACGCATCTTTCCCTAGCTAGCAGAAAAACTTAAGTGAGCTTGGCTGATCCTGATTTATTTATTTATTTTAAAATCTACTTTGGGAGGCTTAAGTAAAAAACAAACAAACAAACAAGAAATCCAGGACAAAAAAAACCTCGAAGAGGAAAACCTAGCATCCCAATCCACACCTCCTTTCTTACAATGTCTCCTTTCCCTCGGGATACTGTTTCTCAAAGCCCTCCCTACCCCCGGCCTCCCAATAATGGTTCATTCCTCAGGCCAAGTCTTCATTCCTTCACAAGAATCTATATGCCGTGATGAACTTCTGTTGTCCTAGGGAACGATCAATAATCACCCACACTGTTATAGCCCGTTTAATGTGTAGCTGAACTTAGAAAACACGAGGCGCTGTGCAATTTGGAGACAAAAACCTTCCAAGAGGAACACTGCAGCCTTTAAAATGCCGCCACCTCCTTTCAGCTAGGTTTATTAAGGTCTTAATTAAGGCCTGGTTTCCTGGCCTTGTATCCTCACTTGCTTGTTTTATAGCAAGTAAGTTATGTGGGGAAAAATGGACTCTCTCTCTCTCTCGCTCATTGGGCGGATGGGTAAAAAACAAAATTAAAATTGTTCTCGTCCTGGGCAGCCTGTAGCCATTTCTTCATTGCCAGGGAAGCTGAGGTATGTGAGGCTGAAGCCATCTTGATAGACAGCTGCGTTGTAGCAATTAAGGCTTGCTGTTTCTGGCTACTTCTACCCAGAGGAGAAGACATCTTGATAGGCTCCACATGAGCCAGTTGACTTAGAAGGATAAACTATTATGCCAAGATTTTGCTTGTGCCCGTTGCCATCCTGCTGTGAACATCTGGTTGTCATTTTCTCTCCACAAAGCTTGCTCCTGGCTATGGAGGAGGAAGAAGTCTCACTTTCCCGCTGTCAGTGTTCAGAAACTGAAGAATGGAAGAGGCAGATTGCAATATGGAAAGCATTGCAGCAAATGTGCCACAGAGACTGAGGAAGCAAATAAAGAGCATCTTTTAGGATACCTGACAAGCACCCTGCCCTTCAAATAGATTTGGTATTGTTGTTATTATTGTTGTTAGTCGCGAAATCATGCCCGATCCATCAAGACCCCATGGACAACATTCCTCCAGGCCTTCCTGTCCTCTACAATCTTCTAGAGTCCATTTAAGCTCACGCCTACGGTTTCAGTGACTGCATCCAGCCACCTCATTCTCTGTCTTCCCCTTCTTCTACTGCCCTCAATCGTTCCCAGCATTAGGCTCTTCTCCAGGGACTCCTTCCTTCCCATGAGGTGGCCAAAGTCTTTTGAGTTTCATCTTCAGGATCTTCATCTTCTAAAGAGCAATCAGGGTTGATCTCCTCTAGGACTGACTGGTTTGATCTCCTTGCAGTCCGTCCAAGGGACTCACAGGAGTCTTCTCCAGCACCAGAGTTCAAAGGCCTCAATTCCTTGGCACTCAGTCTTCCTTATGGTCCAACTTTCACAGCCATACATTGCAACTGGGAAAACCATAGCCTGAACTATATGCACTTTTGTTGGCAGGGTGATGTCTCTGCTTTTTAGTATACTGTCTAGATTTGCCATAGCTTTCCTCCCCAGGAGCAAGCGTCTTTTAATTTCTCAAATAGATTTCATATAAAAGAGGTTAAGGGTAGTATTGTCCTCCTTATTTTAGATGACAAGAGCCAAGGATATGTTTAGTCTAGTGAAGAGAAGAACTAGGGGAGTATGCCAATATTTCAGGGGGGAGGAGGAGAAGAGGGGGTCAACCTATTTTCAAAGCACCTGAAGGCAGGACAAGAAGCAAAGGATGGAAACTGATAAAGTAGAATAGAATAGAATTCTTTATTGGCTAAGTGTGATTGGACACACAAGGAATTTGTCTTGGTGCAAATGCTCTCTGTGTACATAAAAGAAAAGATACATTCGTTGAGAGTCAAGAATCATCAGGTACAACATTTAACAGTCATAGGGTACAATAAGCAATCAAATCATACTAGGAAACAGTCAATACAAATTGTAAGGATACAGACAACAAAGTTACAGTCATACCATCACAAGTGGGTGGGGATGGGTGATAAGGAATGGTGAGAAGATTAATAGTAATAATACTGCAGACTTTGTAAATAGTTGGACAGTGTTGAGGGAATTACTTGTTTAGCAGAGTGATGGCATTCGGGAAAAAACTGTCCTTGTGTCTAGTTGTTCTGGTGTGCAGTGCTCTATAGCATCGTTTTGAGGGAAGGAGTTGAAACAGTTTATGTCCTGGATGTGAGAGGTCTGTAAATATTTTCACAGCCCTCTTTTTGACTCGTGCAGTATACAGATCCTCCATGGAAGGCAGGTTGGTAGTAATTGTTTTTTCAGCAGTCCTAATTAGTCTCTGAAGTCTGTGTCTGTCTTGTTGGGTTGCAGAACCAAACCAGACAGTTATAGAGGTGCAGATGACAGACTCAATATTTCCTCTGTAGAACTGGATTAGCAGCTCCTTGGGCAATTTGAGCTTTCTGAGTTGGTGCAATAATCAAGGAGAGAACCAGCCTAGAACTAAAGAGGAATTTCCCCTCAGTGGAAACAATTAATCAGTGGAACAGCTTGCCTTCAGAAGTTGTGGGTGCTCCATCGATGGAGGTTTTTAAGAACAGATTGGACAACCATTTATCTGAAATGGTATATAAGCAGGAGTTTGTATCAGAAGACCTCCAAAATTCCTTCCAACTCTGTTGTTCCATTAAGGGGATGAGAAGAGCAGAGGGTTTAAGGAAAGGTATGTCATCAGAGACCCCAGGTTGTAGGTGAACTGTGATATCCTCTAAGGCCACCCCAAAAGTAATTTTTAATTTGAGAAAAAAGAGAAATTATTAAATGCAGGAATGAGAGAATGCTTACACATGGAGGTATAGGGAATGGCTTTGAAGAGCAGGAGGAAGAGCTTCTATGAAGGCAAAACTATTTTGCTGTAGTCATTACATGAATCACTAGTCATTACTGAATCATGAAGTCATTAAGCAAATCCAGATTCCCCCATTGACTTTGCTTGTTGGAAATCAGCTAGGAAGGTTGCAAATGGTGATCACGTGACCCTAGGAAGCTGCAACCAATTGTAAATATATGTTGGTTGCCAAATGGCCAAATCCAACCATGAGGACACTGTGACAGAGGTAAATGCAAGGATCAGTCAGAAGTCACTTTTTTATTGCCATTGTCACTAAATGAATGATCATAAATCAAGGACAACTTGGAACGCACGGGAATATAGCAGCTAGAAAATAGGCTTCTTAAAATATATAATCCTACTTGTTCCTTGTTTTGAGAAAAAAAAACCCTGTACATCCTAAAACTATAGCAGAAGGAGCATTAAACACGGTGTGCTTTCATTCAAGTGATTAAAATTTCCTGCTTTTCATCAGTTTTCATTTTGATTATTTCTCTCTCTCTCTCTCTTGTGCATCTGTCTTAAATAGTAGTCTCTTTTACATTAACACTGAACAGGTACAATAGATGTTTCCCTAAGCCTGCTGGTAGGTGGAGGTGGCATATTTTGAGCATATTATTTAAAAGACAAAATCTCTGTTAGCGAGACTAACTTTACGCAATCCATTAAGAAGTAATGGAGAAGATATACTGTAGGTGGTATGAACTTCTGTCAAATTCACTTCATGGCTGCCTTCACACAACGTGCTTGACCAGGACAGAGGGAAATCTAGAAGGTGCATTCAAACAACTGGCTAAGCTTGCCTGGTGTTGGTGTTGCTTGCTGATTTCTACTCATCTAATGCATTTATTAAAGATACAAATGAACAATATTTTTCAGATCCACATGCAACCCAAGTTGAATAGAGATCACCCCCTCCTACAAACATGACACCTATAGTCCCAAAGATGCTTTTTCAAGAGGCAACTAGACTTTCTGGTTTTTATTGAAGACTGTTCTGACCCAGCTCCCCAAACATGACAAACCCTCTAAAGTTAACTCAATGATTCCTTTATTTGGAGTGCCAGCAGCTTGGGCAAAAAATTACTCTCTTACAGCAGGCTAACAAGTCCATCCAGCAGGGAGATGAATAGTTGTCTGCGAGATCTATTCATCTTCACTCCTGCCTTTTATCCCCAGAGCTAAGGTGGGGCTTTGTTAGCAGCGGTGGCTCTTCCTTCCCAAGGATCGGTCCACGGATTTCCACTGCTCTCCTCTCCTCTGCCTTCTGCACGTCAGGCACTGGACCCAGCTCTTCCTCCTCTTCCTCATCATCCACCTTCAGACTTGGGGGCTGTTGACTCTCCATCTGAGGGTTGACGGATGGCCCAGGCTCTGCCTCTCTCTCTCTCTTTCTCTGCCAGCTCCATTCGCTCTTCCTCCCCGGAGCTCTCAGGTAGCCTTGATGTTGGCCCTGATTCCCAAGCCTCCTCCTCTTCTGATTCTGCTCCTGGAGTGGCTGGAGGCTGATAGGCCACCACAAAGACTTTTAGCTTCACATCCAAGAAGCTTCTCCAGCTCTGAAGACTTCAATGTTTTCAAAGAAAAACCAGAAAGTCCAGTTGCCTATTGAAAAATCATCTTTGGGACAACCATGAGCAGGATGACTGAGAATCTCCATAGAAATTTAGCATGAAACCTACAACTATGCCATCTCTACACAAATGTAGATTTATATTATGGGAATGGGCATTGTTTCTGTCCAACAGAAAAGCTTTCACCTTTCTGCTCATATCCTGATTCTGGGGGTGGTGCTTATATCCATTTCTTAGCCAAGAGAGCCTGCGTTGTCTGAAGACGCTTCCATGGTCATGTGGCCAGCATGATTATACACCGAGGCTCATAGAATGCTGTTACCTTCTCACTGACGTGGTACCTATTTATCTACTTGCATTTGTATGCTTTTGAACTGCTAGGTAGGTAGGAGCTGGAGCAAGAAACGGGAGCTCACCCCATCATGTGGCACTCGGGTCTCGAACCTATAAAAGTCTAAATGCTATTGTTATTGCTATTGAAAAGGTTACTAGAAAAATGGTTGTAAATCAAGGACTATCTGTACTTTAAAGATCTGTGTTAATCTAAAAGGGAAGTCTCTCAGCTGCATAGAATCATAGAGAAAACCATTTTAACACTTGCAACACCATTGCTACTAATATGAAATGTTTATCTTATTTGAATGTTCCCGTTTCCATACTGCAAAGAGTTAACAGACTAATTCTATCTTTAAACGCTAATACCAAATAATGGTCTATGTGGCTAAGTTAATTAGTGGAACTAGCTTGGGTTTAATTATTTCACTTGACCTGGTACAGCTTTATACAATAATTCTTTTAGAGAGGCAAGTGGGATTGGGGCAGAGGAGATATGTGATTTATGAAAAGAAAACTTAAAACCATTTTGAGAGGCGCAAGTACTCTCCCTAACTTGAAATTGGATGAGTATTATTCTTTCTACTGAAATAGAAAGCCCTCTAAGTAGCTAATGGGAGGGAGCAGATTTAAATTGTCAAGAGTATGTTTAAACCTGGAGAGCTTTCCAGTTGCATACTTAATATCTTTCCCCTCTTCAAGCAGGATTTTATTTATTGAATAATGCAAAAAGCAGCCAGCTTAAGAAGAAGAAGAAGGTGAAGGGATTTTTAGAAATAAATTTGGCATAAACTACAGCATCCAGATTTGGTTGGGAAATTGCTTAAATTCCTTCTCAGTAATCCATGAACTAGCCAAGGGAGCTTGCATTAACAGAGGGATAGAATCAAGGTCACATCAAGTGTTAATACCATTTTATAATGTCCAGGTAAGAGCACACTTGGAATATCCCATCCAGTTTTGGTCACCACGATGTAAAAAAGATGTTGAGACTCTAGAAAGAGTATAGAGAAGAGCAACGAAGACTAGGGGACTAAATTAGGAGAATGGAGGCTAAAACATATAAAGAATAGTTGCTGGAATTTGGTATGTCTACTTTAATGAAAAGAAGGACTAAGGGGTGATAGCACTGTTCCAATATCTCAGGGACTGCCACAAAAAAGAGGGAGTCAAGCTATTCTCCAAAGCACCAGAAGTCACGACAAGAAGCAATGGGTGGAAACTAATCAGGAAGAACACCAATCTAGGAGAACTTTCCTGACAGTCAGAACAATTAATCAGTGGAACAACTTGCCTCCAAAAGTTGTGGGTGCTCCAATACTGGAAGTTTTAAAGAAGAGATTGGACAACCATTTGTTTGAAATGGTATAGGGCTTCCTGCCTGGGCAGAGGTTTGGATTATTAGAAGACTTCCAAGGTACCTTCCAACCAGGGGTGGATTTCTACCAGTTCTGTCCATCTCTATAGAACCGGTAGCTCTGAAGAGCAGCAGACATAGAACCAGTTCTATGTCTGCTGGTGTTTTTGCCCACCTGCCCACCCGGGCTCTTACCTGACCTTTATTTCCTGATTTTTCAACTTCAGCTGCCGAACGAGGCACAGCTGCAGTTAAAAAAGCAAGAAAAGAGGGCCGTTTCAAAGGCTGCTTCTCTGCACGCAGCGTGCTTTTACAGGCACAAGCGCTCTCAGCGTGCAGGGAAGCACATCATAAATCACCAAACCTCATAAATCCCGAACTGGTAGTTAACCTTGCCGTATCCCACCCCTGCTTCCAACTCTGTTATTCTGTTCTGAGCTGGCTTTGTAAAGCATGCTAAGTTACAAAAATGGTAGCCAAGATTAAACTAACCAAATTTGCCATGTTTCATTATGCAGGTACAGGTGGTTCTCGCTTAACAACTAGTCACTTAATGGGCTGTTCTAAGTTATGGCAGAAGCCCCCAAAGCTACTTATGACTCAGTCCCAAAGTTACAACTGGCCCATAGCATGCCTGCAATCACTGCCATCACTGCCACAGTCATAAAATGAACCTCACCGTCATAAAGTGAACCCCCCCCCCCTTTTTTTTTGCTATGGGCCAGTTTTGCCGAAAACCAGAAGTAAAACTGGTTTGTCAAAACAATTGTAACCATGGACCCTGCAAATATGTCCCGGATGACAAACACCCAACATACAGTCATATGAGCATAGGTGTGGGGTGGGTCAAAGGTGGTATTCAGCAGGTTCTGACCAGTTCTAGAGAACTGGTAGCGAAAATTTTGAGTAGTTTGCAGAATTGACAAATGCCACCTCTGACTGGCCCCGCCCCCATCTCTTCTCTGCCTCCTGAGTCCCAGCTGATTGGCTGGGTCTTCTTTTGTTGCCCTGCATAGGAGAACGGAGCTGGAAAGCAGGTTAGTGGGGTAAGGAGGGAATGGGGATTTTACAGCATCCTTCCCCTGCCATGTCTACCAAGCCACACCCACAGAAACCAGTAGTAAAATTTTTTGAATCCCACCACTGCGGTGGGTGAATTGAGAAACCTGATTATAGGAACTTTGGAATAGAACCATAAGTCATCTCAAAGTGGCTTTTTTCAAAAGGCAACTGGACTGGGTTTTTTTCCCTGAGGAGGAAGAAGAAAACATTTCACTTCTCATCCAAGAAGCCCTGGATGAGAAGCGAAACATTTTCTTCTTCCTCAAGGAAAAAAAAATCCAGCTGCCTTTTGAAAAAGCACTTTTTGAGACAACTATGACCTGGATGACTGAGAATCTCCACAAACGTGGGTCATAAGCAGTGGTGGGATTCATTTTTTTTTACTATCGGTTCTGTGGCCGTGGCTTGGTGGGCGTGGCAGGGGAAGGATACTCTAAAATCCCCATTCCTTCCCCACTCCTGGGGGAAGGTTACCACTGGTTCTCCAAACTACTCAAAATTTCCACTACTGGTTCTCCAGAACTAGTCAGAACCTGCTGAATACCACCTCTGATCATAAGCCCCCTTTTTTGGGGTCTGTTGTAACTTTGGTCACCCGTAAGCTGAGGACTACCTGTAATTTGTATTGTGCCATAATGTTCATTATCATCATCATTATTCATCATCACCAATAGAAGAAGTGGTCCAATCATCAGTAACTGAGATTAAACATGCTTGAGATAAACCTGGAGGCCATGTGCGGGAACAGGCTCCAGCTCAACCTTTCCAAGACTGAGTGGCTGTGGTTTCTGGCGCCCCGATATAGTCAGCTGACTCCATCGCTGGCTATTGGGGGAGAGATCTTACCCCCCCCAGAGAGGGCTCGCAATTTGGGCATCCTCCTGGATGCACGGCTGTCTTTAGATTATATAACGGCCATCTCCAGGGGGGCTTTTTATCAGGTTTGCCTGATTCGCCAGTTGCGGCCCTTTCTGGATCGGGACGCCTTACACATGGTCATTCATGCCCTTGTCACCTCTCGCCTGGACTATTGTAACGCTCTCTACATGGGGCTCCCTGTGGGGAGCACCTGGAGGCTTCAACTGGTACAAAATGCGGCCGCGCGGGTGGTTATGGGGGCGTCACGAAACTCCCATGTGACGCCTCTCCTGCGCGTGCTGCATTGGTTGCCGGTGGCTTTCCAGGTTCGCTTTAAAGTTCTGGTTTTGACCTTTAAAGCGATCCATGGCATTGGACCAGGTTATCTGCAGGACCGCGTTCTGCCGGTAATCTCCCACCAACCTATGTGCTCCCACAGAGAGGGCCTTCTTCGGGTGCTGATGGCATCTATGTGCCGCTTGGTGACCCCAAGAAATAGGGCCTTCTCTGTGGGAGCTCCCACCCTCTGGAACGGTCTGCCTCCGGAGTTACGCAATAACACCGACCTGAGAGCTTTCAGTTGTGCATTGAAAACCTGGCTCTTTGAGCAGGCCGGCCTAGGCTGACGTGGGATTTTTAGTGTAATTTTAGTATTTGGAGTTTTAAATTGGGATTTTAATATTCGGGGTTTTATTAATTTATTGGGGGGGGTATGATTTTAGGCAGCCTTAGGATATTTAATTCTCTTTTAACTTTTATAATTGTAGAAAGTTTTATGGTTGGCTGTACACCGCCCTGAGTCTTTCGGGAGAAGGGCTGTATATAAATATGTTAAATAAAATAAAACAAATAAATAAATAAATAAATAAACCCTTGTCCATCATCCAATGAAGATTAAAACAAAAAACAAAACAAAACAAATAATATAATAAAATAAATAAAATAATAAAATAAAGCCTTTAAAGAGAAAACCCAATGGACTACTAGGTCTTTTTCTGCCGTCTATGTTTCTATGTTCTTTGTTGTATTATAAATTTTAGGTCCTGTCGTTTTACAAACATTACTGCTTATAACTTAATTCCATTAGATTTGATCTTTGTGGTCCAGGTTGGAAAAAAGTGAGGGAAGGACATTAGACATGAGAGATCGAATTTTTTAAAGCTGCTTTTGTGTTCTTCATGGCCATCCTTTCTTATCAGGGTTTCAATTCTTCTTGTCTGTGTATTATCATAATTAATTCACTTGAAGCTACAGAATCCACTTGCAACAATATTAACCTGGGTTAATAAAAGAAAACCTTTTGCTAATGAGTGACATTACTTGTTACAATAACATGCTATTAAAGGTTATGTCAGCATATAATGGCAATATCCAAATGAAATAAGATGACATTGTTTCTACATGTTCTATAGTAACATTGATTTCAAGTTTATAGTGAATCTTATGACAGCAAAATTCAGTTTAGGGTTAATCAGCTGTTTTCTTTGCTAGGAAAGCTTGCTATGGAAATGGATAAAGTTCCTAGTAGAATAATTTCAATAATTTGATTATGTTAGTCATTTTATCTGGCCATATTAACATCTAAAACCTTTGTATTTATATTTTTATTGCTTGGGCTTGCAGAGTTAAATGCTACCAGGACTAATATACCACAATAATTGCTGCTCTTAGAGGTTTTCAGTTCATCATAAACAATTAATGTTGAACTTCTTGTGCTTTCAGCTAAGGTCAGGATGTAAGTTAGAAATAAGAGGAAATGGCACTAAAGAAGGGGGAAAAAGACTGTGAAAAAGAATGCAAAGATTATAGGACATTTTATATTTTCCTTCTGAGATTGGAAAGAATAATTATAGCATTAATAACATACTTTGCCATTTACAACAGTCTTGTAGGCTGTTTGAAATTCTGTTGATTGTCAGGCACAAAGGATCAGGACCATACATTGAGTTGCAGTTCAAAAAGTTATTGCTCAGCCTATACATAAGAATGTAATCAACTAAAGCTCATTACTACATTGGCATCATATAAAGGCCAATGGAATTCAAAGGGAGTTGGACATGGACCATTGTGGAAACCTAATTACTCTAAGCTGATGACATGTTTAACTCCGCCCCCATCTCTGCCTATTCTTCTCCTACAAGGATAATCTCAAACTTTTCAACATTCAGGGCTGAATCTGTGGAATTCAGAGTTTCCTCAGTCTTCATGGGATGGAAAGTCAAAAAAGTCACAATGGCAACTGCAATCATGAAATCAGTGCCTCATCTCTAGTGTATAAAATGTGGCTGAACTCACACAGTCAAGGTGTCCTCATTATTATGTTGACACCCTTTGATTTCCAAATAGCTTTATAAGTTAGAAAAGTAGTTCTGCCATTTTTCTTTCACCAAACTCTAACAATTTACTCCCTTCCATATTTTGCAATAGAAAAAGAGAGAAAGAAAAATGATAAGCATTCTTCCTTCTGAAAAAATCATCCCACTAGATTAGACCAATGGCTATTGACCAGTGACAGTGCTGTTTGCTTAATGACTGTGGTCTTTGCTTTATGACTGTTGGATTCACCTAATGACCACTGCAAAAAAAGGGAGTAAAATCATATCCAGTCACGCAATGACTTGCTTTAAAACCATCACAACTTACGACCATTATTGCCAGGTTCAATTACAGTTGTAAGTCAAGGATTACCTGTACACCTATAAAATCACCGTATATACAAGTTATCTACATGATACTTTTTGTTTCCCAGAATTTGAGAGAAGCAGTGATGGTTCCTCACCTTGAGGAAAACCAAGGAACCAAGTTATGGTGGCTCCTTGGATTGGCTCCCATTGTTTTTTTAGATCTGATATCATTTGCCTTCTGAAACTAGTTGAAGATGTAGCTTTTCCACAGGTGGAATGATGGATTGTTTCTGAATTATTTGATTTATTTTTAATTAATTAATTAATTAATATAATGTATAGGCTGCCTGACAACTTTGGGCAGTTTACAATTTAAGGTTAGTTTATTTTTTTGTAAGCCATGTACAGTCACTGAGAGTGAACGGGTGGTCATATAAATTCAGACAGACAGACAGACAGATAGACATAATAGATAGACAGATACAGACAGACAGACAGATAGATAGATAGATAGATATAATGGATAATAGATATAGATATAGATAATAGGTAGATAGATATAGATGTAGATGATAGATAGTAGATAGATAATAGATAGACAGACAGATAAATAGATAGATAGATAGATAGATAGATAGATAGATAGATAGATAGATAGATATAGATAATAGATAGATATAGATAATAGATATAGATAGATGATAGATAGATAGATAGATAGATAGATAGATAGATAGATAGATAGATAGATAGATGATACATAAAAATAGTCCAACCCCCCAAAAACATATCATGGGTAGACTGGAGGTAAGATATTGTACAACCCTCCCCAAAACCAACCAATAGGGGGGTTCCACCATGACCTTGCCTCCTCAAAGTCTGGGAGAATAGGAAGGTCTTTACTAGCTTCCTGGATGTCATCAGCATGGGAGTCACCTGGATCTCTGTGATGCCTTTATTATAGGGAAAGTTTCAGTTATTTGATTTATTGGTTGATATGTGCGGTGTCCACCTGGTGTCTATTCTAGTCTTCTTCTGATCAGCTATCAAAAGGCATCTAACTTGTAAATACTGGATATGAATACTGTACTAGATAGATTGGAATACATTTGGTTGAATAGCTCCCATTTGGCCTAATAGTAAGGCACCATGGAAACTGTAGTCCAAAATCCAATGGGGAATACGTAGCTCATCCCTTAGATACATTTTTCACTTGTTCATGTAAGAATCTTTGCATTGTTTTCAGACAAATACTTTTCTTTAAAAAAATCTCGTTTCTTAAATTGTAATAGAAAGTGTTTCAATTGTGTGCATGTATTTAAATTCTGCTTTTAGCTATTATGCTTTATTGTTATTTCATCATCTGGGGCACATCATTTAATTGTTGCCCTAAATGTAGATGTGTTTTAATCTTGTAATCTATTGCAGATCTGGAAGTATTATTTTTTTTCACTTGGGGATTACAAATGTTTATAGATTGTTATTATTACTACTATTCCTATTACTTCTCTATTGTCCAGGAATTGTCTTTTTTAATTGAATGGTTAGAAATATTGCCTACATAAACAAATGAGGAAAATGCCACTTATCCAATTTTCTTAGAAGTTCATTAAAATATATTAGTATCTCCCTCCATTGGGCTCCAATGATTAAGCACGGCATATAAGTTTGTAATAAAGGCCTATATTTAGGATTAAACATTATAAAGATAGCCCTCCTTATATCTTTGACTCCAGAAAAGCCAACAGATGTTGTACAGAAAATCCTTGACTTGCAACTACAATCGGGACCAGAATTTTCATTGCTAAGCAAAGCAATTATTAAGGGAATGGTGCCCAATTTTACAACCTTTTTGCCACAGTTGTAAAAAATCACGGCAGTTGTTAAATGAATCACACGGTCGTTAAGCAAATCCAGCTTTCCCCATTGCTTGTTGGAAGCCAACTGAGAAGGTGGCAAAGGATGATCACATGAGTCTAGAATAGAGTTGGAGTCAGGCATTGCTAAACTGTTAATAAAATTAAATAATTAAAATAAATTACTGGTGTAGAAAATTAGCACCCACCCTTCTCCTAGAAAAATGAAATATTCTAGGAAATACTAAAAAGGCAGAATATTTTACCTCCCCGGATGAGAAAAAGGAGAAACATGCTCTTGGAAAGCAGCCTTCACCTTTGTTAATGAAGCCATCTTATGTTCAAGACAAAAGGCTTTCAGCTCCAGGGTGATAGGATTAGCCCTCACTCAAAATCCAAACCAGGACAAAGCCATTAAGCCATAATAGGAATTGCCCAACATCCTCTTCATTACACAAGCCTCTTCATTACATCACCTAAGCAAGATTCAACCAAGCATGGGACACAGACAACCTCAGCTATGATTGTATAGCCCCCTGGGAGTCTGACAACCGATAGGACATGTTTCTTGCACAGGAACAGGAAGCTCTAGGCTCTCTCTCCACTCCATGTGGTCAGTTAACCAGGACTTCAAACCCACGTGGTCCTGTTCACCAATAAACCATCCTTCCAAGCAGCCTCCATGTTTCCAGTGTCTTTCTCAACACTTGGAACTGAACCCAGATGGACATTTCTTCCAACACTGGGATAGTGGACAGCAAAACTCCATGAGCTTGTGTGTCCTTTTCAGACACATTTATTGTTTGTGATATTATTTATTTCCATCTTTGTTATTCTCTCAAACCTGGCTCTGTGTTTGCCTAGTAAATCCACACAATACATCTTTGAGGCCCTCACTAAGCTTTTACCTTCAAAGATTCCTTAACAAACCTCACCTCTTCTCTGCTCTTTCGGTATTTTCATACAAAAGTTTGGTTTTTGAACTCACTTTAAACTTGATTTCTTATTCAATGTAGCTCTGAATCTTGATACGTGTTTAAATTCTTGCATCCCTGAGTAGAACCCCATATTTTCCTTCCATTAGCTTAGTGGGATTAATATTTTGTTTTTCCTCTAGCTGTTTTAACCTCTGTGTGAGAATGGAGCTTAAAATCGGTCCGTTGCGAAACCATCTCCCTTTAATAATTTTTATGAAGTGGAGTCCAATTATCGTTATCTTCCTCGGGGATCCATTCAATTAAACACAGCCATGTTAAGTAAATGGTCACAGAGCTGTGTAACTATATTTACACCCGATTAGTAGGAATCAGGTGAGATAGCTTTGAAAACTAGTTGTTTATACACTGCTTTGATCTATTCGTGTCCTTATCTCTAATGTCAGAGATAGTTCGGGTGACTCCTCCTTTTAAGTCAAAGAAAGAAGAGGTATAACATTGAAGGAGAAATCTCAAAAGGACTTTATATGCTGAGGCAATATAGAAAGGAGAAAGCTATTAAATATTGAAGAATAATTTTCAGTAGGGCCTCGTTATCTATCTAGCTACAGGTAGTACTCAAGTTACAGCTGTAATGGAGCCGGTCTATCATGGGATTGAAACTCGTGACAGTCGTAAAATGGCCACGAAAAAATCTAATTGGAGAGCATGATTGATGACTCTTGGCTATGGACATTTATTCATTGAATGATATACCCAAAGGGGTGGGTGGGAAAGCAGGATCAAAGGTGACAGTGAATTATGTATTTCAGAGTTGGCTCTGCCCAGGTTAGTGCCAGACATAAAATGTTAACTTCAAATAAATCCTCTTTAGTTTTGGGAGTGTGGCTTGAGGCTCATGATTTAATTGGAATAACTGCCGGAATCCTGACAACAGTCATATAACTGAACTGATTCAGGACCTTTTTTGTGGGGGTTGCAAAATTTTTATGGTCATAAAACCATAGAAACCAGAAACAAATGTGGGTTTTCAGCAAAATCGTTGTGAAATGTACTTGCATGAAAATGATTGTCAATGTGGTTGTTGAGTGTCCAATTTCAATTCTAGGTTGTCAGTAACCTCCACCCCCCAGATAGGTCCATCAGAACTTTGAACAGTCACTAAATGAATGAAGATACAGTTTCCGTCTAATAAAAATTTAGGGCATTTCAAATTTTTCAACTTTCAATTTCTAAACATTAGGGGTGCCCAAAAGTTGAGACATGCCTTGGGGATAGAAAAAAAATATTTTGGTTACTTTAATATAATTTAGATGTGTTTGCTAAGTGACTACATAAAGATCATAACTTTTTAACACTTTATCTGTCAATAGCAAACTTTGGCAGAGTTGGTGCACTTTATGTCCTCTCCATCAATACATCTGTGCAATCTATTGATGTCTAGGAAGTGTGCTTTGTTTGTTGTGGTGTCTGTAATCTGGAATCATTTCCCTCTAGAGATCCATGTAATTCCTCTCCCATGCTGATGATATTCCGGATATTCATGTAGAGATTTGGGGAAAAGCTTGCCCTCGGAAGCTGTGGGAGCGCCATTACTTGAGACCTTCAAGAAGAGATTGGACTGCCATTTGTCAGAAATGGTATAGGATCTCCCGCTTGGGCGGGGGGTTGGACTAGATAACCTATAAAGTCCTTTCCAACTCTGATGATCTGTTATCTGTAAAAAGTTCAGAGAAGAGCAACTAACATGATCAAAGGCCTGGAGACTAAAACATATGAAGAACGGCTGCAGGATTTGGATTTGGCTAGTCTAAAGAATTAGGATGGCATGATAGCAGTATTCTAGTATTTGAGGAGCTGCTGCAAAAAAGAGGGAGGTGTCAAATTATTCTCCAAAGCACCAGAAGGCAGGACAAGAAACAATGGTTGGAAACTAATCATAGAGAGAAGCAACCTGGAATTGAGGAGAAACTTCCTAACAGTGAGGACAATTAACCAATGGAACATTTGCGTACAGAAATCGTGGGTGCTGCATCACTGGATGTTTTTAAGAAGAGTCTAGATAGTCACTTATCTGAAATGGTATAGGTTCTCCTGCTTGAGCCCGGGGCTGGAGTAGAAGTCCTCCAAGCTCCCTTCCAGCTCATTCTATTCTATTCATACAAGAAAAAATGAAAAAAGGGGTGGGATTCTACCAGTTTGCACCTATTCGCTGGAACCGGTTGTTAACATTCTAAGCAGTTCGGAGAACCGGTTGTTAGAAGAAATTACTGGCCTAATCCCGTAAGGAAGGCAGGACGGAAACATTCTGGTGTTGCTTACAGAAACTGCCTCTTCGTTAACCCTTATTACGTTCTTGGCAGGACTAGACTTCCTGTCTCAGGAACTTCTCTGGAGTTTTTTCCCCTCCTTTGTTGGTACTTTGCTTGTATGGAGTGACCATTTAAAGTTACAGTGGCACTGAAAAAAGTGACTTATGACCCTTTTTCACACTTACGACTGTTGCAGCATCCCCACAGTCATGAGAGGCCAGGTGAGGAGATGCGTGCCTCGATGTGAGTGATATTGAATTGGCCACACCCAGCCAATAACATGACCACCAAGCCATGTCCACCCAATCACATGACCACCAAGCCACGCCCACCACCTAAGCCACACCCACAGAACCGGTTGTTAGAAATTTGAATCCCACCACTGTTAGAAATTAACCAAGGATAAAAGCAACCTAGAATGAAGGAAAAATTTCCTACCAGTGAGAGCAATCAACCAACGGAATAGCTTGCCTTCAGATGTTGTGGGTGCTCCATCACTGGAGGATTTCCAAAAGAGATTGGACAATGATCTGTCTGAAATGATATGAGGTCTTCTGCTCAGTCAGGGGCTTGGACTAGAAGAACTCCAAGATCTCTTCCAACTTTATTATTATATATTCTACATTCTAAGTCTTTAAAATGTGGCTGTTCTTTGTTGTGTCCATTCTGGTTTAAAGTATATGAAGTGTGGTTTGGATTTCTATGATTTTTTCCCCGTCTTATTGCTTTTGAAATGTAAGCTGCTCAAACTCATTCTGGAGGCAGATGGCCTAAAATTAAATAAATGAATCTTGCTTAGTTAAGTGTTCTTCAAGTGGAATGGCTTCATGGGCCTTGCCCTAATATCTCAGCAAATCTTTATAGGTAGCCAGTGTCATCTGGGTTCAGAATCCATGCAGGATTGGATCTCATTAGTACTTGAAAGGGAGATAGGAAATATCAAAGCTGTTGACAAAATTGGAACATCTTATCAACATTGTGGCAGAGGCAGTAGCAAAATGCATCCATGTTTTACTTCTTTTTAAGGATTTTTGAGATTTGTTTTTAACTGTTTTAAGCCCATTAGAAATATGTGAATTATAAAACCAGTAATGCATATATACATATTGTAAAAAAATTTTCAGAGCTGAGTTTGTAGAATGAATGATCTCTTAAGGGGGGTACTTCCATAATCTGGAGAAAAAGAAAGTTATGCAAAAGTAACTCAACGTAATGAGTTTTGCTGAGTGAACAAAACTCCGCACTGATGACAGGAAGGGCATCCGGCCATTAAAGTGCAGTACAGCAGGCTAACTCTGTCCACTGTCAGCAGTTCGATCCTGACCTGCTCAAGGTTGACTCAGCATTCTATCCTTCTGAGATCGGTAAAATGAGGATCCAGATTGTTGGGGCCCATATGCAAAAAATACTTCTTCACTGTAAACTGCCCAGAGAGTGCTGTAAAGTGCTATGGGGCAGTATACAAGTCTAAATATTCTTGTTCTTGCTATTCTAGTCATTGCTCCAAATAACATTTTAAGGGGAAAAGGGAAGGTCAAGCCACAGTTGCTGAAGTTTGCTAAACAAAAAAAAAAGTTGTTTTGTTGCTCCAAATCTCAGAAGACAAGAAGTTTTTGGCGCAACAAGGACTATAAAATAACATCTGTGCTAAATAAGCTGACACTAGAGACAAAGCCAATATCATGGCTCCTTTTTTGCCAGCTCCTTTTCATCTTCAGCACCTTCGTCCAACTGGCCCAGTCTCAGCCAACTCTCTTGCCTGAAGGTCAAGTGGAGCTGGAAAAATCCACCTTAGACAACTATCTGGCATCCATCTTACTCGTCACCTCCAAATCTTTTTGACAAGTCACTCACTCTTGGCTGCAGGCCTGTGGCCGATATTTCCCTCAAGTTCTCTGAATCCACCAGTGACTACCAGTGCCAACCTGCTTGGAGGAAGCATTTAGGCATCTATCTCTGCCGTAAGGCAGTGCTAGGCTGCCCCAAAGCAGTTCGGAGCTCCTTCAAACCTTGAAGCATCCCTCCAAGCAAACATCAGCCTGAGATGTTTGAATGAATCAAGCAGAGACGCCGATGGGAGAAGAGAAAAATGGAAGAGGGGGGAGGAGGCCAGAGGCTTTGACACAACTTGCACAACGTACATAAGCACACCAGTGTGCCTACCATGCTGGTCCTACTGTTCCCATTTATTCATACTCATTTATTATGTATATACTTATAGCTGTTTATACTTACGTTTATATGTTATGTTCATATTTATACTTGTTTTCTCATACATGCTTAACAAACTAAACTAAATAAAATAAGATAAATAAATAAAATAAACTTTCTAGGCCACTGTGAAAAAGAAGGACTTTGGGATAAGCTTCTCCACGCTCAACAGATTGGGCTCTTCACAGGTCTGTGGCTTTCAAACTTTGAGGCAGGATTCTGGAAATCCTGAAAAAGGAAAGTTCATTCCTCCCCCCCTGCCCAACCTCTATTTGCTACCTCTGGTTCTAGGATAGGAAAAACAGGACATGCTGATTATAAAAAGAAAAAAAATATCAGAACGTAATTTGGGTATAGTCAGACCAGTGCGCTCTCATATAGCGGGCCTCTTCGGGGTGCCGCTTGCTGGACGGCTGGCGACCCTGAGGGTTCGGGCCTTCTCCTTGGGAGCTCCCTCCCTCTGGAACGAATTGCCCCCGGAGATGAGGACCGTCCCCGACCTATTGACCTTCCGGCGTGCACTAAAAACCCACCTATTCCATCTAGCCGGTCTGGCCTAGAGTTATGTGTAATGGTTTTAAATTCGGTTTTTAAATGGTTTTTAACTTTCTTAATTCTCTACTTTTTAATTCTTAATGCCAATTTATTTAATCCTTTTAATGTATTTTAAATTATTGTATTTGTATTTATATGTTTTTATTTGGCTATGCACCGCCCCGAGTCCTTAGGGAGAGGGGGCGGTATACAAATTTGAATAATAAATAAATAAAATAAAATATAAGAAGAAGGAGAAGAAGAAAGGGAAATGGAAGAAGAAAGAGAGATGGAGAGAAAGGAGAGAGGAGGAGGAGGAGGAAGGGGGTGAGGGAGGAGGTGGGGAGGAAGAGGAGAAGGATGAGAAGAAGAAGAAAAAGAAGAGGAGGAGGAGGGGGGAAAGGAAAAATGCACTGTCCTCTCCTAATTTTCATTTTCCTTCTACAGCATCCAACCATTGGTCTCCCTAGTGGAATTCTGGATATGTTTGTCAAATCAAAATAGTGGCTAGGAGATAGATAGCAGAAGAAAAGCAGGAAGAATGAAGAAATTGTTTTGCATTTATTGCTATTCCTCTACTAAATTGTTTGCTCCATCATTCTGCAACAATGTTAAAATTCACAGATGTAGGTCAGGCTTTACTGCTTGAGTAAAAAGAATAAATACTTAATTGGCAGACAATCCCAATTTAAAAGAGCATATGCAGTGTGCCATATGCTCCTAATCTTCAAATAGATTAGGCTATACTCAAAAGGCTTTTTTTTTTGGAAGCACTTTAAGTGTGTGCTGGACTTTGGGCAGTGGGATAGGTTGAAGGCCACAGGGGTGCTCAGTTATTATCTATTTTTTATTTGACCTTTTTTTGCTTCTTCAATGAAATGAAAACTTAAAAGATGATAAAACACAGTAAAGAAAATAAGAAAAGAGCAACCACCACAAAAAAAGCAAACAAACATTTAAGACACGTTTGCTTAAAGGAAACATTGGAATTTAAAATATCTTTATTTCAGACTATTCTTGAACAAGACACCTTGCATAGACCGAATTAATCTACTTTGGAGAGGAAAAAAAATACAGATAATCCTCAACGTACGGCCGCAAATAAGCCCAAAATGTCTGTAACTAAGCAAGACAGTTGTTAAATGAGTTTCACCTCCTTTGACAAGCTTTCTCATCACTGTTGTTAAGTGAGTCTCTGCAGCTGTTAAGTAACACGGTTGTTAAGTGAATCTGGCTTCCACGTTGACTTTGCTTGTTGGAAAGTTGCAAAAGGTGACCACATGACCCTGGGACATTGCAACGATCATAAATATGATCCAGTTGCCAAGCCTCCTAATTTTGATCACAGGGAATGCTCCAATGGTTGTGAGAAAAATGATTATAAGCTACCTTTTTCAGTGCCGTTGTAATTTTGAACAATCACTAAATGAATGGTTTTAAGTCAAGGACTACCTGTAGCTATGAAATAGAGCAGGGGAGTCAAACTCAAGGCCTGTAGGCCAGATCGGGCCTGTGGAGTGCTTAAATTTGGCCCACAGGGCTACCCTGGAAACAGCGAAGGAGCAGGCCGCAGTGCCTCTGCCAGTGAAAATTGAGCTCCGTAATGTTTTTTTTTTAAAATAAACTTTATTGAATACAAAAAAAGTAAAATATACAAATATACAAACTCAAAAGACAAAGATTCATACAAACAAACGTCACAATAATCTCTGTACTAAAACTAATTAAACTTTTTTACATTTGACAGTGAGTTAAATATATCCTAAATTATATTATGTGGCAATTATTTATTGTTACCTATAGGTTCTCTGTTATTTATATTCTATCAAACATAAGTGAAAATGGAGCTCCGTAATGTTTTATAGATGGCATCTAGCACCAGCAAAATTAACGAAAATGTTTAAAGATAAATCAATTGAACGCTGGAAATGTCATCAAATACCAGGAACATATTATCATATGTGATGGATTTGCACAGAATCTAAAAGGTATTGGGCTAAGATACATACATGGTTGGAGAAAATGATTACACAACATATAGATTTGAAGCCTGAAATATTTTTACTAGGAATGGTACCAGAAGGCTACAGTAAAGAAAAGACTTATTTAATTATACATGTTTTAACAGCGGCTAGAATTCTATTTGCCCAAAACTGGAAGAATGATAAGATACCAACAGAGGGAAAAATAATTGAAAAAATATTTGAATATGCAGAAATGAATAGGTTGACACTAGAAATTAAAGAAAAAGAATAATCTGAATATTACATGGTATGGGATTTGTTTAACCAATGGATAGAAAATAGAAGAAACTAAAAGGGATTAGACGTATCTATAAAGTAATAAGAGGAATTAATACAATAGATATATTAGATTATACTTATGTATATGGGAGTGTGATTATTGTTATGTTATTAAGATGAATAAGAAGTATATTATTAATAATGGATAAGCAATTTGAAATATGTACCTAATCGACGCATGATTGAAATGGAATGGATTTTTTGCATATAAACAAAATTTTTAAAAAAATATGTAAAAAAGAAAATGGAGCTGTGTTTTCGCTGGCAGAGGGCTGCAGGAGGCCGTCGCAGCTGAAAAAGGAGCTGGAGACAATGGATTCTCCCAGAACCACCTAGGCTACCACAGGTGCCCCTGACACGAGTGATGTCAAGCTGGCCACGCCCCACAGATATGCCCTCTGCCATCCCAACATCAAACACAACTCTGATGCGACGCTCAATGAAATCGAGTTTGACACCTCTGAAGTAGAGCCTACTTACTGTTTAGTTTGTTAATCAAAGAAGTTGCTGCCTTACCTCACGGTCGAGTCCTGCTGCCACTGTCACTATATCTCCAGTCTCGCTGTTAATGGTGAACATATTTTGGGATGGGCTTTGTGGAGTCTGAGTCACAATGCGGTACCTCACCATCCCATTTGCTGTGGTGCTGTCATCAGCATCATTGGCCGTCACTGTCATCACGTAGGTTCCTTCACATAAGGTAGAAATGACAACAGAATCAATCAATCAAATGGTCCACAAGAATGGGATTGATAGAATTCTATTCCTAGAGGCCAGTGGATGAATTTTGTGGGTCTTCTTGTCCAGTCTTACCAAAGCTGATGCCCTCCAGCATTATAATTCTCTTCAATTCTAAGATATATGATTATTTATCCAATGATCATAGTTGTCATGAGCGGCATGATGGCTTAGTGGTGAAGATACTCTACTCCCACCTGGAAGTTTGAGAGTTTAATCCTAGGTAGCGGCAGATATTTCTCGTCTAGGGCACAAAGGAAAATATCTGCTGCAAACTCCACGTGGTATCAGGAAGGGCATCCGGTCAGTAAACGCTCAGCTCCATCCTGTCGCCTGACTCTACCCCAAATTAAGGGATTACAGGGTCATACTAACCAGTGGTGGTATTCAAAAACTTTTACTACCAGTTCTGTGGGCGTGGCTTGGTGGGCGTGGCCATGTGACTGGGTGGGCGTGACTTTTCTTTTTTGCAGTCCCCATCCATTTTTGGAGCTTCTTAGCCACAAAGGAGCCCCCGGGGGGGGGGGCGTTTTTGCTTCCCTAAGGCTCCTCTGGGGCTCAGGAAGGAAAAAAAGAGAGCATGGGAGGGGCATGCAGCACTCCTGCAAGCTCCATTTTGGGAGCTTCCTAGCCTCAGAAAAGCCTTTGGGGGGGGCGGTTTTGCTCCCCTAAGGCTCCTCTGGGGCTCTGGAAGGCAAAAAATGGAGGGGGGGGGCCTGAGCTCCTCCCTCCATTTTTTGCCTTCCTGGGCCTCAGCAAGGGGAATCCCGGCACAGCTGATCTTATCTACAGCTGATTGTCGGGAGGGAAAAAAAGAAAGAAATACCTTAGGCAAATGTCAGGCAGGCGGGCGGGGTGAGCGAGCATTGGGCGGGAGGGCGACCCAGTGGGGTGTGTGGCCAGCCAGAACTTACTACTGGTTTGGCGACCCACGCCAAATTCTTGTTACCGGTGTGCCCGATCCATTGCGAACCGGCTGAATACCACCACTGATACTAACCATGAATTATGAGAGAACTCTCTCACAGCTGGAGGGTATCCCTATGGAGAAAGCAAAAAATGAAGGAGGTAATTTTATCTTTTCTTAAAGTAAAGGAAAATTTTGATAACATTAAGGGGGAGGACATAAGGAAAAATGTCTTCTAATTTGAGAACCATAAGGAACCCAATGGAAGATGGAAAAAGACAGACATCACCAAATTACCCTTCAAGTTTGAGAAAATTGAACAATGCTTACCACTGGCAATCATCTAATGGAATGAAGTTTTACAAAAATTCTTGTGATGTCTTTATTGAATAGAGTCCTACTTTTGACTAAAGTCTACTATTGACTAGCAGGGATACCACATCTTCCACTGATGATGGGTTTACCATGGGGCAGAGGCATTGAGAGAAACAATTCAGCTGCCTCAAGTGACAGCATAAGAACCAAACTGTAGCTGTATTTTTCAAACAAGAAAGGAAACCTCATGGTTGTCAGGAAAAAACAACACCACAAGGTGCACACAGATAGACTGCCTTCTCCTTTCCAAACTAGTGAGCTACTATCTTGTCAACCTATATTTGTTCCTGAAGATGGCAGGGATTGAGTTCCCACATAATTCTCACACTTGTTCAGCTTGACAAGTTTCAGCGCAGATGATTAATCTAAAGTAATGTGGTGAAAATAATACACATTGCTTATAGAAAATGTAGAGAACTGGGCTCAGATACGCGTGTGAGTGGGAAGTGAGCATTAGCATTGACAGTGTACACAATTGTCAATTTTTTGAAGAAAAGGCGGGGTAAAAATACAGTAGTAATGAAAATCGGCCCAAGAATCTGTCAAATTGGTTTGTTAGGAAAGAAACATCCTCAACTCCATTTGTGAGAGAGGTATACTTTTACTGAAAATCAAGAGGTTACAGAACAGCAAAGCCAAAACTAACATTTGAGTTCCCTAGTTAACTTTTCCTTTCCAGTTCCTTCTCCATGTTATCTCTTTATTGTCCAGTTACATTCAAAGAATTTGTTTTGCTAATGGTCCCTGCATTGGCGGGCTTGATGGTGAGCCATTGCACTTCTGTTCCCAAGCCCCTGGCCTTGTGGCATTGAGCCGATGTCTCAGGACAGCACAATGAGTAGTTTTGATTTCCCCCTCCCCTGCAATTCCAGCAATTCCATCCCTCCCCCCTAGTTTATGGCTGATTGGCATCTATCAAAGACAAGCTGAATCTGAATCTGAAGATGGCAGTTCTGACATAAATGCAGCTGTTAACAAAGGCTTCTGCAGCTGCAACAGTCATCCAGGAAGCCTCTTCAGTTCACTGGCCCTTGCATTAGTGGGAAATGTCAGAAGAAAGCAAAGATCAAGATCAAGCTATTTAAGAAGAAAAATAAATGTTTGCTAGAGACTGCCTGGAATTGAAGAAGATTTTTTATAAGGGCAATCTTGGGACTTCTGGGTTAGTGCTTTGGTTTAGGAAGAGGTATGGACTCCGATGCAATGCTAAACTGAAAGATACTGTGATGACCCGGGCGTGGCACAAAGGCAACACAGCCAGAGAATAAGAATGAGTTCTGTTATTAGACCCATCTTTGCTCCCAATGACCCGGTTACCTTCCGGTCTGGAGAAAAACTCTCCCATGAACCTGCATCAGTCTTTGGCTGCAGATATTCCAGCCCAACTGTTGTAAATTGAAAACTTTAAGCTATATATCCAACCATGCAAAATAAGGTAATAAATCTGGCAGAGCATGATACGGAGTTCCAGAAAGAAAGTAACAAGGCAGTAAATCAAACCAGTTGGGAGGATGCCAGAAATTCAGATAACTGCAGCCAACACAAGATAAACTCAATGTTTGTTCCCAACAACTGTCCCTCCCATCTGCTTCTCCTTTAAACTTCATCCCTAGGTATGCCTTGTGAAGGGAATCAGGGCCCTTTCCTCCCTCATAAGACACACAACCCACATTGCTCTCTTCTCCGTTCATCCCTGCGTGCCCTAAGATGAAGAGGGGATGGGCCTCATCTTCCTCTGAACCCCCTCTCCCGTGTTCTACCTCTTCCCTGCTCTACCCAGCCTGACTTTGCCCTTCCCCAGTTTCCTCCACAGCCAACTGAGCCACTCCCCCACTCCATGTCAGCTGTTCATCCTCCTCCTCGGATTCAGACTAAAATGGGACTGGGGTTTACAGGATAGTTCTTGAATTACAGCCATACTTGAACCCAAAATTTCTGTTGCTATGTGTGACATTTGTTAAATGAGTTTTGCTCCATTTTATGACCTTCCTTGCCACAGTTATTAAGTGAATCACTGAAGTTGATAAGTTAGTAACCTGGTTGTTAAGTGAATCTTCCTTCTCCATTGTCAGAAGGTCGCAAAAGGGGATCACGTGATCTTGGGACACAACATGAACAATTTGCCAAGCATCTGAATTTTGATCCCATGATCATGGGGATGCTTCAAAGGTTGGAACAATGAAAAACAGTCACAAGTAACTTTTTTCAGTGCCATTGTTAACTTTCAATGGTCATTAAACGAACTGTTGTAACTTGAGAACTACTGTAATTTGGTGGGTTATGAAATGCAACCCTAACCCACAGCATGTGAAGATCACCATCAAACTCATCAGGGCTTTCTTCAGCTGATCATGAGATCAGTGTAAAGAATGGTATATTCAATCTGGGTGTTATGTAGAAGTAACTTAATTTTGCTAGCAAACAATTGGAAGGAAGAAGAGAGAAATGGAAGAAGGTAGAAGATGAACTTTTGAGGTATCAATTAATGGAGAAATATCAGAAGAACTGTTGGGTCAGATTACAAATCCATGTACTCCATATTCTGTATCAAATAATGGCTAATTTATAGGGCATCTGTGGAAAGCTGAATGGGGAAGGCAACAATCCCCTTTCACTTTTAATATACAGTAACCAGGGGAATATATAAAACAGGTTGCCTGTTATTGAAAAGGCTGTAAACAGCCATTAAACTTAATAGTGATAGAACAGAACATTTGTGGTTCAAGGTTCAACTATGGAATCCTTGGGTACTCTCTGAGTTTGGTTGTTTGCCTGGAGATGTTTCATTACCAAACTAGGTAACATCATCAGTGCTAGAAGGGAGGGAGGTTTGCTCTCTTTTTATATACTAATGAGTTGCCCTCTCAATGGTATTATTTTTTTCTATCTAGTCCCTCTCTAAACCCATCTAAATTGGTTGCTGTTACAACTGCTGGCAGTGAATTCCACACCTTTACTATGCCCCACGGAAAAGCATTTCCTTCTTTTGGCCCTAAATTTGGTGGCTTTTACTTTTGATGGATGACTATTCCACAATACTAGCCGTACGCATTTTAGGGAAAAAAATGCAATAATTTTGCAAGCCCCTCTCCAGAAGATAAGAAATTCCATTGCAGAGCTGAGAAAAGTTGGGTTACAGTTCTTAAAAATTAGTCACCCACAGCCACACCACTTTACTTCTGTTCAAATGACTCAGAGGTGGTATTCAGCAGGTTCTGACCAGTTCTGGAGAACCAGTAGCGGAAATTTTGAGTAGTTCAGAGAACTGGCAAATACCACCTCTGGCCCCGCCCCCATCTATTCTCTGCCTCCTGTGTCCCAGCTGATTGGCTGGGTCTTCTTTTGTTGCCCTGTGCAGGAGAACGGAGCTGGAAAGCAGGTTAGTGGGTGGGAAGGGAATGGGAATTTCCTTCCCTCAGGAGTGGGGAGGAATGGAGATTTTACAGTATCCTTCCCCAGCCATGCCAACCAAGCCACACCCACCAAGCCATGCCATGCCCACCAAGCCACGCCCACAGAACCGGTAGTAAAAAAATTTGAATCCCACCATTGAAATGACCCATGCAAAGTTCTCTGTTCCTTTGCAAAGCAGCTTCTCTGACCTCAAATAATCTGGACCTAGAAAGTAATTAAAAGGTTGATTTTTTTTTCTTAAGATTAAGATAAAAATGCCATTTCTAAATCATAGGAGCAGGAAGTTGGAAATGACATTGGAATACAGGATCCCTTAAACCACTCCTGAGAGGTGACAATACTGAGAATCATAGAATCAGACGAATAAAATGAAACTGGTTTTTTTTTCTTTTTCAGGTAAAATTGTTCTGTGCTCTGACTTGCCAGCTTCCAATTTGTGATGTTGCTTGCTTGCCTGACCTTTCCAACAAAGCTGTTAGGGACTTTGTTCCTAATTGATTTAGTAGCACTGTGCTGAAATTTGTCTGGCAAATTTAGCCATTTTCTGATTGCTGGAGCACTTGAGAACTTTTAAATCATTTGCCCTGTTTTTAATGTTGCTATTTCTTGAACTTTATTATTGGAGGTGGAGGAGAAGGTTCACATAATCCTTGACTCATGGCCATTCACTTAGCAACTGTTTGATGTTACAAATGGCAATGAAAAAAGCAACTCATGACTGAGCCTCACATTTATGACCATTGCAACGTCGTTGTGATCGCAATTCATTAATATGTGGCGGCCCGATATAGTCAGCTGACGCCATCGCTGGCTATTGGGGGAGAGATTCTACCCCCTACAGGAAGGGCTCGCAATTTGGGTGTCCTCCTGGGTGCACGGCTGTCTCTAGAAGACCATATTGCGGCCGTCTCCAGGGGGGCGTTTTATCAGGTTCGCCTGATCTACCAGTTGCGGCCCTTCCTAGATCGGGACGCCTTACGCACGGTCACTCACGCCCTCGTCACCTCTCACCTGGATTACTGTAACGCTCTCTACATGGGGCTCCCCGTGGGGAGCACCCGGAGACTCCAACTGGTGCAAAATGCGGCCGTGCGGGTGATTATGGGGGTGTCGTGAAGCTCCCATGTGATGCCTCTCCTGCGCGAGCTGCATTGGTTGCCGGTGGCTTTCCGGGTTCGCTTTAAGGTTCTGGTTTTGACCTTTAAAGCGATCCATGGCATTGGGCCAGGCTACCAGCAGGACCGCGTTCTGCCGGTGATCTCCAACAGACCTGTGCGTTCCCACAGGGAGGGCCTTCTCCGGGTGCCGTCGGCTTCTATGTGTCGGCTGGCGGCTCCCAGGAGTAGGGCCTTCTCTGTGGGGGCCCCCGCCCTCTGGAATAGTCTGCCCCCAGAGATACGCACCAGCACGGACCTGAGAGCCTTCAGATGGGCGTTAAAAACTTGGCTCTTTGAGCAGGCTGGCCTAGACTGACGCAAGATTTTAACTCTGTCTCCCGTTTTAAATTGGGTTTTAATATCTGGGGTTTTTAATTAGTTATGGGGGAGGGTAAACTTTTTAATTAATACAGCCTAAATTATTTAATTCATTTTAATTTTTGTATAGTGTTTTGGGGTAGGATCGGCTGTGCACCGCCCTGAGTCCTTCGGGAGAAGGGCGGTATATAAGTGCTTAAATAAATAAATAATGATTGCGGTGATTTGCGAATGATTGCAGCAAAAAAAAAATGTTGTGGCAAATTTGTCACTTTAATGACTGCACTGCTTAACAATGCATTTTCCAGTCCGAATTATGGTCACAAGGAATATCTGTAACTGCTAAGGTTTTATACTGCTCCATTTTTTCATTTGCAAATGGTTAATGACCTGGTTTTTTTTCCTTTTTTGGCTAGGCTTTGGATTAAATGGCAATTGAGACACCACCCCTTTTTTGGGTGGGATGTTTGGTCTTTTTGATTGTGTCATCCCTATGACTGTGGCCCTGGGCTAAAAGGGGGGTGGCTAACCTTCATTGAATTTATTACATGCATTTCACCTTAAGAATTGTTTTTAATAAAGGAGAATAAGTGTCATTTAGGATTGAAATGAGGGGTCGTTGATGCTCTCTGAACTTGGTTGTTTTCTTGCAGGCGTTTCGTTACCCAAATTAGGTAACATCATCAATGAGAGTACTGTGTGATGACACAAAAATAACCAAGTCACAAAAATAGAAGAAAGTCCCTTTAATGCCTCCAACTTGGCCCCAATGTCCAATTATCCTTGGCTGGATATCAAACTCTTAAAGAAAACAGTTTACAGAGGGAGTAAATGTAGTCCGCACCCAAAGTAAAGTTAATTGGAAATAAAAAACACAACACAAACCACACTGAAGGTATTACTATGGCAGGCAAGAATGATTAATTGCAGACCTCTACCAGATAACGCAGCAACCACAGTTGGGAGAAAGCCAAAACATAGATAAGCTCCGACAAGAATGCACGCTTTGTTTCCAGCAATGTACCACTCCTTCCAGCTGCAGCCCATGAAGGGGATCAGGACCCCTTCCTCCCCATAGACCACACCACTCACGTTTCTCCCTTATCCGCTCCTCCCTGCGTGCCTTAGGATAAAGAGGGGATGGGCCTGGGTCTTCCTCTGAATGCCCATTTAGCCTGTGCCCTTCACCAGTTTCCTCCACAATCAGCGGAACCACACTCCCAATCCCTGTCAGCTGTTCCATCTCTCCTTTGGAGTCAGATTCCAACAGGGACATGACATACTGATTTTCCCAAAGCAGCACTGATAATGTTACCTAATTTGGGTGATGAAACATCTGGAAGAAAACAACCAAGTACGGAGAGTACCAAGGACCCCTCAGAATTGCTTTTGACATCCAAATTTAAACTCCATGAGCAGCCATGTCCCACTATTTTCATTTTTATGGCTGCATTAGAATATCTATTATACCAACTTACATTAAAGCAAGATTGATGCTCATTAGGTAGACTTAAAATGCATAAAACGGGGAAGTAATGAGGCATTTACCAAGAGGCCATCCTTCCTCCCCCCAAAAATGCTTCCACTTTGCAATTTTTTGCCTCCAAGTCACGTTTTCCCAACAAGTCACTTTTCCCAACAACAGTTTGTCTATTGCTGTGATTTAAACACAAGACAATGATAATTATTTTGTACTGACCTGTACCTTACAGTTTGTGTTTATAAACTGTTATTATTGCCACATCATTAAAGCTTTGTTAACCTTTTTGGTCTAATTTTCAAACTACATAATAGTTAATTTAATTATCTCTCCCTCCCCAGAAGAAAAAAATGCAACTCATTATAGAAAGATATGTAGCAGTAGCCATATTATATTAGCTCTCCATTAACCTGAGTTAATTATAGCCTTGCACTAAATTTTTCCTTCCAGCCATTTTCCTGGGGAAGATGTGATATTTTGCAGATTGTACGCTATACACATAGCTAATTGAGGAGAAAAGACAAAAGTTTAGTTATGGGGAAGACTTTCAGAACAGACAAGCAAATAAAACAAGATCTGATGACATCCCTTAGCCATTGTGAACCGGATCTAACCTGCCTTCCAATGTTGAATAAACTCACAATAGCTTATGACCTGCTCTCTTATTTATCACTTTCCTTTTTCTCTCTGTTTCCACATTTTTCATACATGTACAGTTTGTGGGTAGAGGAGAGAGAGTTAAGAGTTATTTCTTTCTTTTTTTCAGGCGCTCCAATAGAGATTTCAGAAGAATAAATTAAGAGCTCTATGGTAGATCTGAACTAGAGGTTGGGTAAAGATTGCTCTGTGTTATTTCCTCGTCATTTACTGAACACAATGAGTAAAACCTGCAGGTCTGTGAGGGTTCCAGTGGCCTTACATATTCTAAGCATATTCAGAAGCCCTGGCACAGAGAATAAAATTACCTACATGTGTATTAAGCATCCACCCCAATTCCAGTCTGAGAGGAACTGATAACATTGATGAAATTTAAAATTGAATATCAAAATAACAGGTCTGGTTAGCTATTTCAGTCCTCTAAATATACAGTACTGTATATATTTTTCAGGCTCTGGATAAATAGATTGACAAAGTTTAATATATATCCATAAGCCTATCTTGTGAACATAATGTTAGGGAATGAAGAAATGAAATTCATTTTTTTCTTTCCATACAATAACAGTCTGAATATTTGTATAAACCTTTTAGCTGTCTTGTAGCCAAAATGCCAGAACGTACATTGCACGCTTGAGACTGGTTTCCAAGTTTGTATTCTTTTAAAAGGTATTTCTAAAGGAAATTGCCTTCTGCACAATTCCCAGACAGCCTGTTCATATAATCCTTATATCATCACCATTATGTTTATAGCCTTCCTTAGCTATCATAACCCATAACACACCCGAAGGGCACTAAAGTGACAAATGTTGGTTTTGACCTTCAGGTTGATGCGGACATTTTATGAGACTGATACTTGATCTCCTTCTGTGGAGTATGGGAAACAGGGCTTGGTTCCTTTGTGCACTTATCCACAAAACTTCCAGATGGAATCGATACGATTGAAATTGGACTCTCTGGAGATATGTGGACATTGGCATTAGAGTTAGTTGGGGGAAAAAGAAAAAAATGAACTGCCTGAGATGGAGCCATTAGCTGAAAACTCCATGGACAAAAATAGACCTGTTTTTGATTTCCTGGTTGCTAATCCCACAGCAAACCCCAAAGGACACACGGGAAACATCTGTCACACATAGAAGATGGCAGCAGGTTCTTTGGCAGATTGGTCTCAATCTGGGGTTTACAAGCCTCACTTAGCTATTTAACAATTCATTTCTAAATATGCTAATAAGATGTGCTGATCCCCTTGTGAAGAGCTTAGGACCAAATCCCATATAACACATAATCCATGAAACAATAAAGACCTCTGCTCATGATGACTATAAGAATATGCCCATGTAATCTTATTATTTATTGAATGAAATAACAGAGTTGGAAGGGACCTTGGAGGTCTTCTAGTCCAACCCACTGATCAGGCCGGAAACCCTATACCAGGAGTGTCAAACTCACGTCATCACAGTGTTGTCACTTGACGTATCGGGATTTTTTCCCCTCCTTCGATAAACTGGGAGGGGGCAGGGCCAGCATGTGATGCATCTGGCCCGTGGGCTGCGAGTTTGACACCCCCGCCCTATACCAGAGGTGGTATTCAGCAGGTTCTGACCAGGTCTGGAGAACCGTTAGCGGAATTTCTGAGTAGTTCAAAGAACCGGCAAACACCACCTCTGACTGGCCCCGCCCCCATCTATTCTCTGCCTCCCAAGTCCCAGCTGATTGGCTGGGTCTACTTTTGTTGCCCTGTACAGGAGAACGGAGCTGGAAAGCAGGTTAGTGGGGTGGGGAGGGAATGGAGTATCCTTCCCCTGCCATGCCCACCAAGCCATGCCCACCAAGCCATGCCCACAGACTTTTCCGGTAGTAAAAATTTTCGAATCCCACCACTGCCCTATACCATTTCAGACAAATGGTTGTCCAGTCTCTCCTTGAAAACCTTCACTGATGGAGCATTCAAAACTTTTGAAGGCAAGCTGTTTCACTGATTAATTGTTCTGACTATCAGGAAATTTCTCCTTAATCCCAGGTTGCTTCTCTCCTTGATTAGTTTCCATCCACTGCTTCTTGTCCTGCCTTCAGATGCTTTGTATCTGTACCCTGCCTGTATTATTTTTACAAATAATTCAAGGCAGAGAATATACCCAACACACCTTCTTCCTATTTTCCCTAGAACACGGGTGTCAAGCTTGCCATGTCATGTTGCTGTCACGTGATGTTTTATGACGTTCTTCCCCTTCGCAGAGCTGGAGTGGGCACAGCCTGTACGTGACGCATCCAGCCCATAGGCTGCTGGTTTGACACCCCTGCCCTAGAACAACAAGGCTGTGAGGTGAAGTTGGGCTGAGAGACAGTAACTAGTTCAGAGTTATCCGGCTAGCTTTGAAGCAGTGGTGGAATTCAAATTTTTTTACTACCGGTTCTGTGGGCGTGGCTTAGTGGGCATGGCAGGGGAAGGATACTATAAAATCTCCAGTCAGAGGGGGTATTTTCCGGTTCTCCAAACTATTCAAAATTTCTGCTACCGGTTCTCCAGAAGTGGTCAGAACCTGCTGAATACCACCTCTGCTTTGAAGGTGAGGCTAGAACTAACACTCTCCTGGTGACTGGCCCAAAGTCCCCCAGCTGGCTTTCCTGACTGAGGTGGGACTAGAACTCACAATCATCTGCTTTCTAGCCTGGTGTCTTAACTACTGGAAGTCTATAGAGATTCTCAAGTAATCCAGATGGTTGTCCCAAAGGTGCTTTTTCAAAAGGTGACTAAACTTTCTGTTATGCCCCTGTTAGAGTCTGAATAGGAGGAGGAAGCTGAACAGCTGACAGGGAGTCGGAGTGTGGCTCCGGTGGCTGTGGAGGAGGCTGAGGAAGGGCAAAGTCCGGCTGGGCAGAGCAGGGGAGAGGTAGGACAAGGGAGAGGGAGTTCAGAGGAAGACCCAGGCCCACCCCCTCTTCATCCTAGGGCACGCAGGGAGGAACAGAGAAGAAAGCAATGGGGGTTACGTGGCCTATGGGGGAGGAAAGGGCCCTGATTCCCTTCATTAGCCACAGCTAGGAACAGTTTATAAAAAAGGCAGGCTGCGTGCAGCAGGCTGCTGGGAGCAAATGTGACTTTATCATGTGCTGTTGTTTGCTTATCTGTGTTCCTGGCATCTTCCCAACAGTGTGAATTTTGCCGTGCCTTCAAGTCTGGAATTTTTGCTCCTGCCCTGCCAAAACTAATTACTTCAGTTTGGCTTGATTGAACTTTAAGTTACAGTTTGTGTGGACCTTGTTTTGGACTTAATTTTCTGCAGTCAAAGGCTGTTCGTGGGGGAGATTTTCTCCATCCAGAAGGTAACCTGGACATTGAGGGCAAAGTTGGAGATAATAAAGGGACCCTTATTGATTATCTGACTGTGTTGCCTTTGTGCCATGCTCTGGATCATCACATTTTCTGGTTCAGCAAAGCTGAAGAAGCTTGTTGGATGAGAAGCAAAACATCTTCAGAGAAAAGCCAGAAAGTCCAATTGCCTCTTGAAAAAGCACCTTTGGGGCTTAACCACTAGACCAAACTGGCTCTCAATTTTCCTGGCCATAATACAGCCTTGGTGGTTCCTAGTGACCAACCATCAAAATGAAAGCCAAGCCTGACCTTGCTTAGCTTCCCTGAGATCAGCCAAGGTGAACCAGATGCTGTCACTGATTGCGGCTCGTAATCAATAAAGCACATTCTTTACACGAAAAAGTGTTGTCATGTTTTTGACATGGCTTTTTATTGAAATTCAGCTGGTGTTCTCTATGACCTTTCCAGAAGCTAACCTAATTAATAAAGGAAGTTGCCTCCTAATTGCTAGATTTGCTGGATCCTCAACCTCCCTCTCTCTCTCTCCTCTCCCCCCCCCACCCCCTCTCAAGAGCTACATGGAGAGACACCTTAGTGAGGAAAACAGAACAAAGCAGCCTGAAGAGTATGGCATGAAGAATGCAAGAGGACTCCCATTGTGAACGATTGAAGCCATACTTTTTGTGTTAAGAAAATTAAGCACTTGATTAAGAAAACAAATAGGCCATTTTCCTGTAGACATTAGAAGGGATTTGATCACTGCTTTGGGGAAGGGAAAAAGGAGGGGGAGTGGAGGAGACTGCATTTTGGGGTTTTTTTTGAGAGAGAGAAGGTTGCAAAGGGCTAAAACTGGTATCATAGGAAAAGCATCATATCTTTTGCGATTTCAGGTTAACAGAGATGGAAAGGACCTTGTAGGTCATCTAGTCCAACTCCCCCACCCAAGCAGAAGACTCTACACTATTTCTGACAAATGGCAGTTCAATCTCTTCTTGAAAGCCTCCAGTGATGAAGCTCCCACAACTTCCGAAGGCAACTTCTGTTCCATGAGTTGATTGTTCTCACTGTCAGAAAATTCCTCCTTATTTCTAGATTGACTCTCTCCTTGTCAAGTTTCCATCCATTATTGCTTGTCTGGCCTTTGGGTGCCTTGGGAAATAGCTTGACCCTTCCTCCCTGTGGCAGCCCCTCAAATATTAGAACACTGCTATCATGTCTCCCCTGGTCTTTCTCTTCACCAGACTAGCCATGCCCAGTTCCTGTAACCATTCTTCATATGTTTTAGTCTCCAATCCCCTAATCATCCTAGTTGCTTTTCTCTGCACTCTTTCTAGTGTCTCAATATCGTTTTTTATAGTGTGGTGACCAAAACTGGATGCAGTATTCTAGGTGTGGTCTCACTAAATCTTTATAAAGTGATCTTGATCTTGATTGTATCCCTCTGTTAATGCAATTTAGGGTTGCATTGGCTTTTTTGGTGGCCGCTGCATATCTTACAGATACAGATTAACAGAGTTGGAAGGGACCTAGATATAGGTCATCTAGTCCAACATCTTTAGAAACGAGTGCAACAAAACTAGCTACTGAATGCAGAACAGGATCTCAACCATTTATTTGTCTTTTCTCTTTTACAGTCAAAAGATTATATGTAGTCCTCAACTTGCAGACATTCATCTAATGATTGTTCAAAGTTATACTGGCATTCAAAAAAAGTGACTTACAAGTGGTCCTTGCATTTATGACGGTGGTAGCATCCCTACGGTCAAGTGATCATAATTTGGGCACTTTGGCAACTGGCATGTATTTACAACAGGTGTGTGATTGCCGTTTTGTGACCTTCCCAGCCACCTTTTGACAAGCAGTAAATGAGGGAAGGCAGATTCACTTAATGACCACATGACCAACTTAACATCTGTGGCGATTCGCTGAAGAACCATTGCAAATAAGGTCATGAAATCAGGGGTCCTTGGTGCTCCGGGTTGTTTTCTTGCAGATGTTTCTGCAGCACTGATGATGTCACTTAGTTTGGTAATGAGATAAACAGCAAAGCTTTTATCTGACTATAGGAAGCCTGATTCTTTCTTTGGCATTATTGCAATTTTCCCAAAAGATCTTGCTCAGTTATGCTGGAAGAAATATCCATCTGGTTCAGTTCCAAGCTGGGAGAAAGGCACTGGAGACAAAATGGAGGCTGGAGGCTGATTAGAAAGAGGGTCCATTTATTGATGAAGCAGAACCACATGTTTGTAGTTCTGGTGCAGCTGACCACATGGAGTTTGAGAGTGGGGGTATTTATATTTTCTCTTGGGCTTTGAACTTGAGCTTCCTGTTCCTGTGCAAGAACAGGTATTCTATTGGCTGTTGTCAGACTCCCATGGGGCCATGTACAAATCCTAGGAGTTTGTCTGAGCTAATTTGGTTGAAGTTTGAACTGCTGGGGGTAGTGCAACTGAGATGATGCAATGAAGGGGCATGTTGTCTAAAAGAATGTTGGGCAATTCCTATTATGGCTTAATGGCTTTGTCCTGGTTTGTATCTTGTGTGAGGGCTAATCCTATCACTCTGCCTTTGTTTCAAAATACCCTGTCTTGAATTGATTTCTGCCTGCAGTATTTGCCTGCAGTATTTTACCTATGAATAGAGTTAGCTATCTCTTTATCTCTTAAGTGCTGACATCTGCTGAGGGCTATTAAGAAAGGTGGGGGCTGCTTTCCAAGAGCATGTTTCTCCATTTCTCATCCAGGGAAATATAATATTCTGCCTTTTTAATGTTTCTCAAAATATTTCATTCTTCTAGGAGAGGGATGAGTGCTAACTTTCTACAGTTACTACTATTATCACTACTACTACTAGACCTCGGCTTCTGACCACAATTGAACCCAACATTTCTACTGCTAGTTGTTGAGTTTTGTCCCATTTTAAGACTTTTCTTGCCCCAGTCATTAAGTGAATCACTCAGTCATTAAGCAAATCTGGCTTCCTCCATTGGCTTTGCTTTTGGAGGCTATCTGAGATGGTTATGAATGGCGATCTCACATGACCCTGGGACATTGCAATGATCATAAATGTATGCCAGTTCCAAGCGTCCAAAATTTGATCACGTGACCACTTCGAAGCTATGAAAAATAGTCCTAGGTTACTCTTTTTCAGTGCCATTGTAACTTCAAATAGTCACTAAACAAATGGTTGTAAGTTGATAACTCCTTGTGTGAATCTCCCTTCAAATGGAGTTATTTTTGAAAGTCCAATACTTATTTCATTGACCATTTTTTTAAAAAATAGCTTTTTATATAGAGCCTTTTATATAGAGTCAAAAATAAGCCAATGGGGTGGAAAGACTGAAATTATTTTTGAACAAAGCTTGAAGTTCACGCCACCTTTAACTTATAACTTATTCCATCATGATTATTTTTAACCTGGCCCCAATTGTATTTAAATAAGGTTTTTATGCCCTTATTTTTAGATTAGATTAACAGAGTTGGAAGGGATCTTGTAAGTCATCTAGTCTAGCCCCTGTTCAAGCAGGAGACCTGACACCATTTTTGACAGATGGCATTCCAAGTCTCTTCTTGAAAGCTTCCAGCGATGAAGCTCCCACAACTTCTGAAGGCAACTTCAGAAGCTTCCATTGGTTGATTGTTCTCACTGTCACTCCTTATTTCCAGGTTAAATCTCTCCTTGTTCAGTTTCCATTCATTATTCCTTGTCTGGCCTTCGGGTGCTTTGGAAAATAGCTTGACCCCTTCCTCCTTGTGGCAGTCCCTTAAACAAATTGGCCTTTTAAATCAGCCAGCATCATTCTGTGAGTGAGATGGACAATATCTAAATTTGATATATAAAAAATAAATAATCATGACATGTGTGTTTCCACCCCCCTCTCTTTTTTGTTCTGTCCAATCTTCAATAGGAATATTTTCTCCTCATGCACTTGGACAAGCAATGCAACCTGAAACTGACAATTGTATTGTTAGAGAAGACAGGTTGATACATTGCTTTCACGTCTTTGTTCATCACGCTGGAGAATGAGGAGGTCCAGAATGATCTATGCTATCACTAGCCAGCAGCGTCCTTCTGCTTTTGACATAGGACGAATAGGGAAGTCTATACAAAAAATAATAATAAATAAATAAAATAAAATGAACACAAACCTTGTACTGAAGGCAACAATGTTCAGAAAACCTTTCACGTACCCTGGATAATCAATTGTTGATTTGAAAGCTGCCTGACTCCAAAACAGCAGGATTTCTGTATGAAATGTCACACTTGGGGAACAATAACTAAATTTTATTTCTGTTTGGTAGGATGTGCATACAGGTAGTCCTCAATTTACGACCGTAATGGAGCCTTCCATACAAAGCAGGTAATCATGTGACCGACCTGATTTTATAAACATGATTGTGAAGCAAATATGGCAGCTGTAAGAGAGCCCATTGCTCGTTATAGGATGCTTTTGCTGAAAATCAAAAACCAAACATTGGTTTTTGACAAAAGCATCGTAAACAGAGGTTTTATACAGTAGGTTTTGACCGGTTCTGCAGAACCGGTAGCGAAAATTTTGAGTAGTTCGCAGAACCGGCAAATATGGCCCTGTCCCCATCTGTTCTCCGCCTCCTGAGTCCCAGCTGATAGGCTGGGTCTTCTTTGGTTGCCCTGCACAGGAGAATGGAGCTGAAAAGTAGTTCAGTGGGGTGGGGAGGGAATGGGGATTTTGCAGTATTCTTCCCCTGACACGCCCACCAAGCCACACCCACAGAACCAGTGGTAAACATTTTTGAATCCCACCACTGATTGTAAATTGCAATCATGTGAGTGTAGGATGCTGCAAATGATTGTAAATGTGGATTGGTCCCCAAATGATTGAAATTCAGGCTGTGGGTGGGTGAATGGGGGAAGACAGCTATCATAACTTTGGAATTGGATGATAAGTACTTGGGTTTTTTTTTGGGGGGGGGGAGATGTTACTAAGTCATCTCAAAGGAGTTTTCTCAAAGGCAACTGGGCTTTCTTGTTGTTGTTTTTTCCTTGAAAATGTTTCGCTTCTCATCCAAGAAGCTTGTTCAGTCAGAACTGAGGAAGGTTCTTGAATGAGAAGCAAAATGTTTTCAAGGGGAAAAAAAAACACAAGACAGTCTGGTTGCCTTTGGGAAAGCAAGTTTGGGACAACCATGACCTGGACGATTGGGAATCTACATAGATATTAAATCACCGGTTGTAAGTTAAGGAGTATCTATACCACTTGCAGTTTTGCAGGGCTCTCTATCATCTTTTTCTATCCATAAATTGCTTTTTTTTTTTTCTAGGTTGAAAACCCCACAAATTCTCTCTCATCAACTATTCTGGTGCCTTAGCAAAAGCCCACTTCATGTTCTTTGATGCATAGATAAAAAGTGGAGTTTCAAGCAAGTAAGAAACATCTATTTATTTATTTATTTATTTATTTTATTAAACTTTTATACCGCTCCCTCTCCCAAAAAGGGACTCGGGGCGGTGTACAGCCTACTAAAAACACATAATAAATACTCAATAAATACAATTTAAAATAAATTAAACCAAATTGATCCGGCTGTCTAACCCAAAAATAGAGTTACAAATTAAAAACTAATAAAACCCCGATTAAAATTAAGTTAAAAAACTAAGATACAGTTACTGGGCCAGGCCAGCCTGTTGAAAAAATAGGGTTTTCACTGCGCGCCGGAAGGTCAGAATATCCGTCATAGCCCGTATCTCCGGGGGGAGATCATTCCAAAGGGAGGGGGCTCCCACAGAGAAAGCCCGAATCCCCGGGGCCGTCAACCGACAACGGCCGGGCGGCGGTACCCCGAGGAGGGCAACCCTGTGGGAGCGTACTGGGCGGCGGGAGGTTGATGATGGCAGCAGGCGGTCCCGTAAGTACCCAGGTCCCGAGCCATGGAGCACTTTAAATACTGTCAGTACCACCTTGAATCGAATCCGGAAGGCCACAGGAAGCCAGTGCAGCCTGCGGAGAAGCGGTGTAACGTGGGAGCTCCGAGGAGCACCCACGATCACCCGCGCGGCTGCATTCTGGACCAGCTGCAGCCTCCGGAGACTCTTCAAGGGGAGCCCCATGTAGAGAGCATTGCAATAATCCAGGCGGGAGATGACGAGGGCGGAAGTGACTGTGCGAAGTGCGAAGTGCGCCCAGATCCAGAAAGGGCCGCAACTGGTAAATCAGACGAATCTGATAGAAAGCCCCCCTGGCGACGGCTGCAATATGTTCTTCTAAAGACAGCCGTACGTCCAGGAGGACACCCAAGTTGCGCGCCCTTTCCACGGGGGTCAAGACCTCTCCCCCCACGGCCAGCGAAGGAACCAGCTGGCTGTATCTGGGCGCAGGAAACCACAGCCACTCGGTTTTGGTCGGGTTGAGACGAAGCCTGTTACGACCCATCCAACTCCGCACGGCCTCCAGGCATCGGGACATCACTTCGACGGCTTCGTTGGGGTGGCCCGGGGTGGAGATGTACAGCTGAGTATCGTCAGCGTACTGATGGAACTCCACCCCGAAGCCACGGATGACCTCACCCAGCGGCTTTACATAAATGTTGAACAGCAGGGGCGAGAGCACCGACCCCTGAGGCACCCCACATCGTAGGGGCCTCGGGGCCGATCTCTGCCCCCCCGTCAACACAAATTGCGAGCGGTCGGAGAGGAAGGAGGCGAACCACCGCAACACGGTGCCTCCCACCCCCAACCCCTCCAACCGCTGCAATAGGATACTGTGGTCGACAGTATCAAAAGCCGCTGAGAGATCTAACAGGACCAGGAAAGAGGAACAACCCCTGTCCCGGGCCCTCCAGAGGTCATCCACCAACGCGACCAACGCCGTCTCCGTGCTGTGCCCGGGCCTGAAGCCCGATTGGAGGGGGTCAAGATAACTCGCTTCATCCAGGTACTGCGGGAACTGACGTGCCACCACATTCTCAACAACCTTCGCAACAAAGCGAAGGTTGGAGACAGGACAATAGTTAGATAACAATGCTGGGTCCAGGGACGGTTTCTTGAGGAGGGGCCGCACCACCGCCTCTTTCAAGGCGGCAGGTAACAGCCCCTCTCTCAAGGAAGCGTTTATAATACCCTGGAACCAGCCTCGTGTCACCTCCCGAGTGGCCAAAACCAGCCAGGAGGGGCACGGGTCCAGCAAACAGGTGGTGGCATTCAGTCCCCCCAGTATCCTGTCCACGTCCTCCACAGTAACAGGATCGAACTCAACCCAATTGACCGCACCGATATCCACCCCCGCCCCCCGCCCGGAGATGCCCAGTCGGAGTCCAGCTCGTCCCGGATCTGAGCGATTTTGTCCTGCAGAAACCTAGAAAACTCCTCAGCCCGTCCCTGCAAGGGGTCCTCCCGTGCTCCTACCTCCAGTAGAGAGCGGGTCACCCTAAACAGGGCGGCTGGGCGGTTTTCCGCGGACGCAATAAGGGTGGAGAGGTAAGATCTCCTCGCCATCCTTATTGCCACTAAATACGTCTTAATATAAGATCGTAATAGTGTTCGGTCGGACCCAGAGCGGCTGGCCCTCCAACTGCTCTCTAGGCGTCTTTTCCGACGCTTCATCTCCCTTAGCTCCTCAGAAAACCAAGGAGCCACTTGGGATCGGCATCGGGTCAGAGGCCGCAAGGGCACGACTCGGTCGAGGGCCCCAGCAGCCACCCTATCCCAGGTGGCGACCAAGCCCTCAACCGAGTCGTGTGTGTGAGCTTCGGGAAATGGCCCAAGCTCCGTCAGGAACCTATCAGGATCCATCAGGCGCCTGGGGCGGTACCATTTTAATGGTCCCGCCTCCCTGCGGTCAGGGGGTGCGGAACGGAAGTCGAGCTTCAGGAGCGAGTGATCCGACCATGACAGGGGTTCTATGACTATATCCCCCATACCCAGATCTATCTTGTGTATATCCTCCATGCAACCAGAAATCCCAGCCTCTCTTAGTCCCCTTTGAGTTTGGGAACTACATTCTCAGGTTCTTCTACTCAGAATGCTTGAAATCAATGTAGATTCTCTATTAGGGCTAAGCTAGAGTTACAATTCATTTGATAGAGCAGGTAGTCCTCAATTTACGACCAGAATTGAGCCCAAAATTTCTGTTGCTCAAGTGGGACATTTGTTATGTGAATTTTGTCCCATTTTAGACCTTTCTTGCCACATTTGTGAAGTGAATCCCTGTGGTTGTTAATTCTACCATCTGCAAGTTTTTCATTTTCATTTTCTTCTCTCCCCCCCCCCCCATAATTTTGACAACTCACTCGAGCAGTTCTGTTCCACGTCTTTTTATTACTAGGATTGTATGTGATGAGACGTGAAGCATTTTCTTCATTAAATGCACAATCAGGTAAAAATGAACGTTCCCCCCCCCCTTTCTTTTTCTTCCTCATGACAGTAAATCTGAAATCTTGCATCTTCGCGTAGGGCTATGTAGAAAATGCAAAGCTATGCGTTAAAGGATTAATTTCCACAAACCTTTAAATTGGGGCTTAATTTGAAAACTAATTCAGGTCCATAATTGGCTTTCTGTTCAAATCACTGAGGCTAAAAGATTTAAATTCTTAATATCCAGATGACTTTCAAGTATTTCGCCCCCATCTGTGCATTAGTCCGCAGTTTTAATCTCTCAGGGGGATCTCTGCTGGCAGAGAAATTAAATAAATAAATAAGCAGCAGGAGAACTAATAGAATAATCAACTTTTGGGGTCCCTCCCTCCCCCCTTTCAAATCCCTGGTATTCTGCAGAATATTTATTTTTTATGAGATTTCTCCTGTTTAATGTGCGACGTGTAGGTCTCACTCCCGGCTATTTAATTTTTTAAAAGGGACATCAATAAATGGAACTGTACCAGGGTGGAGAAGAGCTAACACAGTCAGAGAAGGCTGGGGATTTTAATTACAACATTCTTCACTTCAGCAATAACCATAGCGTAGCTTGTCTGCTTTGGAGGTGTGCCCTTAGTACTTAAAAAGCTTTTCGCAACACCGTTTTTCAAAAGAAGGAAAAGAGAGTTGGCTGGAGTTAATTTCTCAAGTTCATGCTGTCCAAAAGTATCTGCTAAAAGGAGTTCTATTTCTCAGCCAGGTTTTGAAAAGAACCAAGACTAGAAATCCATTCCTTCGGTTCTTTATAGGATTCAGCCCAGAGTACAATAAAAGAAAAACACAACAGGTAATCCTCTACTTACAACCATTTGTTTAGTGACTGTTCAAAGTTACAACGGCGCTGAAAAAGTGACTTATGATCAGTTTTCATCTTCATGAGTGTTGCAGCATCCCCATGGCCTTTGAGAGCAATGAAATTTCATTTTAAGGTATGTCGATTGGTGTACAAGTGTGAGGCAACAGTATGCGGCAGCAGACAAAAAAGCCAATGCAATCCTAAATTGCATTAATAAAGGGACACAATCAAGATCAAGTGAGGTACTAATACCACTCTATAAAGCCTTAGTAAAACCACACCTAGAATATTAGGTGTGTACCTAGAATCCCCCAAGGCAGTGTTCTAGGACCAACTCTTTTCATACTCTACATGAATGACCCCAGTGATCATATCAAGAGCAACTGCGTTCTCTTCGCTGATGATGTAAAGCTATTCAATACCACAGACAATACCGCTACCCTCCAAAAAGACCTTGACTATGTATCAGAATGGTCAAACAAATGGCAACTTCAAATCTCAACAAATAAATGCTCTGTCCTACATATTGGCAAAAAAAAAAAATCAGAAAATAAAATACAAACTGAATAGTCAAGACCTTGTTGATGATCCAAACTCTTTCAAGGATCTTGGAGTACTCATCTCTAATGATCTAAGTGCTAGAGCCCACTGTAACTACATAGCCAAAAAGGCGTTAAGAGTTGTTAACCTAATCTTACGTAGCTTTTTCTCTGGTAATATTACACTAATAACTAGAGCATACAAAACATTTGCTAGACCAATAGTTGAATACAGCTCATCAGTCTGGAATCCACATTACATATCTGATATTAGCACAGTTGTGAAAGTCCAGAAATATTTCACAAGAAGAGTTCTCCACTCCTCTACTTGTTACAGAATACCTTATGCTACCAGACTTGAAATTCTAGATCTAGAAAATCTAGAACTACTCTGCCTTCGGTCCAATCTAAGTATAGTATATAAAACCATACATTGCAATGTCCTACCTGTCAATGAATACTTCAGCTTCAACCATAACAACACAAGAGCAAACAATAGATACAAACTCAAGGTTAATCGCACCAAACTTGATTGCAGGAAATACAACTTCAGCAACAGAGTGGTCAATGTCTGGAATACTCTACCTGACTCTGTGGTTTCTTCCCCAAACCCCAAAAACTTTAACCTTAGGCTGTCTACTATTGACCTCACCCCTTTCCTAAGAGGTCTGTAGGGGGCGTGCATAAGAGCACCAATGTGCCTACCGTCTCTGTCCTATTGTTTCTTTTATATTTTATTTTTCTTATATGTATCCATGTATTCATAACTTAAGTTTTACTTATACCTATTATCTTGTAAGCAATTAACAAACCAAATGAATGAATGAATGAATGAATGAATGAATGAATGAATGAATGAATAAATAAATAAATAAATAAATAAATAAATAAATAAATAAATACTGCATCCAGTTTTGTTCACCACACTATAAAAAAAGATGTTGAGACTAGAAAAAGTGCAGAGAAGAGCAACCAGGACAATTAGGAGGCTGGGGACTAAAACAGATGATGAACTGGGCATGGCTGGTCCAGTGAAGAAAAGGACTGAACAATTTTCATCAATGATTCATATAATGTCTAATGTGGAAATATGCTGAATCCAGTTGTCAAAGGTCTAAGTTTACCCTATTTCTTGAGGCTGGGTAGATGTTTCACTTGATACTTTTCTACTATTTTTTCTCCAAATGGGTTTTATTTGCAATTTTTTTTGGTGCCTTTGAGTAGGTGTTAATTCCTGGCTAAACCTGAACAAGTCCCTCCAGGGTTTTTTTGACAAGATTTTGGAAGTGATTTGCTTTGGTCTCCTTGCCTTCAGAAATCGCGAGTGCTCCATCACTGGAGATTTTTAACAAGAGACTAGACAGGGGGCTGGATTAGAAGACCTCCAAGGTCCCTTCTAGTTCTATTCTATTCTATTCTATTCTATTCTATTCTATTCTATTCTATTCTATTCTATTCTATTCTATTCTACTCTACTCTACTCTTGGGGCTGAGTGACAGTGACTGGCCCAAGGTCACTTAGTTGGCTTTGTGCTTGATGTGGGATTAGAACTCACAGTCTCCTAGTTTATAGCCTAATGCTTTAATTACTACAACAGACTGGATTTTGTTTACACCAAGATCCAGTTTGTTGTAGTAATTAAAACATCGGCTTACGAAACGTCTATGTAGTTTCTCAGTCATCCAGGTCACAGTTGTCCGAAAAGTGCTATTCAAAAGGCAACTAGACTTTCTTGTTTTTTTTCCTTGAAAATGTTTTGCTTCTCATCCAAGAAGCTTCTTCAGTTCTTCTGAAGGACTAAAGAAGCTTCTTGGATGAGAAGTGAAACGTTTTCAAGGAAAAAAACAAAGGAAGTCCAGTTGCCTTTTGAAAAAGCACTTTTGGGACCTTGGCCCTACTACAAAATGGAACTTCTCAGATAGAACTTTTCCAACCAATTATTCCAAGTTTTTTTTTCCCTCTTGCATATATCTGCATATTACCTTGATTAACCTTAAGAAGATACACTGTGCCATAAATATTCAGGCTATTTATTTGCACTAATTATGCTAGGGTTTACCAATAAACCAAAAGATTGAAGCTGGAGCTATTTCTGCATTTAATTTATGTTCAACTGCTTCCATTATATACAACTGGAATAAATCATCATGTCGTTATTAATATTAGGTGACCATCTTTTCTTACCCAAAACTCTTTAAAGGTCTTTCTAAACCACACAGCTTTTGTATGATAATTAATTCTGAAGAGGGCATTAAAAGACACCTTGAAAATCCACCATCTGTCTTGCATATTACATACTGTACATTCCAAACCAAGTATTCCTATACATCTGTTCCACTTATTTTGGCATAATTGTCTCATACTCTTTTCCTTCTCTTAATATATGATGCCACCGTTCTTCCCCGTAACCCTAATTTTTAGATTCTGATGGTTAAAGTTGAAATCTTCAGTTCAGTAATTACATCCACATTTAACTAATTAATAGCACTAACAATAGCACTTAAGACTTATTCTGCTTCATAGTGCTTTACAGCTCTCTCTAAACGGTTTAAGAGTCAGCCTATTGCCCTCAACAGTCTGAGTCCTCATGTAACTGACCTTGGAAGGATGGAACGCTGAGTCAATTTTGAGCTGGTAAGAATCAAACTGCTGGCAGTCAGCAGAATTAGCTTGCAATATTGCATTATAACCACTGCATGGCTCTCTATAATGAATTCTTATAATTTGTTGTTGTTAGTTGCGAAGTCATTCCCAACCCATCGTGACCCCATGGACAATGTTCCTCCAGGCCTTCCTGTCCTCTACCATCCTCTGGAGTCCACTTAAGCTCACACCTACTGCTTCAGTGACTCCAAACAGCCACCTCATTCTCTGTCGTCCCCTTCTTCTATCATCTCCTTAATCTTTCTCCAGCTCTTCCTTCTCATTAGGTGGCCAAAGCATTTGAATTCTTATAACATCTCCATGAAATAGGCTGGACCCAGAGAGTGATTGGACCAGTCAAATTCTTTGTTATTGTTGAGCTTCCATGGCTGAAGATAACTTTGAAATAAGATTTCCTGCTTCCAATTCAAACCCAAGTCATTACTTCACACTGAAAAAAAAAATTATAGCAGTACTTATAAAAGTGTTGGGGGGTGGTGGAAATCTACATTCTTTGCAGAAACAATTCAAAAACCACTCCCTGTTTTCTTCTACATTTTGGGACAATTCAGGCAATGATTCTTCTATTTCTACTTCGTTATTCTGCTGCTAATCAATAGTGTGCTACTTATTCCAGTTCATACAGAGCATGAAAAAGCCCTCTTTTCGTAAACAAGCAGGGAATTATTTTATATAGTGGTAAGTTACTTACCTATTACCTTAAAATGGGGATGATTCAACAGCAATAAAATGCTCACTGAATGTTGGACTCTCAGAGAATATTTAATAAGGTTTGGTTATTTATTTATTTATCAAATTTAAATGGTTATGATCCCTCTACTGTTGAAGCTGTGCAAACAAATCCAAGCCCCCTTTATTTACATGTGCATGTAAAAAAGAGGACAGACTTTTTTATTTCTTTATATTTTTTAACAAAGGGGGACAGACTTTTCACAGTTGTGACTATCATCTCAATCACTTTGAAGCCTCCCACCGGGACACCCAACTATAGACTTTGGGAATGAGGTGGAAGTGTGGCTAATCGAATCATTGTACTATAATGAAAAGTGAAATTAAGGCCCCATTTATAGAAATGGTCCATCACAGTGATGGCGACCCTTCTAAGCACCGACTGCCCAAAGTGCATGGGCACACATATGTCCAATCTGCAAGGCGTGCGGGGGCATGAGTGCACATCCACACATGCGCTGCAGAGAGACCCGAAAGCCAGCTGGCTGGCGGGAGGTGCATGTGCCTGGCATGGCAAGGACCCGAAATCCAGCTGGCCAGCGGGAGGCGGGGCATTCCCACACCGGCAGCTCTGCAAGAGGTGAAATCTTTTTCTTTTGTGAGCTTCTGTTTCATTGTTTGAATGACAGAGAGAAATGCCATGGAGAAACATGGTAGAGCTGAACTGGGGTGACAGCATATCTGCCCACAGAGAGGGCTCTGTGTGGCACCTCTGGCATTCCTGCCATAGGTTCGCCACCTCTGGTCTGTCTGTCTGTCTGTCATCTATCTATCTATCTATCTATCTATCTATCTATCTATCTATCTATCTATCTATTTATCATCTATCTATCTATCTATCTATCTATCTATCTATCTATCTATCTATCTATCTATCTATCTATCTATCTATCTATCTATTTATCTATTTATCTATCTATCAGTATCAATCATCTATCTATCTATCTATCTATCTATCTATCTATCTATCTATCTATCTATCTATCTATCTATCTATCTATCTATCTATCTATCAATCATCTTTATCCCACCTTTATTATTTTTATAAACAACTCAAGATGGCAAACATTCTTAATACTTCTTCCTCCTATTTTCCCCACAACTGCCACCCTGTGTGGTAGGTTCGGTTGAGAGAGAGTGATTGGCCCACAGTCATCTAGCTGGCTTTCACGCCTAAGGCGGGACTAGAACTCACAGTCTCTTGGTAATTGGCCAAAAGTAATCCAGCTAGCTTTGATGCCTAAGGCGGGACTAGAACTCACAGCCTTTTGGTGATTGGCCCAAAATTGCACAGCCAGCTTCCATGCCTAAGGTGGAACTAAAACTCACCGTCCCCTGGTATCTAGCCTAGTGCCTTAATCATTAGACCAAAGTATTGATATGCATTCTTTGTCAACAATTGAATGAAGGTTTGTTTGGGACCAAGCAGTATGTAGTATGTTCAAATACTTTAGGGTTTTTTCTCCTTAAAATGAGAATGCATCTTTAAAATGTAATATTCCAATCCTTCCCTTCACTTTATTATTATGAATATTAATTTTGATATAGCAATAGCCCTTAGACTTATATACCGCTTCCCAGTGCTTTATAACCCTCTCTAAGTGGTTTACAGAGTCAGCATATTGCCCCATATATATCATTGATAGAGTAAATGCATTTTTTCCCGTGGTAAATTGTCATGTTGTCATTTAGATTGATATAATAAAATAAAACACATCAAATGATCAGTGGGACTGAAGTGGCTACCTATTTTCAAAGGGCTACTTTGTTGACATTGGGTACTGGGAAGAAGAAAGTGGATTCCTGAGTTTTATTTCCTTTTAGAAGGAAACCAAAAGGAAATAAAAGAGGTGGCATTCAGCAGGTTCTGACCAGTTCTGGAAAACCGGTAGTGGAACTTTTGAGTAGTTCGGAGAACTGGCAAATATCACCTCTGACTGGCCCCGCCAACCCCATCTATTCTCTGCCTCCCAAGTCCCAGCTGATCAGCTGAGTCTTTTTTTTGTTGCCCTGCAGAGGAGAATAGAGCAGGAAAGCAGGTTAGTAGAGTAGGGAGGGAATGGGGATTTTGCAATATCCTTCCCCTGCCACGGCCACCAAACCACACCCATAGAACCTGTAGTAAAATGTTTTGAATCCCACCACTGCTATGAAGCTAGGAGAGAGAGAGAGAGAGAAACAAAATCTTTATTGAATAAGATTCTTGCAAGAATCAGTGGCAATGTTCAAATGCAGCTTTGCAGATGTTTGCTTACTTTATTTATTTATTTATTTAGGAAAGTGAGCTGTCTTCTTCAAAGAAGCAAAGTTCAAAGAAGCAGAACATTATTGGAGGCAAATAAAACATGGCCTTTTAAGATATACTTTCAATCAACTGCAGCGCATTAAATCAAAACCACCCAGAAAAAAAAGAGATGCTGACTCAGAAGGTGTGTGTTTTAAAAATGACTCACGTCTCTTCATGTCCTGCACTTGTAAGCTCAGCAAAGAACCACCGCATTTTATACATTTTTAAAACAAGAAGCACTAAAAGCTTCATCTGCATAAGTGTACAAGAAGTTTATTAGAAGTTGTTAGGGAGAATTTATCTCTTGGTGTTTTTAAATGGAAGGGGAGGTTCTTTTTAATGCAAGTATGGGATGTGATATACAATCGGTGTGATAGAACTTTGGTTTTATTTCTTAAGAATTCCCTTCTTTTTAGTGGAATAATGTATTGCTTGGCATCATAAAATCTCTCTCTCTCTCTCTCTCCCTTCCCCCTTCCCTCCCTCTCTACCTCCCTCCCCCCCTCACACACACACACACACAAACACACACACATACTAAATGCAACCACAAGAGCCCATTTTGCTGTGGTTAAAAGTACTGGACTAGACCCCAAGAGACCCTGAGTTCTAGTCCTGCCTTAGACCCAAAGCCAATTGTGTGACTTTGTGTTAATCCTTGTCTCCTTGCCCTAGGAAGAAGGCAACCACAAACCACTTCTAAAATGTTTCCTAGAAGGACCTGGACTTAGAACAAGCTGGAGCTCGGAGTCAAGACTGACTTGACGACATAATACAAAATAAATGCAATTATGCTATACGTAGATCTTCCCTTTCTTAAATTTCATTGGATCTGTGGTTGATCTCCATTCCATACATAAAGTCCTACTGCAGTCAAATTTTGAAACTTGCCCTGCTGTGGCAGGCATATTTTCCTTCCTTAGCTTGCCACAGACTATGGGGGTTGGATGGGGGAGGGAAGAGATTTGGAATGTCAACCCAGAAAACAACAAGAAACCATCCTGTGGGAACCAAGGTCATCTCAACAGATGTTTGGCAAGGACCTGAAGGAGTTGCCATAGTGACACCAGAACACCTAATTGGACAGTGTTACCTAGTCGAAGGAAGAGAGGAAAGAATTCATTCTATAATTAGGTGAAAACTGTGAGAACTAGTTAGAGTTGCTTCACGCGTGCCAAAATAGTGTTTTCAATAAAGTTAGGCTTAAAGGATTATGATCATCTCGATTTTCTGGCTTGGTTGGGTTCGACTGTCAGAACCTTGGCAACAACTGCATCCTGTCAGTGGCCCATCTAGTTGAATGTTTGGATTTTCTTAGTGAATCAACCAAATGCATTTTTGGGTGTTCGCAAATGAGAATGGAAGCCCTCTTCTGCTTGTCTTCCTCAAGAGCTGCCCGCACACGATCGCTGTGTCGTGTCTGCTGAGGAAATCAAAGGCAAAATGGCACTTATGGCAGCTCGATGGAACCCACACCTTTAGTGCACATGTCAATGTCATACATACAGAGAAAAAGGCAAGGCCTTGAGCACCCAGCTACAACCATAATCTTGCCATGTTTGACCCCAATCCATAGGTACTGAGATTCTGAAGGGACTAGAAAGCCATCAAGAAGTGTTAATATCACTTCTGAAGTGTTAATACCACTTTATAATGCCTTCGTAATGCCACACTTGGAATACTGCATCCAGTTTTGGTCACCACGATGTAAAAAAAGATGTGGAGACTCTACAACAATGATGGCTAACCTTTTCAGCACTGAGTGCCCAAAGTGCCGCCGTGTGTATGCGCCCTGTCCTCTGTGCATACGCACTCCCATGCATGCATGTGAATTTCCCCCACATGCACCCTACCCCCTGCATTTGCCCACCCCCACACACATGCGTGGCAGGGATCCAAAGACCAGCTGGTCAGTGGGAGGTGTGCACACATGTGCAACAGAGATGAGCTGGGGCGATGGCTCACATGCCCACAGAGAGGGCTCTGTGTGCCACTTGTGGCACGCATGCCATAGGTTATCCATCACAGCACTAGAAAGAGTGCAGAGAAGAGTTACAAAGATGATGAGGGGACTGGAGGCTAAAACATATAAAGAATGGTTGCTGGAACTGGGTATGTCTAGTTTGATGAAAAGAAGGACTAGGGGAGCCATGATAGCAGTGTTCCAAGATCTCAGGGGCTGCCACTAAAGAATAGGAAGTCAAGTTATTCTCCAAAGCTCCTGACAAGAAGCAATGAGTGGAAACTAATCCAGGAGAGAAGCAACTTAGAACTAAGGAGAAATTTCCTGACAGTGAGAACAATAAATCAGTGGAACAATTTGCCTCCAGAAGTTGTAAATGCTCCATCACTGGAGGTTTTTAAGAGGAGATTGGATAACCGCTTGTCTGAAATGGTATATGGTTTCCTGCTTAAGCAGGGGGTTGGACTAGAAGACCTCCAAGGTCCCTTCCAACTGTTTATTCTATTCTATTCTATTCTATTCTATTCTACTCTACTCTATGAATAGTAACTTTGAATTACTTGATCCTACATGACTTTCCCACCCATTCATTCAAAACCTTCTCAATAAGTGGCCATCATCATATCTGATGACACTGATTGCTATTTTTTAATAATTATGGGCAAGGATGGGATTCAATTTTTTTAACAACCGGTTCTTTGGGCATGGCTTAGGTGGTGGGCATGGTCATGTTATTGGCTGGGTGTGGCCAACTCAACATCACTCACATCGAGGCACGCATCTCCTTGCCTTGCCTCTTGTGACTTGGGGATGCTGCAACAGTCATAAGTGTGAAAAATGGTCATAAGTCACTTTTTTCAATGCCATTGTAACTTTGAATGATCACTCCACACAAGCAAAGTACCAGCAAAGGAGGGGAAAAAACTCCAGAGAAGTTCCTGAGACAGGAAGTCTAGTCCTGCCAAGAATGTAATAAGGGTTAATGGAGAGGCAGTTTCTGTAAGCAACCCCAGAATGATTCCTTCCTGCCTTCCTTATAGGATTAGGCCAGTAATTTCTTCTAACAACCGATTCTCCGAACTGCTTAGAATGTTATCAACCCGTTCTAGTGAATAGGTGCGAACTGGTAGAATTCCACCCCTGATTATGGGTCATGTAAACCAGTGGTCCAAAACCTTTTTGGCTCCATGAAGCAGCAGCAGCGGCAGCATCAAAAGGGAGAAGGGATGGTTTCACACCCACAACCTAGGTCCCACACACACATGCAAATGAAGCTTTGTAAGCTCACCTGCTGCTTGTGTGATCAGGTTCCTAACGTGCCACAGACTGATATAAAGAAATGCTTCCTTTGATTGATTTTGAATGTTCCACAGAATACATAAAATTGGCATTGGACATCTAATTCCATTTGACGTGTTGCTTCAAAATTTGATATACCCTGACAGTTGGGATCTGACAGCCTGGAGAGCTGATGAACCATCACAGGAAACATTTAAAAGCCTTTAACATTCAACTTGCAGAAGCAATTAGAACGTTTTGTATTTATTTCATTTATTCTTCTAATGAGCTAATGATGTGATTCCCTTCAGTTGATTTGATTATTTCAGATATTTCTGGGAGGAGATAAGGAAATAAACATGCCAGTTCAGGAAAGTAATTGGAATAATTTCTTCCTGATGGACTTACAAAAGGCTTGCTAAAGGTTTGAAGAAATTTAAGACAAGGGATAACCATTGTTGGAATGAATTAAAGGACAAACGTCCTCTATGTAAAAAGAAGGAATATAAAGTTGACTTATTTGATCAGGGCTAAAATGGAATATGTTGTTACTTGTGGGGGAGGTTCTTTTCTGGATTTGCTGATGTTTGAACTAGGAAAGATGTGTGTTGGATTTGCTTACAGTTAAGAGTTAAGATATGGAATGATGACTTTGTTAATGAGTGTGATTATTTTAGGATTCTCTTTGGACTTTTGATGAGAATTGGATTGCTTGTTGTATTTTCCTTTAGTTAAGAGTTGAGATATGGGATGAAGAGTTTTATATTTGTTAACAAAAAGGGGGTGACATTTAGAATTGTTTACACTTTCAAAGGGTGGGATGTCCTTTTCTAAGCTTTTTTCCCCTTTTTTCTTTCTCTTATTTCTTTCTTTTTTACACCTTTGATTCTCTTTTTTTCTTTAATTTGTTATTTTCTTTTATTATTGCCCTTAACACTTTTAATAAAAATATTATTAAAAATAAATTAAAAGGACGAAAGGGCAAAGAAAACCTGGCTGCTTTAACTAGGAGAATAAACATTTTCTAGTCAAAAGAATCCAATTCTGATTTAATAGCTTAAAAGATTTATGTGGATTTTCAACAAGAAGGGACTGCATTTTAGTCTATCAATCATTCTAATGAGCACAGTGAATTGAACATTTGTAACTCTTTCCCTGTATTGATTTGTTTCACAATAAGATGTGGGATATCTCATTTGCCATGGAAGTGTCAAGACAGCTTATTTCAGATGATGTGAACCTACATGCTTGGTGAATAACAATAGCACTTAGACTTATATACCACTTCACAGTGCTTTACAGTCCTCTCTAAGCAATTTACAGAATCAGCCTACAGCCCCCAACAATCTAGGTCCTTACTTTACCAACATCGGAAGGATGGAAAGCTGAATCAACCTTGAGCTGGAGAGAATTGAACTGCTGGCAGTTGGCAAAATCAGCCAGCAATACTGCATTCTAACCATTACGTCATCATGGCTGTTGAATTTTGATAGAATGGTTAGACTGGGGAGTGGACATAGGATGACAGAATCTGCTCTCCACCAAGAGTTGTCTTGATGGCAAGACAGGTGGTGCATAATTAATTAATTAATTACATTTGAAAATAATGCTGCCTTTCCTCCAAGTATCTCAAGGGAGGGAAGGGATCTCCCTTCATTTTATCCTCATGATGACAACTCTATGAAATCAGTTGAAAGTCCTCCAGCCATTTCCCACAATAGAGAAGGAATGTGACCTTCAATCTCTCTAGTCCCATCACTCTAACTAGTGCATGATAGTACGTATCTATCTGAGCTCTTACTTTTGATTAGGCACATTTGGCCTCATGCTAAAAATAGCTGGCCCTTGATAAAATAGCTGGTTCAGGTCCTGATGTATAAAATAAATACAATCATTGCAAAGCTTAATATGAATGCTGTCCAATCCTCCCTTTCCTCCTTCTCCATGTTCCTCCTCCTTCATCATCATGTCATTTCCTAATATATCTGGAAGCAGATCCTTTGTAGCTTATACTTTAACTGCTACTGTCAGCCCTTCAAGGTAGACAAATCACGCATGCTTAATACTGTTTTATTATGAAGCTATAGCATTGGACTGCAAACTGGTAAGTCTTAGAGGAGATCAACCCTGACTGCTCTTTAGAAGGCCAGATCCTGAAGATGAAACTCAAAGACTTTGGCCACCTCATGAGAAGGAAGGACTCCCTGGAGAAGAGCTTAATGCTGGGAACAGTGGAGGGCAAAAGAAGAAGAAGGGGACGACAGAGAATGAAGTGGCTGGATGGAGTCACTGAAGCAGTTGGCGTGAGCTTAAGTGGACTCTGGGGGATGGTAGAGGACAGGAAGGCCTGGAGGAACATTGTCCATGGGGTCGCGATGGATCGGACATGACTTCGCATCTAACAACAACAACATAGTAGTGTAATTTTCTAAATTGGAATATGCTTTCCCTTCCCTTTATTTTAATGAGAGGACCACAGAGGGCCTTGTCTAAAAGACGCTTACTTAGGTTACAATTCTAGGCCAGACCCAGATTTCTTTTATCTAACCATTGCCATGATTACAATTCTTCCTCCCGTTTCCTCTTCCCATTACAGCTATTTATTTTATGGGGAATATAGTCACTCTATACTGTATGAGATATACAGGGTTCAATAGGATGTATTTCTGGCTGTGTTCTCTTACCCATATTACATATGCGTAAGCATGAAACCTAGAAAGCCCTGCCAAATTTTATGGACAATGAAATCACCAATACAAGGCAGTAAGAAAGAAGTATTGGCCTTACAGTTTGGCCAATGGGAATGTGTGTTCCTTTTCAGAATAAAGCATACGGGGTGGGAAATTACAGTTTGAACAAGCATTTCCCACGGGAAAAAAAAGTGGCATTGTTATTACTAGCAACCAAGAAACAAAAGTTTTGAAGTAGGGCAAAAATTGAATGAGCCATGAAGAAACGGAAGGCTACCAACTTTATGTGTTAAAAATTCCTATTAAGTTCCCAGCTTCCCCAGTTTGAAAGGTCCCACAAACTGGGAAAGACCTTTGCCTGAAGACATTGTAGACAGAGTAAGTGTAAACTGTACTGAGACTAAAGACAATTGATTTGGATATATAGATATTATGGAGCTACAGATCCCAGCATCCCTCATCCTGGACCATATAGGATGCTGTTGCTGGAAGTTGTAGGAGACTCACATTTTCAATACAACCTGAAGTGGTATAAATGTATTCTGTTAGTGCCAATGGGTCAACCTCATGGTGAAGTGAAATGGTACAGAGTAAGTACAAAGCATTTGGTCTCAGGTACATATTTTGCAAAAATCTGAACAGCCTGCAAGATGTCAGTAAAGAGAATCCTCTTTGCTGCCCTCTAGTGGCTCAACTGAAATTGTTGCCTTTCCAATCTGATCGACCTCTTCATTTATTCAGGAAAATTTTTTAAGACTGGACTGAGATTTTATAGCATTTTTCCTGTGAAATGAAGTAATGTCTCTCTCTCTCATTTTTTTTTAATATTAATTATTATACAGGCTGTCAACACATGATCTTTATGGGTAATTAACTGCCTTATTTTATCAGAAAAAATTGATTTACCTGGCTAATTGCTGAAAATAATTGATTTATCTCAAGGCAGGTGGTTGTTTAGTCTAAAGATGATTAACTTAAGCATTTCTCTTTGCAGATATTTTTTAAAAAAGCAAATAGCCTCAGTAGATACAGAGTTCTGAAGTCTTCTGGATAATCAGGTTTTTATAACAATCTGATCATAAAGACCAACCTTTTAAACAAAATGTACAGTATTAATCTAAGACATATAATTATTATTTGGTAATGTATTTCTTTAACCATAAGAGAAAATTGCAAAGATTTGTTTATTAGAGATAAGGAATTAAAATAGAAAAGGAAATTGTTTTAAATGTTTTTTTTTTCTTCAGTGGAATAAAACTGAGAAGCAAAAATTATGCTACAATCTGCTTTCAACCGCAAAATATTGAAATAGTTACAAAAAGGGAGGGAGGGGGAAATCAATAATAGAAAATTAATGCAAGCGATTGGCAAAGTCCTCTAACTGCTTTCACACACAAGATTGTAAGAAACGGCACCAGTTTCAATCTGAACTTAACAATGAAGAAGAATCTGTGGAATACTCTAAAACATATGGAGACTCTAAAAAGAGTACAGAGAAGAGCAGAAAAGATGATTAGGGGGCTGGAGCCTAAAGCAAACAATGAATGGTTGCAGGAACTGGTTTTCTTTAACCTCTGTGTCCTCAGTTGTCCGACCCTGCTTGTAAACCATTTTGTATTGCTTTAAGGCCCTGCTTTGGCGCCTGAGTAGAAATGTCAGAAGTTCCCCATTGTCAATTAGGGAAGTGCTACTGCAACTTGGGCAAGATGTCCAGTTGTCAACACCATGTTACAAAAAGATGTTGAGTTTCTAGAACAGGGGTGTCAAACTCGATTTCATTGAGGGCTGCATCAGGGTTGTGTTTGATCTTGGGGGGCCAGGATGGGCATGGCTAGCTCGATATCACTTGTGTCGGGGCACCTGTGGTGGCCTAAGTGCTCTTCCAGCGAAAATGAGCTCCGTTTCATCTGCGATTGCCTCCTGCAATCCTCTGCCGGTGAAAATGGAGACGCACACAGCCCTCCCAAGTTCTGTTTCCAATGGCGGAGGCCCTGTAGGCCAGTCCTTCACTGTTTCCAGGGCGGCCCCGCAGGTCAGATCTAAGCATCCCTTGGGCCGGATCGGGCCCCCAGGCCTCGAGTTTGACACCCCTACTCTAGAAAGAGTGCAGAGAAGAGAAACAAATATGATTAGGGAACTGGAGGCTAAAACGTACAATGAAAATTTGTGGGAACTGGGTACATCTACTCTAACAAAGAAAAGGACTAGGGCTGACACGATAGCAATGTTCCAATATCTAAGGGGCTGTCATAGAGTGGGGGAGTCATCCTATTCTCCAAAGCACCTGGAGGCAGGAGAAGTAGTAATGGATGGAACTTATCAAAGAGAGATGCAAATTAGAATTAAGGAGAAATTTCCTGTCAGTAAGAACAATTAATCAGTGAATAGGCTTGCCTCCAGAAGTTGTGGGTACTCTGCTCTATCACTGGAGGTTTTTAAGAAGAGATTGGACAGCCATTTTTATGGAATGGTATAGCGTCTCCTATTTAAGCAGCGGGTTGAACTAGAAGACCTCCAAGGTCCCTTCCAACTCTATTATCCTCACCTCTAAGCAGTCCCCAACAGTGGTGGGATTCAATTTTTTTTACTACTGTTCTGTGGGCATGGCAGTAGAAGGCAACTTTAAAAACTCCAGTCAGAGGTGGTATTTTCTGGTTCTCCAAACTACTCAAAATTTCGCTACCGGTTCTCCAGAACTGGTCAGAACTTACTGAATACCACCTCTGGTCCCCAACCTTAGTCTATGGATCGACTATGGTTTGCAGCCTGGCAGGAACCAGGCTACACTAGCAAGCAAAATCCATCCACATGTGTAGAAGATGCAGGTAGCACAGGAAACCACACTCTACCAGTCAGTGGAATAACTGCTCTCCACAGAACCAGTCCAGGGCGCTCAAAAGTTTGGGGACCACTGTCTTAAGGTATATTTATGAAAAAAAAAATATTATCAAATTTGAACTGTTCAGAAATCTGTCTTAAAAATATTCTATACAGATGATCTGGAAAATTAAGAAAAAAGATTATTCTAGGAACCCATAATATTACTAAAAGTGCACTGAATCCTAGATACATATAAATAGAAGCATATCTTAGTTTATTGCTTATGGTTTGAGTTTTAAGAGTTGGTCAAAATGCCAAAGTTGATATATTCCAGATCTGGATATAGGGCCGAATACAGAAAGTTCAAAATCAGAATTTTTCACATTCACAAACACGGGGTTAAAAAAAAATGCTTGAGAAGGCAAGAAAACAGCATAAATAACTGACCATCTTTGAGACGGCATTAATTAAGAAACTAGGGAAACAACTGACGCTTCAAAATAAATCTTTAAATGTGGCAGCAAAGATTTAGCAACTTGTCTTCTTATTGAATATTAATCTCCTTCCAGATCCCAAAATATCTGTTAACATTTTCACAGGATGTCATTTGAAACAGAAACTCCTCTCTTTACGATATTGGCACAAAAATAAATAAATAAATAAATAACACAGGCAAACTTTGGACAAGGAAAAGAAGGGTGCAGCGGAGACGATTTGAAAAAAAGGGAATAAAATGCTATTATATTTGCACATAGAAAAAAAGGAACTCAATTTCTTGTCATATCAGACAAGAAATTGAAGCCTTTTGGAATTCAAAACAGAATATAGGTCTCAAACTATGCTATTAATTATTAACTATTGCTACAAAATACTGATCTCCATTTGAATTCTGGAATCTGAAATGTATTACAGGCAGGGGTGGGATTCTGTTGGTTTGGACCGCTTTGGGCGAACCCCTAGCTCCGAAGATCAGCTGTGAGAGAACCGGTTTGCTCCGATGATCATGTGGGTTTGTCCTCCTGCCCCAGTGCTGTACTGACCTTTATTGTCCCAGATGATCAGCACAGAAGAGTGGATTGCTGCTCCTCAGCTGTGTTACTCCCCCAAACATAGCAGGTAAGGATTTTTGCATTGTTAAACAGATAAAACAGATAATCAGAGTTGGAAGGGACCATATAGGTCATCTAGTCCAACCCCCTGCCCAAGCGGGAGACCCTACATCATTTGTGACAAATGGCAGTCCAATCTCTTCTTGAAAGCCTCCAGTGATGGTGCTCCCACAACTTCTGAGGGCAACTTCTGTTCCATTGGTTGATTGTTCTCACTGTCAGAAAGTTTCTCCTTATTTCCAAGTCGAATCTCTCCTTGTTCAGTTTCCATCCATTATTCCTTGTCTGGCCTACAGGCGCTTTAAAAAACAGCTTGACCCCTTCCTCTCTATGGCAGCCCCTCAAATATTGGAAGACTGCTATCATAACACTAGAGCAAACAATAGATACAAACTCAAGGTTAATCGCACCAAACTTGATTGCAGGAAATACGACTTCAGCAACAGAGTGGTCACTGTCTGGAATACTCTACCTGACTATGTGGTTTTTTTCCCCAAACCCCAAAAACTTTAACCTTAGTACTATTGACTTCACCCTTTTCCTAAGAGGTCTATAGGGGATGTGCATAAGCGCATCAATGTGCCTACCGTCCCTGTCCTATTGTTTCTTTTATTTTTCTTATATGTACCCATTTCATGTATTCATAACTATGTTTTACTTATACCTATTATCTTGTAAGTGATTGACAAATCAAATAAATAAAAATAAATGTCTCCCCTGGTCCTTCTCTTCACTAGACTAGCCATGCCCAGTTCCTGTAACCGTTCTTCATATGTTTTAGTCTCCAGTCCCCTGATCATCCTGGTTGCTCTTCTCTATACTTTTTCTAGAGTCTCAACATCTTTTTATAGTGTGGTGACCAAAACTGGATGCAGTATTCTAAGTGTGGTCTTACTAAGGTTTTATAGAGTGGTATTAGTACTTCCCTTGATCTTGATTGTATCCCTCTGTTAATGCAACTTAGGATTGCATTAGCTTTTTTGGCTGCTGCTGCACACTGCTGGCTCATATTTAGCTGGTTGTTTACTAAGACTCCAAGATCTCTCTCAAAGTTACTGATATTGAGCCTGGTTTCACCCAGTCTATATGTGTATGTTTTAGTTTTTCTTGCCTAAGTGTAGGATCACTTTTCACTACATTGAATTTCATTTTGTTAGATACGGCCCAGTGTTCTAATCTGTCAAGATCCATCTGCATCTTGAGCCTAACTTCTTGGGTGTCAGCTATTCCTGCCAGCATAGTATCATCATTGTTGTTCATGGGTGTGCAGCACGCATCAGGCGTTTGCACGTTTCCTGAACCGGTTGTTATATCAGCAGCATCCCACCCCTGATTACAGGTAGTCCTCAACTTGTTGCTATGCAAGACTGTTGTTAAGTGAATTTTGTCCCATTTTACAACCTTTCTTGTCACCAGTTATTAAGTGAATCAGTGCAGTTCTTAAGTTAGTTAACATGATTGTTAAGTGAATCTGGCTTCCTCACTGACTTTGCTTGCCAGAAGGTTGCAAAAGGGGATCCCATGACCCTGGGACACCGCAACTGTCATGAATACACATGTATTATTTGTTAATGTATGTCTTAAATATGCAATTGCAAAGTGTCCAAATTTTGATCGTGTGACCATGGAGATACCTGAAGATGAAAAATGATGATAAGTTAGGTTTTCTTCATTAAATGAATGATTGTAAGTTGGACATAACCTATATACTATTTTGGAATCAGTACTTCTAAATTTCTCCCCCAATTCTTTTATACTTTGCAAATCTTGAGGATAGGTAAAGGTAAAGGTTCCCCTCGCACATACATGCTAGTCGTTTCTGGCTCTAGGGGGCTCATCTCTGTTACAAAGCCGAAGAGTCAGCGCTGTCCAAAGACGTCTCTGTGGTCATGTGGCCAGCATGACTAAATGCCAAAGGCGCGCAGAATGCTGTTACCTTCCCACCAAAGGGGTCCCTATTTTTCTACTTGCATTTGTTACATGCTTTTGAACAGCTAAATTGGCAGAAGCTGGGACAAGTAATGGGAGCTCACTCCATTATGCAGCGCTAGGGATTCAAACTGCCAAACTGCCGACCTTTCTGATCGACAAGCTCAGCGTCTTAGCCACTGAGCCACCGCATCTCCTATTTTGAGAATAGAGGGGTTGTCAAAAAAATGTCAAAATGGCAGTGAAGGTACTTCTCAACATACATTCATTTAGTGACTGTTCAAAGTTACAACAGTACTGAAAAAAGTAACTTACGACCGTTTTTCACAGTTATGACCTTTCCAGCATGTGATCAAAATTCAAATGCTTGGCAATTGGTTCACATTTATGACTGTTGGTGTGTACCAAGGGTATTGTGAGCCCCTTTTGTGACCTTCTGACAACAAAGTCAGTGGCGAAGCCAGATTCTCTTAACAACTGAGTTACTAACTTATCAACTGCAGTGATTCACTTAACAAGAAAGATTATAAAATGGGGCAAACTTCACTTAACAAATGTCTCAGTTAGCAACAGAAATGTTGAGTGCAATCATGGACGTAAATTGAGGATTACCTGTAGTCCAAGTTCCACCTTTCTTTGTATATTATGGAGTCCATGTAAAAAAAAACAGAGTAGCTGTGATCACATGGTCATAACTGCCATATTGACTTTTTTGACTCCCTGTGGATTCCCAGGGCTTGAGGAGATTCCACCAGAAAGTTCCTTACCATCAGCAGTCAAAAGGCACCTTTTCTTTCTCAATAGATTTTTTTTCCCCTTGGGAATGAAATGTGATGAAAAAAAAGGAATAGAATAAGATTAGAACATTACATATGGTGGGGGTTGTGTGATTTGATTCCTCTGAAAATTTCTCAAATGAAGTAGGCCTCGTCTGGAGAACAGACTGATCGCAATGAGATTGATGGGGAAGCAATGCACCAGATTCTGGCTCTGCATAAAATTCAGCGTGTAGATAATTCCACATTCTATTAGAATGGACAAGTGCAATATTTTATCCCGGAGGTATTATTTTATTGTATAATAAAGAACACCACGGTTTATCATATCATGATTATTTTGAAAATGAATGTGAACAGAGTTGGTTTCAGGAAATCTTAAATAAATGCAACATTGATAGGTTTGAATGTTATAGTTCAGGTTTGCTCAGTTCTTAAAATTCTGCATTGGATCAAAATGGATATACAATATATAATAATTTGGCACGATTTTACATGCTGATCCTAAACCTGATGGTGTTAAGAAAGACTGGGTATATCTCACTATGAAAATGTTTGTCTCCTCCTCCTCCTCCTCCTCCTCCTCCTCCATTTTCTTTGATATCATTATGTTGTCAAAAGTACAGGTAGTCCTCAACTTATGGCCACAACTGAGCCCAACATTTCTGTTGTTAAGTAAGACAGGTGTTAAGTGAGTTTTGCTCCATTTTACTTGCCACAGTTGCTAAGTAAATCACTGCAGTTGTTAAGTTAGCCACATGGTTGTTAAGTGAATCTGTCTTCCCCATTGAATTTGCTTGTCAGATGGTCATAAAAGAGGATCATATGACACTGCAACCAACGTAGGCTGCAAAGGTCATGTTTGCATGGAATCAGTGAGATATTCAGAAAGAGATGGGTGAAAAGTTTAAAAAAGAAATAAAAGGTAATATATGAGCTGATATGATCATGTTGGAAAGAAAGCTTATTTACAATAATAAATACGAACCAGTTGCCAGGCATCTGTATTTTGATCACATTTTCACAGGAATGTTGCAACGGTCGTTAAATGGTCATAATGTACCTTACTCCAAAGCATAGAAGAGCTTTGGCTGCTAGAAAAGCTATTCTCAGTTAGGATCAATCTTCTCTTCTGAGAATGCTAGCAAAGCACAGCATCGTTGGATGTACATGCGTGTGAAGGCGGATGGGGACAATTCAAAGCAGCTGCATGAGTTTCTAAACAATGCAGCTCAGAGGTGCAGTTGAGCAGGGTCTGACCTGGGGTGGGATTCAAATTTTTTAACAACAGGTTCTGTGGGCGTGGCTTAGATGGTAGGCGTGGCTTGGTGGTCATGTGACTGGGTGGACATGGCTTGGTGGTCAAGTTATTGGCTGGGTGTGGCCAACTCAATATCACTCACATCGAGGCATGCTTCTCCTCGCCTGGCCTCTCATGACTGTGGGGATGCTGCAACAGTTGTATGTGTGAAAAATGGTCATGTCACTTTTGTCAGTGCCATTGTAACTTTGAATGGTCACTCCACACAAGCAAAGTACCAGCAAAGGAGGGGAAAAAAACTCCAGAGAAGTTCCTGGGACAGGAAGTCTAGTCCTGACAAGAATGTAATAAGGGTTAACGGAGAGACAGTTTCTGTAAGCAACACCAGAATGTTTCCTTCCTGCCTTCCTCACAGGATTAGGCCAGTAATTCCTTCTAACAACCGGTTCTCCGAACTGCATAGAATGTTAACAACCGGTTCTAGCGAATAGGTGCGAACTGGTAGAATCCCACCCCTGGGTCTGACCAGTTCTGGAGAATCGGTAGTAGAGATTTTGAGCAGTTCAGAGAATGGCCAATGCCCTCTCTGACTGGCCCTGCCCCCATCTATTCTCTGCCTCCCGAGTCCCAACTGATTGGCTGAGTCTTCTTTGGTTGCCCTGCACAGGAGAACGGAGCTGAAAAGCAGGTTAGTGGGGTGGGGAGGGAATGGGGATTTTGCAGTATCCTTCCCCTGCCACGCCCACCAAGCCACACCCACCAAGCCACGTCCACCAAGCCACACCCACATAACCGGTAGTAAATTTTTTTGAATCCCACCACTGATGTAGCTGCTTTAATATTTTAAGATGGCGGGTGCTCTGTGTATGCCACTGTGCTGCGGCAAATGTCTCTTTTGTAACTTCTACTTAATTATCAGAGAAGCGTCTATAGCAGTGATGGCTAACCTTTTCGGCACCAAGTGCCAAAGCCCGCACACTGCATCCTCAAAATGCAACATGTGTGTATCCCCCGTGCATGCGCCCCGCTTCCCATGTGTATGCATGTGCACCCCCATGCCCTGTGCACATGCAACTCCCATGCATGTGCCCTGCCCCTGCATGCATGACCCCTGCACATATGCCCTGCCCCCATGCATGCATGGCAGAGACAGCTGTCTGACGGGAGGTGCTTGTACGCATGCGCGGAGGAGCTGGACTGGGGTGACGGCTCGCATGCCCACAGAGAGTGCTCTGCATGCCACCTCTGGCACCTGTGCCATAGGTTTGCCATCACGAGTCTATAGAGATCCTCAGCCATCCAGGTCAAGGTTGTCCCAAAGGTGCTTTGTCAAAAGGCAAGTGGACTTCCTTTGTTTTTCTTTGAAAACGTTTCACTTCTCAGATAAGAAGCTTCTTCAGTACTGACCGAACAACTGACTGAATCTTTCTATCCTCCACCATCCAGTCAGAACTGAAGAAGCTGCTTGGATGAGAAATGAAACGTCTTCAAGGAAAAACAAAGAAAACCCACTTGCCTTTTGAGAAAGCATCTTTAGGATATCAAAGAAGCATTTGCAATAGCAATTCTACAAACTTAACTTTATCTGGCATTCTTATTTGCAAAAAGCCTAAACTCAGCTGGATTTGCTTCCGAAAAAAGACAAGGAAAGAACACAAGACCCCAAGAATATACAAGTATATTCTTGGCTGCAGCTGACCACAGCTGTCTAACAGTGTGCATGATGTACATCATTTCACACGCGGATGGGCAGCTTTTCCTTGCTCAGTGTATCACTGAAAGAACAAAGGAGTCTAATACATTTACTGTATCAGTGGGTATCACAATGTGTTGATTAAAATGCAGGACATGGATTAGTGCGTTTAAATTGAAGAGAGGCAGATTATGATTGAATGCTAGAAAAAAAAATCATGTTAAAGGTAAGAGATGCTTACAGAGAGGAATCAATAACAAAGTCAGGTGGTACCTTCCCCTTGGTTGGAAGTGATCAAACTGCCCTGAAGAAGAGAGGATCAAATTATTCTCCAAAACACTGGAGGGCAGGACAATGATTGGAAACTAATCAAGAAACAATGGTTGGAAACAGGGGTGGGATTCAAATTTTTTAACAACCAGTTCTGTGGGAGTGTCTTAGTTGGTGGCATGGCTTGGTGGTCACGTGACTGTGTGGATATGGCTTGGTGGTCATGTTACTGGCTGGGTGTGGCCAACTCAATATCACTCACATTGAGGCATGCATCACCTTGCCTGGCATATCATGACTGTGGGGGTGCTGCAACAGTCGTAAATGTGAAAAACGGTTATAAGACAATTTTTTCAGTGCCATTGTAACTTCGAATGTTCACTCCACACAAGCAAAGTACCAGCAAAGGAGGGAAAAAAACTCCAGAGAAGTTCCTGAGACAGGAAGTCCAGTCCTGCCAAGAATGTAATAAGGGTTAACGCAGAGGCAGTTCCTGTAAGCAACACCAGAATGTTTCCTTCCCGCCTTCCTTACAGGATTAGGCCAGTAATTTCTTCTAACAACCGGTTCTCCAAACTGCTTAGAATGTTAAGACCTCCAAGGTCCCTTCTAGCTCATTCATTCTAAGTCTAAGCTGGATAGTTATCTATTCTGGATATTTCAATTTGGATTCCATCTGGGGTTGGATACAGTAGCCTCAATGGCCCCTTCCCTCTCTAATATTTTACTTTCTCTCTGGCACTTTGCAAACCTGAGAAGTGTGATGGAGAAGGAGTAGGGGCTAATAATTCCTGCAAGAGTACAGGTAGTCTACGACTTACGACCACAATTGAGCCCAAAGTTTCTGCTGCTAAGTGAGATAGTTGTGAAGTGAATTTTGCCCCATTTTACGACCTTTCTTGCCACAGTTGCTAAGGGGATCACTCACTGAAGTTAGTAACATGGTTGTTAAGAGAATCTGGCTTCTCCATTAACTGTCAGAAGGTCGCAAAAGGGGATCACACGACCCCAGGACACTACTACCGTCAGAAATGTGAGTTAGTTGCCAAGCATCTGGATTTTGATAATGTGATCACAGGGATGCTGCAATGGTGGTCAGTGTGAAAAATGGTCATAAATTACATTTTTTCAGTACTGTTGTAACTTTGAATGGTCACTAAAGTGAAAGGTTGTAAGTCAAGGACTACTTGCATTGATTACCAATTTGCATCTGGGTTCGGTTCAAGGTGTCACTTATTACTTTCAAAGTCCTATCTGGCATGGATATCTTCCTTCCTTCCTTCCTTCCTTCCTTCCTTCCTTCCTTCCTTCCTTCCTTCCTTCCTTCCTTCATTCATTCATTCCTATATGAGGAGCCACTTAGCCCCAATGGGACTAACCCACTCCATTCATTCCAGGGAAAGGGACCTGCTGCAGATACCAATGGCCAAGGAATTCCAGTGGATGGGGTCACGGGGAAAAGCTTTTTCCACTGTGGCCCTGGCCCTGTGGAACATTCTAGAACTGCAAGTGAGAACTTCTCTGATTCTTCCGGACTTCTTGAAGGGTATTGTAAAACGTTAGTACCCACCCTTCTCCTAGAAGAATGAAATATTCTAGGAAATATTAAAAAGGCAAAATATTATACTTCCCTGGATGAGAAAAGGAGAAACATGCTCTTGGAAAGCAGCCCCCACCTTTACTAATAGCCCCAGAAAGACTGGGCCATCCTATCTACAGGACAAAAGGCCTTCACCCCCAGGACATAGTACGATTAGCCCTCTACCCATTTCACCACATGGCATCTGGGAAGATTAAATCACCCAGCAAGATTCAACCAAGCCTGGGACTCAAGACAACCTACAAAGTTATTCCTGCATGGCCCCATGGAAGTCTAACAACCAATCAGAATACAGGAACAGGAAGCAAGTTCAAAGCCCAAGAGTGGGTACTATAAATACATCTCAATCTCCACTCCATGTGGTCAGCTACCCAGGACTTCAAACCATATGGTCCTGTTCACCATTAAACCAACTTTCCAATCAGTCTCCAAGTTTCCAGTGTCTTTCTTCCCACTCGGAACTAAACCTAGATGGACATTTCTTCCAACAGTATCAAAATACAGTTTTCCTGCTTGACTTGCAGTCCTGAGGGGGGCGCTGACCACTGGAGGTGGTAAGAAGAACATCTCAGTCCCACATAGCATTTAATCACTGCAAGTAAAAAACTGGACTTGATTTTGCTGTGTTGTCTTTGGGTTTGACAGAGGCTTGCATCACTGATGGCCTAAACTGGATGCTCCTAGCCACTCAGATAGGACAAGACTGCACAATATTGAAGAAATCAACCTTCACCCTTCCATATTGCCTGCTATGGACATCAAGTAAAAATATTTGATTCCTCTTTTCCATTGCAGGGTCCAACCTGGATTAGTCACCCGGACCAGAGGTTTTGTCTTCCATGGACTTGTGCTGGAGCCCATCTTCAGGGAGCTTCCCTCTAGCAGAATGTGTGCTTTTTCTGTGTGGTATTTATATGGTGCCTATTGTATGTGGCTTTCTAGAAGTCGATTGATGACTGGCTATTAAGTCATTGGCTGTCATTTGCTTGTGCTGCCCAGCCCTCACCTTCTAAGTACTAAGTACTCCCATTGACTAACAAGGAACCTCTTTCCCAGGCTGCAATCACTTTCCTGGCTGTTTTTGTGCCTGCTCATCTAACAATCTTAGTAGCTGCAAAATTGAATGTATAAGGTCTTCTCCATTCTCTGATCTGACAGGGGCAACAGCGATACAGGCTAAAAGTGTATTTCCTCTGCTATGGAATTTCAAACTTCATTTTGTTTCCCTAATATTGTAAACTAAGACAATCCAGATATCTTAATTAACAAATTAAGAGACCAAGCTGAGTCTATTATCTAAAAATAGTTTTATGAGACATTAAGGCATACCTGGTTTAGATCCTTCATCAACAGATCCGTTATAGACTTGGTTTATGAATTCTGGCCTGTTGTCATTCATGTCAATCACATAAATGTAGAGATCAATTGGATTCTCCACTTTGTTTCCATTCATATCTACGGCATGTGCTTTAAGCTGTTAAAAGAAAATAAAGAAACAGAGAGGTCACCATTTTATGGAATTCAACATCCGAATAAGTATTTGAAAAACAACAACACCCAATTGTTTTAAATATTCTAAACCTTTGCAAACTTTTGAATGCTTTTTAAAAGCTTTCTTTCCTATACTGAAATTTATCCTGCTAATTTTGGTAAGCACAAACAAGAGAAGATATGAGGCTTAACGATGTGCTGTCAAATCGGTATCAATGTTTAGTAACCACATAGCTAATTTATTGGGCTTTGTATCATTTTGTTGACAAGTATGAGCTGAGAATACAGATAAACCTCCAAGTGGCCTCAATGACTCTCTAAAAGGATGCAAATGACTAGCTGTCTGCAAGGAGTATAAATCCTTCCATTACCCACCATCCAATCAGAACTGAAGAAGCTTCATGGATGAAAAGAGAAACATCTTCAAAGAAAAACCAGAGATTCCAGTTGCCTCTTTAAAAGTTGCACCTTTGGGACAACCATGACCTGGATGACTAAGAATCTCCATAGATATCAAGATGAAGATGAACAAAAAAGAGGCAGATACTGGCACTGTATGCAAATTTCTCCAACACGATGGTGAAAAGTGACTGTGCTTTGATAGATTTATTTCAAACTAGCTTATCTTATTATTGTACAATGATTAATATCATCATTGTGTTAATATCCTGTTCTAATCATACTTTTGTGGGCAGGAGACAGTTGCAGAGAGCAGAATCTCAGTGTCAGCTTTGGAAACCTTATTCAACACTGCCATATACTGTAGCTTGAGAAAATGGGAGGGGAATGATTTCAATTGAGTAGTTCTAAGTAGACAAAATAAAATTCTTTTCTTAGTTCAAGGTTATTAAGTATGGCGCAGCAGAGAAAACAGATCCTATACTGAGACAGATCGTGATTGGTCCATGTGATGTGATGATGGGAGAAAAGGGGATGGATTGTAGTTGAGATTCCACAGATGTGCCAGGTGCTATTCTAATAAAGGTACTTTTGAGATGACGCTTGTCTCGGAGTTATTGATTGGAATGGAGGTTGGAATGGACATTCAGGTTTTGATGATTATTTTGAGGGAGAACATTTGAACTGGTCAAAGTCAAAGACCAGGGGGTTCTTACAAAGGAGAATATTTTGTAGCTCAGGATTGAAATGAGGGTCCTTGGTGCTCTTTGAGATTGCTTGTTTTCTTGCAAGACTAGCACTGATGATGTTACCTAGTTAGGGTAATGAAACATCTGTAAGAAAACAAGCAAGCTCAGAGAGCACCTAGGATCTCTCCCAACAGGTGTTTCTTCTCTGATTGGGATCATTTGGATCAGTGAATTCATCATTCTCCTGGTTACTGGAAAAGTTGCAGACAGAAACTTGTTTCCATTGAAGCTTAATTCAGAAACTATAAAGTCAGTCAAGAAGATGGAAAAATTGCTGCAACTTTCCACCCCCCTCTCACTCAGTTATCAATACAAATATCAAGAAGATAATATGGCCTTGGAAATGCCATCTGCTTCTTTCTAAGTTTCCATGGTTGCTTATTCTTCTATTTGTATATTGTATCCGAAGCTACTTCCAGGTTGTAATTTCTGTTGTTATTCACACGGATACTAATTGACGTCAAACACATTATTACAATACAAAACTCATCAATCTGTTGCAAATAAGTAATGCTATGAACAAATGTACAATCGTTTTTAGTTTCTGTCTAGTTTGAAGCATTGCAAGATCTACTTTCTGACAAAGAATCTTGAGCCTCAGCAGCAAAAAAATATTTATCTATTTAATTTACCAAATTTGCAGATGATACTAAACTGGCAGGAATAGCTAACACCCTAGATGACAGGCTCAAGATCCAGATGGAGCTTGACAGACTTGAACATTGGGCTCTATCTAACAAAAAAAAATTTAATGTAGAGAAAAGTAAAGTCTTACATTTAGGCAAGAAAAACCAAAACTACACATATAGACTGGGTGAAACCAGGCTCAATAGCAGTAACTGTGAGAGGGATCTTGGAGTCTTAGTGGACAACCAATTAAGTATGAGATAAGAGTGTATGGCGGCAGCCAAAAAATCCAATGCAATCCTAAATTGCATTAACAGAGGGATATAATCAAGATCAAGGGAGGTACTAATACAACTCTATAAAACCTTAGTAAGACCACACATAGAGTTCTGCATACAGCTTTGGTCACCATGCTATAAAAAAAGATGTTGAGACTCTAGAACGAGAAGAGCAACCAAGATGACTGGAGCCTAAAACATATGATGAACTGGGCATGGCTAGTCTAGTGAAGAGAAGGACCAGGGGAGACATGATAGCAATACTCCAGTATTTCAGGAGATGTCACAGAAGTTGCCTTCGGAAGTTGTGGGAGCTTCATCACTGGAAGCTTTCAAGAAGAGACTGGACTGTCTTCTGTCAAGAATAGCGTAGGGTCTGCTCAGGCAGGGGTTGGACTAGATGACCTACCAAGTACTTTCCAACTATGTTAATCTGTTAAATTATTTGCAGAAGCCTGCTTATCCTTGCCCCAAATCTAAAGTCTCTGGGCAACATATTTTTCAACAGAAAGAAAATCATTCCATAAAAGAGTTACATTAGAACAATATCACAAACCAACCAACCAACCAGTTGTAAACACAAAGATGAAACTCTAAATAAAACCAAGTACGAGTGAAATGTCCCCTCTGGTAAAGATATAATAGCCTTCTTCATGGAAGCATCTGGCTGACAGCTGCAGGAAGCAAGGTAATTATTAATTTATTCACATTCTACATTTATTAAATAGTAATTTATATAGCACTTTTATCTAGCACCTGCATTCAGTAAGGACAGTTCTTAGAGCCCAAGGCCACAACTGATATATCTGTGGTATGGAAGAAATGATGTAAACAGCTATAGGTTTTCATTTAAAAAATGTGAGAGGCACAGGAATTCTTATGCTTGTATTGAGTTTTGGGATATTATTGTACCCTAGGACTATTATTAAGTGTTATACCTGATGATTCTTGACTCTTGACGAATGTATCTTTTCTTTTATGTATACTGAAAGCATTTGCACCAAAGACAATTTTCTTATGTGTCCAATCACACTTGGCCAATAAAAAATTCTATTCTATTCTATTTTCTCTTCTCTTCTATTTTCTCTTCTTTTCTTTTCTATTCTATTCTATTTTCTATTCTTTTCTATTCTATTTTTATTCTATTCTATTTTCTATTCTATTCTATTCTATTCTATTTTTATTCTATTCTATTTTCTATTCTATTCTATTTTTATTCTATTCTATTTTCTATTCTATTCTATTTTCTATTCTATTCTATTTTCTATTCTAATCTATTTTCTATTCTTTTCTATTCTATTTTTATTCTATTCTATTTTCTATTCTATTCTATTTTCTATTCTATTCTATTTTTATTCTATTCTATTTTCTATTCTATTCAATTTTCTATTCTAATCTATTTTCTATTCTTTTCTATTCTATTTTTATTCTATTCTATTTTCTATTCTATTCTATTCTATTCTATTCTATTTTTATTCTATTTTCTATTCTATTCTATTCTATTTTCTATTCTATTCTATTCTATTCTATTCTATTCTATCATGCTTATCTTAGGGCTTCCATTATAGCTTATTCTGATCTCCAGCCTCAAATGGCAGAAAATTACCATTACAGGCAGTTTATGTTGCAAAGTGAGACAGTTGTGAAGTGAGTTTTGCCCATCTTACGAGCTTTCTCATCACAGTGAACCGCAGCAGTTGTTAGCCATGTGGTTGTTAAGTGAATAAGGCTTCTCCATTGACCTCGCTTGTCAGAAGGTCGTAAAAGGTGACTTGAGGCACCGCAACCATCATAAGTATAAGTCGGTTGCCAAGCGTCTGAATTTCAGTCACATAACCCTGGGGATGCTGCGAGGATTGCAAGTGTGAAAAATGGCCATGTCATTTTTTTCAGTGCTGTTGTCTTCAAATGGACACTAAACAAACTATTGTAAGTGGAGGACCAGCTGTAGATATCTGCAATGATAGTTGGAAGGGCCAGGAGAAGGCAACTGAGAGACCATGGGACCATGACCAATCTATCCTGCTTTCCATAATGAGGAACATCATCTTAATATCTTATTCTAGTTGTCTGTTTTTTTAAGCTTCTCAGATGTTGGACAGACAACTCAAGGGGGTCTACTCAGACGTAGGCAGAGTTCCTTAAAGCTTGAGCAGACCTGCACGGCGAAGGGGTTGATGGCAGGGGTGGGATTCTACCAGTTCGCACCTATTCTCCAGAACCGGTTGTTAACATTCTAAGCAGTTCGGAAAACCGGTTGTTAGAAGAAATTACTGGCCTAATTCTGTAAGGAAAGCAGGAAGGAAACATTCTGGTGTTGCTTACAGAAACTGCCTCTCCATTAACCCTTATTACATTCTTGGCAGGACTAGACTTCCTGACACGAACATCTCTGGAGTGTTTTCCCCTCCTTTGCTTGTACTTTGCTTGTGTGGAGTGACCATTCAAAGTTACAATGGCACTGAAAAAAGTGACTTATGATCATTTTTCATACTTACGACTGTTGCAGCATCTCCACAGTCACAAGAGGCCAGGCGAGAAGATATGTGTCTCGATGTGAGTAATATTGAGTTGGCCACACCCAGCCAATAACATGACCACCAAGCCATGTTCACCCAGTCACATGACCACCAAGCCATGCCCACCACCTAAGCCATGCCCACAGAACCACTTGTTAAAATTTTTGAATCCCACCTCTGGTTGATGGGTAAGCATAAGTTGAAGATAGTTGCAGACAGAGGTAATATTCAGCAGGTTCTGACCAGTTCTGGAGAACCGGTAGTGAAAATTTTGAGTAGTTTGAACACTGTCAGTGTTCCAGCAACCCTCCATTCCAACCAATAACTCTGAGACAGACATCTTTCAAAGGTTCCTTTATTTGGATAGTAACTGGCACATCTGTGGAATCCCGAATCTGAAAGTTTTGGACCTCCTTGCAAAAGTCAAAACTACAAATCCATCCCCCCTTAGCCATTATCACATCACATGGTCCAATCACCATCCATCCTAAAGTAAGATTCCCCTTTCATTATGCGCCACACTCAGTGACCTTGAACCAGCAAAAGAATTTTATTTTGTCTAACTAGATATACTCAAATGAATTCCTCCCTCCCACTTTCTCAGGCTTAATTGTGACAGCGTGGGAGCATCGAATCTCAATATGGCTTCCAAAGCTGACAGCCACCTGTGACTGGCCCTGCCCGTCTATTCTCTGCCTCCTGAGTCCCAGCTGGATCTTCTTTTGTTGCCCTGCACAGGAGAACGGAGCTGGAAAGCAGGTTAGTGGGGTGGGGAGGGAATGGAGATTTTGCAGTAACATTCCCCTGCCACGTCCACCAAGCCCACAGAACCGGTAGTAAAGCATTTTGAATCCCACCACTGGTTGAAGATAGCTGCAGATGGGCACACCTCCCAAATCCCAGAGATGCATGGCTGGACTGCCCGCTGATTGGTTGCTTTAACTTCCTGTTCTGTGCTTTGCTGTTCGTGTGCCCACTAGCCAGAATGTCATATTTGCAGAAATATCAAGGAGACACTTATGTAACTTTCCTGGAATGACAGACACGTATGTTACCTGACATACAAGTACCAGAAAATTCTGCTTGACCATTTCTTCTGGATCTCACAACCTCACCAACATTAAGATGTATGGACTTCAACTCCCACAATTCTTAAAGCTGCTAGAATTGAAAAGCTCTGATCTAAAAATCAATCAAACCTGTTTCTAGGATTGCACCAGGGTGTTGGCTGTTTTAAAAGTTCCCTTTTCATTTTGTTTGGTCACTAAAAGTGACTTCTTGATTCCATTGTGAAAAGCTGTCCGTGTTCCAAGGAAAGGCAAAAAATTAGTGAAGCAAAGCTATCTTTTCCAAAAGCTTCTTCAACGAGGCTTTAAAAAAATGGAAACACTTATCAGTTCTACTCGTCATAATCTTTTCAATCCAATTTATCAGAGGCAGCATTAGGATGGCAGCGCTATAATTCTTTGCATCCTACTTGGGCCCTTTTATAAATTGGTGTTACTTCCGGTTCTTAAATAGAGGCTGGGGTTTTGTAAAGCTGCAAATTTTAGGTAATAGTTGGCAATTTTATTTCTGCACTGCTTAATAATCGTCCTGAATGCCACTCATTTTCCATGACTCATTATTTTTTAAAATGTCATCCTTTGTCACCTCTATTTGACACACTTCTTCTAAAGCATTACCTGGAAAAAAGAAGTGGTTTAATTTGCATATTTCTCCAGCATTTCCTAATGTAGAAACAAATGGAAACACTTAACTGTATTTGCTGCAATTTTCTTTTTCTCTTTCTTTCCACTTTGGTATTTAATGGCCCAGCCTACCTGGGCAGGCATTCCTTTTCTGGTGTAGTATTATTGTTGTTTGTTTGTTATTATTACATCTAACAATTTAATCCTAGAATTCTTTGTCTTCAAGCTACAAAGCCCATGAATTGTGTAACTTTGCCATTCCTTTCTCTTTTTTTACGGCTTTGCAATAGAACAGCTCTCTGAAAGATTATGGGAATTGTTCCAATATACCCTGAGGGCACCATGTGAAGAAATCTACATTAAAATAAGAGCAGAGAGTCAAGAACATGTCTAGTTGGTGTCAGGGCATAGTATAGAAATAATGTACTTGATTTCTCATTGGTTTTGATACCAGGGATCATGATATCCTTCTGGAATTGGAGTCCAAAAGGCAACAGGACTTTCTTGGTTTTTTTTTTCCCTTGAAAACATTTTGCTTCTCATCTGAGAAACTTCCTCAGTTCTGGTTTTTTTCCCCCCCTTGAAAACATTTTGCTTCTTATCTAAGAACCTTCTTCAGTTCTGAAGAAGAAAAGTGAAGAAGCTCCTAGGATGAGAAGCAAAAGGGTTTCAAGGGGAAAACAAAAAAAGTTTTGGAAGATGCTTTTCTAAACATTTTGGAAGAAACATGTTGCTTCTCATCTAAAAAGCTTTCTCCAGTTCTGAAGAACAGAATGAAGAAACTTCTTGGATGAGAAGTGAAATGTTTTCATGGAATAAAACCCCAAGAAAGTCCAGTTGCTTTTTTGGAAAAAAACCTTTGGGACAACCATGACCCATATCAAGGGTCTTCAAACTTGGCAAGTTTAAGACTTGTGGACTTCAACTCCCAGAATTCTGGACCTAATATGACTGGAGGAGGAATTCTGGGAGTTGAAGTCCACAAGTTTTTAAAGCTGTCAAGTTTGAAGACTCCTGACCTAGATGATTGAGAATCTTCATAGACAATCAAGAATGGGAGGTACAGTGTTGCAGTGGTTCTCATGTTGATAGACAGCACTTGGCCATTGGCATGTATTTACGATGGTTGCAGCACTCCAGGGTCATGTGAATGCTATTTGTTAACCTTCCCAGCTGTCTTCTAACAAATAAAATCAATGAGAAAGTTGCATTCGCTTAACGTTCAGATCATTTGCTTGGCAACTGAAGTGATTTACTTAGCAACCATGGAAAAAGGTTGTAAAACTGGGTAAGACTCACTTAAAAATTGCCTTGCTTGGCAATAAAAATTCTTGTCCCAATTGTATGGTAACTTGAAGACTATTCACATTTCTTCTCTTGGAGTAGATAAAACGGTCTTATCCCAATGTTTTACTACAAGGACATTTTAATGAACGGAGATCTCTATGTTTTAGACCTAGTCCAGTGATGGCTAACCTTTTGGGCTCCTATGCCAAAAATTGTGCGTGTGCTTGCACGCTCGCCAGCACCCAGAAGGCAATGGCACTCGTATGCCAGCACCCAGAAGGCAATGCACACCCTCCCACATCCCCTATGCAAGTGCTCATAATCTCCACCCACCTCCACACCTCCGCTGCCCCCTTACCTGCACTGCGCCTCACAGCTGATTTTTGGCCAGTTTGAGATCTTTTTCAGCCTCCCAAAGGCTTGAGGAAGGCTTCTGCAGGCTCTGCAGGCTGAAAACTAGCCCCGTTTAATCACTTCCGGTATTTTCGTAAAAACAGGAAGTGATGAAACGGGGCTAGTTTTCAGCCTGCAAAGCCTGCAGAAGCCTTCCTCAAGCCTTTGGGAGGCCGAAAAAGGCCTCACGCCGGCCAAAAATCAGCTGTGAGGCACGTGCATGCCCAGTGAGGTAAATTTGCCTGCAGCTCACGTGCCGGCAAAAATGGCTCTGCGTGCCACCTGTGGCATGCATGCCATTGGTTCGCCATCATGGACCTAGTCTATAAAAAGAACAGTGTTTTCAGAATTAAAACACCAGTTCCTGTTCTTCTTAAAGATGCTTTTTTCTATGATTCTTGAACTCAATATAATAGTCTATATGCTAGAGAAGAACAGGTGTGTCTTGTCTTGACTTTAAATGGTTTCTTGAGCTATTAATTCTCCCTTTGGCAATAGCTTCTCTCCATTTTGTTGAAACACAGTGTGTAAACCTGGAACATACAAGCCACACTTTTGTTGCTCCTATTTGTCTAGGAGCTGTAAGCTAGTCGGTCTGATCTGGAATTCACAAAGATTGTATTCCTGAAGCATTTTGGCTAACTTCCAAGTCTTTGGGGGTAATTTGCTTTTGCCAAATCATGTTTTTAGAATAGAATGAGCTGGAAGGGACATTGGAGGTCTTCTAACCCAGCCCACTGCTCAAGCAGAAGAACTAATACCATTTTAGATAAGTGACTGTCTAGATTCTTCTTTAAAACCTCCAGTGATAGAGAGCCCACAATTTCTGGAGGCAAAGCTGTTCCATTGGTTAAATGTCCTCACTGTTAGGAAGGTTCTCCTTAATTCCAGGTTGCTTCCCTCTTTGATTACTTTCCAACCATTGTTTCTTGTCCTGCCCTCTGGTGCTTTGGAGAATAACTTGACCCCCTCTTCTTATTGGCATTCTCAAATACTGGAATACTGCTATCATGTCACCCCTAATCAGTTTTTATACAAACACTCCATTAAAACAGATGTGATGCCAGTGCTTCTTGCTATGCATCATTGCAGCAAGTTGAATCATTTCACAAGACGCTTGTTCACTGAACTGTTTTAGCTTAAGTGCAAACTGTGATCAAATGTCTCTCTCTATGTGTCTGTGTGCATGTGCATATGTGTGTATAGGTTATATATAGGCTATATAGTGTGTATCTACTACCTACTGTATATATCTACTATATATAAGTTTCTAAGTTCTATCATACCTCAAGACTTAAAATGGACATCTAACATTTATTATTTATTTATTATTCAGATTTCTATACCGCTCCTTCTCCCAAAAAGGGACTCAAAAACGTCATCAAAAAAGCACAACGAAGTATGTTCTTTCTGCGCCAACTCAGGAAGCTCAAACTGCCCAAAGAGCTGCTGATTCAGTTCTACAGAGGAATTATTGAGTTTGTCATCTGCACCTCTATAACTGTCTGGTTTGGCTCTGCAACCCAACAAGACAGGCACAGACTTCAGAGAGTAATTAGGACTGCAGAAAAAACAATTACTATCAACTTGCCTTCCATCAAGGATCTGTATACTGCACAAGTCAAAAAGAGGGCTGTGAAAATATTTACACATCCCTCACATCCTGGAAATAAACTGTTTCAACTTCTACCCTCCAAATGACACTATAGGTCACTGCACACCAGAACAAAGACATTTTTTCCCTGAAGGCCATCACTCTGCTAAACAACTAATTCACATAACACTGTCAAATTATTTACTAAGACTGTATTACTACTATTCTTCTCATCCTTCCTATTACCTATGTCCTCTCACTTATGACTGTAACCTTGTTGCTTGTATCTTTACAATTTATATTGTTTTATTTAGTTTTCTAGTATGATTTGATTGCTTATTTACTATCCTATGACTATGATTAACTGTTGTATCTTATGATTCTTGATGAATGTATTTTATTTTTTCTTTATGTACACTGAGAGCATTTGCACCAAAGACAAATTCCTTGTGTGTCCAATCACACTTGGCCAATAAAGAATTCTATCCTATCCTATCCTATCCTATCCTATCCTATCCTATCCTATCCTACCCTACCGTTCTCTACTCTATATTGTATATATCTACTGTGGACTGTACAAACTGTATTTACTGTATTTACAGGGCAAAGAAACAGTTTAATTTCTGGAGATTTCAAACAAAAGCTATCAAATATAATTAGAACTTTGGCTTGAGAAGGAGTGAAGCAAAAACAAATCTGAAAAAAAAATGAGCCCTCTGCTTTGTTCTCCACTTCATCTCAGAACAGAGGCATTTTCCAAGCAGAAGACAGAGGGTGAAGAAATCATTTCTTCATTGTTTGAAGATAATAACTCTAATTCCAGGTACAAATTACTTTTCTCTCCCAAGCTAATCTGACCTTTGACATGATTAGATAAGCTGCCTTGAATACAATGGGGGATTTCTCTCAGATACAATTGAAAACAGTAAATAAACAGACTTGAAATACAAATATCACCATTCACATGTCATGATTTAATTACGAAACTGTAGTAATAAAGGTCGAGATTAAAATAATGCTTGGATTTAAAAACTCATTAAAAAGTGACATAAGTGATGAGATAGGATAACTAGCTAACTGAGATAGATAGATAGATAGATAGATAGATAGATAGATAGATAGATAGATAGATAGATAGATAGATAGATAGATAAAGACAGATAGATGGACAGAGATATAGAAATAGATAAAAATAGAGATATAGAGATGAGAGCTGGATAGATATACAGAGAAATGTGCTAAATTAGATAGATGATATAGAGAAAAATAATAGATTAGATAGATGATAGCTAGATAGACAGATACAGATGGATAAAGATGGATAGATGGATAGAGATACAGAGATAGATGATAGCTAGATAGATACTGTATATAGAGAAATATGATAGATTAGATAGATGATAGACAGACGGATGGACAGACAGACAGACAGACAGATCCTCCGTCCATCTTCTGTAGTTAAATTAAAAGTTGTTTCTGGCATAACGATTTACTTTGATAAAATAAGGAAATAGGATAATGAAGAGATATATAGCTGTATGATCAGAAGGGAGGTGCCTAAAAGCAGAAATCTGGTCCTGTTTATTATGATTAACTGTCTAATCCTGCCTTTATTCTGCATCAGGCATTATACTTAATGCCCCCACCTATTTTCCCCATAGCGACAACTCTCTGAAGCAGGATGGGAATAAGAGACACTTAAGTCACTTTGCCTGGTTTCAGGTCTAAAGAAGAACCAGAACTGATAGTCTCCCACTTTCTACTTCAGGACTTTATCCATTACATCAAACTGCCTCTCACAAACAGCTCCTTTTCACAAGCTGCATTATTAAGTCATTTTTTTTGTCCCATCATTTATTTCAGGGATATGTTCTAAAAGGTCTGTCATCTGTTTACGCTGGCAACTTCTTAACATGTGAATCTTTTGAGAGATGGGCAGGGGAAAAAGATACCGTGTTTCTCCAAAAAGAAGGCTGGGCTTTATTTTCTTTCGACCCCCGAAAAAACGGCTAGGCTTTCTTTTTGGAGGGTTCTAATTGGAGGTGGTATTTAGCAGGTTCTGACCAGTTCTGGAGAACTGGTAGTAGAAATTTTGAGTAGTTCAGAGAACCGGCAAATACCACTGCTGACTGGCCCCGCCCTCATCTATTCTTTGCCTCCCAAGTCCCAGCTGATCAGCTGGGTCTTCTTTGGTTGCCCTGCACAGGAGAACGGAGCTAGAAAGCAGGTTAGTGGGGTGGGGAAGGAATGGGATTTTTCAGTAACCTTTCCCCAGGAGTGGGGAGGGAATGGGGATTTTGCAGTATCCTTCCCCTGCCACGCCCACCAAGCCACGCCCACAGAACCAGTAGTAAAAAAAATTGAATCCCACCACTGGTTTTAATTATTGACTCACCTCGCAGTGATGGCACCAACAGCCCCTCCCAGCAGGAGCTCACTGGTGGCCCATTTTTTCTGTGGGCACTTGCCACCATTCGCACTTGGCCACTCAGATCCACCACTTGGATCCGGAGCTCTGTTATCGGCTGCAGATGTCTTCTGGCAGGCATCTGAAGGTGAAACGGAGGCTGGGGCGAAGTGTGAAATTGGCGGCAAGCAGCCGCAGAAGAAGGCAAGGCAGATATTGGGGTGTTCAAAGCCTGGTAAGTAGGGCAGTTCCACTACCCCCCGGTCCCCACCCTAGCTTATTTTTTACCTGTGTGCCTCACCCCACCCCCTGCACCCCAGTGTGGGCGGGCTCTTATTTAGGGCTAATTTTGTGGGTGGGGCTTAATTTGGTCATATGAGCTCAAAAATGTGATAGGGCTTCTTTTTAAGGTCGGTTGTCCTTTTGGAGAAACACGATAGTGTCATGACGTTAAGGGAGGGAGATGGAGAAAAATTCTTGCAGAATAAGTGTAAAAGTGTTTTGTGAAAAGTGCAAGATTAGGAAGATAAGAGTGGGAATATAGGAAACATGGCACCCAGGAATATGTAGGTCTCCCTTTACTCTGCTAGAAAAACTGAACTCAACATCCCTAAATATTGTTCTCTGTTATGTGAATTTATTTGAGATGAAACTACTTTTTTTAAACCAAGATCTATACTAACACATATTTTATGTGTGTATTTTTTTAAACAGAGAAAACTGGAAGCCAATAAACCATAACCGAGGCTGTAATCTATGCTGTAAAAAACCTGTTTTGACAGGACTTATAAATCATATTTTACAAATTTGCTGAGATTTCATTTTACATTCCTATTCACCAAGGGTGAGTTAGGACAAGCAACAATATTATCCTTGATTCAGCCTTTTAGCCCAGATTGAAAACTGATTTGGGACATCCTGGATGGGAATCAGTTGTGAATGTCCTTGCTAGGTGGTGTATCCAACATCTTCATAGGTACACATGGTACCTAACATCTTAGGTACATCTTCTTGTCTTGTTGATAGTCTACAACATGAGCATTTGTGTGTAAGAAATAAATACTCCGTGAATTTTGCAGTGAACTGAAGACAGATTTAAAAAAGAATAAATGATGAAGAATGTTTTATTTATAACTACTCTGGAATGTGGGTGAGGATCTGTAGGTCTTGTGTAGCATTTAGATGCAAGTATAAACCAAATAAAAATATGAAACATTAAAAGGAGGAAATTTGTGCTTTTTAAAAAATCTAGAATGTATGGTTTCTATTAATTGTGGAAGGCAATTACTTGATGTGCAAAAGCAGCAATTTCATTGCATGGATTTTTTAAAAAAATAAGAATTTCTTAGGAATGTGTGGTTTATAATGAAGTTTGAATGCTTGAATAACCTCTCTAGTTATTGTCCTACGACAAGAAGGGTTTATTTAAAAAAAAACAAATGCAGATAGTTATTAGTGGAAGCTGAGTATCTTCTAGATCAACCATCGGTCTGAATCTGTAAAGCTGTTCTTAATTACAAGTCGATGGCCTTGGGAGTTAATTAAGTCCAGAGTCTATGAGCTTGTCTACGAGATTAATTAAAATCCATAAACTACAATACTTTTTCTGAAGTCAAGAAGGCAAAGAAGATTAAAAAGGAAATCCTTGCACATTTGAACTTCAGTTTCACTATTTAGAAATGTACAGCACCTACTAAGGGGCGATCACGCTTCATCAATGGACTGGAAAAGTGGTCAATTAATGAGTCTGTATTTTGGGACTTGACTTTGATGATTTGAATAGTAGAGGTCCATAAGCAGAAAAGGGGTCAACAGAAATAGTTAGTACATTTTGTCAGCGTTCCAATTAACTAACTCCAAACCAATAAACTCTGAGACAAACATTTCCTCAAAGTTCCACTTCATTGAAATCAGAGAGTTCTGGGTTTTCCCTTCCCAAAAGAAAATCAAAGATCCATCCCTTGTGTCCATCAATCCATCACATCGCCCAATTAAATCTTCATCCCAACTGGAGACGTCCCTCAGTCATTCTCCTCCAGGTTCAGGGCAACATGTCCTTGCCTCTCTGAGAAAGAATATTGTTGTGTCTAATCCCCCCTCCCAAATTTCCAGGCATTGAATGTGGCAGCCATGAAGTTTTCAAGTAAAAAATGGCTTCCAAGGCTGACACATTTGGTGATAAAAACTGCATCCGTTAGAGAAGCTTGGAATGGTATAAAGTGACACTAGTGGCAATTTGTTCACAATTCATGCTGTTCTGAGTTATTTCTTAGACTAAATAATTAGAGGAAATGATTTCTTTTTCCCTTATCAAAGAAATATGTAGCATAATAATGGAGGCATATGGGACAAAGTTGCCCATGAAGGAACTTGTCATGGCATAGGTGAGACCTATTATTGGCAGGGCTATCAATTCAAGGTCAGTATTATCAAAAACAATTGTTTTGTAAAGGAAGGAGGAAAATTCAAAAATAATCTTGGAACCTAAACAAATACAGGTAAGTCCTTGACTAACGACTATAATTGAGCTCATAATTTCAACTGCTCAACAAGGCAGTTTTTATGTGAATTTTGCCCTATTCTACAACAATTCTTTGCCACAATCATTAACTTCTCTGTTAATGATTGTGGCGGCCCCGGCCCCCTTCTCTGTGGCGGCCCCTGCCCTCTGGAATACTCTGCCGCCGGAACTGCGTACCGGCACGGACCTGAGGGCCTTCAGGCGTGCGCTGAAGACCTGGCTTTTTGAGCAGGCCGGCCTGGGCTGAGGTGGTTTTAAATTTGTCTCCATTTGTTCTGTAATTTTAAATTGGGGTTTTAAGCGTGTGGGGTGGGTTTTTCTTATTCGGCCAATATTTAATTTAATTCCTTTTAACTTTTGTATTACTGTTGGGGTCTAGATTGGCTGTACACCGCCCTAAGTCCCTAGGGAGAAGGGCGGTATAGAAATTTTATAAATAAATAAATAAATAAATAAATAAATAAGTGAATCATTTCAGTTGTTTAGTGAATCATACAGTCATTAAAAGAGTATGGATTTCCCGCTTGATTTTGCTTGTCGGAAGCTAGCTGGGAAGGTCATGGGATAGCAATAGCACTTAGACTTATATACCACTTCACAGTGCTTTTACAGCCCTCTCTAAGTGGTTTACAGAGTCAGCCTATTGCCCCCCTCAACAATCTGGATCCTCATTTTACCCACCTTGGAAGGATGGAAGGCTGAGTCAACCTGGAGCCTGGTGGAATTCAAACTGCCAAATTGCAGGCAGCTGGCAATCAGCAGAAATAGCCTGCAGTATGGCACTTTAAACACCGAGCCATCATAGATCATGTGATTCTGGAACAGCGCAACCATAATAAATATATGCCAGTTTCCAAGGGCCTAAATTTTGATCACGTGACTAGGGGGAGGCTACAAGTGTGAAAAACAGTCAAAAGTCACTTTTTTTCAGTACCCTTGTAATTGTGAATGGTCACTAAATGAATGGTTGTAAGTTGAGGACTACCTGTATGTAGATTTTAACTTTGTCTTTAACTAGCTCATTGCTGTGTGCCATTTTCCTAATATGTCTTTTGTAGTGTCTTTTTTTAATCCACTGTATTCTGTATAAATGAGTGCCATACTTCATTATACTTATCAATTCAAAGTTTATGTCTGTTGGTAAGCCACATATAGGGACGCAGTGGCTCAGTGGCTAAGACGCTGAGCTTGTCGATCAGAAAGGTCAGCATTTCCGTAGTTCGAATCCCTAGCACTGCGTAACGGAGTGAGCTCCCATTACTTGTTCCAGCTTCTGCCAACCTAGCAGTTTGAAAGCATGTAAAAAATGCAAGTAGAAAAATAGGCACCACTTTGGTGGGAAGGTAACAGCGTTCCGTGTGCCTTCAGCATTTAGTCATGCCGGCCATATGATCACAGAGACGTCTTCAGCTTAGTAACTGGTTCTTCGGCTTTGTAACGGAGATGAGCACCACCCCCTGGAGCCGGAAATGACTAGCACATATGTGCAAGGGGAACCTTTACCTAAGCAACATATAGGTGATAAGTGTAATCAGATCTTCAATCCATTGAGTAAAAAGAGCCATACATTTATTTTTCCAATGCTTAGTATATCAATCTTTTGGCCATAGTAAGGGCATGGAAAATCCATTTAGGTTGTCAAATTCTATGTACAGAGTTTGTAGTGCCAAAGAATATTATTCTCTCAAAATTTGTCACACAGTTGTATTTATATAATCCATTAATCCATTGTATTTATATAATCCAGTACTTTCTCTCAAAACTCGGTAAGGATAGGGCATGGTAAAAATAGGTGGTTTTAAGAAGCATTATCCTTATTATATCTCCACCAAAATCCTGTTTTTGACAGCATTTTCTAGACAGACGTAATTAAGATCAATAAAAGATAATTGTATAAATGTATCGGAATTATATATGTTTTGAATAATATTTGCATTAGGCTGGTACATATAGACTTGTAACTGCTATTGTAATAATTATGTAACATAATTTTGTATTTTTAAAACATTTTTATTGTAGCACTTTTTATGTGCTCTTTTCTTAATGGTAATAGTACTACTATTACTATAAAAATATATCACTATCACTATTTGTATGTCAGTGAAGACTCAATCTTCTAAGCCAAAGGAGTCTAAAGGCTGAATTGTGGCAACTGGACCAAACTTTGTTAATCTGAGACTTTTCATTGCTCTCAGATTTAAAAAGTTTGGTCCAGTTGCCATGATTCAACCTTTAGACACTATCACTATTATTTTTGTGTTTTGTTTCCCCCCCCCCCCGATATTAAATAAAAAGAAATAAAAATAGATAAGATAAAAAAAGTTTGTTTTAGTGAACAGCTTAATGTCCCTGGAGATGAGATTTCCAAATATTCCTGGGAAATATTTGACAGACATAATTAATACTAATAAAAATGTTGGTATTACAATATTTTAAGATGTAATAAAAGAAACTTAATAAAATACATTTTAAAAAATATTTTATTACTAATATTTAGGAATATTTGTAGCTCAGGGTTGATGTGAGGGGTCCTTGGTGCTCTCTGAGCTTGCTTATTTTCTTGCAGATGTTTTATTACCCAACTAGGTAATATCATCAGTGCTAGTCCTGATGATGTTACCTAGTTTGGGCAATGAAATGTCTGCAAGAAAACAAGCAAACTGAGGTAACATCAAAGACATAATTAATATAACTAAATATTGGACCCACTGGGTTTTTCCAATTTTATAATAATGAGCATAACCCTCAGATGGGGAGATCATATATTTTGATTCTTTTAAACAGCCTCTAATCCCCTCCATCCAACAATAACAAAGTGAGCCGAAACCAATTTCCATGAGGTTTTATATTTTATATGGGTGGATTTTGTAAAATTGTTTCAAGGAGTTTTTATGACACCCCTCTGCAATCTGAAATGGTTTAGCTCAAGATCAGATTTATCTCCTGGTCTGTTCATAAAGTCTTGCATTTCAGTGTGATGAATTGTATGAGATGAGAATCTGAGCTACATAAATTCTTCCTTCAAACTTCAAACTATAAAAAAGGTTTGAACTTCATTGTTCTGTTAACCTATGGCAACGGCACTGGAATTGGAAAAACTAATGAGTAGGTCATTCACCCATGGTCATAAATGTTAAAAAACAACAACCCCACAACTTTTTAACCTTGTTATATTCCGAATAAATATCGCATATCTAACAAATTAATCTGAAAATTATTCAGTTTGTCTTAGAACTAAAAGAAGAGGAAAACAAAGAGAAAGAAATCAGTATTAATTAAGAAACTCGGTAATGAACATGTATATTTTTTTTTAAAAATGCAATGGAATGATTATGATCACACAGTCATGCAATTAAGCTAACAGGAAAGCATGTGCTAATAAACAGAATATTACTAAAGGGAAGACTGATTAACATCGACACTAATTCTGATTTTAATTGATTTACAAATTGACAGCAGAAAAGCAATAATTAGCCACACAGATGGACAATCAGTTTGTTTTTTTAGTTTTAGTCTGAAGAATAATTGATCCTATTGTTTCAGGAATTGGCAATTTCCTTTAGAAAATGTATATCTATACAATTGTCCAACTTTGTACTTTTCAACATCATCTTTTCACCCTTACTCCAGTCATTGTGGTACTTGTTCTACATTTGTATATTTTAGCATCCAGTTTATTTATTTTTGGTAAAAATATTTTCTTCAGGAAAAAAAAAAACTTTCCAAATTTAGAAGCATGTGAATATCAAATAATACTTGTATATTAATTTAGGCACCAGTACAAATGATTTGCATTGAAAATGTTTTGGTTGCAATAAATTAGACACATTTTTTTCCCCAGAACATAGAATAACAAAGTTGGAAGGGATCTTGGAGACTAGTTCAGCCCCCTACTCAAGCAGGAGGTTCTATACCATTTCAGACAAATAATTGTCCAGTGTCTTTTTGAAAGTCTCCAGTGATGGAGCAACCCAGTTTCTGAAGGCAAGCTATTCCACTGGTTGATTGCTCTCAATATTAGGAGAAGGATTGTGTGCTTCAAACACCACAGTTGCAGTTATAGATGAGAAAGTCAAAGTATTGTTGGGAAGTGCATAAAGCATTGCAGGTCCCAAAGTATTCCTACTTGCTTGAGGGTCAAACCAGAGGTGGGATACAACAGGGTTAACTACCGGTTCGGGATTTACGAGGTTCGGTGATTTATGATGTGGTTTCTTGCACGCTATGAGTGGGCGCCTGTAAATTGTCATTAGCAATTGTCATCTGCGTGCAGAGAAGCAGCCTTTGAAACAGCCCTCTTTTGCTGCTTTTTTAACTGCAGCTATGCCTTGTTGGGCAGCTGAAGTTGAAAAATCAGGAAATAAAGATCAGGTAAGAGCCCGGGTGGGCAGGTGGGCAAAAACACTAGCAGATATAGAACCAGTTCTATGTCTGCTGCTCTTCAAAACTACCGGTTCTACAGAGGTGGACAGAACCAGTAGAAACCCACCCCTGGGTCAAACCTTAAGATGCAACAAGGTAATTCCATAGGGCCAGAGATTCACTGCAATGTTGTAAGTGTGATTACTGGTTGTTAAGTCACTACATCGGTGTAACATGAATCACTAAACAAATGGTTGCAAGTTGAGGACTACTAATATGAACGGCTGTAAATCTAAGATTCAGAGGGATAAAAACATAAACAAACAAACAAATGAATGAATAATAAACAAACATATAAATAAGAATAAACTGACTAAAATGGTCTTTCTATGCCAATTATGGATTTTTCATTATTTGTGAAAAGTAGAATAGAAAATTAAAGAAGTCAGTAAATCTAGCTGTTCACTGATTTGCAAAGGCCTTTAGTCTGATACAGGACAGGTTTATAAATACCCAGTTTAAACTGGGAGCAGCAAGAATGCACCAGGAGCCCTGGTGGCGCAGTGGTTAGAATACAGTATTGCAGGCTAACTCTGCCCACTGTCAGGAGTTCAACTTGACGGGCTCATGGTTGACTCAGACTTCCATCCTTCTGAGATCAGTAAAATGAGGACCCAGATTGTTGAGGGCGATATGCTGACTCTGTGAACTGCTTAGAGAGGGCAGTAAAGCACTGTGAAGTGGTATATAAGTCTAAGTGTTATTGCTAAGTGCTAATGCTATTTAGCTTTATGTCTACAAAACATGAGAAGATAATAATAATTATTATTATTACTATTATTATTACTATTATTATTATTATTTATATACTGCTCCTTTCCCAAAGGACGCGGAGCGGTGCACAGCCATACAATTAAAACATTAAATATATAAAAGTTAAAACTAAATTAAAAAAACTGAAAACAATTAAAACCCCTCCCTTAAACCCTAAAATTTGATCTAAAAATTAAAATACCCAAATCTAAAATCAGCCCAAGCCGGCCTGGTCAAAGAGCCAGGTTTTCAAGGCACGCCTGAAGGTCCCCAGGTCCGTGGCTGTCCGTAACTCCAGAGGCAACCCATTCCAGAGGGCAGACACCCCCACCGAGAAGGGCCTATTCCTTGGGGTCACCAGCTGGCACATAGATGCCGACGGGACCCGCAAGAGACCCTCCCTGTGGGAGCACACCGGATGGTGAGAGGAAAATGGCAGAACGCGGTCTTGTAAATATCCTGGTCCGATGCCATGGAGCGCTTTAAAAGTTAACACTAAAATCTTAAAGCGCACCCGAGAGGCCACTGGCAACCAATGCAGCTCGCGCAGGAGGGGCGTCAGATGCGAGAACCTTGACGCCTCCATAACCACCCGCACGGCCGCATTCTGTACCAGTTGAAGCCTCCGGATGCTCCCATTCGGGAGCCCTATGTAGAGGTGTTACAGTAGTCCAGTCGGGAGGTGACCAGGGTATGAGTGACCGTGCGTAAGGCATCCCGATCCAGAAAGGGACGCATCTGGCGGATCAGGCGAACCTGATAAAAAAACCCCCTGAAGATGACTGTAATGTGATCTTCCAAGGACAGCCGTACATCCAGGAGGACACCCAGATTGCGAGCCCTCTCTGAAGGGGGCAAAATCTCACCCCCAATAACCAGCGAAGGAACTACCTGGCTATATCGGGATGCCGGAAACCACAGCCACTCAGTCTTGGAAGAGTTGAGTCGGAGCCTGTTCCCGCCCATCCAGTTCCGCACGGCCTCCAGACAATGGGACATGACCTCCATGGCATCGTTGGGGTGGCTTGGGGTGGAGATGTACAGCTGAGTATCATCAGTGTACAGATGACACTTCACCCCAAAGCCACGGATGATCTCCCCCAGCGGCTTCACATAAATGTTGAACAAGAGAGGAGAGAGGACCGACCCCTGAGGCACCCCACAATCGAGGGGCCTAGAGGTGGACCTCTCCCCCCCCCCCGCCAACACAAATTGCAGACGGTCAGAGAGGAAGGAGGCGAACCACTGCAACACAGTGCCCCCAACCATCGCAATAGGATACTATGGTCAATAGTATCAAAAGCCGCTGATAGGTCTAATAGGACCAGGACAGAGGAATAACCCCTGTCACGGGCCCTCCAGAGATCATCAACCAACGCGACCAATGCCGTTTCAGTACTATGTCCGGGCCTGAAGCCCAACTGGAAGGGATCCAGGTACGTATCTTCATCCAGGTACTGGGGAAGCTGACCTGCCACCACACTCTCAACAACCTTCGCCATGAAGGGAAGGTTGGAGACAGGACGATATTTGTTCAAAAGAGTTGGGTCCAGGGAGGGCCTCTTAAGGAGTGGTCGCACCACTGCTGTTTTCAAGGCAGTGGGCAATGAGCCCTCCATCAAAGAGGCATTAACAATTCCCTGGAGCCAACTCCGCGTCACCTCTCTGGCGGTAGAAACCACCCAGGAGGGGCAAGGGTCCAATAAACATGTGGTGGCATTCAGCCGCCCCAGCAACCTGTCTATACCCTCGGCGGTCACAGGGTCGAACTCGTCCCAGATAACCATCTCAAGACTCACCGCGGTCACCTCCCCTGGGACCTCCCAACTAGAGTCCAACCCGGCCCGAATCTGAACGTTGTCTCCACTTCCAGACATTATAGTGAAAGGTCATTTCATATATACTAGAAAAGAGGTCTGGGTTTGCTGCCAACTTAACCAGTGGGAGATCTTTGAGAAGCAAGTTTGTACAGGTAATCCTTGACTTATGACCAACATTGAGTCCAATGTTTCTGTTGCCATGCAAGACAATTGTTAAGTGAGTTTTGCTCCATTTTATGATCTTGCTTGAATCACTATAGTTGTTACATTAGTAACATGGGTTGTTAAGTGAATATGGCTTCCCCTTTGACCTTGCTTGTCAGAAAGTTTCAAAAGATGATCACATGACCCCGGGAGCCTGCAGCCATCATAAATACCTGCCAGTTGCCAAGCATCCAAATTTTGAGCATGTGATCATGGGAATGCTACAATGGTCTTAAGTGTAAAAAATGATGGTAAGTCAACTTTCTTCAGTGCCATTGTAACTTAAAATGGTCATTAAACAAATAGTTGTAAGGTTGAGGACTACTTGTAGAGGGAATACATTGGAAAATATATGGGTGTTTTGCTGCATTAATTCATTGCACTTTTAATGAGTGATGCACCGGCCTAGAGATGGAGCACTTGCCTCACAATCAGGAGGCTGTGAGTTTGATCCTAGGTAGAGACACATATTTTTCTCTCTGGGCATAATGAGAATATATCTGCTATGAACTCTGCATTGGTGACAGGAAGGGTATCCAGCCAGTAAACACTCAGCTCCATTCAGTTGCCCTGATTCCACCCCGATGCAAGGGATTATGGGGTCATTAAAAGACAACAAAATAAATTCATTGCACTTTTAATCACCTGGACCTCAGCCCTAAAAACTGTGTACAAGAGCATATCACAGGATACACCCTACTCTGTCCAACAATGCATTTCAACCTCATTTTGGGATGTTTAATTGACATTTTCTCAATTAAACACTGTGAGTGTGTGTGCGTCTGTGTGCATGCTAGAGTATTCTGTGCAGAATACTGAAATCTCTTGTCAGTAATCAAAGGAAGTTCTTTTTGAACTTAGAAAGTCAGCCTGTCCTTTTTCTTCACCTACATGGGTCATAAAAAGAGTTGAATAGCTACAGTATTTCTAAGCAACTCTCAAAAGCCATTGTCTTAACCAGAATAGTTAATAATGAACATTTGTTATTAAATAGTCCCAAGGTCAGAGAAAGCCATCATTATGACCAGTAAAGTTACTTCTTCTTGACTGAGACTTTCTCATGCTAGAATCCTAATGAGTCCATCAAAGGCATCCTTCTGAGAAGTTCTACCTAAATTAGTGTCCAAGTTATAATGGCCTTCCATCAGTCAGATATAATTGACCATTCTGAAGCAGCACAAAACCTGCATCTCAAACTTTCCTGTCTTTTTTTTCCAAGGATAGCCTTTTGCTTCTGATTTTGCTGGGGTCACTGGAGAAAATAATTGCTTTTGTTCAAGGAATATGAAATAATTTTTTCCACAGATGCCCCTATAGCCTTAAAGAAATTTCTTCCACCGTGCAGCTAAGGAGTTAATATTACTTTCCTGACCTCTCCACCTTTGTCCATAGTCGGTGTCAACATAGTTAAAGCGTACCATGCCAAACACACCTGGCTGAAAATAATATGTGTTGTAGAACTCTTTAAGAAGATAGTGTTGGTTGAAATGACCTGTATTATTTTATGGTCAATTTGTAACATATTTGGAAATCCAGATGGCTTAGAGGTCTCACGGTTATGCACCCAATGTCAGTGCAGAAGACTAAAGCTGTATGGATTTCCTAGGCACAAGGAGAAATTCACTTTACACAAGAAGACAAAGCTTTCCACCAATGTATGAGAAACAATTGGTTTACAAAACCTTGTGGAAAAGTTGGACCTTAATGAAAGAATACATTTCCTCTGCATGCAGGAAGTACAAAAATCAATCACCTGCAGATTCACAGAATGACTGATCTGAAATCCTGGAGAGACAGTATGAATCACAATGAGTTATTCAGACTAGAGCCAAATGTCTACCAAAGTTTGCAGTCAGCAAGCAAAACCTGCACACACAGATACAAATAGCCAGATGCTAAAGCCCGAATTCTTACAAACAATCCAGGTATAACTAGAAGCCAATTCAGAAATCAGGAAGACAAGCTAAAGAGAAATCTGAGATTCTGGAAGCCAAGGAAACAGGAGAATGATATATGCAAGAACGATGGTGGTTGATTCTAGCAATTGAGTGATATATATGATATATTCATCGTTGGCACTTTTGATATATTTATCTTTGGCCCTTCTCTGTTCTGCCTTTATTGCCGCTTGTCTTAATTAGGATAGTTCAGGAAATCTGTTTTTCCCTCCCTTCCCTTTACTTGGATTCAGAGGTTCTATCTCTGTCTATCAACACAGATATATGTTGGTTTTCATGGATTTGGAAGCATTCAAATTCAAATTCTTCCTCCCTTTGATCAGCTGGGCTTATCTGAATCACTCTCAGATCGTCTTAATTGGACAGGAATGCTTCTTGGGCTTCCTTCTCTGATTTTGATCCAAGAAGCTATACGTATGATATTCGTATGAACTATACCACTTCCTAGATGTGTCTTTGGGAAGTTGTGTTTATGTTCTGACACCTTCACAGACACCACATATCTGACTGAATACAGTGTGAATTGGATGAACTCTGGCCTTATACAAACAGAATCATGGATAGCAATTATAGGAATCCACACAACTTCAGTATTTCAACTGCAGAACCATGGACCGTGGTGTCTATGGAGATTCTAAGTCATCCAGCTCATGGTTGTCCCAAAGGTGCTTTTTCAAAAGGCAACTATGGTAGATTTTCTGGTTTTTCTTTGAAGACGTTTTGCTTCTCATCCAAGAAGCTTCATCCAGTAAGAGCTGAAGAAACTTCTTGAATGAGAAGCGAAACGTCTTCAAAGAAAACCCAGAAAGTCCAGATGTCTCTTGAAAACAAAAAAGCACCTTTGGGACGATGTGTCCATAATTTGAATACCTCTATTGTCATTGCACTCCAAGAATACAATGAAATTTGAAAGTTAGTCCGGCACAGTGCCCCAAACACCACATCACAATCACACTACAGAGTTTTAAAAATTAAAATAATTACAATAATAATAATAATAATAGGACTAAATCACAAATGCACTGTTTGATTCAAAGACAATTACTGCCTTGGAAAAGAAACTTGTTTCTCAATCTATTAGTCCTCATAATGTAGCCAGAACTTCTAACTTTGCAAGACAATGGGAAGAGGGGAAAAAAGTTTAAAACCCTGGGAAGATATTGGTAAGGCACTTCACATAAAAAACTAACTAGATAACTGAATTTCAGTCACATAGATTTATAAACTCAGACAGTTTGGTTGCTGTATAATTCAGTGTGTTATGCAAATTAATACAATCAATTGAATGAAACAGTGATCCACATGTCACACAAACACAGCAAATAGCTGGCAAACTCACAGCTGGTAGACAGAGCTAAGAAGAAAATAAGAATAGAAATGTAATACATGTAAGCAAATGTAATCTAAAAGAGCCAAATTTGGAGTTGTAGCAAAAATTCTTATATCCAAAATTTACCTGATTTGGTAATCCTATCTTGAATATTTTATAGGGTAATAATTTACAATCATCAGCACACTTTTTTAAATAATTATAAGACAACAAGCAAAACATACATAAAAATAAAGTTCTCCAAAAACCAACCATAGCAGTCAATAAATTTACTACCATACATATACAAACACATATACACAATTTTGTCTATTTATGCAGGGACTTATATCATTATTCAGTGTACATAGAAGTGTGCATATACAGTTTGTATGTATGTATGTATGTATGTATGTATGTATGTATGCATGTATGTATGTGTATATTACATACATAGAATTTCTCATTAGAGAATTTTTAGATCTTCAGAACTTTACATTCTATCTTTACTTATGACTGAGATATGTTTGAAATTGCCAGAGAAGGAAGGGAGGGAGGGAGGGAGGGAAGGAAGGAAGAGCAAGGAAGGAGGGTGTTGTGGTTCGTCGGCAGCCTGCGGAGACGACAGCAGAGTCGGACAGTGGGGAAGAACATGGGCCAGTCTGAGGAAGACTCAGACGAGGGTCCTGTGTCTGATACAGAGATGGAGCCAGGGCCATTTGGGAATTATATGCTGACTCTGGAGCCTCCAGAATCTGGCAGCAGTGAGGCAGAGGAAAAAGGGCAGCCTGTTCCCAGTGTGTGTATGCAGAGAGCTGCCAAAAGGCAAGAACAGTTAAGACAAAAGGGGAGACTTGGGAGTAAGGCTTGGAGGTGATTGGCCCTCCCATAAGACATAAAGGAGGAGAAAAGGGACAGGAATCTTTGCAGGAAGCAACTTTGTTCATACTGGTCAGTTTGAAACCTGAAGCTCTGTGTTGAATTTGTGTTTCATTTGTCCTTATATAACTAATTGGAAATTTAGTCATTGGCAGCATTTCAAGGAAGATAAAGGTGCGTGCTTATCAGACTTATCCTGAAGGACTTCCATGCGACTATTTACAAACTGTTTCAGACTCATTACAGGCTGTGAATAACTAAAATTCACAGTCATTGAAATAAAGAAAAAAGGGTTTTGGGACTAACGTCTGCTTGTTAGTGTCTCTATAGCCTTGGTCAGAAGAGATGGAGGAAGGAGGGAAGGAAGGAAGAACAGGGAGGGATGGCAGGAGGAAAGGAGGAAGAAGGGGAAAATAGACAAGATATGAGAAGCACAAACTTACGTGATAGGATGCTCTTTCTTCTCTATCCATTGGACGGGTAACATACATTCTCCCTGACACAGGATCAATGTTGAAGACCTCCATAGGTGGTTGGTCAGCTCCCACCCCTGTAATGCTGTATCTTATATGGATTTCACTGTCTTTGTCTGAACGAATCTGAATGAAACATTAAAGAGAAAAACGAATAGAGAGGAATGTGAGACAAAGGGGGAAAATTGTTTGCCGTGACTATTTTTTATTTATCATCAAATTTATTTGCTATCCATCTCATGGATCATTCTCGTCTATCATCTAAAAGACCATTTACATTGTCAAGATGAGGGAAAAGATTAACAGCTTCATTGCTCAATAATTCTATACCAATTTTGATAGAGGCCTACTCCTGAAAAAAATAGACCTCCTTGGATGGTTTTAAGTTAGTTTCAGCATCTTCAGTTCCATGAGACATGTAACATATGCTGGGTAATCAAATATTTCATTTGAGAGTGAATGTTTCTTTCTAATGTTCTCTTCCTGACCTGGGCTTACATAACAGAGTAACAGAGTTGGAAGGCACCTTGGAGGTCTTCTAGTCCAACCCCCTGCTCAAGCAGGAGACCCTAAAACTATTTCAGATAAATAGTTGTTCACTCTTTTCTTAAAAGGCTCCAGTGATGGAGCACCCACAACTTCTGAAGGCAACCTATTCCACTAGTTAATTTTTCTCACTGTCAGGAAATTTCTCCTTAGGTCTAATTGTATCTCTCTTTGATGAGTTTCCATCCAGTGCTTCTTGTCCTGCCTTCAGGTCCTTTGGAAAATATGTTGACCTACCCTCTTCTTTGTGTTTTCATGACTGTCCCTTGGATATCTTTTTCAAGGTCATCTCTGCAATCCCAGAAGTAACCTTTAATCTCAACCGAATATATCTTGATATAATTGTCCTCAATTACCCAATCCCCATCTAAACTAATCCAAGCTTATGGGGTCATTATTAAACCTCACAGCAATGATTTTCACAGGGTCACTCTAAACACTCTATGGCCTGTTTTAAATTTCTTCTCTCTCCAGAAAGATTGCAATGCTTTCTCCACGACACACACCGATTATATGATATATAAAGAACTGGAGTTCATATGCTCCATAGTTGAAGATTTCCCCAAACTGTTATCCCCAAGTTTGTAAAGACTGAAACAAATCTAGAATTCTTTGCCAAAATGACTTCCAATCTGGAATTCTGCTCAAAGGAAAGCAAAAGGTGTTTATACCAGAATGCTATCCCTCAATCAGAAATAACATCTAAACAAAACGGAGGCATGTTCAAAATAAAACTAATTTCCCCCCTCTTGTTATAGTTTCTAATTCCTAAAAAAACCCCAGTGTTTTGACTTCATCTCCAGTTTCTTAAACCAGACAGTACTTTTCTCATCCTGCTGCATGTATTTTCTATAGAACAGAAAACCATCCTACAAAAAATATATATTTGCCATTCCTGCTCCAAGCAGATGTGAGGAAATAAATATCCGGGTTAAGATGTAACTGTGTCAACTTTCAGCTATTACTATTTGACAAACTGAAATAAATTTTCAGAGGGGCAATTTAAAGGGGTTCTTAGTTCAGGCAGAGCTATTTTGGAAAGGGGATCTGGATGGAAAGCTACAAGGCAGAAATAAATGATTTGCTGCTATCCAGCTCACCACCAGAAAGCTGTTTGGATGAATATTATAGGGACAAGCAACTGAAGTCCAACATATCTGGAAAACCCTAAGCTGTGCTGAACTGGTAATTGTCACAAATGTTCTGAGTCATATACAGAGTTCTATAAAAGGAATAGATCAGCCATCCAGCCCTTGCTTACCAATGGAGAACGAGTGGAGCAAGTGGCCAGCTTTAAATTTCTGGCTGTTATCATAAAAGAGGACCTGACCTGGGGTGCTCACATTGCAGTCCTGGTCAAAAGGGCCCAGCAGAGATTATACTACCCGAGACATCTCAAAAAACAGCAACTGAATGAAAAATTGCTGGTGACCTTCTACCGCTGCACCATAGAGAATATCTTAATTTACTGCACCTCTGTATGGTTTGCCAATTGCACAGTGGCAGATAGGAAAACACTCCAGAAGGTTAATGTCATTGCCCAGAAGATAACTGGTTGCCCTCTCCCCTCTTTGAAAGAGCTTTATAGCTCCCACTGCCTTAAGAAAGTTCAAAACATTCTCAAAGATCCATCTCATCCTGGGCACCCTTTTTTTTGAACTATTACCATCTGGCAGATGGTACAGGAGATTAAAAACAAGGACAAATAGGCTGAAAAACAGCTTCTATCCCAGAGCAGTAACTATACTGAATGCTACTATATAGTGCAATATTAGTGCAATATCGGGGGTTTTCAATTCAATTGCATAGAATGCGAAGGATGTGTGTTTATGTTTATTTTTATAGTTATAATGTATACTGAAGATGGCATTTAATTTTGTTGTACAAGGTGCAATGACAATAAAGTAAACTAAACTAAATTACATTGTAATTAATGATAGAAAGTCATGTCCATACAGGTAGTTACAACAATTGGTTCAGTGACCGTTTGAAATTACAATGGCACTGAACTGATTTATGAACGTTTTTTTACACTTATGACCATAGCAGCATGCCTGTGGTCATGTGATCAAAATGCAACTGCTTAGCAACTGACTCATATTTATGACTCATATTTATGATGGTTGACCCCTTTTGCGACCTTTTGACATGCAAAGTCAATGGGGAACCGAGATTCATTTAACAATGGTGTCATTAACTTAACAATTGCAGTGATTCAACTTAATAAATGTGGCGAGAAAGATCTAACATGGGGCAAAATTCACTTAACAAATGTCTCACTTAACAACAGAAAATTTAGGTTCAATTGTGGTCGTAAGAGGAGGACTAGCTGCACTGTACTATAAAATGGAGTCAATTGTAGATATCTTAATGCTCTTCAACATTAGAGGAATATAATTGCATGCACCAACATTTTGAACTGAATGGAAAACAGAAAATGCAAACCCATTCAAACCTTTTAAATTAGACCATTTGATAGTGTATTTACACACATCAAGTGTGGAATAGAGTGGAAATATTTTAATGAAGCTGCACCTTGTTAATCATTGAGGTGAACATTAAGTAACGCTAAATATTATGCTTTTTGTGTGCGTACGTGTGCGTGCATGTGTTTGAGGGCTTGAAGTGTGTTAAGCAACCGATAATGGAAATATTTTTAAATACACTTGTGCCATCGCTTCTGCAAATGAGTTAAATGAGAGATTTCTGAGATTAAATTCTCAAGTAGCCCTCTTGAATGTGCACTCAAATACATATTTCCATTTCAGCATGCATGCTCCAAGCTCTTAAGGCTGAGAAGAATTACTTAATTCAAATGTGGACAAGTAACTTGTGTAATAATCAGCAAGGCTCAGCAATTCCTTCTTGACCAAAATGAATGCATGGATGAGCCCCAGTGGGCAAGAGGGCAAATTGGTGTATGAATGCTAGCTTGGGAGAAATCAGGTGAAAATGCATTTATAGCAGGAGTTGGCTCAATGCTGAGACCCAAGGTAGTATGCAGAGAAGAGCCACAAATATGATAAAGGTCTGCAGGCTAAATCATATAGTGAATGGTTGAGGGATCCAACCTATTGAACAAAAGAACAGAAGAGAATAGAATTCTTTATTGGCCAAGTGTGATTGGACACACAAGGAATTTGTCTTGGTGCAAATGCTCTCAGTGTACATAAAAGAAAAGGCACATTCATCAAAAGTCAAGAATCATAAGGAGCAACACTTGATAATAGTCATAGGGTACAATAAGCAATCAAATCATACCAGGAAACAGTCAATAAAAATCATTAGGATACAAGCAACAAGGTTACAGTCATACAGTCATAAATGGGAGATGGGCAAAAGGATGGAAGGATTAATAGTAATAGTAAATAGTAAAGGATTAAGGAGGACATGATAACTGTCCTCCCAATACTTAAGGGCCTGGCAGAATAGAATGGAATGGAATGGAACAGAGTAGACTAGAGAGAAGAGTTGGAAAGACTTTATAGGTCATCTAGTCCAGGGGTGTCAAACTCGATTTCATTGAGGGCTGCATCAGGGTTGTTTTTGACCTTGGAAGGGTGGGGGGCATGGCTAGGGTTGGCGTGGCCAGCTTGTGTCAGGGGCGCCTGTGGCAGTCTGAGCGCTCTGCCAGTGAAAACAGGCTCCCGAGCTCCATTTTTGGCTGCAACAGCCTCCTGCAACCCTCTGCCCACGAAAACGGATCTCTGGTAGGCACACGTGGTCTTCGCGAGCTCTGTTTTCGACTAGGACAGCCTCCTAGCACATGGCCCTCCTGAGCTCCACTTTTTCTTGCAGAGGCACCGGGAGCCGGTCTTTTGCTGTTTCCAGGGCGACCCCACGGGCCAGATCTAAGCACTCTGCTGGCCAGCTCCAGCTCCCAGGTCTTGAGTTTGACACCCTTGATCTAGTCCAACTGACTGCTCAATCAAGAGACTCTATGCCATTTCTGACAGATGGCTGCCCAGTCTTGTCTCAAAAGCCTCCAAGTGATGAAGCTCCCAAAACTTCACTGGTTAATTGTTCTCACTGTCAGAAAGTTTCTCCTTATTTCCAGGTTGAATCTCTACTTATTTAATTACCATCCATTTTCCTTGTCTGGCTTTCAGGTGACCCCTTCCTCCTCTCTGTGGCAGCCCCTCAAATATTGGAAGACTGTTCTCATGTCTCCCCTGGTCCTTCTCTTCACTAGAGTAGGCACGCCCAGTTCCTGCAACCATTCTTCTTATGTTTTAGCCTCCAGAGGCAGAGAGAAGAGGGAGGTCGACTTATTCTCCAGAGCACCAGAGAGCAGAACAAGAAGTAATGGGAGGAAGCTTGTTAAAGAAAGATCTAAACTAGAATTAAAGACATTTTTTGTCTGAAAGTGAGAACGATTAATCAGTCGAATACTTTTCCTCCTGGAGTTGGGGATGCTCCATCACTGCAGTCTCAGAGGTGCCCTTTTCTTCAAAAGGCAACTGGACTGTTTTTTCCTTGAGGAGAAGGAAGATGAAAACATTTTGCTCCTCATCCAAGAAGCTTCATTAGTTCCATCCCCTCACCGTAAGAACTGATAAAACTTCTTGGATGGGATATGAAATGTTTCTTCTCTCTCCTCTCTTTCCTCCTTTTCTCCTTCTTCTTGTATAAGCCTTCCTGCCTCTCCTGCACAGGATTGGACTAGAAAACCTCTGAGGCCCCTCCCAGATCTATGATTCTATGTTTTTTTCTCCTGTTTTTATTTATCCTTGCTTAGAATAGATTCCCACCAGGATTAAATATTACAATATTTCATTTTTTTAAAGAAAGAACCAAAAATGATTTTTATGGGGTTCTGGAAAGTTGCTTCAAAAAAAAAAAAACTTTAGCTATTATTTTGAATGTGTAGAGCAGGAATGTGCAACCTTGGCAATTTTAAGACTTGTGGACTTCAACATGGCTGGCTGTGGAATTCTGGGAGTAGAAGTCCACTCATTTTAAAATCACCAAGGTTGAGAAACACTGTCCTTTGTTACTACGTTTTGGGAGAAAATGGTGGACCACATAAACATGTCTATGTAGCAAATTGGGTAATTTTCAGAGGATAATATTCTCATGCATTACAAATCTAACGCACAAAATTTGACAACTGGACAATGTAAATGGATTCTCTGAGCTCCTATTATAGCTATATTGCAACATTGGAAAGATAAATGTCACTCAATGGACTGAAGACCTGATTACATTTGCTGCCTATGAACAGATTGCCTATAGATGTGGACTTTGCATGGATAAACATAATGAATTATGGGACTCAATATATGTAGGTTAAAAAAAGCATGATAATCAAATAAATGTTATACACACATATGCACACATACTTGAATAATGAATTATATATAAAACTGAAACTCCTTATTGTTTTAACAATATGGTATACCCTATGCTTTATTTTTTCTGTTATATCTTTCTCAACTATTTTTAAGCACTTGCTATGAATGGGTTTTATTTTTAATAATACATGTGTTTTCGTGTTTCATTCCTTTTGCTTTTTTCCTCCTATTATTATTTTAAAAAATTATTATTATTTTTTAAAAAAACCTTATTCAATGGCAAATCTGTGGCAGTGAGTATAGATCAACTACGTCTTCTTGTAAATGTAATCTGTATGAATAAACAGGCCTGCAGTTGGTCCTTTCTGCAAAGAGGAAAGAGGAAATAGAAAGTTCTGAAGAAAACATTAATGAAAAATATGCCTCCGGTTTTTCACTGATGTTATATAGTTCTCAATCAAATTTAAGCTGTTGTCTTTACTGATTGTGTTCCATCATTCTTTCTGAGTAGATTTTTTTAACTGATTGGAACAGTGGTGGGATTCAAAACTTTTTACTACCGGTTCTGTGGGCAGGGCTTGACGGGTGTGGCGTGGCTTGGTAGGTATGGCAGGGGAAGGATACTGCAAAATCTCCATTCCCACCCCGCTCCAGGGGGAAGGTTACTGCAAAATCTCTATTCCCTCTCCACCCCACTAACCTGCTTTCCAGCTCCGTTCTCCTGTTAAGGGCAACAAAAGAAGACCCAGCCAATCAGCTGGGACTCGGGAGGCAGAGAATAGATGGAGGCGGGGCCAGTCAGAGGTGGTATTTGAAGATTCTCCGAACTACTCAAAATTTCCACTACTGGTTCTCCAGAACTGGTCAGAACCTGCTGAATGCCACCTCTGGATTGGAATCAGCATTTGAATCATTTTTATACTCCATGGTCCTGCCAAGGGGGAATACCTTGCTCGTTTTTTTACGAAGGCAGTCCTACGTCTATTCAGAAATGTCTGTTCTATTCAGTACAGGTAGTCCTCAACATACAACCACAACTGAGCCCAAAATTTATGTTGTTCAGTGAGTTTTGCCCCATTTTACGGCTTTTCTTTCCACATTCCTTAAGCGAATCACCGAATTTGTTAAATGAGCGACATGTTTGTTAGGCGACTTGCTTGTCAGGAGGTCGCAAAAGAGGATCACATGACTCCAGGATACTGCAACGGTCATAAACATGAGTCAGTTGTCAAGCCTCCGAATGTGAATCGGGTATGACCTTGGGGAGCTTGCAACAGTCATAAGTGTGAAAAATGGACAGAAGTCACTTTTTCAGTGCTGTTGTAATTTTGAGCAGTCACTAAATGAACTGTTGTTAGTCGAGGGCTACCTGTAATGTCTTGTTTATTTCAATGGGATTAATTCCCAGAGAAAAGGGTACTGTAGATCACTGGCCCACAACAGTGGTGGGATTCAAAATGTTTTACTACCGGTTCTATCGGTGTTGCTTGGTAGGCGTGGCGTTGCTTGGTGGGCGTGGTGTTGCTTGGTGGGCGTGGTATTGCTTGGTGGGCGTGGCGTTGCCTGGTGGGCGTGGTGTTGCTTGGTGGGCGTGGCGTTGCTTGTTGGGTGTTGCTTGGTTGGCATGGCAGGGGAAGGATACTGCAAAATCCCCATTCCATCCCCACCCCACTAATCTGCTTTCAAGCTCCATTCTCCTATGCAGGGCAACCAAAGAAGACCCAACCGATCAGCTGGGACTCAGGAGGCAGGGAATAGATGGGGGCAAGGCCAGTCAAAGGGGTTATTTGCCAGTTCTCCGAACTACTCAAGAGTTTCCGCTACTGGTTCTCCAGAACTTGACAGAACCTGCTGAATCCGGCCCACAAACTTTTGGACACCAGAGACTGGTTCCGTGGAGAGAGATTTTTATACAGATCAGAAAGTGCATGGTTTCATGTGCTACTGCATCCTATGAATGGGGCTTCACTTGTTTGCACAGCCTGGTTTCTGGCATATCGCGGCCCAGTGCCGGTTCATGGACTGGGGGTTGGTGCCCCCTGCTGTGGACTGTTGACCCTTCTCTCCTTATACAATGGCCACAAATTGTGCCCCGACTTATTCAAATGTCTGTTTGTAGGATTTCATTCTGGTCTGTAAAGATTTTGACCGACATCAAGATTAAAGCTAATTATTTAACTTCAGAACCTGATGGTGTTTCCAGAATCACATCTCTTGACCAAGTGTAGGTCAATTGTATTATTATTTAATTTCAGGATTGTTGGGGATATAATGCTTTGGGGATCACTAGAAAGGGCCCAGATTATACTACCCGAGATTATACTACCTGAGACTTCTCAGGAAACAACACCTGGATGAAAAATTGCTGGTGACCTTCTACCACTGCACTCTAGATAGTATTTTAACTTACTGCATCTGTGTGTGGTTTGCCAGTTGCACAGTGGTAGATAGGACAGCACTCCAGAGGGTTAACGTCATTGCCCAGAAGATCATTGGTTGCCCTCTCCCCTCTTTGGAAGAGCTTTATAGCTCCCGCTGCCTTAGGAAAGTTCAAAACATTCTTAAAGATCCATCTCATCCTGGGCACCTTGTTTTTGAACTATTAACATCTGGCAGACAATACAAGATAATAAAAACAAGGACAAATAGGCTGAAAAACAGCTTCTATCCCAGAGCAGTAATTATATTGAATTCTACTGTATAGTGTAATACTAATGCAGTATCAGGGGTTTTCAATTCAACTGTATAGAACGCGAAGGATGTGTTTGTGATTTATTTTTATAGTTATAATATACACTGCACATGGCATTTAATTTTGTTGTACGAGGTTCAATGACTATTGTAAAGTAAAGTAATGTAAACTAAAGATAACCTTGAAGTAAGGAGGTGTCGTTCAATGAGCTTTCTAATCTTTATGGCTTTAAGATATAATTACTGGTACACAAAAAGGTAACACTCTTACTACAAAGTAGCATAAAACTCATCACTGAACATACTGTAAAATTGCTTCCAAGAGGAGACTATAGAAAAATAGTGAGAAAATTCCACTGACATGATAAATGAAGAAGGTGGGACCAAATTAAAGCTTGGGTATTCTCTCTTCTACATGACATAAGGATCCTTCAAGTGCAACAAAAGCTATTACAGTGGTCTGGGGAATCTAAACATGACATCTGGAAAAAAACGTTCCAGATATTAAATTTTGGTCTCATAAAATTTTGGGGTTAGGGTTAGGGTTAGGGTTGCCCATGTATTAAATGAGAGCACCTGATAAGGTAGCTATTATGGGCTCCTTGGTGCTCTCTGAATTGGTTGTTTTCTTGCAGATGTTTTGTTACCCAGCTAGATAACATCATCAGTGCTAGAAAGCAGTGGGATTTGCTCTCTTTTTACATACAAGTGGCTTGCCCTACTATGTTGGTGGCAACGTTCTTGGTGATTCTGTGATTAGAATATTCGTGGTCCTTGGTTGGGGTATTGTTCACTACTTAATGGTCTGATATTAAGGTAGCTACTCTTGGGACAGCTCAGGTTTATACAAAACTTTTGTCAAGCTGAATTTTTCTCTCTTGATCAGTGACATTGCATAGAGAAAGGAGCCTACTTATGGAATATAAAAAGCTGGATTAGCTAAATATTATAAATACAGATGGCAGAGACTATCTCCAGATCTTAAGCATCGATGATGCAAATGATTTTGGCATCCAAAAAGCAGCCTCACATTAGAAGGGATTAATCACAAGAACAAAACTCCTTGCCTGCCCACATATCAGCAAAAACCAGCGCTTATTTGATGTAGGCAGAATCTGGATGTGCATAGACATACATTCATAAACTCAGTTTAGCACCTTCAAACGTGTTTCCCTGCCTAATTTTAGCACAGGCTCTCACCATAAGAGTTAATTTGCATGATCATAATGCATACTAAAAATCCAGGGAAAACCACTAGACGCACATAGTACCCCATAGAAAATGCCCCAGAGGAATACTCACTGTTTAAGAAAACACTAGAAAGAGTGCAGAGAAGAGCAACAAAGATGATTAGGGGACTGGAGGCTAAAACATATAAAGAACGGTTGTGGGAATTGGGTATGTGTATTTTATTGTAAAGAAAGACTAGGGATGACATGATAGCAGTGATCCAATAACTGAAGGGCTGAGACAGAGAAGTCAACCTATTCTCTGAAACACCTGAAGGCAGGACAAGAAGCGATGGGTGGAAACTAATCAAGGAGAGAAGCAACCTAGAACTAAGTAGAAATTTCCTGACAGATAGAACAATTAATCAGCGGAACAACTTGCCTCCAGAAATTGTGAATGCTCCAACATGGAAGTTTTAAAGAAGAGATTGGGCAACCATTTGTCTGAAATGGTATAGGGTTTCCTGCTGGAGCAGGGGGTTGGACTAGAAGATCTCCAAGGTCCCTTCTAACTCTGTTATTCTCTTACATTTTTTTGCATGCCTAGGTAAGGTGACTGCTGAATCTGGGTGTGCGGGTGGATGCATATAGGCAACAAATAGAAAACATTCAAGTTTTCCTCCCTGTCTGATGATGTTAGAATTTGGAATCTCCCATTGAAACTAATGGCTCATTATGGGATACGTCTAAGGGTTGAAAGGATTTGATTAAAAGAGGTAGTGCAAGAGAGCTTTCCAGTCCCTCCCTATTTTATTCAAACTATCGCTAAAACACATTAAAACCACTTTCATTTTTCCAGCCTCATGCTTTTGCAAGTATAATTTACAGCTCCTAATTGCTCTGCATACTAAATGGACATTTCCCCATCCCCTTGAAATAAAGACAGCATTTCCAAAGTATGTGTGAGAGCATTTTTGTAATAACTTTCATCAACTTCACCAACACCGCCACCATCATTATGCGTTACCAATCCAGTGAAGTCCTCCTTTATGGAGAACAGAATTAAATGTGAATTCAGTGCATTGCAATTCAGTGTTGGATGGTATTAAGGGAGGACTGGATGAATTCAGACCAAATTGGGATGTCAATGGCTACTAATCTTGATGGCCACATGCCATCTCCTGACATAGATTAATTGGCTATTGACTGCAATCAGCAGAATTTTTCGTTTTTTATGAAGTGGGCATTTTTTGTGCGGCTGAAATTCTCGTCTTGCTACTGAAAGGAACTCTTCATTTTTTATATATGTGAAAATGTTGATTTATTGAACTTCCCAAACAAACAGAGGGAAAGTGTGCTATGTCTTGCACAAAAAGACATTTTACATTCTACAATTGTTGCAGCAAAAGGATGCACAAATGCTTTTCCAATGCACGATGCCAAAATCTTCCTTTGGTCTTTCTCTGGTCATCCTTTTTATTTTGGCTAACACCATCTCCTGCAATAATATTGGTCCTGTCTTTTGTGCAGAAAACAAATCCTTGGAGGAGTGGAGGAATAGAAACATAGAAGGAATCTGTGCTAATGGGAGCAATCTTGAAGTGCTCAGTTTGTTTCTTTTTATTATTAAAAATTTAAATTATTTTTTATAATTATTATTATTAAAAATTTAAATTATTTATTATTAAAAATTTAAATTATTTATTATTAAAAATTTAAATTATCCATTACAATGTCCTACCCGTCAATAATTACTTCAGCTTCAACCTCAACAATATATGAGCACACAATAGATACACGCTCAGGGTAAACTGCACAAAACTTGATTGCAGGAAATACGACTTCAGCAACAGAGTGGTCAATGCCAGGAATACTCTACCTGACTCTGTGGTTTCTTCCCCAAACCCCAAAACTTTAACCTTAGACTGTCTACTATTGACCTCACCCCTTTCTTAAGAGGTCTGTAGGGGGAGTGCATAAGTGCACCAATATGCTTACCGTCCCTGTCTTAATGTTCCCTTTTATTCATATCTATTTCATGTATTAATAGTCATGTTTATACTTATATATATTATCAAATGCATGCTTGACAAAATAAATAAGTTGAATAAATTAAAAAAAATATTAAGACATATCATGCGATCCCCTTTTGCCACCTTCTGACAAGCAAAGTCAATGGGGAAAACAGATTCATTTTATAACCATGTTGCTAACTTAACAACTGCAGTGATTTACCTAACAAGAACGGCAAGAAAGGTGGTCACTTGACAATGGTCTCACTTAGCAGTGGAAATTTCGAGCTCAATTGTAATCATAAGTCAAGGACTACGTGTACTACAGCTGACTGGTGAGAACCCTCAAATATGAAGTTGCTTCTCCCAGAGGTGGTATTCAGCAGGTTCTGACCAGTTCTGGAGAAACGGTAGCGGAAATTTTGAGTAATTTGGAGAACTGGCAAATCCCACCTCTGATTGGCCCCGTCCCCATCTATTCTCTGCCTCCCAAGTCCCAGGTGATTGGCTGGGTCTTCTTTTGTTGTCCTGCACAGGAGAATGGAGCTGGAAAGCAGGTTAATGGGGTGGGAAAGGAATGGGGATTTTGCAGTATCCTTCCCCCAGGAGTGGTGAGGGAATGGGGATTTTGCAGTATCCTTCCCCCAGGAGTGGAGTGGGAATGGGGATTTTAGAGTATTCTTCTGCTGCCACGCCCACCAAGCCACGCCCACCAAGCAATGCCATGCCCACCAAGCCACATCCACAGAACCGGTAATAAAAATTTTTGAATCCCACCACTGCTTCTCTCTTCACCCAACCTTGTCTTACTTCACACAAAACAGCTTTTCAAAGCTGGCATTTTCAGCAACGTAGCTAACTCTAAAGACTAACACAATAAACAGTATCAGAAATGGAACTGTTGCCTTTTTAAAACAATTCTTAAACAATTCTTTTTTAAATGGTTGTCTTGTAAAGCCTATGCTTTTGTCACACCATACTTTCAACAATGTTAGAAGATGTTAGAGATTCCTATTGCTATGGGGAAAGTGTGATCAACCTTCATACATAAAATGTTTACGTTTAAACCGCTATAGTTTTTATTTTTAAAAAAAATAAATCTAGTGTTTTATTTAGCCTGTTTGTATACTGTTATAATCGGGGAATGACCCCCGGTGTAATAGCTGTGTGATGCATCGTTCATATATCACGTTGTTACTTCATCGTACAATTAATTTCAAATTGTATGAATTACTCTTTCTGCTAATTTCTTTTTATTCTCTCTATTTTTCTAACCTTGCGGGTTCTTTAAAACTATTCAGATTTTTTCCCCTCCAGCCTGCTCTTCTGATCTTTCCTCTTTTCGCCAACAACTGTGAACAAAAAAAAAAAAAGTGCTTCGCTGTAAGAGATGATGGGGTGACCGTTTCTCGCAAGATATAATATTTTCCCTGAAGGTGAGCATCTTGAGAAATATATATGGCATCTTTGCCATTGAAAAAAAATAAACAAGCCTGGGGGCTGGGAAGCTAAAAAAAGAAAAGAAAAAAAGCTTCTGTGATTTTCTCAAGCACTTGCAAGATTTTATTTAAGCGACATAAAATGTCAGGGAATGGAAAGCAAACAAGTTTTAAATTGCAAGAGATCAAAGAATGAAGAAGGTATGCATATTATGAACAACCAGTTAGAGCACAGAAAGAATTCAGGCAGATCAACGTTTGGATTTGGATGCTCCCCTCACCCATGCAGAAGTGGGTTTGAGGTGTTTCCCTCTCTTATTCTGCCCCCAAACCCTGCATAAAGGCAACATAGGACATATGCAGGGGTGGGATTCTACCAGTTCGCACCTATTCGCTAGAATCGGTTGTTAACATTCTAAGCAGTTCGGAGAACCGGTTGTTAGAAGAAATTACTGGCCTAATCCTGTAAGGAAGGCAGGAAGGAAATATTCTGGGGTTGCTTACAGAAACTGCCTCTCCGTTAACCCTTATTACGTTCTTGGTAGGACTAGACTTCCTGTCTCAGGAATGTCTCTGGAGTTTTCTTTCCCTCTTTTGCTGGTACTTTGCTTGTGTGGAGTGACCATTCAAAGTTACAATGGCACTGAAAAAAGTGACTTATGACTATTTTTCACACTTACAATTGTTGTAGCATCCCCACAATCATGAGAGGCCAGGCAAAGAGATGTGTGCCTCGATGTGAGTGATATTGAGTTGGCCACGCCCAGCCAATAACATGACCACCAAGCCATGTCCTCCCAGTCACATGACCACTAAGCCACGCCCACCACCTAAGCCACACCTAAGCCACTGAATCCCACCCCTGGATATATGGATGTCTCTGGAAGAGGCAGTCTGAAATTATATCTACCATGTTGACAAATAACAGAATAACAGAATTGGAAGGGAACTTGGAAGTCTTCTAGGCCAGAATTCCCCAATCTTGCCAGCTTTGCAGTCTGGCAAAGGGGTTTCAAAGAGGGAATGCTTCTTTGAAAGTGGCGGCATGTCAGAGTATATTCATGAACTGGAATAGAACAGGGTAACAAGGTCAGCCAATGAATAGGCATAGCAACTAAATCAGCCAATGAGGATAGTTTGGAAACTGAAACTAGAAGTAGCCTAGGCTGGAAACTGAAACTAAAAGTAGCCTAGGCCTGGCTCTTAGTTAAGCTCTGCAACTCTGCAGCTATGTTGGAGCTCTTGTCTATTGAAGATGAAACTAACTTGCTTGCTTGCTGAAGACTGGAGCTCTGCTCTGAACTTGCAACATGTTTCTGTCTGAGTTTGTTCCATGTTAGAGAAATCTACAGCTGGTTCAGTGGTGGGATTCAAAAATTTTTACTACCGGTTCTGTGGGCGTGACTTAGTGGGTGTGGCAGGGGAAGGATACTGTAAAATCTCCAGTCAGAGGTGGGATTTGCCGGTTCTTTGAACTACTCAAAATTTCTGCTACCGATTCTCCAGAACTGGTCAGAACCTGCTGAATACCACCTTTGCACTGGTTTGTAAAATCTACATATGTTTATAAAGATGTTAAATGAAGTATCAGCCACTTGTGTTTAATTTTCTGGAGTTGAGTTATCGCTGCAAAACTCTCAATATGGCAAAGGTGCGCTCACATGCTTGACCATTCCTTTCACAAGTGTGGGATGCACACACACACACACACACACACACACACACACACTTGCCCACCATTTCTGCTAGGGTCATTCTGACCTGAATGGAACTGGTTAATGATACATTGTGTTCAGAAGAACATAATAGAAAGAAGCCATGAGAAGGTAGTGTCCAAAGAAAAGGAAACAGGTGGTATGCTATGGGTGTGGCATAGGGAATTACGTAGTTGGACAGATTGTGAACCCAGGAAAGTGGCAGAGACTGTATATTTGAACCTGTATATATTCCTCAGCCTTCCTGGGGAGGGTATCTTCTGCTATGAGCAGAATTCCCTTTTGCAAAGGCTTAATAATAAAGCTCTTTCATATTGTTCACCGTCTCTAGATGTGTTTTGTGATTTTTCTCATATATCCTACATTAACTTTATGCTGGGTTTAGGAGCAGGACAAGAGCGGGAAACACCAAAACCCATTTCTGGATGGATGATGGGAGCATCAAATGAAAACGTTAATCTGCCTGAATCCAGTCTGTGATGTCGAGGCTCCAATCCAGGCTACAATTGTTTCAGCTAGTTTCCCATGGAACCTTCCCTTCCATCCAACCTGTGGCTTGTCCTCCCACATCTCAGTTGTCAGTTTTGAACTTCAGCTGCCACATTTAATTGGAAAGGGGTAGAGAAGTTGAAAAGTTTAAGGTTATTCTGTATGGCGTATTAAGAAATTCTAGTTGCAGTTAATTGGTTCTCGTGATTTATGAAGTGTAGAAGTGGGAGGAGAAAAGGTGAATTCTGTGTAACGTGCAAAAAAAAATTCACTTTGGGAAATTGCCTTAGACATACCAGATCTGTTTCTAAATAAATCAATTGGAGAGAAAATGTCTCGGAGTGATTGATATCATGGATACTTTCTGGATGCCTTACAATTGTTTCAGCTGGTTTCCCATAGAACCTCCCTTTCCATCCAATCTGTGGCTTGTCCTCCCTCACCTCAGTCTTTTTTGGCTATGAGGGACATCAGGATACTGGCATCAGTGTAGAGAATAATCAAGTTAAAAGAGAGTCACTGTAGCTCAGGATTGAACTGTGGGGTCCTTAGTGCTCTCTGAGTTTGGTTGTTTCCTTGCAGACATTTCATGACCCAACTAGGTAATATCATCAGTGCTAAAAAGGAGTGAGATTTGATTCTGTTTATATACAAGCAGCTTGCCCTGTCAGCAGTGGAACTATTGCTTCCTTCCTGGTAGTTCCTTGATTAGGCTGCAGTTTGCTCTTTGATTGTTTGTCTGAGTTGGTAGTTTCTTGATTAAGATATTGTTTACTGCTCAATGGTTGGACTGTATTAATCTTGACATTCATCTCTGCTTACCTGTGTATTGATTTCTGGAGAGCAGATGTTTTCGTATTTTTGTTTCCAAGGAAGCAAAAGGGTGCCACTTGCATATAAGCAGAAAGCAAATCAGAGGTGGTATTTAACAGATTCTGACCAGTTCTGGAGAACTGGTAGCGGAAATTTTGAGTAGTTTGGAGAACCAGCAAATACTACCTCTGATTGGCCCCGCCCCCATCTATTCTCTGCCTTCCAAGTGCCAGCTGATTGGCTGGGTCTTCTTTTGTTGCCCTGCACAGGAGAATGGAGCTGGAAAACAGGTTAGCAGGGTGGGGTGGGAATGGAGATTTTACAATGTCCTTCCCCTGCCACGCTCACAAACCACGCCATGCCCACCAAACCATGCCTACAGAACAGGTAGTAAAATTTTTTAAGTCCCACTACTGAAGCAAACCTGAATCCCCTCAAGTATTGATGATGTTACCTAGTTGAGTAATGAAACGTCTGCAAGAAAACAGCCAGGCTTAGAGAGCACCAGTTTGCCGGTCCCAACTGTGGTTGTTAAGGAAGGAGTATCTGTACTATGGTTATTCTGTCTAATTGGGTGTTCTGAGATACAATATGAGGATAGCAAGCTGATTTAGTTCAAAGCAGGGATATACAAATGTTTTCACAAATGTTTTCATTCATTTGGCCTTTGAATTGTGTGCCATATTCCCAAGATAGGAGAGAGTAGAACAAAACCTGATTTAATTTAACTCCAATTTAAATATAATTACCATTCAGCAGACTGGATGTAAAACCATTAGTGAGAGATATTTTCACGGATTTAATCATTTGATCCTTTGGACACAATAAAAAATGCAATTTGGCACTAAGCTTTGAGTTATCTTTGGCAGCTGCCCCCAGTTTTTTTGGGGTGGTGGTGGTGGAAATCACAGCGCAATTCAGACCCCTAGATCGTGTGTTTTACACCTCTTATTTAAAGCAAACTTATTTCGCCAATTAGTTCATTTATAACTTTACAAGAAAAAATACAATTAAAAAATACAAAGGAACAAGAAAGAGGAATGGTTGAGTAAATTGTAGTTGTCTCAAGGCACTGGATCTTAGGAATAGGAAGTAAAAAGTAAAGTGTCAGGGCTCCAACAAATCCAACCCCAATCAACTCATAAGTCTCTAGCTGCATCTCTCAGAGTAAAAAAAAATGATTTATTAGAAGCGGCCATGTTGGCGTTAAGCTGGATGCAGCCGACACTAAAATACATCATTCATTTCCCCCTTGACCTTAGTCTTCCCCCCACCCCCTGGATGTATAATCTTTAATGGCACACATCCATAGCCAAGAGTCATCAATCATGCTCTCCAGTAATATTCTTGTGCGCCACAACTTTGGGCTGCCAGGGCGATTATCTGAGGCACTTGAGGAATGCGCTGTTTTCCCCCACTCCCTTTCTGCTGGCAGCTAAAAAGACCAAAGGAGCAGTGGTGGGATTCAATTTTTTTTTACTACTGGTTCTGTGGGCGTGGCTTGGTGGGCATGGCCATGTGACTGGGTAGGCGTGGCTTTTTTTGCATCTGCAGCCCCCACCCATTTTTTGGGCCTTCTGGGCCTCAGAGGAGCCTCCGGGGGGGTGTTTTTGCTCCCCTAAGGCTCTTCTGAGGCTCAGGAAGAAAAAAAAAACAGAGCATGGGAGGGGCACGCAGTACCCCTTCAAACTCCGTTTTGGGAGCTTCCTGGCCTCAGAAGAGCCTCTGGGGGGAGGGGTTTGCTCCCCTAAAGCTCCTCTGAGGCTCAGGAAAAGGAAAAAATGGACGGTGGGGGCTGAGCCACTTTTTGCCTTCCTGGGCCTCAGCAAGGGAATCACGGCACAGTTGATCTATGTACAGCTGATTGTCAGGAGGGGAAAAAAAAGAAATAAATATCTTAGGCGAGCGTCAGGAAGGTGGGGTGAGTGATCATGGGGCAGGAGAGCGACCGGGTTAGGGGCGTGGCCAGCCAGAACTTACTATCGGTTAAGCAACCCATGCCAAATTCTTGCTACCTTTCACCCGATGATGGTGTGAACCGGCTGAATACCACCACTGCAAAGGAGTATCTTTTTAGTTGACATAAAGGAATCCATGAGGATTTTATTCTACTAGTTGTTGCCAACTTTAGGGGGCAGTGCTTATCTCTGTTTCAAGGCTGTTGAGCCAGTGCTATCCGAAGATATTCCCATGGTCATGTGCCCAGCATGACATCACTGAGTGCTGTTACCTTCCCACGAAAGTGGTACCTATTTATCTATTTGCATTTGTATGCTTTCAACTGCTAGGTTGGCAGGAGCTGAGCCAAGGACAGGAGCTCACCCGATGCATGTCACTCGGGTCTTGAACCCATCCAGGCTGCCAGCTTTCCAGCCAACAAGCCCAGCACCTTAACCACTGAGCCACTGTGCCACACTTAGGAATAGGAAGAGAAAATGCCAAATCATATAAAACCTATTTAGCGTCAGAGGACAATTTTGAATGTTGTACTAGGAAACGTTGATCTTGTTTTTTGTTTTCTAATTTAAAAAGCCCTCAGCCAGAGGTTCACCAATACCATCCTGTATTAAGCACATAGCAAATGAGGCTTCACTTCAGCATTCTGGATAATACTGGTACACATTTGAACTTTTAAAATGCTTTGCTATGCAGAATGGCTGCAGTTTCCTCTAATGAGACCAGGAAAACATACCTTAAGCATTGTTTTAGAAGGGCGTCCTACTATTTTCTTACTTTATGGCCATATTTGAACTTCTGCCTACCTCTTAACGCTGGTGATCAGTCCTCCCTGATCATTCCTCTTGCTTAGAGCCTGAAGCAGTGGGATAGTTTTTCTTATTTAATTAGACAAATGGAGGCATGGTGCTGTTGTACTGTCTGCATCTTAACCACACAGACAGATTTTCAAGACGTCACTGATCAACATATCCATGAATATTGGGGTGGTCTCTTGAGTTACAAAATTAATTTTGCCTCATTCATGATTGGATTTCCCCCACAGTTTCCCCTTCCTCTTTTTCTTGAGTTTTTCTAAGCCATAAAATTTGATAATGATCTTCTTGTCAGGTCAAGAGGGTTATTTTTCTAGTGAATGATCACCCTGCACAGATTAGCTGTTTTCAATGATAAATAACTCAGTGCAGATGAAGGACAACACCAGCTAAAAAATTGGCAGCTGTGATTTCACATTTTTCTGTGCGTTCTAATAATAATAATAAAAATTGGAACCTTTGCAGAAATTTGGATTTGGATGTAGTCTGGAATCATCAAGTTGAGAAAGTTTGGGAAAATGAATGGGCTAAGATCTTACAGACTTTAAACCCAAATAGACAAGTGCCTTGTTTATAACATTGCAGATATAACATTCATTAAAAAAGAAGAAAGTCTGATTCATTGATACCGCTAAACTGGATGATGCTTGGTGTCAGGCCTGCCCCAGGTAAGTCCCTTAGGAAAGAAACACCCTCAATTTCCTTTGGTTGAAGTGATAGATTCTTTTACTAAAGGATACTGGCTGTAGCAAAGTCAGGCTAGAACTGAGTTTTCCCACACAAAAAAGTTAGATTGCACCCCTCATCCCAGCTCTCCCCCCCCCCATGACTAATGTCTTTAGCCAATAAGGTGGCATATAGATGTTTTGAGAAATGCTACAATGTTTGAGGTAGACCACATTCCATTCTCAGGGTGTGTGGTCTTGAGTGCTGGTACAAATTGGTTCTGTGCATCTCTGGTCTTCATCACACTGTCATCCCTTCTCCCTATTTCCTGTCACATACCCATATGTCCATTTGCTAACCCCATACCCCCTAACAGATAATCAGAGTTGGAAGGGACCTTATAGATCATCTAGTCCAACCCCCCACCCAAGCGGGAGACCCTACACCATTTCTGATGCATGGCAGTCCAACCTCTTCTTGAAGGTCTCAAGTGATGGCGCTCCCACAACTTCCGAGGGCAATTTCTGTTCCATGGGTTGATTGTTCTCACTGTCAGAAAGTCTCCCCTTATTTCCAGGTTGAATCTCTCCTTGTTCAGTTTCCACCCATTATTCCTTGTCTGGCCTACAGGGGCTTTAGAAAATAGCTTGACCTCCTCCTCCTCTCTGTGGCAGCCCCTCAAATATTGGAAATCTGGTATCATGTCTCCCCTGGTCCTTCTCTTCATTAAACTAGCCAAGCCCAGTTCCTGTAACCATTCTTCATATGTTTTAGTCTCCAGTCCCCTAATCATCCTGGTTGCTCTTCTCTGTACTTTTTCTAGAGTCTCAACATCTTTTTTATAATGTGGTGACCAAAACTGGATGCAGTACACTAGGTGTGGTTTTACTAAGACTTTATAGAGTGGTATTAGTACCTCATTTGATCTTGATCCCTCCCCCCTAGTTTTTGATGGTAGAATGCCAACAAGGCACCAAGCCTAAGATGGTAGACCTGACATTAGGTTTGGAAAAAAACAATCGGATAAAAATGACAAAATACACATTTGCAGGCTGAAGTCTAATACCTATGTAAACAGATCTGTTGTTATATCAATCATGCTGAGATCCCTCATTGAAGAACTCCCTCTACCTCTGGAACTTTTTGAATTTATTGGACCTGAACATTCTAATTTTAGGAAACAACCCGCCCCCCCAGAATTGCCTACATTCTTAGACACTATGGTAATATTTCTTAGGTTCTTACTTAGGGGTTGACTTATTAACTTTCCACCCATCTTAGACTATGAAGCTCACTGTAGATCACCCATATAGAATATCTGGAGACATCAGAAGAGAAAGAATAGGGAAAAAATCAGAAAATACAAAAACCTGCAAATAGAAGTAGAACAACTGTGGCAAAAGAAAACCAAGATACTACCAATAGTAATAGACACCTTATGTGTAATCTCAAAACATCTGGAGCACCATGTGAACACCATCATCATTGATCAAATCACCACTAGTCAATTGCAAAAGGCAGCTTTGCTTGGAAAGCCTTACATCCAGTGACAATACCTTTCATACCATCAAACAACAATATCTGTCTATCGCAGGTCTTTGGGAAGGACTCGATAGGTGGACCAAAATTACAAATCCAGTCCAAACATTTGGCTGACTGTGATGAACCATCGCACCCTTTCCAAACCATTCATTCTATTACCTGCCATCTTGGTCAAATATTCCTTATGAGGCTGCTAGAAGGTTAAATATGAAGACCTAGAATTTCAAGAAATTTAATCTTTTCCTATTGATTATCCATGTGCTCGATGTGATCATCCATGTGCTCAATGTGATCATCCTATTGATCATCCATGTCAACTCCATACCAGTGAGGAGAAAGTCAGTGATGAAGAGAAAGTCAGCTCCAAAATCAATTAAGATAGGAGACTATTTCCCAAAGTTAAATTCTTTACATCGATTTCGGGAGGAAATTAACATAGTCTATTCATATCTGGCAAATAAGATAAAGAGAGCATGTCCTTGGTGGCCTGGGAAGTGATAGAAAAGATTTGCTGACTCTTGCAATAAGTACCCAAACTGCATACACTCAGACCTAATTCTTTGCATTTTTCTGCACCTGTCCTGATTTCTCTGAATCTTTCTTAAAATGTGTTGCCCAGAATATGATAAAGGACTCCAGGTGAGGCTGAAGAAGGTAAAAGAATTTATACTTCTCATGAGTTTGAAACCTTATTTCTATTGATGCAATCTAGAATGGCATTTAACATTTTAGCAAGTGTATCAGTGACTCATGCATGTCATTCATAAGTAGTCCTCAACTTATAACTATTTCTTTAGTGACTGACTGAATTCAGCGCCATTGTAATTTTGAGTGTTCATTAAATGAACTGCTATAAGATGAGGACTACCTGTATATATTTGGGAAGAATAGCAAGGTATTTGATTGCAAATAAATATCAGCAAATATTCCATTGGATATAGCAAATTGTGTCAGGCACAGAAAATCAAAAATGACATGTGTAAAGTGCTCAAAGCAGTTTCTCTATTGCTGTTCGCCTAAATAGACAGAATCCACATAACTATTTGATAAATACTGTGAAGAATTAAGGAGGATCTTTTTTGTGCTGCTTCATGCATAGCAAGGATTCAAGGCTAATTTTTCTCTTTCCTCCTTCCTGTAAGTCAGTGCCAAATTCCATTGCACATTGTGTGCTTAGTGAAGTCAATGAGGCTGTTGGTGTATCAATGAGCTAATGTGGCAGGACTACACAGTCCAAGGGGATTTGAAACAGCAAAGAGGCAGTTACTTCATGAAGATAGTTTCTTTTTAGGAAACTACTTTCTTTGGCTTTGCCAGACTGGTGTTTATCTCCCACGAAATTTTCCAAGCTCATTAATGTTTCTTGGTCTTCTAAAGGTTTCAGGGCTGAGTTAGAAAATTGTATCTTGGAGGGTGTTGTTTTTTTTTGCTTCATCCACCTTCCTCCAAATTCTCCTCCATAAACAGTGGTGTCTTAAGTGTTCCAATAATTTCTGTATTACCAAATGCAAAGGAGGTGACAGATAATTTTTAATGTGTTGCAGAGAAAGAAGGAGAAAAATTCAGGAAGAAATTGTTTCCTCACTTCAGGGAAAATACCAATGTAAAGAAGTAGCACAAATCCATGCTAGAGGGAACCATTAAGCAGCAGAATGAATATTCATAAAGATAGGGATTTGCTCTCTCTTTTTTTTAGTAAATATTTAGGGTACGTAATACACCCATATATTACATACATTCAGGCATGTCTCTTTTAAGGAAAAAGAAAGAATACTATGAATGTTTTAGGGAGTCTCGACATTATCATAAATAACAGAATAACAGAGTTGGAACTAACTTGGAGGCAGTAGTGGGATTCTACTGGTTCGGACTGGTTAAAGTGAACCGGTAGTTCTGATGATCACTTGGCCCCGCCCTTTTCCTATGCTTTATTTCCTTTGTTTTGAGCACAGCTGATTCTCATAGCACAGCGGTTAGCCATGCATCAGCTGTTTTACTCACCAGGGCTGCAGCAGAAGTATTATAGCTAAAAATGGTCTTTTCTAAATGCTGGGCAAGCGCATACACTCACTGAACCGAACTGGATGTTATACCAATTGAATCACACCACTGCTTGGAGGTCTTCTAATCCAACCTCCTGTTCAAGCAGGGGACCCTACACCATTTCAGACAAGTGGCTGTCCAGTCTCTTCTTAGAAACCTCCAGTGATGGAACAACCACAACTTCTGGAGGCAAGTCGTTCCACTGGTGAATTGTTCTAACTGTCAGGAAATTATTCCCTTAGTTCAGGGTTGCTTCTCTCCTTGATTGATTTCTATCCATTGCTTCTTGTCCTGTCCTCAGGTGCTTTGGAGAATAAGTTGACTCCCTCTTCTTTGCGGACCAGAATTAAGAAGTAATTTAAGACCAGAATTTCTGTTGGTAAGCAAGATAGTTGCTTGTGAGTTACACCCAATTTAACATTCTTTTTTTTTTTGCATGGCTGTTAAACAAATCACTGCAGTTCTTAAGTGAATCATGTGGTTGTTCAGCAAATCTGGCTTCCCCTATTGATTTTGCTTGTTGGAAGACAGCTGGGAAGATCACAAACAGTGATGCTGCAGCCATTGTTGTAACTACATGCTGGTTGCTAAGTGCCTGAATTTTGATTGAATGATCATGTCGCTGTAACTTCAGATGATCAGTCCCAAAGGTGCTTTTTCAAGAGGCAGCTGGACTTTCCGGTTTTTCTCTGAAGACATTTTGCTTCTCATCCAAGAAGCTTCTTCAGCTTTGACTGGGTGGTGAGGAAGCTGAAGAAGCTTCTTGGATGAGAAGTGAAATGTCTTCAGAGAAAAACCGGAAAGTCCAGTTGCCTCTTGAAAAAAAAGCTCCTTTGGGACAACCATGACCTAGTGCACCGACAATCTCCATAGACATTCAATTAGTAAGATTTACTCAATGATTGCATAATTCACTTAACAACTGCAGTGGTTTGCTTAACAACCATGGCAAAAAAGATCGTAAAAATCATGCACGTCAGGTTGCAAAAATCACACTCAGCAGTGGAAATTCTGGTTCCAATTGCCGTCATAAGTTGAGGAATGCCTGTATATATTAAAATTTCTTGTTAAGCATAATGCATGTTGTCATTCTCTTATAGAAACGTTCTCAGCTATATTCCACAGAGCAGAATCTTTGGTTTTGCTTGATCTTTCCTCTGTGGCATGGTTTACATCATAGTGCATCTCATCCTGTTTTTTGATCAATGTGCAATTATCACAACTTCAATCTCATATACAAGTCCTGATTATTTTACAACCAATGGTTGGCCTTTCTTTAAAGCTATGACTGGATGGAGGAGCGAGGCAATTTTCTGAGACTTCTGAGGGAGAGCAAAGATTTCAATCCTGAAATTTATTGGAAGAAGAAAGAAAATGATGATAATAAAACATTATAGCTAGAGAATGGAAAGCATTCTGACTTTGCTGCCCTGAGCAACATTAAATGATGGCCAAAATAGGTATAATTAACTCTTGAATCTTTCTCTTTTCCTTCTGGGAAAAAACCCTACAATATACTTTTTATTTTATTTAAAACAAAGTGCTTTCAAAAAAAGGATATCTAGGAATGAACAGATAACTACTGAAGTTGTATTGTTATATCACGTTAGTAAAAGATAACAAGCCATGTAGTGTGGCTTTTATAATATAAGAAAGAAGGATTACATTTGAGTTCAGTGGCAAAATCTCCTGTATTGTTGTTTACAAATGTTAAAAAAGAAAACAAAACCCTAAAAATAATATAAATATTCATAGTTCTCATAGTTTTGTTTCTTGGGGCTCAACCAATGGTGGTATTCAGCCGGTTTGCACAGGATTGGGTGAACTGGTAGTAAGGATTTGGCATGGGTTGCCAAACCGGTAGTAAGTTCTGGCTGGCCACACTCTCGACCCGATCCCTTCCTGCCCAATGCTCGCTTCCCCCCACCTGCCTGATGTTCGCCTAAGATATTTTTTTCTTTTTTTTCCCTCCTGACAATCAGCTGTTCACATGATCAGCTGTGCTGGGATTCTGCTTGCTGAGGCGCAGGAAGGCAAAAAATGGAGGGAGGGGCTCAGCCCCCCCCTCCATTTTTGCCTTTCTGAGCCCCTTATGGGGGCAAAATCGCCCCCCCCCCAAGGCTCTTCTGAGGCAAGGAAGCTCCCAAAATGGAGTGGGGAGGGGTGCTGCGTGCCCCTCCCATGCTCTGTTTTTTTTCTTCCTGAGCCTCAGAAGAGCCTTAGGGGAGCAAAAACACCCCCCAAGGCTCCTCTGAGGCCCAGAAGGCCCCCAAAATGGGGGGGGGCTGCAAAAAAAAGATCCACACCCACCCAGTCACATGGCCACGCCCACCAAGCCACGCCCATAAGAACCGGTGGTAAAAAAATTTGAATCCCACCACTGGACTCACCATACATCTTGACAGATCCCCTCAACAGCTACCAAAGGACAAAACTCTGTGCCAACACAGCAAAATGAAAATGAGCAAACTCTTAAGAGCTGTTTGAATGTTTAAGGAAAAGGTTAAGAATTCCACTCAGGATTTTTGCTTGCAAAGAATGCACATGGAGAAAAAACACACACAAACCTACCCAAAAGAATTAATATCTGCTTTTGTGGGAGGGGGATGAAGTTGGCTCTTTCTAAGAATAGCAGAATAACAGAATTGGAAGGGACCTTGGAGGTCTTCTACTCCAATCCACTGCTCAAGCAGGAGACCCTATACCAGGGGTGCCAAACTCACACTGTCAAGGCAGTGTCACAAATAGCGAGACTTTTTCCCCCTTCGCTAAAAAGGGCATGGGCGTCGCCACTGCGTGATGCATTGGCCCTTGGGCTATGAGTTTGACAGCCCTGCCCTATACCATTCTGGACAAATGACTGTCTAATCTCTTCTTAAAAACTTCTAGTGATGGAGCACCTGTAATACCTGGAGAGAAGCCGTTCCACTGGTGAATTGTTCTCACTGTCAGGAAATGTCTCCTTATTTCTAGGTCGGTTCTCTCTTTGCTAGTTTTTTATCCATTGCTTCTTGTTTTGCCTTCAGGTGCTTTACAGAATCAGGTGAAATGCTGGGGGAAATCAGACATGCTCCACACCTGGGAAGTGTTCACACCAGCATTCCCTGTTTGTTTACTGGTGTGAAAATTCACTCTCGCATCAAGAGTATATTTATTGACAATCTGTCTTTCCATGTGGAAGAAAATACAGAGTAGGAAATATTTTGGTAAAAATGACTGCTATTTAGCCAATAATAGTGATTGAGGAAGGAATGCTGTAGAAAATTGTGCATTGTTTTCAATGCCGTTGTAACTCAAACAGTTATAAACGAATAGCTGTAAGTGAAGAATTATCTGTATGGCCTCTTTATAGGTAATATCCACTGTTACTGGAATTATTAGAGCAGGTGTGTCCAACCTTGGCGATTTTAAAACCTGTGGACTTCAATTCCCAGAATTCCCCAGCCAGCAGGAAGTTGAAGTCCAGAGGTCTTCAGGTGGCCAAGGTTGAACACCCATGCATTCAAGTAAAACTGCAACAATGTCTTATCTAAGCCGATTATTACCTTATAGGAAGAAGCTTCAAAATATAGAATACTATGCTTTGGCTCCCAAGGGCCAACTTTTACAAAAGAATAGTAATGACTTTTCATCAGTTTTACATCCCAAAATAACTACATAAAATAAGAAACATGACTCTGGCTTGAATTCAGATTCAAGGATTCAAAGAGCAGCTTAATTTGGCTTGAGACAAGGTGGAGTTCAACTTTGGATCAAACCCAAGGTGAGGTCTTAAAATCTAAAACCTTTCCTAGATTATGTCAAATATTCAGGAACTAGCTGCAAACAATTCTAATTTCAAATGATGAAATATCTCAACTTCCTGAACATGTCAATTCGCAAAACAAAAGCCAGCAGGGAAAAACATGCATCTATTTATTTCAGATCCTTCACACACACACACCCAAATGGCTTTTTCCATTTTTTGAGAGAGAGAGTTGCTAATTACCCACATGCCAAATGTCTCGCTATATTCTGATCTTAGAGTAGGCACATTTATTTCAGAGCTGCAAAAGTTTGCTTCTGCACACTGCGGTGACCATAATGCAAGTTCTAAATTCAGAACTGGCACAAGAAGTTACATTGAATATGACCTCTTCTTAAAGGTTCTCAGTCTCAGCTGCTGAGGAATTTTTAGCCTTTGCCCTTTACTAGATGATAACAAGACAGCAGGAATAGCAAACCCAATACAGTCTATTTTTAAGAGTTGAGGAATTTTCAGAATTAGCAGAGACAAAGTGAGAAGGACATACAGTAGCTTGGGACACACAGTTGAACTCTGCATTTTTACTGTGGACTTCTGGCTCCACCTAGTATTGATAACTAATGATAACTTCAACTATAAGGATCCAGAAGAAGATTCCCTAACTATTCAACCCAATACAGCACAACCAACACAAACCCTAAAAAGAATTACACTGCTTTACATCAAGAATATCTAAGAAACCACCAACTACGACCAGGGGTGGGATTCAAATTTTTAACAACCAGTTCTGTGGGCATGGCTTAGTTGGCGGCGTAGTTTGGTGATCATGTGACTGGGTGGATGTGGCTTGGTGGTCATGTTATTGGCTGGGCGTGGCCAACTCAATATCACTCACATCGAGGCATGCATCTCCTCGCCTGGCTTCTCATGACTGTGGGGATGCTACAACAATTGTAAATGTGAAAAATGGTCATAAGTCACTTTTTTTAGTGCTATTGTAATTTTGAATGGTCACTCTACACAAGCAAAATACCAGCAAAGGAGGGGAAAAAAAAACTCCAGAGAAGTTCCAGAGACAGGAAGTCTAGTCCTGCCAAGAATGTAATAAGGGTTAACGGAGAGGCAGTTTCTGTAAGCAACACCAGAATGTTTCCTTCCTGCCTTCCTTACAGGATTAGGCCAATGATTTCTTCTAACAACCAAACTACTTAGAATGTTAACAACCAGTTCTAGCGAATAGTTGCGAACTGGTAGAATCCCATCCCTGACTACAACCACATGGAATCAGCAAGTAGCACACAAGCCATCTAGAACCCTTCAAAACATCCTAAGCAAACCAAAAGACCCAACAACCCCAGAAGAAAAAACAGGAGTCATCTGCAACATACAATGTAAGAACTGCAACAGCCAGTATATAGGACAAACAAGGAGAAGACAATCAGAATGCATCCATTAACACCAACTGGCAGTCAGAAGACATGATGAAAATTCATTAATTTCACAACATATAGACAGATTTAACCATAGTTTCAATTGGGAAAATGTTACAATCCTAGACCAGGCCAAGTCCAAAAATGCCAGGGAATTTCTAGAAGCCTTGGAATTCTGACAAATCAGCCATCAACAGACACATAGATATTAACAACATCTATAAACTATGCAAAAGAGACAATCAACCAGCCCAAAAGAGAACAAAAAGACTCCAGCACCTCTCCACCAGTAATCAGAACCAGATCAGCATAGATTAACTCCAAGATTAATTTCAGACCAACAATCAAGTAAGCAATACCCCAATCACGATGTCAGCTTGGAAGCCATTTTTCTTTAAGGCTTCTGGGCTGTGATGCCCCTGTTAGAATCTGGTTCTGAGGGGAAGGCCGAGCAGCTGACAGGGAGTGGGACTGTGGCTCTGGTGGTTGTGGAAGAAACTGGGGAAGGGCAAAGTCCGGCTGGGCAGAGCAGGGGAGAGGTACAGCAAGGCAGAGGGAATTCAGGGAAATATCCAGGCCCACCCCCTCTTCATCCTAGGACACGCAGAGAGGACAGGAGAAGGGAGCAACCACGAGTTGCATGGCTTATGGGGGAGGAAAGGGCCCTGATTCCCTTCATTAGCTGCAGCTGGGAACACAGTATTTAAAAAGGGAGTTTATGCACAGCAACTTGTTGGAAGAAAATCATAAGTTATCTTTTATTGTTGAGGTTTATCTGGGTTCCTGGCATCTTCCCAACTGTGTGTATTTTGTTGGTTTTTGAAGTCTGCAATTCTTTCTCCTGCCCTGTCCAGTTAATTGCTGCAGTGTGGTTTGTGTGGATTTTATTTACAGTTTATATGTACTTTGTTTTCAGACTGAATTTCCTCCACTTAAAGACTATTTTTGGGAGAGTTTTTTCTCCAGCCAAAGGTAACTGACATTGGGGCAAAGTTGGAGGTATTAAAGGAACTTTTTTTACTTATGTGTTTGTGTTGCCTTTGTGCTATGCCCCGGGTCACCACACATACATACATACATAGGTTATTAATAAGGTTTACAAGGCTTAATGACAGGGTTTCTATATCTTTTTGATTGAATGTGAGTGGGTGTTTTTGTATGCCAGGAGCAGATAAAACAGAAGTTCATATTCACGTAAATGGGTAGAGTCACCCACAAACCAGTTTAACAAATAAAGCTTGGCCAGATATGAGAGTAGAACCCAGTAGTGAAACTTCCTTGCCTGGTTCAGAACTCCCTGCAAATCGTTAACTCCAATAATCTTTCATAAAACGTTGAGAATTTGTCTGTCAGGAGCAAGAAATCTGGAGGCAAGGCGGTTCAAATGACTACAGATTTACACTCTCTACAAGAATCTGAACTACTAATGGTCAAAGCAAATTGGGGGTAGAAAAGAGCCAGTGGAATTCAAGGTGGGCTGGACTTAAATCTCTTATGGGCATGAAGGTATTTGAGACTGATGGTGCATTTGAGGCCTCCCTCAGTCTCAGCCTAATTTATTTTATTTATTTATTTATTCAAATTTGTATACCACCCCCTCTCCTCTCGGGGTGGTTCACAGCGAGATAAAAACATATAAATATAAATATAATAAATTTTTAAAATAAATTAAAAGAATTAAATAGATAGGCTATAAAGAGATTAAGAGTGGGGAATTAAAAAAGTTAAAAACCATTTAAAAGCCGAATTTATAACCATTTTATATAACTCTAGGCCAGACCGGCTAGATGGAATAGGTGGGTTTTTAGTGCGCGCTGGAAGGTCAACATGTCGGGGATGGTCCTTATCTCCAGGGGCAATTCATTCCAGAGGGAGGGGGCTCTCAGAGAGAAGGCCCGAACCCTCGGGGCCGTCAGCTGTCCAGCCGGTGGTACCCCAAGGAGGCCCGTTCTATGAGAGCGCATGGTCGGCGAGAGACTGATGGTGGCAGCAGGCGGTCCCGTAAGTATCCAGGTCCCAAGCCATGGAGCGCTTTAAAGGTGGTCACCTTGAATCGCACCCGGAAGGCCACTGGGAGCCAATGCAGCTCGCGCAAAAGTGGTGTAACATGGAAGCTCAGAGGAGCCCCCAAGACCACCCACGCGGCTGCACTTTGCACCAGCTGGAGCCTCTGGATGCTCTTCAAGGGGAGCCCCATGGAGAGAGCATTGGCATAATCCAGCCGGGAGATGACGAGGGCGGATGTGACCGTGCGAAGTGCGTCCCGATCCAGAAAGGGCCGCAACTGGTAGATCCTACGGACCTGACAAAAAGCCCCCCTGGTGACGGCTGCTATATGATCTTCTAACGACAGCTGTACATCCAGGAGGACACCTAAATTGCGTGCCCTTTCCGTGGGGGCCAGAAATTCCCCCCCCCCACGACCAGCGAAGGAGTAAGCTGGCTGTATCGGGGCGCTGGAAAGCATAGCCACTCGGTCTTGGCTGGGTTGAGCTGAAGTCTGTTTCGCCCCATCCAACCCCGTACAGCCTCCAGGCACCGGGTCATCACTTCCACGGCTTCGTTAGGGTGGCCCGGGGTAGAAAAGTACAACTGAGTATCATCAGCGTACTGATGAAATTCTATCCCAAAGCCACGGATGATAATAATAATCTAATAATAATCTAATAATCTCTAACAGTGTATTTTCCATCAGAAATTGGACCTAGGTGAATAAATTTTTAAGGACTTATTGATGACATAAGTGTGCAACCCCACTCTGGCGTAATGTGTTTTCATTTCTGTTGATTTTTATTTTTTAGTGTTTATAAATTCTTGTTCGCTTCCCTGAATGGTATGCTGAATTGGCAGCCAATTAAGCAAAGAACAAAACAGATAATATTTGAGTTATGCAAACCAGAAATGATGAAACCTCAGCTTTAAATAAAAGAAATAATCACCATTTTTGGTCCATGTATCCAGTACACAATCCAACATGAGGAAGAATCAGCTTAGGCCAAGATTCTTCAAACGCAACTCTCGTGTAACTTAGATATTGCTGGTATGCAACATTTTGTGGTAGGCATGCTAGAGTTTGATTGTGACAGTTACCTGTACTTTCCATTTTAGTCTTCTTGAACCAGCTGTCCTCCAGGTGAGATGCATTTTAATATTCTTGCTATCTGGTCACTCACCCGGAAGATATTAAAACTTCAGCAAGGCTGCACTGCTATTTACTTTCATTACCAGCTGGCACCCATTGAAGCCTATTTTGCCCAGTTTTCTTAGGACTGAATGTTTGGAACTGAGTGGGCTTTGAATAAATGATATTGCTTCTGCACAGCGCTGTTGTTCAACATGGTATCCACATCCCTGCTATTGCCAGCAGTTGAACGGATGGGTAGCTCTGAGCAGGTCATTGGGAGAAATGAACAGTAAATTCCTGCCCTCTGACCTTGGCTTCTATAACAGACTGCTTCTCACAGATATTAGGTTGCCATGGCATCAAAATCAACCTTCCAGATATGTAACTGAAGCTGGGCATTTTCTATTTCTATGTTATTTGATTTTCAATAAAAAGGCTGCTTTTAATTTTAAAGTTATAGTAGGTTTTTTATCAGAATAGCAAAGAAACAAAAGTTCTAACAGAAGAGAATATATATAGCTGAGGATGGAGTTCTTGAAGCTCTCTGAGGTTGGCTATTTGCTTGCAGACGTTTCATTACCCAACTAGATAACATTATCAGTGCTAGAGAACATGGGGTTTGCTCCCTGTTTATATACAGTAGCTTGCCCTGCCAGTATTGCTGGAGGTGTGGTTGGTTGGTCAAGATGTATCTTTCTCCTTGGTGGTTTCTGCCTATCTAATTCATACGGCCTTCAAGACATGGATCAGAAGAACCTTGGCAGCCTCACTTGGTTGAAATATACTCTGCTGCATATCATACCCAGGCTGGGCAATTAATTTTCCCAAGGGGCCACATGTTGTGAAGGGCCAGAACGATAGGGCTTTGAAGGTGTATAGGCACGCACACATGCACATGGTCATGCAGGAGTTAGAATGCAGTATTGCAGGTTACTTCTGCTGCCTGCCAGCTCAGAGATGGTATTCAGCAAGGTCTGACCAGTTCTGGAGAACCGGTAGCGGACATTTTGAATAGTTCGGAGAACCAGCAAATACCACTTCTGACTGGCCCCGCCCCCATCTATTCTCTGCCTCCCCACGTCCCAGCTGATTGGCTTGGTCTTCTTTGGTTGCCCTGCACAGGAGAGCGAAGCTGGAAAGCAGGTTAGTGGGGTGGGGAGGGAATGGGGATTTTGCAGTAACCTTCCCCTGGAGTGGGGAGGGAATGGAGATTTTATAGTATCCTTCCCCGCCAAGCCCACCGAACTGGTAGTAAAAAATTTTTTGAATCCCACCACTGTGCCAGCTGCCTGCAATTTGGCAGTTCAAGTCTTACAAGCTCAAGGTTGACTCAGCCTTCCATCCTTCTGAGGTGGGTAAAATGAGGACCCAGATTGTTGAGGGCAATGGGCTGATTCTGTAAAGCCTTTAGAGAGGGCTGTAAAGCACTATAAAGCAATATATAAGTCTCAGTGCTATTGTTATTGCTATGTAAATTGGGAAAAAAAATAGCAGTTGCCTTCAAAACAAAAGCAATGCCATTGCATTACATGCATGGCATCCACTTATTGACATTTGATTTCTAACTTTTGATTGACCTCACGTAGGTTGGAGCGACAGTCAAAGAGTTGGATGTGTCCTGGGGGCAATACCAATGCCTTTACACTATATATTGAAAAAGGACAAATTGATATTGTATCCATTCCAAGGAGACGTTCTGTGTATACCATCCGTGGAGGCATTGATGTGAAATTTAGAACAAATACCCCCAAAACCCCAAGCAAGTTGCTTGCTCCTCACTTTGCAAGATTATATTTAGAATGAATTGTTCGTTCTGGGATTTTTAATGTAGTTTTTAAAATGCCACCTCTTTTGAAGGTTATTTTGGAGTTCTAAGGAGAGGAGGAAAATGCCAAGGAGACAAAGAAATGATTGGAATGGGGTGTCATTTACCACTAGCAAATTAATTCTGTAATGTTATCAGATAAAATTTATTACACCTTTACAGAATTTAATTCCAGCTGCTTCACAATAACTGTTGATTATTTTTTGCAATTAGCATAAACAGTGCTGTTGAGTTGATTTAATACCTTTTGTTCTTATCTCAGTAATATTGTTTTTGAAATGCTTGCTTTATTTTTGCTACATTTAAGTGTTCAAACCCATGTACATGTTTGAATAAGCTAGAATTTTGGGATATCTATATATGCATAAGATTCTTGACTCTTGATGAATGTACCTTTTCTTTTATGTATACTGAGAGTATCTGCACCAAGACAAATTATATATAATTTAAATTAATATAAAGGAAGGCAGGAAGGAAACATTCTGGTGATGCTTACAGAGACTGCCTCTCCGTTAACTCTTTTTACATTCTTGGCAGGACTAGACTTCCTGTCTCAGGAACCTCTCTGGAGTTTTCTTTCCCTCTTTTGCTGGTACTTTGATTGTGTGGAGTGACCATTCAAAGTTACAATGGCACTTAAAAAAGTTATTTATGACCATTTTTCACACTTACGACAGTTGCAGCATCCCCACAGTCATGAGAGACCAGGCGAGGAGATGCGTGCCTCGATGTGAGTGATATTGAGTTGGCCACACCCAGCCAATAACTTGACCACCAAGCCATGTCCATCTAGTCACATGACCACCAAGCCACACCCACCAACTAAGCCATGCCCACAGAACCGGTTGTTAAAACATTTGAATCTCACCCCTGCCCTATATCATAGCTGTTCAGTCTCCTCTTGAAAATCTCCAGGGATGAAGGTTCATGCTGTTCATCGGAGAATATCACCTGTCAAGAACTAGGAAACTGGTCTTTCCTGTTGCATGTGGAGCTCCCTGCCGCAGAGAAGTAGTGGGTTTCAATTTCATAAAGGCTTAAAAACATGATTGTCTTCCAGAGTTAAAGGGACTGATGAGATGGATGCCATAGGAGAACAGCAGGCAGAGTTAGGGGGCAGAGTTAAACACATCATCAGCTTAGAATTATTGCATTCCCATAAGAGGTCCAAGTCCAACCACTCCTGAATTTCACTGACCTTTATCTGGTGCCAATTTAGCTTTGAACTTTAGTTGACCAGATTCTTGTGTATAGGCTTGAATAAATCTTCTAAGCTACAACTTAACTGGTGGTCTTGATTCTTCACACTTGACAGATGCTTTGTTGTGGCAATTTTTCTTCTTGGCTGCCACTTCGCAGCCTATTCAACTATTATTATTCCTGTGGGTTTTTGTATTCAGTTTTAATTCTATGGTAGCCATCCACAGTTGCTGTTGTGAGATGGGTGGGCATAGAAATTGATTTCCATAAATTAATAATAATGATGCTAATAGAAGTCCCCAATCTGAAGCCACTTAATCTTAAAGTTGCTCTTTAACTCTTGTCCAGTTCTTCTATTTTATGGGATTGGTTTTTTTTATTACTTGAAAGCTAAAAAAAACCTGATGGACAAATGCAGTAACTTCATTGCTTTCTTGTCACTTTATTATAATGGCTTTCATCATTATTTGAATTTTTATTCTGCATTTATGACATTTATGACATTACAGCTGTTCCTTGGGTTTATATTATCTGCCCCACCATTCTCTTTTTAATTTTATGTATTGTTTAACATCCACACTAAGTTTTAACTGCCCAGAAACTCCTTATTAATTGAGCTGTGTAAAAAGTACAATAAATAAATACCAATAAACAAATACCACACATCAACTTAAATTCCCGTGGAGTTGCTGACTTGAAATTGTTATTGACTTTATTTAAAAATATACTTTTATTGGCTGTGTGAATAATCAATTTTCAGAAAAATGTCATTTTCACCTTTTGAAGGCTATGACATATTCAGTACCACAATGCCTGAAAAGGCCAAGTTGAAAGGAAGGATGATAGCATGATGTTGATTTCCCACCCACCCCCCCCCAAAAAAATAGGGACACAGTTGTCAGGAAACAAAAGAAAAGGAGCATATGTTAAGTTGCAGTTCAACAAGGATTTATTACTGAAACCTATATGCAAGAATCCAGTCAACTAAAGGTCAGTACTAAATTGATGCCAGATAAAGGTCAACGGAATTCAACAAAGCTTGGACTAGGACCATTTGTGGAGACATAATGATTCTAAACTGATGATGCATTTCATTCCTCCTCCAGCTCCACCTATTTTTCTCCTACATCATCCTCCCCTCCAATGTGGCTCCCTCCTTCTTCCATGAGTCATCGTAGCAGGTCTCCCCTCCCTGCATGGTACCATTGAAGTCCAAGATCTCCATGAGAACTGTCTGAGGAGGCTTTAAAGCAGTTTCGAAGGAATCTTCTTTCCCTGCTTCAGAAACAACCAGTGAACAATTTTGATGAGGAGTTGACTAGATAAATGTTAAGGAACGGGACTTATTACTCAAGCCTATACCGCTTGAGTAACCCACTTAGAGAGGGCTGTAAAGCATTATGAAGCGGTAATATAAGTATTATTGCTACTGCTATGCACAAGCATCTAGTCAACTAAAATTCAATATTAAATTGGCAGATAAAGGTCAACAGAGTTCAAAAGGGTTGGACTTGGACCATTTGCGGCAATTTAATGGCTCTAAGCTGATGATGAATTTAACTCCACCACCAGGTTTTGCCTGCTCTTCGCCTACAATATTAGATGGTTGGCTTTCCACTATGGCCTACTACAACATTTTCAAGATTCCCCCCACCCCCCATCAACTATTCTTCTGACCATGTGTCAGCGTTCCAACGAAACTCCCCATTTCATTCAGCACTCAGAAACAAAGTTCACCCAAGTAAGAATGTATTAAATAAGACACGTTGGCACATCTGGGAAAACCTGAATCTGAGAGTTCTGGATTTTCCCTTCCCCAAGAGAAATCAAAGATACATCCTCTACACCCATCAGTCCACCATATGGCCCAATCAACCATCGTCCCAACTGGAGCCATTCCTCCAGATACTCATCTCCAGGTGCAGAGTCACTTGTCCTTGATTTCTACAAAGGAATGTTGTTGAGTCTAATCTACTCACCAACAAATCCCCCCTCCCAAATTCCTAGGCACTAAATGTGGCAGCCTAGAAGCTTCCAACTAAAATATGGCTTCCAAGGCTAACCCCATGAAGGGGAAAATTCAATCAATATTATGGACATGAGGATAATACCCAAGCAGGTAATTATCCTCAGGTCCATAATATTCCTTTTACCCAGGAAAGAGGGTATTTCATGTATATTTCCCAAAGAGAATGCAGGACGTTACTCAATCATGATTTTATTTAGTTCTTCAACTTTTCCGAGCACCTTATGGAGACACGCAATGATCTCCCTTGCATATCAAAATGTTGCATTTTTACCATGTTGCTTTTTTAGTCCACCCTTGGGGTTCATGCTTTGTTGAGTTCTCTGACAGAAAGCCAATGTTCCTGAAGGAAAATCTTTTCACCCTCTCACAGGGAGAGCTAATCTGCTCGTTGCCATGAACAATGATCCTTGACTGCCTGATTTAACCACAGAAACCTTGTCTGGGTTACAGAATTTCTAACTGAAGCAACGGAGACGGGGCCCTTGTAAACAGCACACCATTTGCCATAACTGGGTCAAGCCAGCCAGCCAGCCAGCCGTACATCATGCTTTTATATTTTGCTGCTTCTGCTAAATTTACTAGTTTGGGCAGATATGACTTTATAACCCTGTATTCCTGATGGATACTTTTTTGTTGTGTGAAATTATGCTGCCCTGAGAAATTGGAAAGAAAACAGAAGAAGAAAATAGAGGGGAAACAAAGTAGACCTGGTTGGGGCACCAACAATTTGTTAGATGACTAGTTTCTTTCAGATAGACGTTCTGTTGGTCTTCATCAGACCATATAAGAACCAATCAGGCAGTGGTGGGATTCAAATTTTTTTACTACCAGTTCTGTGGGCATGGCTTGGTGGATGTGACTTGGTGGCCTTGGCAGGAGAAGAATACTGTAAAATTTCCATTCCCACCCCACTCCAGGGGAAGATTACTGCAAAATCCCCATTCCTTCCCCACCTCACTAACCTGCTTTCCAGCTCTGTTCTCCTGTGAAGGGCAACTAAAGAAGACCCAGCCGATCAGCTGGGACTGGGGAGGCAGAGAATAGATGGGGGCGGGGTCAGGGGTGGGATTCAACTTTTTTTAACAACTGGTTCTGTGGGCATGGCTTAGTTGGTGGGTGTGGCTTAGTGGTCATGTGATTGGCTGGGCATGGCCAACTCAACATCACTCACATTGAGGCACGCATCTCCTCGCCTGGCCTCTCATGACTGTGGAGATGCTGCAACAGTCGTGTGAAAAATGGTCATAAATCATGTTTTTCAGTGTCATTGTAACTTTAAATGGTCACTTCACACAAGCAAAGTACCAGCAAAGGAGGAAAAAAAACCTCCAGAGAAGTTCCTGAGACAGGAAGTCTAGTCCTGTCAAGAATGTAATAAGGGTTAATGGAGAGGCAGTTTCTGTAAGCAACACCAGAATGTTTCCTTCCTGCCTTCCTTACAGGATTAGGCCAGTAATTTCTTCTAACAACTGGTTCTCCAAACTGTTTAGAATGTTAACAACTCGTTCTAGCTAATAGGTGTGAACCTGTAGAATCCCAACCCTAGGTGGAGCCAGTCAGAGGTGGTATTTGCCCGTACTCTGAACTACTCAAAATTTCTACTACCGGTTCTCCAGAACTGGTCAGAACCTGCTGAATTACCACCTCTGCAATTAGGTGTCAAACTGAATTATACAATTCCACCACCAAATTAAATTCAAGCCGAAGGGACCTCCCAGTGGGAGAAGGGGAGGTTAGTGGCATGGGTGATTGTCATCAGGATTCCAGGCTTTATGGCATCCAAATAAAAGTTTTATTCTCTAAAGATGGATAACTTCCTGTCCTGTGTCCTTTCAAGATCCTTGATATGATGGACATCGCTGGAATGGTGGAAAAATGAGTGGATCTGATGACAAAATATTCTTAATGATGTCATTATGTGGACACCATTATCTAAGTCAGGGTTTTCCAACCTTAGCAACTTTAAGGCACGTAGACTTCAACTCCCAGAGTTCCCCCAGTCAGTCAGAGTTAGGTACTTATATAAGACATTAGAAACAAGGGTATATAAGGATGATATTTGCATGATGCTATTGCCGCGCACATGTTACAATGCAGCGTCTTTGTGCTTTACTGTATTTCCCAGTGCTAATATGTCTCTCTGTTGCTTTTTGACTGCGTAAGCAGTTTGCTTTTAAAATAGAACAGACCTCTTTAAATAAGTCCTTGCATAGATAAAAGTAAAAAGAGAAGAGAATGTATTATTTCATTTAGTGATGTATATCCCATTTTTGAATACTAATTGTATACTCAAGATAAACCAGAATTAAAAGAAAGCAAATATGCATTCTAAAGAAGAGACAAAAGTCATGCAAGTAATAAAATGACATAGTAAAGCCACATGAGAACATTTAATAATAATTTAAAAATCCAGAAAAGGAGGTGATTTTTTTAAAAAAAATGCTAAGATAAATCGATGGATGCATGCACAAATGGATGGATAAATAGTTGGTATAAATGATTATCTCTATGTCTATCTATCTATCTATCTATCTATCTATCTATCTATCTATCTATCTATCTATCTATCTATCTATCTATCTATCTGTCTATCTATCTATCTATTATCTATCATCTATCTAGTATCTATTCATCCATTTGTGCATAGATAGAAAGATAGATAGATAGATGATAGATGAAAGATAGACAGACAGACAGACAGACAGAGATGATAAACAGAGAGGGACGGACAGACAACATACAGATAAATAAAGATAGTTAGCTTTGTGCCTTCAAATCAGTTTTAACTCAGACTGCCTGGTTTAGTCTGACAATGAAGATATTGAAATGCTAGCTAATTTCTGCCTTTGCTTCTCTTTGGGCTATTAAAAAAGAACCACAGATTCACTGGCTGTCTATGACAAATGTTCTATTCTGTTTTCTGAAAATCTGTCTATCTGTTGTGTTGGATTGCCTGTCTGTCCCATGGTCTAGAGTAGACATTGCCTTTTGCATCCTGGATTTGTGTCTCCAGACATTTTGGAAAGATAAGCTTTTGTATCTACATTTTCGTTGCAGTATGTTTTAAGTGCACAACATGCTTTGTGTTACTTCAATTAAAAATTTACGACTGCAATAAATACCTTGAGTTTGTAGCAGAAGCTATCTGTCTCTCTCTGTGTGTAATTAGAAGCTTAGAACACTGCTAAAATTATAATCTGCATGGCTACCTGTTGGTGGCCAATTTCATGCTCCCTAATTCAACTAATTTAGGATTTCTAATATTTAAAACTAACTAGGGCCACACAGTCCTTGAAATAATAGATGCTTTGAGAAGAACTCTTTTTTTCCCAGGAAAACCTTCAAACAGAAGACTGTTCTGATGTTACTCTAGTGAGCAGCCATGATTAAACAGTTCTCTCTCTCTCTCCCCTTCCCCCTTTCCCTTTCTCTCTCTCTCTCTTTCTCTCCTCCCCTCCCCACCCATACACACAGCACAACACAACAATGCTCAGAGGCTAGAAACATTCATTGAAGAAATGGAAACTTGTTTTGGGTACAGGAAGCTACACTAATATGGAGTCAGGTGAAAGAGGTGTAGTCAAAGTGATTCAAATCCACATATTTTTCTATTTGTCCATAGATTAGTATAGGCCTGCACAATCTATTAACCAGAAAACCGAAGGCCAGGCTTAGCTAGATCCATTGTAGTTGTTTGTTTTTTGATCAAAGGAGAAGCAAAATCGCCACTGAAATGATTCACAATACTCCAGAGCATGCTAGGGTATAAAAATGGCAGCCTATTCCTAGATAGAGATTTTTCCTGATCAACTGTCATCACTGGGTAGCATAAATATAAAATCAGGTTTGTCAAAGGATATTCTAATCCTTGAACTGTGGATGGATCATATTACACTAAAAATAATTCTCCAGCCAGTCATAGGAGATGCCAAAGATCTAAAATATTCTTTATTTTGTCCTTTCTCTCCTTCTCTCTGGCCTACTCTCTGAGATTCATAAGCAGGCAAATTGTCAGCCATCTCTAGAGGAACACAACACAAACCTTCTATTCACCTCCTTGAGTGACAAGTCCTTCAGACCCAGATTACTAACAGCATCCTTGAGCGATAATCTGAGGTTATTGTTCTATACGGAACACTGGTCTATAGTTTTCTCCTCATGGCTGACGCTCTTAACAGCAATTAAAATCAAATAACTTTTGTTTTTAAAAATCCAATTAAATACCTGCAGGTTTTGGCTCAGATCTTCAACCTAGAAGGAACTGGCTTGGGGTGAAGTGAACTGGCAAATCTTTGCTCAATGCCAAAGGATTGGAAAATAAAAAAACAATACAGGTAGTCCTGGACCTACGTCGACAATTGAGCCCAACATTTATGTTGCTAAGTGAGACATTTATTAAGTGAGTTTTGCCCCATTTTATGACCTTTCTTGCTGCATTTGTTAAAGGAATCACTGCAGTTGTTAAGTTAGTAACACAATTTATAGAGTGAATCTGGCTTCCCCATTGACTTTCCCCGTCAGAAGGTCAAAAAAAATGGTGATCGCAGGACCTTGGGACACTGCAATCTTTATAAATATGAGTCAGGTGCCAAGTATCTGAATTTTGATCATGTGACTTGGAGATGATGCAAGGTCGTAAGTTTTATAAAAATGGCCACGAGTCACTTTTTTCAGTGCCGTTGTAACTTCGGTTACTAAATGAATTGCTGTAAGTCAAGAACTACCTATTCCTGGAATTCAAGAATGGTTACATTAATTATTTTATTCAAAGAGGAAAATATGTTTTTATTTGCTATCTGTTTATTTCTATTCTATTCTATTCTATTCTATTCTATTCTATTCTATTCTATTCCATTCCACTCCACTCCATATTCTATTCTATTCCACTCCACTCCATATTTTCTATTCTATTCTATTCCACTCCACTCCATATTTTCTATTCTATTCTATTCCACTCCACTCCATATTTTCTATTCTATTCTATTCTATTCTATTCTATTCTATTCTATTCTATTCTATTCTATTCTATTCTATTCTATTCCACTCCATATTCTATTCTATTCTATTCCATTCCACTCCATATTTTCTATTCTATTCTATTCTATTCTATTCTATTCCACTCCATATTCTATTCTATTCTATTCTATTCTATTCTATTCTAGACTAGTCTAGTATAGTCTATTCCGTTCCATTCCATTTGGACATCATTTCTGGAATTTGTGCTTGTGAAGAAAAAAAAATGAAACTTTGGTTTTGTTGATCAGAAAGATTTGATGTTATAGGAATGACTAGTTATACAGTATTTTAATGTGTAAAAGCAAAAAGTTGAGGTGGGAGAGTGTTTATCTTATAATGTGCTAAGAAGAGTTGGAAGTCAATGCCCCTTTTTCTTTATTTTTCTCTTTCCACTGGTATCTCACATCCCCATTTTCTCGCTCCCTTTCCTTCCCTATTTTTTCTTGTCTTCTTTATATTTTACCAGAAGTGGTATTCAGCAGGTTCTGACTGGTTATGGAGAACCAGTAGCAGAAATTTTGAGTAGTTGAGAGAACCGGCAAATATCACCTCTGACTGGCTCCGCCAACCCCATCTATTCTCTGCCTCCCGAGTCCCAGCTGATCAGCTGGGTCTTCTTTCATTGCCCTGCACAAGAGAACGGAGATTGAAAGAAGATTAGTGGGGTGGGGAGGGAATGGGATTTTGCAGTAACCTTCCCCTGCCATGCCCACCAAGCCACGCCATGCCCACAGAACTGGTAATAATTTTTTTTTAATCCCACCATTGTATTTTCTACAATTAAAAAAAACCCTGAATAAATATTTTAAAAAAGAACTATTTATTCCTATTTCTGCCTGGATTGAACTTCATCTATAAAAATCAGCGATCAATGATTTCACTGCTTCAAAGAGAAGCATTTTCATCCCTTCATGTCTGCAAATCAAGAAGCTTTTTCATGGCAGAAGAGCAGGAATCTATTAAAAATTTGGCAACCTTGAAAGCGAAAGAGAAGGGGGGGAAGTGCTAACTTTCTCTTCCACAAACCCCATGAGGAAGAAAGGTTCATAATTAGATGTGCATTTTAAGTAGCCAAAGCACAGTAGGAGGTTTAAAGCATTCGTATAAATTATACCAATCAGCAATGAAAGGAAAATAAATAAGGATATCAAACATGACACTTTCTGATAAGCAATATATTCCAGTACTAAATCATGGCAAAGCAGCGGCTGAGAAAACAAGGGTTCAGATGTCATTATGAAATGAATTTTCAGTGCTAGCCTTGCCACATTGGTAAATGCACATGATCATCTTAATGATGTGTGTTCAGAAGACACGATAAATCACTGTGTTCGAGGGAGATGGCGGAATATAAATACACCGAGAAAGCATTCTTGGAGAAATGAATGGCATCTTATAAATGAAGCAAATATCAATGAGCTCAACGTTTGTTTTTCTACATAAGGTGCACTCTTGGAAGACTCGAAGGACCACGTTGGGGATAGAGTTTTCTGGAGAAAAAAAATCTATGCGACGGTTAAGAGTCAATGTTGACTTGGTGGCACATAATTATTAAAAAATGCATTTTTAATGTAGTTTTGTTGCAATGTTCTCAGGTCTAAAGAAGCAGAGGTGATAGATGTTGCAATGCCAATGTCAGTTTTGGAAGCCATACTGAGATCAGATGCTCTCACACTGATACATTTTGAGCCTGGGAAAATGGGTGGGGGGAATTTCTTGGAGTGTATGTAGTTAGACATAATAACATTCTTTTTCTAAGTCAAGGTCATGTTAGTGTGCGCATAAATGAGGGGAAGTCTTAAGTTGGGATAGATGGTGATTGGGGCATGTGATGTGATGATGGGTGCAGGGGGTGGTTTTGTAGTTTTTTACTTATTGCAAGGAAGCCCAGAACTTTCAGATTCGGGATTCCCCAGATGGGCCAGTTTATTATCCAATTAAAACAGAACTTTTGAGAAGATTCTGTCTTGGAGTTATTTGTTGGAGTGGAGATTTTCTGGAACGCTGACAGCCAAGTGACAGTAACATCAGGAAGAAGGAGAAGGAGAAGCTGGGGAAATACCAGGGCCTTAAGGAGGAAATGAAGAGGATGAAGAAAGTCAAGTCCAAGTAGTTGTAGGAGAACCCAAGTCTGTGACTCCTAAGCTGGGTGAGTGGTCACAACAGATCCCAGGATCAATGTCATAACTCTCTGTCCAGAAAAGTACAGTGTTAGGATCAGCTAAGATACAGCACAGAATCCTCAAATTCTCTGGTCAAGGATCCCAAATTCAGTAAGAAGTCTGTGAGAAGATACCACCACTGAATTGAGAAAGGATTTTTATATATACAGTGGTACCTCAGTATTCATCGTTAATTGATGCCAGGATACACGATGAATACAAAAAATGATGCATACCCAATACACCATACCTTTCCCATAAGGCATAATGTAGAAAGTCACAAGGCAGCTGACATAGACAAGTTTCTAGTTTGTGCGTTGAGTACCAAACAAACGATGAGTACTGGAACAACATTTTCACATCAAACTGCATTGAGTACCAAACAAAGGATGAGTTTCAAAGCAGTTGAGGTACCAAGCTACCACTCTAGCTATATGTCTCTCTCTCTCCCTCTCCTTCCCTCCCTCTCTCTGTATACATATCTATATCTATCTATTAAAATATCTATCTATCTATCTATCTATCTATCTATCTATCTATCTATCTATCTATCTATCTATCTATCTATCTATCTATCTATCTATCTTTTCTATCCCATAACAATAAAATGAGTTTTGGTACCTAAACAAAAAATGAAAACATTCATTGTGTGGCTAAAACCAATCAAACCAAATATCACAATGAAGATGATAGCAACATAAGAACACATAAACAACAAGAAACGAGGATATAAAATAGGAAATAAGATGATATAGGTCAAGGAAAAAGTCTCTAAAATAAATGAATCTGTAAGTTTCCAGAAGACTGATCAGGCAACATGTCCATCCCTTCCTTTATAAGTCTAGTTTTTAATTTGTCTTCTAGATAGACGAGTTGTGTTTTATTTTTAAACTTGAAAAATCAGAGTAAACAGGGGCCAAATAGAAATGATAACAGTCAGCAGTTCACAAATGAGTGCTGCAATTTTAAAAAGAGTAAATGAATCTGTACAATTAAACACAATTGTACTTGTAGAGCTGACAAGTTAAAAACAGCTTAGAAAATAATATAAGCTGATTTCCAAGCATCTTGGTTTATTCTGGTGACTTGCTGCTACCTTTTTCAAGTCGAGGCTGACTTCTATTTTCTTTCTCTCTCTACTTTCTAGTAAGGCTGATTGCCAGGGTCTGACAAGAGAAGGAAAGATAATGTGCGTCTCCTGCCCTAGAACAATCCAAGATTGGATTACAAAGTTAGATTGAGCCCATTTTCTCTGATTTTACAGTGGACAGCCAAGAACACAAACAAATGAATCATCAAACAAATCAACTCAGAGTTTTCACTAGAGGCACAAATGACAAAGTTTAAATTATTCTACTTTGGGTACATTTTGTAAAAACTCAGCTCTCTGGAGAAGGTTCTAATGCTAGGAAAAGTGGAAGGAAAGAGAAGAAGAAGATGACAGCAGCAAAAACAGAGGGGATATTCAGCAGGTTCTGACAAGTTCCGGAAAACCGGTAGCAGAAATTTTGAGTAGTTCGGAGAACCAGCAAATACCACCTCTGACTGGGTCCCCGCCCCCATCTATTTTCTGCCTCCTGAGTCCCAGCTGATTGGCTGGGTCTTCTTTTGTTGCCCTGCACAGGAGAACAGAGCTGTAAAGCAGGTTACTGGGGTGGGGAGGCAATGGGATTTTGCAATAACTTTCCCCCTGGAGTGGGGTGGGAATGGAGATTTTACAGTATCCTCCCCCTGCCATGCCCACCAAGCCATGCCATGCTCACCAAGCCACACCCACAGAATCAGTAGTAAAAAACATTGAATCCCACCATTGAGCAAGAGGGATGGACTCAATTATTTTGATGATAGGACAATGTTAGAAGACCTGAAGATCCAGATTGAGGACATGTCCTGCTCGAGAAAATCTACCTATGCAATCGCTAAGAGTCAAAACTGATTTGAAGGCACATAATCAATGATCAGGGGCATGATGGCTCGGTGGTTAAAGATGCTGAGCTTGTCAGCTGAGAGCCTGGATTTGAGACCCGAGCTCTATGTAAAGGGGTTACTTGCTCCAGCACCCACCCATCTAGCAGTTTAAAAGCATGCAAATGCAAGTAGATAAACAGGTACCACTTCAGTGGGAAAGTAACAACGTTCCATGAGCCTTTGTTACTAATATGACAGTCTTGGTGTCTATCTGGTTACATATTTCAGCTACCATTTGGAAGCTTTCCAATTGATTTAAAAGTTGTGTTCAGAATCATTATCAGTCTTTCCTTTGCAAACCTAAATTGTGGGCCTACCAACTAATGTGCTTGCAAGAATGAGATGGCTACTGAAAGAAGGGGATGAAATACATAACACAGATAAAAATAACAGAAAGCAAACTTGGGCTGCTGGATTCTCATTGGTGTATACTTATAACTATATTGTTTCTATTTCTCCAATGGGAATGAATGGCCATTTTGAAATTAAATCAAGACAATCAACAATTGATTTTCCAGCAAAACAGCAGCGTACTATTTGAGTGTAAGAGAAGAGCAAGCAGAGCTGGGGGCTAGAGTTAAGCATGTCATCAGGCTAGAGATGTCATGTTCGCACAAACGGTTTAAGTTCAACTTCTCCTGAGTTCCACTGACCATTATCTGGCACCAATTTAGTATTGAGCTTTAGTTGTCTGGATTATTGAGCAATAAATCTGAACTGCAACTTAACATGTTGTCCTGATCTTTTGCATCTGGCAGTAAATGATACTCCACTGCTAATTTTCTCTTATAGGAATGTAAGATCTTGAGAAGGACAACAAAAATACAACATTTAGGAAAGGGGAGACAGCAATTAGCTTTCAACATGGGAAATAAATATCACACAAAATCAATTAGTACTAAGTACCTTTTGGTTTCGTCTTTTAATCCAGACACCGGAACCACATAGTTTGCATGCTGTCTGAACTACTTAAATCTATATTTGTGGTTATTACAGCCCATTGATTTTCAGTAACATAAGTAAAACCCTAAAGCCAACAGGTAGGTGCAACACAATCAGCCAAGTCGGGCAAGAGCTGTGGTGGCGTAATGGTCAGAATGCAGTATTGCAAGCTAACTCTGCCAACTGCCAGCAGTTTGATTCTCTCCAGCTCAAGGTTTTGACTCAGACTTCCATCTTCTAAGTCGGTAAACTGAGGACCGAGATTGTTGGGGGCAATAGACTGATTCTGTAAACCACTTAGAAAGGGCTGTAAAACACAGTGAAGAGGTACATAAATCTAAGTGCTGTTTCTATTGCATTGCATGCCAAAACAACTAAACACATGCCATCATTCTGCTGAACACCCAATTTCCACAGTATTGTTTTATGTTTAAGGATATTAACCCATGCACTATAACTGTATTATTATTATTCTCTCATCTGTTCTACTACATTATCTTATTGGTATCATTATTATGATTATTATTACATTGTTATTGTGATGATTATTACTCTATTGCTTTATAGATACATTGAGAGTTTCTGCTCTGAAGACAAATTCTTTGTGTGTCTAATCGCCCTGATCAAGTAAACATTCTATTTTAGCTTAGATTCTATTCTATTGTGTTCTGTCCTGTTCTGTCCTGTCCTATCCATTTTCTATTAAAAAATGGACCAGCCTATCATCATTTCTTTGCCTGCTGTATTCCTCAGCAATCTTCAAAATTCCCCTCCCAATATATAATGCAGTCCACAACTACTGATAAATTGTTGACATGGGTTTCAATTAATTCAGACAATTATCACCGCAGAGAAATGAAATTCTGAAAATTGTGGAAAGGAGGTGGTTCTGAGTGTCAGTTCCTTAAAGATCTGGAAGCAATGAATCCATGGCAGATATTTATTTGTTATGCTTATTGATCAATTGATTTTCTTTTTAACACACACTGTTCTTCTACATTTATTTTGTATTAACTGAACTTTTTAATTTTATCTTCATTTGGAGCTGTTTTGACAGTCCTTCTCACACAAGCACACACATACAATAAGACATACAGATATTAAGCATATTTATTTTGAAATATGCCATGCATGTAATGGGTTTTGCTAATAAGTAAACTATTCTATGCCGCTTTACAGAATTCATAAATATTTTATTTTGGGCATGCACAATTAACAGAATAATCTTAAACTTAGAAGTCTTTTAAAAAACATTAGAAAAGACTCAAGCCAAAAGCAACTAAAATAAAAACTAATAAAAAAAAGTGGAAAAATATCCCTTATATTTTATTATTACCGATAGTCAGTATTGACTAACATATACTCATAGGTGGGATTCCACCGGTTCGGACCAGTTCTATAGAACTGTTTGTTATGATTCTGCACAGTTCGGAGAACCAGCAAATTGTGCCCCTGGCTGGCCCTGCCCCTCCTCTCTCTACCCGCCCCGCCCCTCTCCGCCCAGTCAGTCCTTATCGCGCATGCGCAACATTGCATGCATGTCCGACATCGTTGACTGCATTCTTCTCCACCCAGTCACTCCTTAAGGTATTTCTTTTTTCTCCCTCCTGACAATCAGTTGTTCCTATGATCAGCTATGCTGGGATTCCCCTTGCTTACCTACTGCTTTACTCAGGAGACTTCCCTGAGGCCCAGGAAGGCAAAAAATGGGCCCTTCCTGGGCCCCAGGGAAGCTTCCTGGGAGCAAAAACCCCCCAGGAAACTTCCCTGAGGCCCAGAAGAGTCCAAAATGGAGTACAGGGGGTACAGTGTGCCCCCCCATGCTCCATTTTTTCTTTCCTGAGCCCCAGGGAAGCCTTCTGTGAGCAAAAACGCCCCCCCCCCCAAAGGAGGCTTCCCTGAGGCCCAGAAGGCCCAAAAATGGAGGGGAGGCTGCCCCACCAAAAGAAGCCACGCCCACCCAGTCACATGACCATGCCCACCTAGCCATGCCCACCTAGCCACACCCACAGAACTGGTTGTTACAAAATTTGAATCCCGTCCCTGCATATACACAAAATTTCTACCCTTCATCCTTTATTGGTAGAATATATTGCCTTTTCCAAAATAGGCTACACATTTCTGATAACCATTTCTTGACATCTGAAGTAATTTCACATTTCTGTTTCAATATGATTCTTTTAGCCACTCTTATCCCCATGCAAAATACAGCCATAATTCCTAAGAAACACTCAAATTCCAAAGCTTTGGTAAATAGTTCAACATTACACCAACTTCTTAAACATATAAAGATCCCCCCTATAAATCTGTTTATATACATTAATACACCAACCCAAAGAGATACCAAATGATCACATGACCATATCATATGAGTCAGTGAATCCTTTTTTTATACCTCTAGCACCAAAAATCCATCCGTCTTTTGAAAACCATTCTGTACACCTTAAATAAAATCTGTTATTCTCTCGAAAAATGGACAGCTCTTCTGAGTAGCACTTTATAATCGAAAGGAGTCTGAAATCATATAATTTGTTACAACTCTGGTGCAGAGTTGCAAATCATGGCTCTCAATGCACTAGACAAAGTCTAATCCATCAATCTAATCATCACTTCCTTTAAAACTTTAATCCAAACCAAATCAAAAGACTTTTTCGGCTTTCATTAATCTTTTTAGACATTCATATGGAGCCCCGTGGCTCAGTGGTTAGAGTGCAGTACTGCAAGCTACTCACACTGCAATTTGGCAAATCGAATCCCACCAGGCTCAAGGTTGACTCAGCCTTCCATCCTTCCGAGGTGGGTAAAATGAGGACCCAAATTGTTGGGGGCAATATGCTGATTCTGTAAACCGCTTTGAGAGGGCTGTTAAGCACTATAAAGTGGTATATAATGCAGGATCCATTTGATCTTTGGCTGTAGGTAATGTATCAATTAATAATTATAAATTATCTAGTGTCTTGATTATTTGTGAGAAACCTCAACTAAAACAGATCCATTAAATCTGGTAAGACCTTCTGCAATTTTCTAATCAGCATGGTAGTTAGGATCTTGCTATCACATTCGTTAATGAAACTAGGTTTATAACACCCTTTATTAAATGTATATGCCACCCATTTCCTGGGTAGGGCAACATTTAGGATCCTTATCCAGTTTTAAAATCAATCTTATATACAGGTAATTGAAATGTGTTTGAATATTAGTAGCTCAGGTTGGTAGTTAGGCTGTTAGTTTGAGTTTGAGGTTTGAGTTTGAGGTAGTCCTCAACTTACAACAGTTCATTTAGTGACCGGTCAAAGTCATAATGGCACTGAAAAAAGGGACTTATGACCCGCTTTTCGGTTACAACCTTTGCAGCATCCCTTTAATCATGTGATCCAAATTTGGATGCTTGGCAACTGACTCATATTTATGACCATTGCTGTGTCCCAAAGTCATGAGATCACTTTTTATGACCTTCTTTGCAAGCAAAGCCAAGGGGGGAATCCAAATTCCCTTAGCAACCAAGTGACTCACTTATCAACTGCAGTGATTCACTTAGCAACCGAGGCAAGACAAGTCGTAAAATGGGACAAAACCCACTTAACAAATGTCTCAGCAACAACGACTCTGGGCTCAATTATGGACATAAGTCGATACTGTACTGTATTCTTCATAAAATGAGGATGGCAATCTTCCATCCCTCACAATTCCAAAAGGTGTTGCGAAACACTAAAAACACTTAAAAAGCATTTGACTTTTTGCAGAAATCTCAACTGGGATTGTACGCCATATGTAAATATGCCTGATGACGAATTAACTTCTAGTCAGACTGAATCTCTAAATTTCATATGCCCAAATGAACATGTTCAACGTTTGTTGCCAACATATAGAAGTTCCAGAACATCTACATAGGTTCAGTATCATAGTCCCAGCTTTAGATCACATGATCACCAAGAACATGGTTGGATCCCATCAAAGCTGTCACCAGCCAGAGCAAAAAAAAAAAAACTTGAAATAGTCTCACAGGTGGTTGTTCAGAAGGCATGTGGACTAGGTTTTTTTCCCCTGAGGAAGAAAAAGTCGTTTCGCTTCTCATTCAAGAAGCTGATGAAGAACTAATGAAGCTTCTTGGATGAGAAGCAAAATGTCTTTTTTTTCCCTTAAGGGAAAAAAACATAGTACAGATGCCTTCTGAAAAACCACCCTTAAGTTAAGACAACCATAACCTGGATGACTGAGAATCTCCACAGACATCAAATAAGTAAAGCAAGATCAGAAGAAGTGGAGAGACCTGGCCCATAGAATCACTGAGATTCGTATACGATTGAATGGATATCCCCCTCCTCCTTCTCCTCCTCCTTCTCCTCCTCCTCCTCCTCTTCCTTCTCCTCCTCCTATGTGGATTGCAGATAATGCTGGAGATGGTGACTTAAAGTCCAGCATAGTCAGAGTGGTGAAACACAATGGGATATATGACAGAAGAGGCAACATTTATAAGTTTCATTATCTTGAGTTTGGGCAGAGTTTGGTTGTTTTCTTAACAACTTAAATCTTAGGGATTTTCTTCCTTTTTCACAATTGAATTGACAGGATTTTTTTGGGGGGGTGGGCATGGTTTATAGGAGAGGGCTCGAATAGTCCTAACCAATACATCGAGTGATCACATATGGCACAGAGGTTTACCTGTGCTCTTTGTTTATTTTAGAGGAGAAAGCAAAATATTTCCCCCCCCCTTTGGGCTGAGGGGATGGATTGCAAAGATCAAAAAAATAACATTCTTTCAGGATAGTCATTCCCCAGAATTCAATTAAGTTCTCAGAGATCCCCATAACCCTTCTGAGTTTCTGAACCACAAAGTTCAATAGACCCTTATTTATTACAAGAATTTTTCCTGGAGAAAAAATAATGCCAATTCTCATCCACACAGATGGATGGGTATATACATATACTGTACCTAATCACACTGCATCATTTCAGTTAAACTGAATTATATAGCAATGTTTCTAACCACAGAAGGTTGAAGGAGTATAGACTTCAACTCCCAGAATTCCCTCGATAGCCAGAATTCTGGGAATTGAAGTCCATACATCTTCAGGTTTGCTATGGCTGAGAAATACTGTTGCACAGAATATCTGAATAGTAAGTCAGAGGCATTAAAGGCATGAGGCTAAACAACAAAACAAAAAGAAAATACTGTTCACTATGCTGCTACACATAGAATAGAATAACAGAGTTGGAAGGGACCTTGGAGGTCATCTAGTCCAACCCCTTGCTCAAGCAGGATAGTCTAGCCTCTACCTGGGATCAAACTCACAGCCTTCTGAATGTGAGGTGAGAGCTTCACTGCTAGGCCACCAGGGACTGGAATCTTTCAATCCTTGCACACTCAAAGAATGCCCACAAATCATATATCACATGAGCCACAAATCACTTTTATTCTTTTAACTGCTCAGCTATTTCTGAGGCTCTCCCCGGTGCCAACCAGCCACAGTTCCTCTTCATCTTGAACTTTTTCCTTTTCCTTCAGCTATTTATTTCACAAGTAAATCCTTATTCATTTCTAACCCTAACCACCTTTGTTGCTCTCTGAGCTTGGTTGTTTTCATGGAGTCATTTCATTACCCAAACTAGGTAGCATCATGCACCAGTACCCATAAGTTGGGTAATGAAATTTCTGCAAAAAAACAACCAAAATCAGAGAGCATCAAAGACCCCTCATTTCGATTCTGAACTACAAGTAGTCTCCTTTATCATTCATTTCTCTCTACACAGCCAAATTATTTCCATCTACTTCTTTTATACTGTAATTAACATTTGCATTCAATCTGTCTTCCTTTAACCACCATTCATTATTGTCTCTATCCCTCACACCTGTGCTTCTTAAATATTATTGTCCTCTAAATGTTGTTTTTCTGTTGGCATACCCAACTCTCATTTCCATATAACTAAGTGAGCAGAAGCACCAGTGGTGGGATTCAAATTTTTTTATTACCAGTTCTGTGGAAGTAGCTTGGTGGGCGTGGTAGGGGAAGGATACTGTAAAATCTCAATTCCCACCCCACTCCAGGGGGAAAGTTACCGACGGTTCTCCAAACTACTCAAAATTTCCGCTACCGGTTCTCCAGAACTGATCAGAACCTGCTGAATACCATCTCTGAGAAGCACCCTTTCAAACACAGTCACTTAAACCTCTTTTTTACATTGCTTCCTTCCAACAGACCACATACAATCCACTGCATATCTACCAGTATTTAAATGTCCTAAAAATCACTTTATTAGTATTTTAACAGGAAGTTCCCTATTTTACTCTTCCCAAACTGTATTTTCCAAAATTTCAAAAATGTATTTCGCACCCTCTGGAAAGCTATGCATCTTTTTGAAACAAAATTGATAGATCGATCTATTATTAGATGTGTGGTGTTTAAATGCAAAATTAATTTGTCTAATATGTTCTTGAGTTATGACAGCTTAAGTAAAACTTCTGTTCTACTAACAGAAAAAAAAAAAAAGAATATGGCACATTTTCTTTTTTTAAAAAAAACTCAAAACAAAACTCTTTCAATCTAAAAAGCACTCTCAATTTCCAGTAAGTAGTTTGAAGTAGCTTTCCTTCAGTATTAAAACAAGCATTTTATTCCTGAAACGTCTTTCAGAGACCTGTTTAGAAATGTTCTATTAATATATTCTATTATTCAACCAATGATTGAAATGCTAATAATTTAATGGTATTGCTGGTGTACAAGTAAAAATTATCTTGCTTAGTGCATAAGATTTATAGTGTTGGAGTAGGGGTGGGCCTCCTCAAAAATTTCAGCAACTGGTTCTCTGCCTGGTTGCTGGGTGGGCATGGCCATGGTGGGCGTGGCCTAGTTGGCCTCCTGCATCACGGAGGGGGGGGGGCGTTTTCACCTTCCTCAGGCTCCAGAGGCTTTCCTTGAGCCTCTTGGAAGCGAAAACGGCCTCCTCAGACATCAGAGGCCCTCCAGAAGTCAAAAATGGGCCCTGTTTCTGGCCTTCTGGAGCATCTGGGAGGCCTGTTTTCCCCCCTCCCTAAGTCTCCGTGTGGGCCCTGCACTACCTTGCATCCAAAACGGGCCGCATGGAGATTCCTGGGAGGGGTGGGTGAGGCCATCCAGGGATGGAATTTGGTGGTTCGCCAAATCACACAGAATCTTAGCTAACGGATCGCCCAAACCCAGGCGATCCTGTAGCAGCCAACCCCTGGTGTTGGAAAGTATTTTTTTTTCTTCTATTTTTGCATATAATAAAAAAATTAAAAGTGAACTGTACTTCATGTTTTACTACCAAGAAAGAGGTTATTCAGAGTGTTGTTGTATAACATTCAGCTGTTCCATGGAAAGAAGAAACTGCAGGGGAAAAGAATTGCTTGAAAATGAATCTTAAGTGTTAGCTTTCAACCAAATATATTAATGTAATGACACGTAGACTTTTAAAATAGCTCAAGTAGCACAAATGCAGTATAATCCCATCGTGAAAATGACTTCATATCCAGCTGTTTCTGAACAGAATCTTAAGAGGGTGGAGGGTGAAAGTGATACTTAAAGCTTACAATATCAAATCTTTTATCACTCGATTGTACATGCCATTCCATCAGCGAAGCATTGAAGAAAGGTAGTAATTACAGTTTCAGTATTTTGAGAAGAGTATCTCTGAATATTTCTAAATAAAATTTTCAATCAATCAGAATAGAGCTGGAAGGGACTTTGGAGGTCTTCTAGTCCAACTCCCTGCTCAAGCCGGAGATTCTAACCAATTTTAGACAAGTGGCCGTCCAGTTTCTTCTTAAAAACCTCCAATGATGAAGCATCCACAGCTTCTGAAGGCCAGCTGTTCCACTGGCTAATTGTCTTCACTGTTAGGAAGTTTCTCTTTAATTCCAGGTTGCTTCTTTCCTTAATCAGTTTCCATCCATTGTTTCTTGTCTTGCCTTCTGCTGCTTTGGAAAATAAGTTGACCACTTGTTATTTGTGAAGCCCCTCAAATATTGGAACACTGCTAATTTGAGCGGCTGCCACAGGGAGAAAGAAGTCAATCTATTTTCTAAAGTGCCTGTAGGCCACACAAGGCATAATGGATGAAAACTGAACAAGGAGAGATTTAACCTGGAAATAAGGAGAAACTTTCTGACAGTGAGAACAATCAACCGATGGAACAGAAGTTGCCCTCAGAAGTCATGGAAGCGCCATCACTTGAGACTTTCAAGAAGAGATTGGACTGCCATTTGTCAGAAATGGTGTATGGTCTCCCGCTTGGGCAGGGGGTTGGACTAGATGACTTACAAGGTCCCTTCCAACTCTGATTATCTGTTATCTATTACCTGTCCCTCCCTAGTCCTTCTTTTCATTAGACTGGCCATATCCAGTTGCTGCAACCATTCTTCATAATATGTTTCATCCAAATGATTCCCTCTCTCTCTCTCTCTCTGCCTTAGGTTTCCTTGGTGAATTAAATAATGTCAATCTCTTGCTCTCTCTTGTTTTGGAGTCTTTGAAAATGTGTTTAACCAAAAGAGGGTAGGATTAAGGCTATGCTTCAACTTGTTCTTTGCAAAGTGTCACACAGATCCCAAAACAAACAAATGAAATTAACTTCAGTTATATATGAGGAGAGAGATATCCAATTCCCTGTTTAATTTAGACTTTCCAAGATGTCAATGAATTCACACGAATTTCTTTTAAATATTGTGACTGCACATACCATCCTCATCTTCCACATTTATTGCAGCCAGGACTTACCTTCATCCCTGATTATATAATGACTCTTTCTTGTCTTTCTCCTTATTCTTCTCTCTCTATTTTCCCACTGCTTCAAATAAAATAAAATTTGTCTCTGTTTTGGTACGTGGATCTTATCAACTCATAGTTGGAAGACCAAGAATTCAACTGAAGTGAAGAACTATGAGGGGAAAGCCTTTTTTTAATTACAGAAAGTCCTTGGCTTATGACAACAAATGAGCTCAAAATTTCTGTTGCTAAGCGAGACAGTTGTTAAATGAATTTTGCCCCATTCACATCCTTTCTTGCCATAGTTGTGAAATAGATCCCTGCAGTGATAAGTTAGTAACATAGTTAAGTGAATCTTGAATCTGGCTTCCCCATTGACTCTGCTGGTCAGAAAGTCACAAAAGGGGATCCCATGACCTCAGGACACTGCAACCATCATAAATATGGGTCAAATTGCCAAGCATCAGAAACCATGGGGATGCTGCAAGAGTTGAAAGTGTGAAAAATGGTCATAAGTCACTTTTGCAAACTAGCGTCTGCATTTCCTGCATCAGATGAGGAGAGCACATCTTTCTCCTTCTTTCCTGGCTACTGTTTACAGAAGCACAATTGGGAGCGTTTTAACAAAGTGCATCACTGTTTGGTTTGATGACAGCAGTGCCTCAGATAGAAAGTCCATACAAAGAGTGGTAAGGACAACCGAGAAGATTATAGAAAGCTTTCTTCCTATTATTCAGAATACTGATTATAAGAGCTATGTGCTTAGAGCTCAAAACGCTGTTAAAGACTCCATACACCCATTTTACGGTCTGTTTCTGTTGCTCCCCTCTGAGAGGAGGTTTCAACGTATCTATAGCAGGATTACTAGATTCTGTAATAGCTTTGTTCCTTAGGCCATCCATCTTGTAAACTTGCAGGATTCTTTCTTTTTGAGATATATATATGTGTGTGTATGTGGGTATACGCATAATGGCTATCTTTTGAGAGTTGAATGCAACAAAATTTCATTTTAATGTATGCTGATTAGTGTACTGTCTATTTAGATCCACGCCAATCGGGTACAGCACAGAAACGGCGTTGGTCGCGTTGGTGGATGATCTCTGGAGGGCCTGTGACAGGGGTTATTCCTCTGTCCTGGTCCTGTTAGATCTCTCAGCGGCTTTGATACTGTCGACCACAGTATCCTATTGTGGCGGCTGGAGGGGTTGGGAGTAGGAGGCACGGTGTTACGGTGGTTCTCCTCCTTCCTCTCCGACCATTAGCAATTTGTGTTGGCAGGGGGGCAGAGGTCAGCCCCGAGGACCCTGACTTGTGGGGTACCTCAGGGGTCGATGCTCTCGCCCCTCCTGTTCAACATTTATGTGAAGCCGCTGGGTGAGGTCATCCGTGGCTTTGGGGTAGAATTTCATCAGTACACTGATGATACTCAGCTGTACATCTCTACCCCAGGCCACCCTGACGAAACTGTGGAAGTGATGACCCGGTGCCTGGTGGCTGTGCGGGGTTGGATGGGGTGGAACAGGCTTCAGCTCAACCCGGCCAAAACCAAGTGGCTGTGCTTTCCGGTGCCCCGATACAGCCAGCTAACTCCATCGCTGGCCGTGGGGGAAGGGGAATTCTTGCCCCCACAGAGAGGGCGCGCAATCTGGGTGTCCTCCTGGATGTATGGCTGTTGTTAGAAGACCACATAGCAGCCGTTGCCAAGGGGGCTTTTTGTCAGGTCCGTAGGATCTACCAGTTGCAGCCCTTTCTGGATCAGGATGCGCTTCGCACGGTCACATCCGCCCTCGTCATCTGCCGCCTAGACTATGCCAATGCTCTCTACATGGGGCTCCCCTTGAAAAGCATCCGGAGGCTCCAGTTGGTGCAAAATGCAGCTGCGTGGGTGGTTTTGGGGGCTCCTCGGAGCTTCCATGTTACACCACTTTTGCGCGAGCTGCATTGGCTCCTGGTGGTGTTCCGGGTGCGATTCAAGGTTTTAGTGACCATCTTTAAAGCGCTCCATGGCTTGGGACCTGAGTACTTACGGGACCGCCTACTGCCACCATCGGTCTCTTGTTGGCCAGTGCGCTTCTATAGGGTGACTCTCCTCAGGGTGCCGCCGGCTGGACGGCTGGCAACCCTGAGGGTGCGGGCCTTCTCTCTGGGAGCACCTTCCCTCTGGAACGAATTACCCCCGGAGATGAGGACCATCCCTGACTTTTTGACCTTCCGGCGCGCTTTGAAAACCCACTTATTTCACCAAGCCGGTCTGGCCTAGAGTTCTGTGCAGGGTTTTTAATTGGTTTTAATCAGTTTTTAATTTTATAATTTTTAACCTTGATTGTTTTTATCTATCAGTTATTTATCAGCCACCTTATTTAATCTTTTTAAATTGCTTTTAAATATTGTATTGTTTTTTCTATTCCATTTTATTCGGCTGTACACCACCCCGAGTCCCGTCGGGAGAGGGGGCGGTATATAAAAGACTAAATAAATAAATAAATAAAATAAGTACACTTAAAGTGACAATAAAATTCCTATTCTGTTCTGTTCTATTCTATTCTCTTTTTTCAGTGTCGTAACTTTTGAGTAGTCACTAAATGAACTTTTGTAAGTCGAGGATTACCTGTAATTTCTTCTCATTCTATTTCCAAACAAAGTCAGAATCATCATTTTTCATTAGTGACTACCAGATGAAGAAATCCTAGTTCTTCACGACCGGTATTTTCATAGCCACCTTGAATGTGTCATGGATGCAGGCTACACATACTGTTCAGGAACGGAGGGAAAAGAAGGAATGCAAATATGAACGATGGAAGCAATTTCCATGAACTTTCTCAGCCTCACTCAGTCTGTCCTATTTCCCAATACGCTTTTTCCCATGACGAAGTCCAACACTAAAGCATAAGAGATGAAGTTACACCACTCATGTGGAGAAATAAATGTTGCAGAACCAAATATGAACTGTTGCCTCAGTCGGGGTCCATGCAGTCTTTAACAACTGGTGAACTTTGGGTAATATGAACAGAGTTTATTGAAAGAGGGAAGAGAGAAACACCATTTTTCTCTGGAAATGTTTTATGCGATTGTGAGCAAGGATTTGTATAGATGCTTCCTATGTGGTCAATGCTATGGCATGTTTTCACTGGGCTTCTTGGCCATATTGGGCCTTTCCTTACTGTTAAATTAAATTGTTCTCCACCCTTTTTTGAGATGGCAGAAAAAATACATGTCACCCACACTGATAACTTCTATCTTAATTCTACTATGTGCATTCTGAGATACTGCCAAATGATGCTACCCGTATATCCTTAGGCACGGCCAGCAATCTTTGGTAGTGTCTCAGAGAACCACAATCCAGTTAAGATAGGAATCAACAATGTGGCTGGGTGACTTTGAGCTAATCATCAGGAGACTGAGTTCTAATTGTGCCTTAGACATGAAATCTGGTTGGGTGACTTTGGGCCAATCACCAGGAGACTGTCAGTTCTAGTCCTGCTTTAGGCTTGAAGGCTGGAGGTGACTTTAGACCAATCCGTCTCTCTCAGCCCAATTTACATTTCAGAGTTGTTGCTGTGGGGAAAATAGGAGGAGGAAGGAACATTGTGTGTAAAAACTAAAGGATATACAGATACACACACACACACACACACACATAAAATAAATGCTTGGTTAGAGAACTATGCTCTTTCTGTAAGCAACTCTATATCTGTTTAGCTGTGATGGTGCAGTGGTTAGAATGCAGTATTGTAAGCTAACTCTGCTCACCACCAGCAATTTGATTCAGTTCAATCTTGACTCAGCCTTCCATTCTTCCAAAGTCATTAAAACGAGGACCCAGGCTTTTGGGAGCAATAGGCTGACTCTATAAACCGCTTAGAAAGGGCTTTAAGGCACTCTGAGGGCTGGAAAGCAGTATGAAGCAGTATATAAGTCTAGATGCCATTGCTATCACTACCACTGATGATGTTATCTAGCTTGGTAATGAAATATCTGCAAGACAACCACCAAGCTCAGAGAGTACCAAAGATTCCAAAGTGTGCCTCTGCGTTTGCTGTTCAAAACTCTGGTTCAAGGTATCATAGTCTGATAATAATTATACATGCCAATCTTCCTGCTTATCAAGGAAAAAGAACTTATTTTGACTTAGATACAGTAATCTGATCAAATAATGCTAAAACACTGCAAACTTCTCTTTCATCTTTACCCCTTAGGCAGTACGTAGTTGCCCTCAAAAAGGGTGGACCTTCATCAGAGGTGGTATTCAGCAGGTTCTGACCAGTTCTGGAGAACCAGTAGCGGAAATTTTGAGTAGTTCAGAGAAACGGCAAATACCACATCTGACTGGCCTCACCAACCCCATCTATTCTCTGCCTCCTGAGTCCCAGCTGATCGGCTGGGTCTTTTTTGGTTGCCCTGCATAGGAGAACAGAGCTGGAAAGCAGGTTAGTGGGGTGGGAATGGGATTTTGCAGTAACCTTCCCTTGCCATGCCCACCAAGCCACACCCACCAAGCCATGTCACGCCCACCAAGCCATGTCCACAGAACCGGAAGTGAAAATTTTTGAATCCCACCACTGACCTGCATCCTTTCTGCTTCTACCAAGAGACCTTTATTTGCATCGCAGTTTTGCAATTACCATTATTATAGCTAAAAGGAAGATTTGTCATTATAAAGAAGTTTGTGAAATTGCATTTAGCTAGGAAGATATGAGGAAAGAAAAAAAGATCATAAGACAAAGGCCAAAGAACTCTTTCCTTCTTAATGGCCATGGTTTCCAGGTTTCTGAAAAGCTTTTAATCCATGTTCTACATTTTTCTCTTTTCTTATGTGCAACTGGAAAGAAATCAGATTGGATTGAGAGATGTAGTGTTTAGATACAATGGACAGACTTAAAAAAATATTTTTCTCCTTTTTTAAAAAGAAAACATCTGAGGTCTGTGATCAGAGTTTGTAGAGAAAGGGTTTAGCATTTGATAGTTAGCAATAAAAGTGTAGGAAGGCAGAATTGATGTACACAGTGCACAGTGATTTATATATTTTCTCTGTTCTGTGCCTGGGGATAGAAAAGTGCATAAGAGCTCAGGAAAGTTTGGAGGTTAAAAGAACTGAAAAAATAATAATGATCAAACTAAAATATTTCTGGGTCTCTCAAATTTTATAAAAGTATAAATAATTTGCTATTAAATCTGTCTGTCACTGCAAGAAAACTATGTTCAAGGGAAAAGCCAACCTAACTTGAAGCCCTACTTTATAAAGCTTTGGCAGATAATTAAACTAATTATACAGTATATATGAAATTATGGAATACTGTAAGTAAGATAAATATGAAAACATATGTAATGTTGCTGAATATTTAGTTAAGATAATTGCCATATTGCATCTCCTGTGGCTTCTAAATTTTAATTATGCTTTATCAACAAAAACAATGTTTATATCAGTCCCTCACTGAACAATGTCTGTTAACTACATCTTTTCTTACTTCTTGTCTTATCTGCTTAATATACTGAAATTTTGATTTGAAATGCTTGGGTACAGCATTTTTGTTTCATTATAGTAAATAGAGCCTCCCCTTCCACATCCCAATTATCCCAAAAGAAAAGCAGATCGCAACAGAGAAAAAAAGTACCATAAACAATTAACAAGGTTTCTAATTAGTCAAGCGCTTAAAAGAGACAGTAGAAGATTGTACTTTTAGACTTTCAAGATTTTCTTAATGCAGTCTTACAATAAGTAGAATTCATCTTGTATTTCCTGTCTGGTCTACCTGGGAAGCTGACATCTCCATCTCCTTCCCTCCCTCCCATCTATCATCTACCTACCTATAGTGTCTGTCTGTCTGTCTGTCTATCTATCACATCTATCTATCTATCTATCTATCTATCTATCTATCTATCTATCTATCTATCTATCTATCTATCTATCTATCTATCTATCTATCTATCTATCTATCTATCTATCTATCTTCATCTTCGGTCTGTCTGTCTGCCTGCCTGCCTGCCTGCCTGCCTGCCTACCTACCTACCTACCTACCTACCTACCTACCTGTCTGTCTGTCTGTCTGTCTGTCTGTCTGTCTGTCTGTCTGTCTGTCTGTCTGTCTGTCTGTCTGTCTATCTATCTATCTATCTATCTATCTATCTATCTATCTATCTATCTATCTATCTATCTATCTATCTATCTATCTTCATCTTCGGTCTGTCTGCCTGCCTGCCTGCCTGCCTGCCTGCCTGCCTACCTGCCTACCTACCTACCTACCTACCTACCTACCTACCTACCTACCTACCTACCTACCTATCTATCTATCTATCTATCTATCTATCTATCTATCTATCTATCTATCTATCTATCTATCTATCTATCTATCTATCTATCTATCTGCCTATCTATCTGCCTATCTGCCTATCTGCCTATCTATCTATCGTCAGAGGTGAAAGACCGGTCCCATCCATGAAAATCTGATTAAACAGATATATACGGCACACAGTTAAGTTGCATTCTTACAAGAAATTAAATTTGCTTAGTGTTAGCTTCATTTCTCATTGTTTAATATGTCATGTAAATCCAGCTGTCTGGCTCCTTTTTATTTTTTTTTAGAAAACTTTATTGTCTGGCTCCTTTTTAAGTTCCAGTTAACAAAGCATTAAACAAAAATAATTCTGAAATAATTTCTTCTTGTTGGAAACAAAATTCTTATTCATCAGATTGCATGAGAACTGGCAAGAAAGAAATGCAGCAGAATTTTTCTGTCTAGCTATCCTGTACGTTAATTTTTTTTTACTGTTTCTGTGGAAGAAGAATCAAATCAAGGAGTTTAGCATGATTTCACTGCTTTTGGATTCGATGAAGATCTTTAGAAGGTTGCAAGATGCCAAATTTTTCAAGGAAATGTTCCTTGATTCAAAACAAAACATTATTCTTAGAGCAGGGCTCTTGCAAATGTGAACAGCTTCAATTTTTGTAGCTTCAATTTTGAAAGGATTAATCTTTAGGAAAGGAGATTAACTGAATTATTGCCATCTTAATATGGACAGTAAAATGGAAATAGTTTCATGAATTCAGCGAACCTCACACCCCTAAGAGAGAAGAAAATGAAACTTCCTCTAGGTATACCAATGGTGATTGCATTTATTTCATTTTCCAATATTGAGTCACAGTAGCCTGCCAGAGAATCTGTGCTTCAGAGAAGAGTCTGATTTCTCGGCTTAAAAGATAAAAAATCTGTTTCCTTGGATTTGTTTTGAGCTTTATAAAGCTAGCAGCATAAAATACCACTAAGCTCTCGCACAAAGGACATTTGTAATCAATTTACTTCATAACAGAAGGGAAAATGTTTCTATTTGGAAACTCACTGGCACATTATGCAAAGCCTTCAGTTCTTAATGTAGCATAATGTGTTTGTCTTCATATTTATTGTTTTTCTTTAATCTTTGGGTGTAATTTTTTAAAAAATATCCATACTGCACATCCAGCCAACATACTGTTCTATTACATAGAACTGCATAAGAAACTACAGTATCTTTTTTCTTTTGATAGAAGAGATAGCAATAATTTTGAACATGGAACAAATAGAATATTTTTTAAGAATTCAAAATAGAAAAGAGAATAATGAAAAAGATTTTTTTAAAATGATGAGGGGACTGAGGATGGGTATTCTAGAGATCTTACAGCAAGAGACAGATGCCGTGGCAGCGGAAATATTTAAACTAAATAAAAATGACAAAAGGAATTGCAAGATACCAGAGGAGAAGCAGGACAGATTCACCAAAAAGCTAATGTTGAAATTCTAAAAAGAACAAGAGATGATGGATAGACATAGGATACGTTTTAACATGGGTGGTTATTCTAATAAGTGTTAGAAAAAAAGTAGAAAGTAGAAATTGGGAAAATAATATTATGTATACTGAAATATAATAAAACATGTTATGATTACTATGTATATACAAATGTTAGAAGTTGTAAAAGTATGATTATGTATATTTAAATGGTAATATCACTATATATATATATATATATATGCAGGTCTTGGCATGCTCGGGTCTTTTCCCGTGTAAGATTGAGACTATCTTGGCAACGTTTCGATGAGATCTCACTCGCCATCTTCAGACTGGTGTTTTCGGCTTTGTACTTGTGCGAAAACACCAGCCTAAAGATGGCGAGTGAGAACTCGTCGAAACATTGCCAAGATAGTCTCAATCTTACATGGGAAAAGACCTGAACATGCCAAGACCTGCATACCTGTACCCATGAAAATCTACGAATATATATATACATACACATATACATACATATATATATGATAAATGGGAGGAATAAGTTGTCTGTCTCAAAACATGAACAAGAAATGGGATGTTAGAGACACAATCTTGTTCTGAAGGCTAGAAATACATTAGATCCAAAATCAACATGTTTCAGCCTGGCACTACTCTACATATCTCTATTTCTTATTCTGTAATTGGCTTACATAAACATAGGTGGGTGCATGTGGATAAATGAATAGGTAGGTAGTAGATAGACAGACAGACAGATAGACATAGATAGAAAACTGTAGGTGTAGGAAGAGTGGCAGAATTTGGAGGCGGAGTCAAAAGACGAATCAGCCTAGAATCCCCACATAGCCACAAGTGAACCAAGTCGAACTTCCTTGAATGCCATTGATCCTTATCTAACTATTAAGCAGGTGCTAACTATTAGTTGTTAGGCAGTGGTAAATCCATTTCTAGTCTGAATCATATATTTGTTAATTTGATAACTCCAGAATGAAATAATGTGTTTTTAATCAAAGAAAATCCTAACATGGACAAGGTGACAATATTCTGTAAGTATTCTGATAATTACTAAAGACATAAATCAGCTGAGCTTATTTTGATTGAAATTAAGAATAGAGGAATGGCAGGGGAATAATGCCAGTGCAAAAGATGTGCAGGTCCAATTAAACTGATTTATTACTATTCATGCCTACTCACAGGAATCTTCTCAACTAACAAATAGTACCAGCTTGGAATTAGGTAAGGGCCAACAGAATTCAAGGGAGTTTGGACTTGGTTCACTTGTGGCTTCGACTCCAAACCCATTTTTTGTCCTGGGGGGGGGGGGGGTTCACTAATTAACCCCCCCTTCTCCAAATTCACATTTTGCATTTATATACTTTCTCACATCATGGAAGGGTGCATTATTTTTTTTAATCTTCTTAATCTGTCTTCTTAGAAATTAATTCAATGGCTTTTGCAGAATTCAATAGCATTCAAGTCTTTGTTACTTACTGGCACTCAGTGAATCTAAGCTGTTTCTATTTTCTATCATATGACATGATCTGCTATCATCGCCAAAGAATGGCAAAACATCTCGACTGTCAAACCTGGTGCTCCAGGACGGGAAATGCGGAAACGTTGCACACGAGATGGTAATTGTTTTTAAAATGTGGCAGTTCCAACATCATGTTAAAAATCCTCTCCCTTTCTTTTGATCTTCTAGTTCAAGGATAATAACACCCTCAGAAATATGTGTATTATTAATCGGTAAATATTTGAAGGACTTCTTTACAAATTGGACAGTACAACCAGGGGTTGGATTCAGCCGGTACGGACTGGTTCAGGCGAACCGGTAGTTCCGATGATCAGTTGGCCCTGCCCACCTGCCCCTGCGCTATTCTATCCTATATTTCTTTTGTTTGAAGTCCAGCTGATCGGCACCGTGGCATGGCTTGCTCCACCTCAGCTGTTTTTATTCACCAGGGCTGCAGTAAAAGGTAAATTTACCGGTTGCTGCACCAGTTGAATCCCACCACTGAGTACAACTATTCCTGAGAATTTTTACCTGGCCTCAAATGCCTGTCATGTGTAAGACCTTTGTTGTCCTGCTTAGCATTTGCACACTGTATTTAGCATTTGCCCATTCAAGGAGAGTGGGAGGCGAAGATAGAAGATTACTGGAAAACTGTCAATCAAGTGTGTTTTTGCACAAATGAGAAAAACATGGATAAATACTGCCTTTGGTTGTTTCCTGAGAAGGTCTGGTTGTCGGAAGTATACTAGGAACACCGATTCTTGCTTGGCATAAGCAACACAAAAGGAAAATAATCTGAAGACACTTTGGTTTGATGGGGATGTTGAATTTCACACAGTAATTTGCTGTTTGATTATTTCAAAAGTGCCACAAATCTACGATCTTTTACTAGTAATGGAAGATGATATAAAGGATCTCTTCTTCTTTTCATACCTTATATTCATTGCAAGGTAAGCGGGTGAATTTGTAAGAGGAAATTATTCTTACTTGAGTGATGTTCTGCTTTAGGTTATCTTTGACGGGCTTGCAAATGAATGTAACGAGGCCAATCATATAAAATAAATATTAGCTTAAATATAAAATAATGAATCTCATCATGAGAAGCACGTTGGTGCAGTAATCAAAAACTGGAAAGCTCTGAGTTTTAGTCCTGCTTTTCTCATAAAGCAGCCAACAGAGTGACTTTAAATCAGGGGTGTCAAACTCGATTTCATTGAGGGCTGCATAAGGGTTGTGTTTGATCTCGGGGAGGACGCCAGGGGGGATGTGGCCAACATGACATCACTTGTGTCGAGGGTGCCTGTGGTGCCCCGAGCATTGCCAGCAAAAATGGGTCCCAGAGCTCCATTTTTGGTTGAGACGGTCTCCTGCAACCATCTGCAAGTGAAAATGGAGCTTGGGGGGGGGGGGGGGGCACACACAGCCCGGGCAACAGGGGTGGGATTCTACAGGTTTGCACCTATTCACTAGAACCGGTTGTTAACATTCTAACCAGTTTGGAGAACCGGTTGTTAGAAGAAATTACTGGCCTAATCCTGTAAGGAAGGCAAGAAGAAAACATTCTGGTGTTGCTTAGAGAAACTGCCTCTCAGTTAACCCTTATTACATTCTTGGCGGCAGGGCTAGACTTCCTGTCTCAGGAACTTCTCTGGAGTATTTTTTCCCTCCTTTGCTGGTACTTTGCTTCTGTGGAGTGAACATTTAAAGTTACAATGGCATTGAACAAAGTGACTTATGACCATTTTTCACACTTATGACTGTTGCAGCATCCCCACAGTCATGAGAGGCCAGGCGAGAAGATGCATGCCTCGATGTGAGTGATATTGAGTTGGCCACGCCCAGCCAATAACATGACCACCAGCCACGCCCATCAACTTAGCCACGCCCACAGAACCGGTTGTTAAAAATATTTGAATCCTACCCCTGCCAGGCAAGCTCCATTTTTGGCTGTGACGGCCTCCTACAACCCTCTGCTAGTGAAGATGGAGCTTGGGGGGGGGGGGGGGGGCACACGCAGCCCTCATGAGCTCCATTTTTGCTGGCAGAGGCACTGCAGGCTGGTCCTTTACTATTTCCAGAACAGCCCCGCGGGCCAGATCTAAGCATCCCATAGGCTGGATCTGGCTCTCAGGCCTTGAGTTTGACACCCCTGCTTTAGATCAATCACTTTTTCAGCCTGAAGAAAGAAAGAAGAAAACAATGGCAAAACTTTCCTTGAAAATCTTGCCATGAAAAATTAGAGATAAGTCCGGGAAACATGATATGTTTGACATATCATGTCTGACATGATAGCAGTATTCCAGTATTTGAGGGGTGCCACAAAGAAGAGGGGGTCAAATTATTTCCCAAAGCACCAGAGGGCAGAACAAGAAGCAATGGTTGGAAACTAATTAAAGAGAGAAAGAACTTGGAATTTAAGAGAAACTTTCTAACAGTGAGGACAATTAACCAGTGGAACAGTTTGCCTTCAGACAATGTGGGAGCTTCATCGTTGGAGGTTTTTAAGAAGAGTCTAGACAGTCACTTATGTAAAATGATATAGGTTCTCCTGTTTGAGCAGGGGGCTGGACTAGAAGACCTCCAAAGTCCCTTCCAGCTCGTTCTATTCTAAACCAAGAGTAGTCCACACTGATTTAAAGGTACACACACACACACACACACACACACACACACACATACACACACACACACACTCAAAAATCTCACCACACTAGAACCACAATAGAAAAGCATATCTATTCAACTGTCTCCCAGCAAGATATGCTGTTTCAAAATGCTTTCTTTAAAAGGCATGTTAGGAACTAAATTTCTTCTGTTGCAGTTGTGAGCTTGAAGTTGGAATAGTTTCAATTATGAATATCTCGGTAGTGGAAAAAAGAGCCAGCTGTCAACATTCTCAACCCTTTCTGAAATTTTAAGTTGTTAGCCCTGTGGGACAGAGTTGTGTTTCTTTTCTTGGGTGTTGTTTTGCAAAATCTATTTTTGTCAGGTTACACATCTGTACTGCTGTAGTGCATTTAGGCGTTGCTTCATAGTATCAGTGATATCCATGGCAGGACATCAAAATGACCCAAATGGCAAATGGATGGAGAATTGTAGCACATGAAAAAAGATCACTATGGGTTCAAAACAGCAGGACTTGCATTTTAACGCTCTGTCTACCATTTTGACAATGTTGACCCTTGCTAAATACTACCACACAGTACATTGTAATGATTATGGATGCAAAAACCCCACATGGCAAGTGGGTTTAGGAAGACCTTCAACACTTGTTTACAGTGAAACAAATATTGTGATTAAAATATTGTGATTAAAGTCATCTACTGTTCATCTTTTCCCAAACAGAAATGAACAGAATTGCAAGCTGTATGTCAAGAATTGTAGTTCCATTAAAAAAACCCTGTTATTCCCTTCTTGGATCATTCAGAGGGAAAGAAAATGGATGGGTCCCAAGATTTATCTTGAAAAGGGAAATGTGTACAGCAGGGGAATTGTTAGAAAGTCAAGGTAGCAAATACATCAATTCCATTATCTGATTCTGACTTCTGTTTTGACTTTTTCATCCCTGCTGTACACACCACTGGCCCATAAATAAATAAACTGCTACTGTTTTGCTTATAGATCATATTGAAGACCAAGTCAGTGGAGCGTCTCCATAGGAAGAAAGGACCAAATTGTTTTCCCTTAGGAACATCACCAAAATAAATTACATTTAAATTTAATTTAATTTTTAAATTTTGTATGTATTAAACAAATTTATAAAGCCATTCAACCAGTGGTGGGTTTCCAATTTTTTTCCTACCAGTTCTATGTGCGGTTCTAAGTGTGTATGCTTTGCGGACGCATGCAGGGCTCAAAAACCAATGTCTGTCAATGCTGGTGAGCTGAGCTGGTTTTTTAGCTCAGCTGAGACGCGGCAATCTGCTCTACCATGCGAATCAGCTGAGCTAAAAAAACAAGGGAATATAGGAAACGTAACGGTGGGGGCAGGTGGGCGGAGCCAGCCAGAGGTGGTATTTGCCGGTTCTCCGAACTATTCAAAATTTCTGCTACTGGTATGCCCGAACTGGTCCGAACTGGCTGAATACCACCTCTGCATTCAACTCCCTTAAAGGTGACTCCAGGGTGCTTACAAAATTAAAAAATAAAAATCCATCATATAATAAAACCCATTAAAAACTCCATCTTCCATGGCAGCAGCAACACTATCAGATCAGCCATTTGTTTGTCTCCATTCATTTGCCAGGGCTCCTGACAAAGCCACATTTTAGAGCCTTTCAGGAAAGCAGTAGGGTAGGAGCCAACAATACCCCAGAAGAGAATGATGCTCCATAGAGAAGGGGCCACCACCGAGAAGGACCTTTTTCATAGTTCTACCAGATCATCATCCTCTTTTAATGATCCCATAATCTCTTGTGGAGTGGACTCTGGGCAACTGAGTGTTTCGTGGCTGGATGCCCTCCCTGTCACCAATGCAGAGTTATATTTAGCAGATATATTCTCAGTGTGCCCAGAGAGAGAAATATCTAGGATTGAGCTCACAGCCTCCTGATTGTGAGTCGAGAGCTCCACCTCTAGGCCATCACACAGTGGTGGGATTCAACCTTTTTTTTTACTACCGGTTCTATGAGAGTGAGCTTTGTGCATGCAGCATTCAAACACCGCTAATTTTGATTGTAACTGTGAATGATTGTAAGTGTGAAAAACGGTCATGGGTCACTTTTCCAGTGATGTTGTAACTTCAAATGGTCACTAAACGAACTATTGCAAGTTGAGGACGATCTCTAACTCTATGTTTAAAATAACATTGACTTTTATTTTATTAATGCATAAGGCATTTTGGACACAATCTTAGTGTCAAGCACCAGGGAAATCAGAAGATCCAGACAGGCTAAATGTGTATTTAACATTGATTGCAAGCTTAAGCTCTCTACAAGAATCTGTGCTATTAACAATCCTTAGCAGGAGTTAAGGATAGAAAGGAATTCAAGGTGGGCTGAACTTAGATCTCAGTTGGACGTCAAGGGATTCATGATTGATGATTTTTTTTTAAATTTATATTTATATGCCGCCCTTCTCCGGAGACTCAGGGCAGCTCACACTCTATGGAGCACCATGCTAAGTGCTCGGCAATAGCCTTCATTCCATTGTATATGCCTGCTTATTACTAGGGCTTTTTGGCCCCTTCAAGCAGCATTTTTACAAAGTCAGCTTATTGCCCCCAACAATCTTGGGTCCTCAATTTCCCTACCCCGAGAGGATGGAAGGCTGAGTCAACCTTGAGCCTGGTGGGATTCGAACCTGCACTAATTGCAGACAATTGAGCTAAGTGCTAGATGATTAATGGCCTGCACCACCAAATGATGCATTTGACTCCTGCCTCAGGCTCAACCTGGTCATTTCCTACCTCACCCATCCCTCCATCCTGGTTTTTCTCCTCTTCCATGGGTTCTCCTATACCGTTTTCCCCTTCCTGTTGTAGGTGCAAAGAGACTCTTGACTGATGAAGTGTTTGACCCCTCCTTTTGGCTCAGCCTGGTCATCTGTACCTTGCTCAATAGCAGTAATTGTGAGAGGGATCTTGCAGTCCTAGTAGACAATCATTTAAATATGAGCCAGTGCTGCAGCTGCCAAAAAAAGCCAACACAGTTCTAGGCTGCATTAATAGAAGGATGGAATCAAGATCACATGAAGTATTAATTCCACTTTATAATGCCTTGATAAGGTCGCACTTGGAATACTGCATCCAGTTTTGGTTGCCACAATGTAAAAAAGATATTGAAACTCTATAAAGAGTGCAGAGAACAGCAACAAAGATGATTATGGGACTGGAGGCTAAAACATTTAAAGAACAGTTGCTGGAATTGGGTATGTCTAGTTTGATGAAAAGAAGGACTAGGGGTGACATGATAACAGTGTAGAGGGAGTCAAGCTATTCTCCAAAGCACCTGAAGACAGAACAAGAAGCAAGGAGAGAAGCCACTTAGAACTAAGGAGAACTTTCCTGACAGTTAGAACAATTAATCAGTGGAACAATTTTCCTCCAGAAATGATAAATGCTCCAACACTGGAAGTTTTAAAGAAGATCTTGGATAACCATTTGTCTGAAGTGGCGTCGGGTTTCCTGCCTAAGCAGGGGGTTGGACTAGAAGACCTCCAAGATCCCTTCCATCTCTGTTATTCTATTCTATTTTAATCTCCTACACTTAGGCCCTCTTCTTCAAGCTCTTTCAGCCCAGTAAAACCAACTGTCACGATTGAATTGCTTTGTTTCTTTCAAACTTAAAGCTTTTCAACTAGCCAATTAACTGAGATGAGGGAGATGGAATGTGGATGATATACACAGAGATCGTGAGAGCATGGAAGCCATCAAGGTCACCTCTGCAGGTGCTTGGGAAAAAGATGGAGCGTTCCCATAACAAAAGACCACCTCACAATTGGACAATGTGATGAACTAGGGGTGGAAAGAAGGAGAAAGTGTTGTTTAACTGGGCAAGCATTTGCGTGGTAAACCAGAGCTGGTTTTGTTTCTTCAGTACCAACATGGTGTAGCCAATAAAGTTTTACTTTTGGGAATTCAATGTCTCCTGATTTTGGGTTTGCTAATTGGACAGTTGATACCAAGCATCCAATGCAGGGTTAGTGAACTATGGTCCTTTTATGACTTGATGGATTCAACTCCCAGAATTCCTGAGCCGGTATTAAGGCCATAGTTCCCTATCTCTGATTTAATGAAAAGGAAGCTTCAGTGGTGCCTGTCACTGTACTGCTCTTTGTTCTTTGCTTTTATAAAGGTCAACGGTGCTAATGAAAATCCACAGCTTTTGCACAGAAAGGAAATTCAGTATGTCTGGAAGCAGGTGAGGTATTCACGCATCACATGTTCAACCAGATTCAATATCCACCTCGTCATATAGAATTAGAGTAATCATCTGTTTAATTCAATGCATCCCTCAGTGCTTGTAACTGCTAAATGAAATGCGCGGCATGTCCCACAAATGCATCATCATCGCTTTGTGAAATGAAATACATGCGATATGAAAACACAGATAACATTTTATTAAAAAAAAAAACTATTATGAAAGAAGCTGGAATGATATTTGAACGGCTTGTGGAGCGGGATGGCTTGTTATGGTTACTCAAGCAGACCTAGGTATTTCTTCACAGAATAACGGAATAACAAAGTAGGAAGATCTTCATGTTTCAAATATTTGATCCATGCTACCTCAGCTGTCTTTTCTGAAAGCAAAATATTCCTAGAGGGCGTGTTTCCAGAGGGCATAGTTTTTGATCCCCGGGTTGTCTTTGGAATTTGAAATTCTGACTGGAATTTCCAGATTTTAATAAGTGTTGTCTACTCAAACAAGTATTGCAGGTTGTCTTCAATGTATGGCCACAATTGAGCCTAACATTTACATTCCTAAGCAAGACAGTTTTTAAGTGAGTTTGCCCCATTTTACGACCTTTCTTGTCGCAGTTGTTAAATGAATCACTGTGATTGTGAAGTTAGTAACATGGTGGTTTAGTTTACTTTATTGTCACTGCACCTTGTACAATGAAATTAAATGCCATGTTCAGTGTATATTATGACTGAAAATAAACACAAACACACATCCTTCACATTCTATACATTGAATTGAAAACCCCTGATATTGCATTAATATTGCACTATGTAGAATTCAATTGAGTTAGTGCCCTGGGATAGAAGCTGTTTTTCAGCCTATTTGTCCTTGTTTTTATTACCCTGTACCATCTGCCAGATGGTAATAGTTCAAACAAAGGGTTCTCAGGATGAGATGGATCTTTGAGAATGTTTTGAACTTTCTTAAGGCAGTGGGAGCTATAAAGCTCTTCCAAAGAGGGGAGAGGGCAACCAATTATTTTCTGGGCAATGACATTAACTCTCTGGAATGCTGTCCTATCGTGCCACTGTGCAATTGGCAAACCATACAGAGGTGCAGTATGTTAAAATGCTCTCTATGGTGCAGTGATAGAAGGTCACCAGCAGTTTTTCATTTAGTTATTGTTTTCTGAGAAGTCTCAGGTAGTATAATACCTGTTGGATCCTTTTGACCTGCAACGTGAGAACCCCCAAGTTAGGTCCTCTTTTATGGTAACACCCAGAAACTTAAAATTGGCCACTTGCTCTACTCGGTCTCCATTTATAAGCAAGGGCTGGATGTCTGATCTATTCCTTCTATAGTCCACTATAAGCTCCTTGGTCTTATTGATGTTGAGGATCAAGTTATTGTCTCCACACCACGAAAGCAACCAGTCAACCTCCTCTCGGTAGGCAAGCTCATCCCCTGCCCCGGAGATGAGTCTTAGTTAAGAGAATCTGCTTCCCTCTTGGCTTTGCTTGGTAGGAAGATCGCAAAAAGTGATCACATGACCTTGGGACACCAGCAACCATCGTAAGTACACATGGCAAGTGTCTGGATTTTGATCACGTGATGGGGATGCTACAACGATAGTGTGAACAATGGTCATAAGTCACTTTTTCACAGTATAACTTTGAATGGCCACAAAACATTTGGCGAATAGGCGGCAATACAAATCTAATAAACAAACAAACAAAAGGTTGTAAGTCAAGGACTACCTGTATTCCACAGCAATAAAATATGTAACATTACATGAAATCCCTGTTCCTAGCCTGGCCTATCTCAAAGACTAATGGATAATTTAAAAAGAATCATGGATTTTTTTTCTACATATGATAACTGCTGCAAGATTATTATATGCATAAAAATGGAAATACCCACTGCAGAGAAATGGCTGATGAAAATGACAGAATTAGTAGCGAAGGCAAAATTGTCTTGTTTAATTAGAGAAAGGACTGTATTTATTAGTTACTGAAAATGTCTTATGGACTTTTTTGCTGGAAAAAAGAAAAAAAAGGAACTTGTGATTTACGGATTTGATTATTAGAAAGGGTAAGCTACGGAAAGAAGGAAATTATGTTGTAACTTGAGAGAGAGAGATGGTAAAACATAAAAGTCCTTGCAACTGCTATTAAGTATATTGGAAGCCGCTTCTTTATAACTTTCCTTTCTTTTCTTTTCTTTTTCTTTCTTTCTTTCCACTTTTTTCACCTGATACTTTTCTTCCCTTGTCTTACTTTTCCTGTCAAACTTTTTATTGCTTTTATTCTTTTAATTTTTTTAAAAAATAATTTTCATTTCATAATATTGAAATTAACTCCTTATTTTGCAGTTTCTGACTTTCCTTTAACCATCAACACAACCAGAACTGACAAAGTAGAAACAACATTTGTAAGCAAGGATAAAGGCATTGTTGCAAAGATTACTGAATTGCCTCTCTGCTAAGTAACTGAAAGCTGATCAAAAACCTATTAAATCCAGTAAAAAATAGCAAATGGGGAAAACCCTTTGCTCAAACTTCCTTGGACTCACAAATGAGTCACCAAAACTTAATCCAGACATCAGAGAAGATCTGCAAATACAGTAAAGATAATTAAAATATGTTTCCCCACTGAAGTTATTGGTTCACCAAATTTAAACAACACATAAGACACATACACACCCACACCAGTGGTGGGATTCAAATATTTTTACTACTGGTTCTGTGGGCGTGGCTTGGTGGGCGTGACATGGCTTGGTGGGCATGGCAGAGGAAGGTTACTGCAAAATCCCCATTCCCTCCCCACCCCGCTAACCTGCTTTCCAGCTCCATTCTCCTGTGCAGGGCAACAAAAGTAGACCCAGCCAATCAGCTGGGACTCGGGAGGCAGAGAATAGATGGGGGCGGGGCCAGTCAGAGGAGTGTATTTGCAAGTTCTCTGAACTACTCAAAATTTACACTACCGGTTGTCCAAAACTGGTCAAACCTGTTGAATACCACTTTTGACTCACACCCCTACAAATGCAACCTTCCCTATAAATATTTCTAACCTTGGTACCCTCACTTCATAGTCTCCCTTCAAGGTTTCCTTGCTCTTGAAATAAAAAACTACCTCCCTTCTATGCAGCATGTTGGGCATCCTTCGTGTGAGACTCTGGCTCAGATTCAAATCCTTCTTACAATATGACAATAAAAAGAATATTCTTCTAGGAACTAATGAATGAAAATTGAAGAACTTTTTTTTTTTGCAACGGGCGTCTTTCTCCCTGAAAGGAACAGAATAATGCACACAGAACACACACCATCATATTCCTGTGCAGAGATGATGTGATGATGGCGGTATTGTAATTATATCTTGTTTCAGTGGAGTCTGCTAGAATTGATTTCACATTCTTTTATTTTTTACAGAACTCAAAAAGAAAATTATTGAAAAGGATTTGAATAGCAATAACACTTAGACTTATATATCACTTCACAGTGCTTTACAGCCCTCTCTAAGCTGTTTACACAGTCAGCATATTGCCCCCAACAATTTGGGTCCTCATTTTATCAACCTTAGAAGGATGGAAGGCCGAGTCAATGTTGAACTGGTGAGACTTGAACTGCCAGACCATAGGCAGCTATCAGTCAACAGTATTAGCCTGCAATACTACATTCTAACCACTGTACCACCATGGCTCATATGGGGTTTGCTCAGTCCCTGATGTTAGAGTAGACCCTAATGCTTAAGTAGAAACATAAAGAAAAAGATAGACAAGGGGTCATTGAAAGTACAGCTCATATTCTGGTGTATTGTCCCCACTATAGGGATTCATGAACTCAACTTATAACACCTTACCTCGGGGGTGTCAAACTCAAGGCCTGCTTAGATCAGGCCTGCGGGGTCGGCCTGGAAATAGCAAAGGACCGCCCTGCGGTGCCTCTGCTTGTGAAAAGAGGGTGCACAGGGGCTACCCATGGCTTCCCCGTGCCATATTTTGGCCGGCAGGGTGCTGCAGAAGAGCGTCTGACCCATCTCCTACCCCGCCAGCCGGTGGAGGACAACTACAATGCTGATCCAGGCCTTCAAGAAATCCAGTTTGACTCTTCGATCCTAGGTAGATCTCCTGCTTGAGCAGGGGGTTAGACTAGATGACCTCCAATGTCCCTTCCAACTCTTGTTATTCTATGATTCCTGCCTTACCTGATTAAATATTCCAGAAACTCTGAACATTTTTATGTAAAACTCCTAATATCAGATCAGTATGATTCAGTTTCTCTGAATGTAGCTGAATTTTGTTACACTATCTATAAAATTGGGCAGATTTTGGTCACCCATTGATTTCACCAACAATTATAATATATTACTATGCCTTGTTCTATTTGGTTCCATTCAGTTTTGTTTTGTTTTAATGTTTCCTAAAATCTCAATATATTTTTGTAATATGACCAAAACCGGATGCAGTATTCCAAGTGAGGTCTTATTAAGGTTTTATAAAACCTTAATGCTTCATGCTTCACATGATCTTGACTCCCTGCTTCGGTTTATGCAACCAAGGATTGCATTAGCTTTTTTGGCTGCTGTTGCACACCGCTGGCTCCTATTTGGTACAACTAGTGAATGGAACTGGGAAAAGGAAAGAGATTTTTCAGCTTAATCCCACTTGCAAACAGCTCTGCAGAAGAGAATTTCAGCGGCCCTGTGGGTGATATGTAGCCAGATGTTACGAGTTTTTATTTAAAAATAAACCCAACTGAGTTCAACAGGCAGTTGGCGAAAGAAAACCAAAGTGATGTGGATGGTAGTCCATCAAACCAGCCAAAACCTTTGCAATTTTCTACACACACATATCACACAAACACTCCCACAGTCAAACAACCTGTTGGACTTATCTGCTCTTTCCTCCTTTTGTTTTACTTACTCTTCCCAAGTTATACCTGGATCACCTAAGCTGCCCAGAAAGGGCGATCAAACATTTTGCAAGATTTTGTTTTGCACATTTTAATCAGCTTCTCTTGCTCGATCTCCCTTTTTTTCCATCGGAAAGATTTGCCAACAGTGCGTTCTCTCTGTCGGCAACAACAACACATTCGTTTTTTGAACCAGCACAAGCTCAGCAGGTTGTATGACCTGCTGCAACAGAGTTATTTTTGCAAATGAGGAACAGCTGGGAACTGCAAATATCTCATTCCTTGGCAAAATATTCAACCAGAGGTTTGACCTAATCTCATACTAATTATTTTAGCTAATTATCACAGGTCACAGCTAGAGATCCGTATTCCGATGCACATATGGAACTGATGCAAGATTCTTGAAACCCACAGAACTGGAAGGAAATCCAGAGGTCATCTGTTTCAATCTCTTCCTAATGAACCAAAAGTACTACTATTACTTCACTACTGGAAAGTGAACCCATTACTTTTTAACGCCCTCTGTTTCACTTTTTCAAACAGCTGTCATTGTAATATTTCATTTGAATTCCATTTCTATTAATTGGAAGACATTGATTTGGATACCATCCTTTATCTGGAGTGGAATGGAATGGAATAGAATAGAATAGGAAAAGAAAGGAATGGAATGGAATAGAATAGAATAGAATAGAATAGAATAGAATAGAATAGAATAGAATAGAATAGAATAGAATAGATAAGGAAAGAAAAGGAGTGGAGTGGAATAGAATAGAATAGAATAGAATAGAATAGAATAAATAAGGAAAGGAAAAGAATGGAATGGAACGGAACAGAACAGAACAGAACAGAACAGAATAGCAATAGCAATAGAATATTTTTACTGGCCAAGTGTGATTGAACATACAAAGAATTTGTCTCCAGTGCATAAGCTCTCAGTGTACATAGAAAAACCAAAGTATATCATCATAAAATACCAATAGGAGAAGGTGAAAGATGAGAAGGATAATAGTAATACAGCCTTTTACATGATTTGACATCTCAGAGTATAAGACAGTGTTGTGGGAATTAGTTGTTTAGCAGAGTGATGACATGCGGAAAATTGTCTTTGTGTCTACTTGTTTTGGCATGCAATGTTCTACAGCAAGAGTGTCAAACACAAGGCCCGCGGGACTGTCCCGAAAAATATAAGGGGCTGGCCCACATCACTTCGGCCCAGTCTACCCAATGTGAAGAGGAAACATTGGACCATCATGGGTTTGGCCTGGTCTATCCAATGCAAAGAAGAAACATGCCAGCAGTGTGGGGAGTGGCATCAAGCTGACCACACCCACCTACTTGGCCACACCCACCTACTTGGCCACGCCCAGTGAGTGGTGTCAAGCTGGCCATACCCACCCAGTCAGCCACACCCACCCAGTCGACCATACCCAGTCAGCTCCCTGAGATCAATTGCAGCCCTTAATGAAATTGAGTTTGATACCCCTGTCCTACAGTGTCATATTAGAAGAAGAAGTTAAAAAGTTTATGACCAAAATGGGAGGGGTCTGTAGTTATTTTCATCGCCCTCTTTCTGGCTCGTGCAGTATACAGGTCCTCAATGGAATGCAGGCTGGTTGCAATTGTTTCTTGTGAAGTCCTAACTAATTGCTGAAATCTGTATCTGTTCCTGTTTGATTGGTGTACTAAACCAGACAGTGATAACAAGTATACCATCCCTTATTTAGAGTAATAAACCACAGGTTAATCCATTTTCCAAGTAAACAAATTTTCAAATATTTTAAGAATAGCTGCCGTATCAACTCTGAGAGTTGTTTCTTCCACAGAATAACTGAATCCAACATCTTTCCTTGGTCTGCAGGTCTTGACTGCTGTCCTCCAAATATGATGATGTGCAAGTATTAGCAGCTACGAAAGATCCACATAGGCACTGTCTATCCATATGGGTGCACCAGACAAGATTAAGCCAAATTGAAAAAGTGAATGGCAAGACTCAATTGGATTTGAATTTCATTTGTGCTTCAGTGACTTGATTTGATTTTGCAGTTTGAATACTCCAAACGAACAGTTTGGATCTAATAAAAACTTAATTTGTGCCTGTACAAAAAGTTCATGGAATCAAATGGATTCAAAGGCACCTAACTTGATGAGTTGACATCGGTTCAGAGATGTGACTCAAAGGTTCAGTTTGAAAGAGCGATTGGACTGAATCTCTTCCAAAGTGAGCTTTTGAATTAAAACCGCATAGTCCTGAGGCACAACGAAGCATTCAACAACTCTAACTGTGTTAGTATTTGGACCATGTATAAGAGAAATAGGCTTGGTAAACACCACGTAGGAACTGAACAATTGTTAGGACCTGCCCGCATTGAGGACTGTCATGGCTACCTAGATTTGGTGGACTAAATCATAAGCTTCCATTTTAAATTTTCCATAAATAGAAAAATGATAGACAGCACTGTACCAAAGGAGCAGTGGTCCTTGACTTACAGCTATTGGTTTAATGACTGTCAAACTTACAGTGGGGTACTGGAAAAAGGGATGCAGTGGCTCAGAAAGGTCAGCAGTTCGGTGGTTCGAATCCCTAGCGCTACGTAATGGAGTGAGCTCCCATTACTTGTCCCAGCTTCTGCCAACCTAGCAGTTCGAAAGCATGTAAACATTTTTATTTTTATTTTATTTTATTTATTTTGTCAAACAATTATTAGATAACAGGTATAAGTATAAACATGGTTATAAATACATGAAATGGATACAAATAAGAAAAAAAAAAGAAACAAAAGGACAGGGACAGTAGGCACATTTTGGTGCGCTTATGCACGCCCCCTAAAATGCAAGTAGAAAAATAGGGACCATTTTGGTGGGAAGGTAACAGCACTCCGTGTGCCTTAGGCATTTAGTCATGCTGGCCAAATGACCACAGTGATGTCTTCGGACAGTGCTGGCTCTTCAGCTTTGTAATGGAGATGAGCACCACCCCCTGGAGCCGGAAATGACTAGCACGTATGTACAAGGATAACCTTTACCTTTCTGAAAAAAAGTGTCCATTTTTCACACTTATAATCATTGCAGCATCTTTGTGGTCATATAACCAAAATTCAGACCCTTGGCAACTGGCATGTATTTATGAACATTGTAATGTCCCTGGGTTATGTGATCACTTTTAGCGACCTTCTGACAAGCAAAATTAATGGGGAAGCCAGGGTCACTTAACAACCGAGTTACTAACTTAACAACTGCAATGATTCACATAACAACTGGAAGGAATATCATAAAATGGGGCAAAACTCATTTAATAACTGTGTTACTTAGCAATGGAGGTTTGGGGCTCGATTGTGGCCATACGTTGAGGACTATCTGTATTCACAAGCCTGAATATAATCCTGAATGCTACCTTGGAAAGATACATAGAGAAAATAGTGAAGATGGGCATCATTTTGTAGAAGGAGAAAGTGATTGCTGGAATATGTTATTTTCCACACACCAACATTAATTTGCAAAAGTAATTTTGGTATTAGCCAAAGAACAATGAATTCCTGCAACTTTCTTTAAAGCAGTACTGAAATACTCTACAGAGAGAACATTCTTTAGTTAATGACATATAGCCTATGTTTTAATTCAGACCTATTAGGATTTTGTGCCCAATCTGATGTTCCATTCTGCCATTTTTCTAAACTAGTTTCTTCTTTCTAAAATCTGCTTCTCTAATACCGTAGAGGTTCTCTGCTCATAGCTTAGAACTTTATAGCTACCTCTTCATTTCCACACTCTATATACTAATGTTTTACTAGATTCTATTTCACATTTTCATTTGATATTACTATGTTCTCTTAGGGCCTTTCCAGACTACTGAATTTTAGTGTTGCTCATCCATCTTTGAGTCGGGTGCTGACCCTGGTGCTGATTTCTATCTTGCCTTGTTGCCTCCGTGGCCAGTCACTGCCAATAACTTGACTTCATTCTTTCAAGGTAATGGGTGATTGGCTGCAGCAGATTTAGACTATTTTGGGGGGATAAGGGGAAAATATTTCTTTAATATCAGTATAGCTAAGGACAATTTAATCCTGTCTCATCCATGGACTGTGGACCAGAGAGAGGCAATTTCATGGGACATGGCAGATAAAATATGTTTTCAGGGCAAGCTAGTGCTTGGGTAGGATCAAATGTTGACAGGTCTCTAGTCTTCTAACCAGAGGCCCAATCTCATTCACTGTCTATGTGATTTTTCACAGGTCGGAATTAATAAGATTTAGACTTATATACTTCCCCCTACTGTTTTCCAGCATTTCCTGAACTGTTTACAATGTAGAGCAGGGGTGTCAAACTCACGTCGTCATGGTGGCATCATGTGACATATCAGGACTTCCCCCCCTTCACTAAACTGGATGTGGGCGTGGCCAGCACATGACACATCTGGCTTATGGGCTGAGAGTTTGACAGCCCTGATGTGGAGCATTATTTGCATATTACCCCCAACAGTCTGGGTCCTTATTTTACAGACTTCGGAAGGATGGAAGGCTGAATCAATCTTGACCTGGTCAAGATCGAACTCCAGGCAGTGGGCAGGGTTTGCCTGAAATACTGCATTTCAACCACTGTACCACTAGTGATCCTCATAAAGACTGCAAAGAGCTAGCAAAGTTCAAAATAGAATGAGCAATCGATGTGAAAAGGCCTAGAAAAATCTGGAATGATCAGCATCAGAAACATCAAGAAAACATAACTTGGAGTTCTAAGCCAATATTTTTCATGCAGAGGCCTGATGTTTAAACCTTAACATCTCTAGGAAGGGACAACTGCTGTAATCATTTCTAGGTGGCTGTAGAAAGTACAAGAAATACTAAGAAACTTTCCAGTTACTTTGAGAAATTCTTGTTGGAAATATGAATACTGAACTGAGAATGAAGCAACATATTGGAAGCCTTCAACTTCACTTTTGTACCTTTCTTTATATCTGTTTACACATTAAGCATATGATGAGCTCACCTAGGGAAGTATTAACTTTTGGTGACCGAGGACTGCAGTTAATACTGGTGAGACCTGCAAATTGGTTGGGAGAATGTTTGGGAGAATTTCTTGTTTCTTTTAGATCATAGGATGCCTAAGGTGCTAATAGTAGAAAATGTCAGTTTTCATCAGTCTTGGTCATAGTGGGGTTTTGGGGGGTCTAGAAAGAAGATTTGGAGGCCATAGGTGGTTTGATTCTGTGCAGACACAACTTCAGAGTCATGAAGATCTAACAATCAAGATCAATGGAGGTACTAATACCACTCTATAAAGTCTTAGTAAGACCACACCTAGAGTACTGCATCCAGTTTTGATCACCACACTATAAAAAAGATGTTGAGACTCTAGAAATTTCAGAGAAGAGCAACCAGGATGATTAGGGGACTGGAGGCTAAAACATACAATGAACGGTTGCAGGAACTGGGCTTGGCTAGTCTAGTGAAGAGAAGGACCAGGGGAGACATGAGAGCAGTCTTCCAATATTTGAGGGGCTGCCACAAAGAGAAGGGGTGGGGCAAACTATTTTCCAAGATACCCAAAGGCCAGACAAGGAATAATGGGTGGAAATTGAACAAGGAGAGATTCAACCTAGAAATAAGAAGAAATTTTCTGACAGTGAGAAAAATCAACAAATGGAACAGAAGTTACCTTCGGAAGTTTTGGGAGCTACATCACTGGAGGCTTTCAAGAGGAGACTGGACTGCCATCTGTCAGAAATGGTGTAGGGTCTCCTGCTTGGACAGGGAATTGGACTAGATGACCTACAAGGTCCCTTCCAACTCTATTAAGCTGTTATATTAACTCATCTCCATTTCTTTCACCTCTTTGCATCTGATTAAGGTAGAAAGTAAAGCCAGTTAATATTTGTAAAAGTAGCTTCACGTAAACGGACCTCTCTGTATTATACTGCTCTGGGACACTGAATTTGAAAAAAACTCTATGTACTTTGCTGATATAAACAGAGGGATTTAAATTGATCAGGATATTTCTAGGCATTATGGAAATAATTAGTAGAATTGAGACTGGTTGCTGATAAGGATGTCTACTGCATGACACCAACAGAGCACTCTGATTTCAAATGGGAGGGTGTGTTGTCAGACAAAATTTCTTATCAATGGAGAACACCATGGCTGGTTCAAAGCATGGCACACATATCATGACATCATTATGCTAACGGTGTGTTTCACATTCTTACATAACTCATGATCCAGGCACTATGTTACATCCTTCATGGGATAACATCAGGACACACATTATTTTCATGTTATGGATGCTATGTTGTGCATGGAGTTTATTACAAATTCCAAAATGGAAGTCTTCTGTTTTGACTTGAATTGGGATGAAAGAGAAACTGGCTTTCCTACAAGTCCTTGCAGGTTTTACTCTGCTAGCCATAGATGATTTTAGCCATTGAGCCAGTGCTGTCTGAAGATGTTTCTGTTATTGTTGGCCAGCATCACATCACACCACAGTGCAAAGCAAATGGCAAAACACAGAATGCTGTTACCTTCCCTCCAAAATGGTACCTATTTATCTACTTGCATTTACATGCTTTCAAACAGCTAGGTTGGCAGGAGCTGGGGCAAGAACAGGATCACACTCTGTCATGGTGGTAGTAGGTCTCGAACCACCAGTTTTATGCCACTGAGTCACTGCACCTCCCAGGTTGTCATAGGGAATGACAGTATATGATCTGGAAATGAAAACTCAATGCAGTGGGATGTGGAAGTGTTCTAAAATCCAAGACTAATTGGTCCAAAACAACTTGAGAGAGATCAGCTACCTCTTTCCACTTAAATTCTTGAGAGGTCCTTGGTGCTCCCAGAGAGCACCAAGAACCCCTCTTGTCAAGCCTGAGCTACAAATATTCTCCTTTATTAGTACTTAAATATTTAATTGAATGAAGATGATTCCTGTCACTTAAACCAGGAGTGGCTATCTTCTTTTCTTCTTCACATTCTAATCTGTTGCCTTTTGGGGAATCATGGACACAAGTATGTTCCTAACCCCTAGGGATGATCTTTCATCTCAATCAATATAGTTGAATGAAAGGTGAAATAATGGTGGGATAGATAGATAGATAGATAGATAGATATAGATATAGATATAGATATAGATATAGATATAGATATAGATATATAGATATACACATACACATACACATACACATACATACAGTTAGTTAGAAAAAGAGATGGAGTGGAAATTGTATGTGTTGTCTTTCTCTTCAGCCTTTCCTCTTAAAAGGCAGAAACATAAAATCAACGTTTTATATAGCTAATACCTAACTCAAATATTTCTGTATGCCCCTGGATTTTTCTATCTTGCATTAATAATAAATTGAATGAGTTAAAAGTCAGGAAGGGTACAGTTGTATGTAGAAGGTATTTCGGCAATTCTATCACCTTAGAACATTCTGCATTCCAAGCAAGGAGACATATTGAGAATTGCAGTGAAGTTGTGAATGAAGAAAAGCTGTTCTAATATGCAGTATTCTCCTGATAACACGGAAAGAAATTAAATAATGTTCTTTTCTTCCCATTGTGGCCTTGGCTATAAAAACTACACGGCCATTTTTGGTCAGTTTCCAGCTATGGGTAAAAAAATGGTGTGAATCTAAAATTTGACTAAGATGAGAACAGTTCTCTCATAGCAAATGAAGCCTAATGATAAGCTACCAAGCTAATTCTATGCTCACAATCTAATCTTTGTAAAGTAGACACCTGTTACAAAATGCATTTTGAGCCTAGGAGTTTTTTCGTCTTGGAAGAGAGGAGACAGCAGGAATCTAGATAGTAAGAAAACTCAGGTGAAACAGTGCATCATAGGGCAATGATATTTGAACCAGGGTACCTCAAATGTGCTAATTTACAGAATGTATCCAAAATCTGGGAATTATGCATCCCGGGGGATGAAAAATTGGGAAAGTGATGGCTGCTTCAGTGATACTGGTTGCTACTCTGCTACTGCTATAGTCACATGAACTTCATTTTCCAGATTTTGTGACATGTCTATAGAGAGTCTCGGTCATCCAGGTCATGGTTGTCCCCAAAGTGCTTTTTTTCAAGAGGCAACTGGACCTTTTTGTTTTTCTTTGAAGATGTTTCACTTTTCAGCTAAGAAGCTTCTTCAGCTCTGACTGGATGGTGGGAAATGGAAGGATTTATACTTCTTGCAGACAACTGATCATTTGTATTCTTTTAGAGAGTTGTGTTCACAATCTTTTCAACACTTCCAAGAAAGCTCCACACCCATTTGCACTACTCTGGTGACTCTGATGACAAAGATAAACCTCCAGGTAGCCTCAACAACATGCTAAAAAATGCAAATGACCAGCTGTCTGCAAGGAGTATAAATCCTTCCATTCCCCACCATCCAGGTCAGAGCTGAAAAAGCTTCTTGGATGAGAAGCAAAATGTCTTCAAAGAAAAACAAGGAAGTCCAGTTGTCTTTTGAAAAAAGCTCTTTTGGGACAGTTTCCCAGACTCTTAATGACTTGCTCCCTCCTCCACCCATTAGTAACTTACTTGCCCACTGGAAAAAGAAAGGGAGGGAGGAAAAGGGAGGAAGGAAATATCCCATATTCTCCCCAACCCAAAACCCTCCCACATGCATTTCCCAACCTTCTTGTGAACTCCCAAGCACCTCCAGGAAGCACCATGCACTATTCCTTACCAGTGCAGCCCCTTCTCATGTACCTGCAACCCCCAAGCATTCATCTTGAGCCCCGCACACACTACCCAACCCAACCTACATAACCTTTCTTGCACACCCTTGAGAGCCCTTCTTCACTATACACCTTGGTGGCTGGAAACAATCGGAGTTATATACTTAGATAAGGAAAACACGTTTTGTCGAAAGATCCACTTGTCTTGTGGAAAGATCCACAAGGTCCCTTCCAACATTGATTATCTGTTAACTGTTAAGCTTGGAAGCCAGTTTCCTTTGAGGCTTCTGGGCTGCCACATTCAGTGCCTGGGAATTTGGGAGGGGGATTTCTAGGAGCAGTGGGAGATTAGCCACAACTGTAAGCATTCCAGGGAAGATCCATTCCTGTCAGTAACTCCAAGACATACACCATCTCAAAGTACTTTTATTAGAACAGTACCTGGCACCTATTGGGGAAATCCGGAATTAAATCTTCCCGGCTTCCTCACAAAGTCCCAAGCTACAACCTATCCCCCTTTTTCTACATCACCAGATCCCATGCACCAATCCCAAAGTAAGCTTTACTTCTTTCTGCGCCACACTCTGTAACCTTGAACTATCAAAATAATATATTTTGTCTACTAAGAGCTACTCAATTAACATCACCTCCTCCCACTATGTGGCAGCGATGAATTCCATAGCTGACAACAACATTCCTTTCTCAGAAAGTCAAGGACACGTTACCCTGCACCTGGAGGGGAGTGACTGGGGCTAGTCTCCAGTTGGAACGAAGTCACGATTGGACCATGTGATGGACGATTGGGTGCAGGGGTTGGATTTCGGGTTTTCTTTGGGCTAGGGAAAACCTGGAACTCTCAGATTTGGGTTTTCCCCAGATGTGCCAATATGACATCTCTAATAAAATGGATCTTTGGGAAGATGATATTCTTTGGAGGTTGTTACTTGGACGCTGATATTGTCTACAACTATATCTATATATATTTATTTAAAAATCACACTCAAGCTTTCCGCTCCCTAGCAGGCTAGTGTTTTTCCAATGGTTTTGTATGATCTGTTTGCCCCCTGCCTTTTATGTCCACCCAAAAAGTAGCAGAACATCTGGCTTTAAAGCACCCTCGGTGGCATCTTCTGCTTCAAAGTGTCAAATAAAATCAACCAGCCAACCAACCTGCTTATGACAAAATAAACAAATCAGTCCCAAGCTTGAACTTCAAAAGGAAAATGCTACCCAACCACCATCCCAGTAGGGATGGATCCCACACAGACAGTTATAATAGCTAAAAAGATAAAAACCCCAGGGTATCACGTCCCTTCTCTTGCCCCGTATAGTTTAATAAACAGCAGGTATGGAGGTGTTGATCATTAAGGAAAGGTTAAAATGTTCTTGCTGTGCATAAAAGGAAGCAACAACTGTTAAGGATATACCACTTCAACAGGGAGATCCTGCACTGGCTAAGTTCCTACTGGGAATATATTAGGAAGGAGAAACAAGAAGAAGGAATTCCTTTCGGTGAATGCAAAATACTGAGCAGAAACCAGTTGGAACGAGACCGGAACAATACTGGAGTGGAACATTTGTTCAGTGAACATTGCCCCATTTTATGACCTTTTGTGCCTCAGTTGTTAAATGAATCACTGCAGTTAGTAACACAATGGTTAAGTGAATCTGGCTTCCCAGAAACAAGAACAATTCACACCTTTTTCACCTGTATTTTTTTTCCAGTGTGTTTCATTGTGATCCATATCACTCTATTAATTGTATGAAGAAAAAAAACCTTCTCATACAAGATTTTGTATTTCAATTCATACTGAAGCCCCACCTTTTAACATTTTTATCCTAAAATATACATATATTGGGTGTCTGGGCACTTTGCAGAAAGACCCCTGCATAAATGTGCATATGTCAATTAAAAGGAAACCAGGATGCCAAAGAGCATGGTGGCTGGAAGAAGTAGAGCACGATCGGAAGATGTGGAGAGACCTGGACCATTGAATTACCATGAATCAGACATGACTAAATGAATAAGATCATCATCATCGTCAACATCATCATCGCCACCACCACTTAGCCATGGAAATTCTGGTTCCAATTGTGTTTGTAAGTCGAGGACTACCTGCAATTTGAATACAGGAAAGAGCAGAACCATTACAGTAGACTGTTGGGGCCCATCACCTGTCAGCAGAGCTAGCTGCAGAGTCAGACGAGGAAGAGGTGGAGGGAGGGCCTGGAAGACAGAGGGAGAGCTGGGGCTTTCCATCCTCCCCCAGGTGGACAGGCAGCTGTCTTCAGGGCTTGAGATGAGTGAGGGGGAGGAGGAGGAATGAGTGGGGCCCATCCCAGATGAGTGTATGTGTAGAGAGGAGAGGAGAGCAAAGGAAAACAATAAGCTGGCTCTCAGGGAAAAGCAGACATGGATGCCCCCTCCCTGTCTGGGAAATAAATAATAGGGTTTTGGGAGTGGCTGGTTGTCACAGACAACCATTCGTTTTCTAGTATATAGCAAACAATTCGGATTACTTGGCCATGTCTGTTGGGATTAATTATGTTTGATTTTTTGTTTATCCACATGAATAAAAGACTATTCCTACCCTGTTTGAAAAGGAGTTTATTTTTACTCATGAGTAAGTGGCTTATTATTAATTGCTAAGGCTGGGTCATAACAAGGCATAATCTAACAAGGGGTCTAAGAAGCCTGCAAAGATCAGAGGAACCAAAATCCACTTAGTAGCCCAGTTGGATTAATAGAGTTATACCAGCTCTACTCCTTGTAAGTGGAGAACCTCCTTTGTTTAAATAGCAGGAGGAGAAAAACTAAACACCCAAATAACTGCATGTGCAGAAATAGAGACCTGCTCTGTCTAGATTAGTCAGAGGCAAAAAAAGCATAACGACAGGCAGATCACATTTGACTTGAGCGTGAAAGTAGAATAATTAGTAAATCTTTAATATGCAAATAGGGAGTACAGTCAGCCACCTGTAGACAAGTATCACTGCGTGTTAAGTGTTAATACAGCGAAGACATTCTATTTCATTTAAAACCTCTTGAGATCGGCCCCATACTCCTACGAATGGAGGAGCAATAATCCTGGATAAAACTCTGAAGGACGATGGAGCCTAAGTATGATAAAAAGTGAAAGTAAATATTCTTAAAATACAAAGAGGGCTAAGGAGCTCATACCTCAGCTTGAAACCTTTTCCCCTAGAGAATCTTCTCAATGGTATGGTGAAGATTAATTAATCTTTGTAAAGCATCTTATGTTTCCAAATAAGAACTAGTGCAGGGATGAAAACGTTATTAAAGATGGACTAAATATATAAAGGGACAGGAAACTTATATTGGTTTCAACACGGGGAATTAGGGCACAAAACTATTATGTAGACATTACAATACACAATCTATGCCTACAGGTGGTCCTTGCCTTATGACTGTAATTGTAATCACGGTTGCAGGTTGTGACAGTCATTAAGATAACAGATAACAGATAATCAGAGTTGGAAGGGACCTTGTAGGTCATCTAGTCCAAACCCCCGCCCAAGCGGGAGACTCTACACCATTTCTGACAAATGGCAGTCCAATCTCTTCTTGGAAGTCTCAAGTGATGGCGCTCAACTTCCTCACAACTTCTGAGGGCAAGCTGTTCCATTGGTTGATTGTTCTCACTGTCAGAAAGTTTCTCCTCATTTCCAGGTTAAATTTCTCCTTGTTCAGTTTTAATCCGTTATTCCTTGTCTGGCCTACAGGCACTTTAGAAAATAGCTTGACCCCCTTCCTCTCTATGGCAGCTCCTCAAATATTGGAAGACTGCTATCATGTCTTCCCTGGTCCTTCTCTTTACTAGACTAGCTAAGGCCAGTTCCTGTAACGGTTCTTCATATGTTTTAGTCTCCAGTCCCCTAATCATCTTAGTTGCTCTTCTCTGTACTCTTTCTAGAGTCTCAACAACTTTTTTATAATGTGGTGACCAAAACTGGATGCAGTACTCTAGGTGTGGTCTTACTAAGGCTTTATAGGGTGATATTAGTACCTCCCTTGATCTTGATTAAGTGGATCACCACTAGATTGTGTCCAATTTTATGACTTTTGGCATTAAGCGAACATGGGGGTCATACAGCAAGCATAAGACCATTAAGCAAATGTTATATTTGTGAAGCGAACCCATTGTTTACTATGGAGTGTATTTTGGTGGAAGTCAGAAGTAAACAATGGTTCCAGGCAAGTATGATCATGTGACCATAGGACACTGAAAATGTCTGTAGATGTGGGATGGTTGTCAAATTCCAAAATACAATCATGTGACTGTGGAAATGGCCTACTTCAGAACTTATCATAAGCAATTTTTTTGGAATCCATCATAAATCTGAAAGGTTGTTAAGTGATCCATCATAAGCTGAGGACGACTTGCACAAAGCCATGGAATTCCCTGTGTCCATTCTGTGGAAGTGAAAGTTAGATTTTGAAGAAGCAGGGGAAGATTCCTGAGGCTGCTGTGGACAGCCAAGGAAACAAACTGATGGATCATTGAACAAATTAACCAGGAGTTGTCACTTGAGGCACAAAAGGTCAGGTTCAAATTATCTTAATTTGGACTCTCTGGAGAAGGTTGTAATGCTGGGGAAGGTGAAGAAGAAAGGAAGGAAGGAAGGAAGGAAGGAAGGAAGGAAGGAAGGAAGGAAGGAAGGAAGGAAGGAAGGAAGGAAGGAAGGAAGGAAGGAAGGAAGGAAGGAAGGAAGGGAAGAAGAGACAATTAGTAGCAAGGGGAATGGACTCAATCACAGTGACAATGGCTGTACCAGTAGATGAACTGAAAGACCACATTAGACATAGATTGTTATGGAGAAAATCTATCTCTGGAGTTAATAGGTGTTGAAAAGGACTTGAGATAAACAACTAATTCCAGCAGACAGTGGTGGGCTCACATCGATTGACTAGAATCTGTAAATTTGGATGTGGCTTACATAATAACATATATGATTGCAATCACTGTGTAAATTAGGACATAAAGCACATAAAGGACTTGATGGGCTAGCCAGCTACAGCACTGAAATTCGGTGCTACAAACAAGATGAAGATGCAAACAAATCACCTCAACATCAATGTTTACTTACAAATCATTCCTAATCAGTAAACAGAGAGGCATAGTTCTAGGATCAATATGGTCAAAGATCTATAGGTCTCCTTTGGTCATGAAATAATAGCATCATGGATGCAATGAACATGCCTTTGGACAAATTCTGAGAGACAACAGAGGACAGGTGGGCCTGGTGTGATATTGTCCATGGGGCCATGAAGAGTTGGACACAACTTAACAACAGAACAGCAACACAGGAATTGTGCATCTCAGTTCAAGCTCCCATCGCCTTATAGAAATCTGACAACAACTTGTTTATAAAAATCTATTTTCAACTGAGGAAATATTGCTCTATAATCACCCTCAATTCTTTCCCCATTACTGAGCTACATCACCCTATTTCTTCAGAAAGGAGAGAGTGATGGAGATCCACAGGCACACACGTACGCAAGCACACTGCAGAAAGTCAGCTTGTCACAGAGCAGTAAACCCAGTTCCCTCCTCCTGCCCACCTTCTTCATAATATCACATCAATTTGCTGAAGTGGTGCCATATGGCACTTGAGTACCAAGCCAGAACAAGTTGTTCAGCTTGTCATAATCTGGAAAGCTGCAAAAAGGAAGAAAAAAAAAGAGAACACCCTTAAATCTGAGAAGTGGAAGACTCAGGCATAATACATTAAAAGTACAATTTGCTGTCTTTTTCTTTTTTTCTATTTGGCCTGATCCCATCTCCAAGGCAATGGTGACATCAGTGGTGAGGTGTGAGCAAGGGTTAATGCAGCCTGGATGTGTTGGCGAGAACACACCGGTGTGTTATGTGACAGATGAATGCCAACCCGTCTTAATTCTAAGATTTACAAGACAACCATCTGCCCTAGTGCACTGAATGCTGGGCAGCAACAACAGGGACTGAAAGCTGTCTCCATGCCATGGAAATGCGAATGCTCCGTTGGATATTGGTTATCTCCCTTCTTGACCACATCACAAATGACACCATTCAACAACATTTTGGTGTGGCACCAATTATAGTGAAAATGAGATAAGGCCGACTCCACTGGTATGGACATATCCAGAAAGCAGCACCTTCCACCCTGGCCAAGACTGCCTACCAATTAGAAATCAATGGCTGGAGACTTCGCAGGCATACAAAACAAAGATGGCAAGACAACATCAACAAAGACATGGAAGCCCGCGTCTTGGAGACACAGCCTGACCATGCAGAGTGGCATTCAATGATCCAAAAGGCCCTCCCAGAGGCCCAGGGGAGGCTTCTGGACCTTTGGGAAGGCGAAACAGCCTCCCCCGGGTTCTGGAGGCCCACTGGAAGCTGGAAACAGGAAGTTCCAGTAGGCCCCGCCCACCATGGCCCCACCCACCCAGCAACCGGGGAGCGAACTTGTTGCTGGGATTTTTGAATCTCACCCCTGGTGTTAGGTTATCCCAAGTTCATCAAAGTAACCATTGCAAAATGAAAGTTGCATTTTCCTGTCTCATTTGAAGAGTTTTGCCATTTTAATATTAGTCTGAAGAGGAAAAAAAACCTTTTTTTGCTGATAATAAGGTGGCATTAGACTCCCATTGAAACCAATGGATGTTTTCCTACATTTTTTGTAAACAACAAACATTTTATTATTTTTAAAGACAGTTGGGAAGAGTGCTTTGTGAAAAAATGAAGGCAATTATGTCTTTTTTTCCACCTCTAATTTCTTGAGGTGAAGAGGGAAACTCAAAAACTAGCAGACATATGGAGACTGCTTAAAAATAAATAGATATTAAATCAACTAAACGGATCAACTCTTGTTTTCTGTGATGAAACAGGACAGATAGACACTGTGCTCATTAGCTGTGGGCAGAAAGGAGGCAATTTGTCACATTCCTGTCATATGTTTTCATTCAAGGGAGATTTAAAAATAAATACCTGGATGTTGAAAAGACCGATAGTTAGAGTGGATTAGAATTTTCTCTGTTCTTCATATAGAGAGTCAATTTATCCTAGTGGTTAGGATACCAGGCTGTAAACCAGAAGATCATGAGTTTGAGTTCAGCTTTAGGTATGAAAACTGGTTGGATGACTTTGGGCCAACACCAATAGATGGGAGTTCTAGTCTCACCTTAGGGGCTAGATGAGTTTGATCAACCACCAAGAGAATGTGAGTTCTAGTCCTGCCTGATGCATGAAAGCTGGCTGTGTTACTTAGGCTGATCACCAGGATTTAGTTAAGTTCTAATCCTGCCTTAGGCACAGTACGCCTCTTCTGCCAGCACAGATGGAGTGGGTCAATCCCAGTGGGATGAGATGGTCCCTTAGGTAACCTGGACCCATTATATGAAGTATAGAGCAGTGTAACATTTATATTTGGTTTGGACTTATAGCTGTAGCTTCTGGCTTGTTGGGTGAAGAGTTCCAAACCTATCAAATGATTCTGAAGAGAGATGGTAGTAGGACCTCATGGGATCTAGAGAATGAAGTGTAGGGTCCAGGGCAGGAGACATTACTTGACACTAACTCCACCCCCATCTGGACTTATCTCCGTCAGTTTTCAAGGGTTCTTGTTTCTGAAACTTCTGGAAGGAGTTCAGTTTGGTCTTCTGAATTAGGATAGGCTAGCAGGTGTTTGCTGTGTGTGTCTTCTTGAACAGAAAAGACCAGTGGTGGGATTCAATTTTTTTTTTACTACCGGTTCTATGAAAACGCGCTTCAGGTACAGCATTGAAAAACTGCCCATTTTAAGCTTAAAAACTTACCTTTTATGTCAGCGCTGATGAATAAAACAGCTGAGGCGCGAATCAGCTAAGCTAAAGAGGAAATTAAGGCAGGAAATGGTGGGGGTGGATAGGCGGGGCCAACTGCTCAATGAAGCTATCGGTTCAGGAGAACCAGTGTGAACCCGCAGCATCCCACCACTGGAGAGACCTACCCACGTTCTGTTTAGTGTCTAAAAAGCTTTTAAAGTGCCTGCATACTTGGACCAGGTAGCCTGCTTATACTGAGCAGGGATAACTGTTCCTTGATTTCTGCCCACACTTCTGATAAATTCAGCTTTTCAGAAATAATCTCTTCTCTGCTGTTTAAAGGGGTGTCACCAAGCAATCCTAGCATCCAATTTTATGCCTACCAAACAGTATTTCGAGAGAAGATCATATGATTTAATGTCTGTCCTTAACCTACTCCTTTGGCATATTTTATGAACTATGATGCTCTAATTTTCTCTCCAATTTTCTTTCAGCTCAGGAATGTCTTCATTCCCAGCATGTACCAGTAATTTTTTAATGATGGAAAATGGAGCAAAATATCCCTGGCTGCCTCTTTCTTCCTATATGGAAATGATTTGCAAAGATGAGATTGTTTACATCCCAGAGTTAGGAGCATGCATGAATGGACACAGTGAGTGAAAGATTAATTATATCTGCCTGTTCTTATTTTCTTCTGCTTTTTCATGCTATGTTTCATCTTTGGGAGGTGGTGGTGTGGTGGTGGTGGTGGTGTGTGTGTGTGTGTGTGTGTGTGTGTGTGTGTGGGTGGGTGGCAAGCACCACAAATCAATAAAGCCATTTGTGCATTTTGAACACAGGTATTCATCAGGAGGAACAGGACAAATCTGCAACCGGAAGGACCCTTGAATGACCCAAAGAATGTTCCTGCAGATGTGCACTGCTCTCTTTTAGTAAGAGTGAAATCTGTCCATTTTGTCTCCTTTGCAACAGCTTTCCTGATTATGTATTGTGTATATTTTCCCTCTCAATTCAAGTTTTCCCCTTACAAAAATCAGAGGGTTCTGCAGGAACCTATAGGAGAAGAGCAGGAAGACCTGGGTGGTAGTGGTAGAGTTAAGCATATCATCAGTTTAGAGTCCTTGCATTCCCACAAATACTCCATGTCCAGCTTCTCCTGAATTCCATCGTCCCTTATCTGGTGCCAATTTAGTGGTGAACCTTTTTGCAATTTTTCACTAAAATGTTTGTCACATATGCCAAGAAATGTAAACAGCTTCTTTATCCCCTTTTCCAATTGTCTGTGTTCTCCTTCGCCTGTTGAGATAACTGGTAACTCTAAGCAAAGGTCACAGCTACTTTCCACTGTCAATAATAACCATAAAAAAAAACCCGACAAATTCAGTAACTTGTAAAAGAGGATGGAATATAGCCAGAGACAGCTCATAGTAACCTTCCACATCACCCCACAACTGATCAGCTGATTTAAAAATATATATTTTATATATTTTATCTTTTTTTTTATTTGCAAGGACATCAGTTTTCTAATCAATATACCCAAGTCAAGGATATATTTCTGTATATTTAGGACATTTATGCAACCTAATCTCCTTTCCTTTAATACCTTAATATTAAAGACTCAATATGAATCTTGCTTCCAAGAAAGTTGACTGCCAAAAATTACAATAATAGAATAACAGAATTGGAAGGGAAATTGGACATTTTCTAGACCAAGCCCCTGCTCAAGAAGGAGACCCTATAGTAGAGGTGTCAAACTCAAATCGTCACGGTGGTGTCATGTGACATATTGGGACATTTCTCCCCTTGGCTAAACTGGGTGTGGGCGTGGTCAGCCTGTGGCACATCTGGCCCACGGGCTGGGAGTTTGACAGACCTGCCCTATAGCATTCCAGATAAATGGCTGTCCAGTCTCTTGTTCAAAGCCTCCAGTGTTGGAGCACCCACAACTTCTGAAGGCAAACTGTCCCGCTGGTATATAGTTCTCACCATTAGGAAATAGTTCTAGGTTGGTTCTCCTTGTTTAGTTTTCATCCATTGCTTCTTGTCTTGCCTTCTGGTGCTTTGGAAAATAGGTTGACTCCCTCTTCTTTGTGGCAGCCCCTCAAACACTGGGAGTATTGAGGATATATCATGTTGCATACTCATGGAGTGTTCAACATGACATATCCCCAATCATTAAATACTAAAACAAATAGAACAATCACACCAAACCAATTCTTGCGAAGAGTACTGCAAAATCCACAACACATTCATTTGGGACATAATCAGAAACATTTCCCTTTCTCAGTTTAAATGAACCAGCATTCCTTTTTAAAATAAACCAAGTGGGTTTTTGAAGCACCACTGAACACACAGTATGTTGAAAAGCAGGTCTGCTAGGCAAAATTTTAGAAGGCTGATAAATCGATTTATAAGAAGCACACATATTGCCTAACTGGTACTTTGGCAAGCGCTACAGTAGTTGGACATTGCAATGGTAGATACCTCTGTGGAAAACAGAATTCCATTCTACCTTGGAGATTTAGCTACAGAGGGCAAAGTCCAAGGACCAGACATGGTCTTGGCATGCCTATGAGACCAGTGCTTCTCAACCTTCCTAATGCCGCGACCTTTTAATACAGTTTGCCATGTTGTGGTGACCCCCAACCATAAAATTATTTTCGTTGCTACTTCATAACTGTAATAATTTACCATTCTCTATGTTGTTTTTTTACAAACCCGTTACTATCACAAGGGGGCAGTATTCACATCAACCACAGCTGTATATTAAAAAACCGATCAGCATCCAGATTAAGTTCCCATGATTTTTTTTTTGCAGTAGTTGATGATTTTACAGTACATGATTTTACATTTACCCAGTAATTATAATTCATGAAGTGTCGTTTTACCTCCAATACTGCTGCTTTCAACACAGTAGCTGCTTTTAACAGAGTAGCTGCTTTCAACACAGCAGCTGCTTTCTACACAGTAGCTGTTCTCTACAATGTGTGACTGGTCTGCATAAGTACATTATGATGCCAACCCTGTCACATACACCCTGTACAAATACGGGAGGGCGCAATGATGTCATCACGCCGGGTACTCGTATGTGGGGTTATCTGCATGTGGGCGGACCCGCCTGGAGACGGATAAAGGAGCAGTGTCTCAGTTCCTAAGATCATCGAAAATATGTGTTTTCCGATGGTCTTAGGCATCCCCTGTGAAAGGGTCATTCGACCCCCAAAGGGGTCGCGACCCACAGGTTGAGAACCGTTGCTATGATCAATAGGAACCAAGCTAATCTCAATCCCATTGTCACCATTATTACAAAGGTATTGTAGGTAGATAGTCCATACTCCAACATTTGTGTCGGGTGAAGAGAAAAACCACCACCTTAAGAGAGAAGAACAATTTAAGAAGATTTCAGGCTATCTTCAGACCATGATGGGGATGTCACAGAGGTGACATCAAGAGGACACATCCTTTGGAAACAGTTTTCTGGGTATCTTTGTCCTACAATAATCTAGATGTGAGCATCAGTCCTAAGAGAGTTGCTATATGCTTCATTCCAGGGCTCTCCAAATTTGGCAACTTTAAGACTTGTGGCTAGAGAATTCTGGGAGTTGAAGTCCATAAGTCTTAAAGTTGCCAAATTTAGAAACCTCTACTTTATTCCATTCCCTTATTCTCTGCCATTCACAAATTGTGAGGATTTTTCCTTTTCGAAAACATCTATGAGGCTGCATGGAAATCTAAATCACACATATGTGCAGTCAAAGATAGGAGATGATAAGGGATGATTTAATAATATGATTGCATGGCAGAAACTTGATACCCTTCCCTGTTTGTAGATACCCCATTACACCCTTTCCTCTGAGTTCTGATTACATACAAATGAAAGTTACATAAAGAAAAGTGGGTGGGGAGAAAAAGGAAGTCTCATTAAGAACATGACCATAAAAATAATGCCAAATCCAAAGATGAGTGTTTATTACAAATGCTGTATATGCAAAAAAGATGCTGCATCTTATACTGATATATTCTAAAGCAGAACACCCCCCTTTCCTGCCTTTCAAATTGTGCATTATCTTTAATCAAATGGGAAATATATTTTCAAAAGTGGCAGGTGAACCATGTTACGTATTTGCAAAGGAAAGTTAATGACTTCAGAAATCTATAATATTGTTAATACATCTCCTAGATGATTTGCAGGGCCTAACATCTGTTTTATATATCCTGAATTGCCATTTTCTTTAATTTAATGTGTCGAAAACTGTGCTATAAACATAATACATGATGTAAAAATATTTGGTGGAATCTAGGCAGTTGTTTTAAACTGTGCATCAATCTTCACGTTCCTCTTCAAACTGGCACCTTCCTGAAAAACAGATGCTACCCGAAAATGCTTTTCTGTCATTATGTTGAATCCATATGGTTTGTGTGCCTGTGTATGTGTGCATCTACGTGCGTTGATATACATATTTTCACCCCTACAAAAGCATTGCCAAGCAATATTTTCCATCAGAGATGGAATACTGTTACCTTACTTCTCAATTTTTTTTTACTATTATTTGCTATCAAATGCAAAATAATTACTATAGCCTTGGGAAAAATGATTTATTTTCCAATTGGTTCTGTTTTGCTTTACATCTTCATTGTGTTTGTTGTTAGACACTGTTGAATGCAAATACCAGTAACTAAATTGTATCATCATTTGCCTATGAATCATAATACTTTTGTGAGTCAGTCCCCATTTCCCCACTTTAAAATAGGCAGGAATGTACAAAAAAAGAACTTTGCAAATGGTTTTGTTATATCTGTTTGGAGTAAATTAGGTGAACTTGAATGCTGTCAGTATGATGGAATGTGCACTTGAAGGAGCAGTGGGAGAGTTTTTGGCAATACAGATCTTTCCCAGAGGGAGGCTTGGAGGAAGAGACTACACAGTCTGGAGCTGGATGGAGAAGTAGAGAAGATTCTAGGGATGTTACACCTTAGAATCTCTCAAGACATATCTAGTAACTTAGAAGATTATTGCTTTAATGTGGCAAGATTCTGTCCATTGGAGACAAACAAATAAAGGATTGAATGTGTTGCGAACTCACTGTCTCATCTCTGCGTTTGGGCCTGACATTCCTTTCTTTGTACTTTCTTGTTTTCATTAGTGTTTCACACCTGCCTATGGAGGTAGCCCTTGACTTACAACCACTCATTTAGTGACCATTCAAAGTTACAATGGCACTGAAAGAAAGTGACTTATGACCATTTTTCATGCTTATGACTGTTGAGCACCTCCATGAACACATGATCAAAATTTGGATGCCTGGCAACTGGTATGTAATTATGATGATTGCAGTGTCTTGGGTCATGTGATCACCTTGTATGACCTTCTGATCAGCAAAGTCAATGGGGAAGCTAGACACACTTAAGAACAACTGAAATGATTCATTTAACAACTTGGGCAAGAAAGGTCATAAATGGGGCAAAACTCACTTAACAACAACTTTTGCATAGCAATGGAAATGTTAAGCTGTGTGGTTATAAGTCAAGGGCTACCTGTGTGGAAATGTAAAGTAAGTGTGGTTGTAAGTCAAAGGCTACCTGGATGCAATTGAGTTTCTGCCACTTCATGACTGACAGATGAACATCAAGGAAATGAATGCTAGCTTTCTTCTCAACTTGGAAACCATACATTAGGAGAGACAGCCACCTTTAGTATGTAGGATACAGAGAACCATCTCTTTCTGAAGGACCACAGGAATCTTTTAAGTGACAAAACCTTTGCCATAATGCCATGACACAAACCCTATGATTTATGTACTTCCAAATACGTTGTTACCAAATGAGAAGAGAGGACTCACTGAAAAAGACCCTGATGTTGAGAAAGAAGGAAAAGGGGGTGGCAGAGGATGAGATGGTTAAATACAGTTATTGATGCTGGGCCACCCCAACGAAGCCGTCGAAGTGATGTCCCGATGCCTGGAGGCCGTGCGGAGTTGGATGGGTCGTAACAGGCTTCGTCTCAACCCGACCAAAACCGAGTGGCTGTGGTTTCCTGCGCCCAGATACAGCCAGCTGGTTCCTTCGCTGGCCGTGGGGGGAGAGGTCTTGACCCCCGTGGAAAGGGCGCGCAACTTGGGTGTCCTCCTGGACGTACGGCTGTCTTTAGAAGAACATATTGCAGCCGTCGCCAGGGGGGCTTTCTATCAGATTCGTCTGATTTACCAGTTGCGGCCCTTTCTGGATCTGGGCGCACTTCGCACAGTCACTTCCGCCCTCGTCATCTCCCGCCTGGATTATTGCAATGCTCTCTACATGGGGCTCCCCTTGAAGAGTCTCCGGAGGCTGCAGCTGGTCCAGAATGCAGCCGCGCGGGTGATCGTGGGTGCTCCTCGGAGCTCCCACGTTACACCGCTTCTCCGCAGGCTGCACTGGCTTCCTGTGGCCTTCCGGATTCGATTCAAGGTGGTACTGACAGTATTTAAAGTGCTCCATGGCTCGGGACCTGGGTACTTACGGGACCGCCTGCTGCCATCATCAACCTCCCGCCGCCCAGTACGCTCCCACAGGGTTGCCCTCCTCGGGGTACCGCCGCCCGGCCGTTGTCGGTTGACGGCCCCGAGGGTTCAGGCTTTCTCTGTGGGAGCCCCCTCCCTTTGGAATGATCTCCCCCCGGAGATACGGGCTATGACGGATATTCTGACCTTCCGGCGCACAGTGAAAACCCTATTTTTTAAACAGGCTGGCCTGGCCCAGTAACTGTATTTTAGTTTTAACTTAATTTTAATCGGGGTTTTATTAGCTTTTAATTTTTAACTGAATTTTTGGGATAGACAGCCGGATCAATTTGGTTTAATTTATTTTAATTATATTTATTGGGTATTGTATGTTTTTAGTAGGCTGTACACCGCCCCGAGTCCCTTTTTGGGAGAGGGAGCGGTATAGAAGTTTAATAAATAAATAAATAAAATAAATAAGGTAGAGTCATCGATGCAATGAACATAAATTTGGGCAAACTATGGGGGGGGGAAGTGGAGGACAGGTGGCCTTGGTGTGTTGTGGACTCTCAGGTGGCCAAAAGGTGGAATGACTTAGTGACTGAACAACAACAACAAAAGCATTGTGCTAGATCAGGGGTGTCAAACTCAAGGCCTGGGGGCCAGATCTGACCCACAGGGTGCTTAGATCTGGCCCGCAGGGCCGCCCTGGAAACAGCGAAGGACCGGGCCAGGGTACCTCTGCCAGTGAAAACAGAGCTTGGAAAGGGTGTGTGGGCTCTCTCGAGCCCCATTTTCGGGTTGCAGGAGGCCATTGCAGATGAAAGTGGAGCTTGCAAGAGCTGTGAGTGCCCCTCTCGAGCTCCAGGGTTGCAGGAGGCTGCTGCAACCAAAACAGAGCTCGAGAGCCCGTTTTCGCTGGCAGAGTACTCAGGCCACCACAGGCGCTCCCGGCATGAGTGACGTCAAGCTGGCCATGCCCACCCCAGACCCTCAAGATCAAACACAACCCTGATGCGGCCCTCAATGAAATAAGAGTTTGACACCTCTGTGCTAGATGAACCAATGCATTGGTAAATGTTCATGTCATTAGATGAAATCATCCCTTACAACGGCAACTGTAGTATTTGTAGAAGACGATGCTGCATACGTGATATCTTGCAATGTTCTGGAGTGGTCACCTTATCCCTGGCAAAGAGAACAAGCAAAGCTCCCACCAACCCAAACCCAATCTCAGCCTCTCTTTCTGGAGAGAGTCAGGCTGAGCGTGTACAGTTATGATAGTTTTGACAGCTTGCCAAAAATAATTTGCACATCCCTGTCACAGTTGTTATGGACACATGGCTGTCAGCAAGTGTGAGCAGTCGATCTGTGATTTTTTTTTTTTTAAATGTTTAGTAAATAGTGTTAGAGAAATGCCTGGCAGCTAGAATGAACCATGAACCAGGCAAAGAAGAAGAAGAGCTTCATAAAAAAATAAAGAAACAAAGGAAAGGATTTGGGAAAATAAACTACTCTCCTTGCTTTCTGCCAAAGAAAATTAAAGCATGCATGTGTGTGTATTACAAGGAGTTATTTGAAAATGTGGGGAAGTGCTTGCTATTTTTGCTTGAGACACGTGCACGCACCATCCTTGTATTCAATTCTAGGTGTTTAAAAGCTCAGTGGCTGATCAGATGAAATAAACACCCACTTTTAAACAACAGAATGCATTGAAAGGTTCTCTTAAAAGAAAGTCATCTAAACTGTTATCTGGATTATTGTCAGACGGTGTTTATCTATTCAAATTCTATGGGCTGTTTTTCCCCCTAATAAAAAAACATTCAAAACAAGCATCTGTCAATTGGAGCAAAGTAGCAACAAATACAAAATTGTCACCAATGATATCATCATCTGAGTGCTCATCATAATCAAAATGCCAGAAGAGGATTAGAGATCCAATCATGGGAGGAAATACAAACTGATAATCCCTATATGGCTATCTCAGAATGGCTGGATTCTCAGGAGATGGGGGGTGATATAGAGCAATAGCAATAGCACTTAAGACTTATATACTGCTTCACAATGCTTTACTAAGTAGTTTACACAATCAGCATATTGCTGCCAACAATGCGGGTCCTCCTTTTACCCACCTTGGAAGGGTGGAAGGCTGAGTCAACCTTGAGCCAGGGAGATTTGAACTGCCAAATTGCAAGCAGCCGGCAGTCAGAAGAAGTAGCCTGCAGCTCTGTTTTTGGCTGGGATGGCCTCCTGCAACACTCTGCCAGAAGCTCTGTTTTTGCTGTTAGACACACGGCGGGCCAATCCTTTGTTGTTTCCAGAGCAGCCCCATGGGCCAGATCTAAGTATCCCACAGGCCGAATCTGGGCCCTGGTCCTTGAGTTTGACACCCCTGTTTTAAACTCTCTTTAGTTCACTTTAACAAATGCTGCAAGAAGGCGGCCCCACCTTGAGTATTGTGTGGGAGGGTTGTTTGGATTCCCAGGAGGGAGGAAGTGAATATCAGTGGTGTAAGAGATCATCACTGTTTAGATGGGTTGTGTGAGACAAGGAGGGCAAAAATAGCTCCTCCTTTACAATTTCCAGAATATAGGTTTTATGATGCAAGTAATCTGCTTTAGTTTGGCTAGATTTTTGTCTAGAGGTGAAGAACAACAAAGGAAACTGGTTAGAATGGAATTCCCCAACTTTCATGGGTTGGCCCAGAGGAGGGGGAGAATCAGCAGGGGTGGGATTCAATTTTTTAAATAATCGGTTCTGTGGGCATGGCTTAGTTGGTGGGTGTGGTTTGGTGGTCATGTGACTAGGTGGACATGGCTTGGTAGTCATGTTATTGGCTGGGCATGGCCAACTCAATATCACTCACATCGAGGCATGCATCTCCTCGCCTGGCCTCTCATGACTGTGGGGATGCTGCAACAGTCGTAAGTGTGAAAAATGGTCATAAGTCACTTTTTTCAGTGCCATTGTAACTTTGAATGGTCACTCCACACAAGCAAAGTACCAGCAAAAGAGAGAAAGAAAACTCCAGAGAGGTTCCTGAGACAGGAAGTCTAGTCCTGCCAAGAATGTAATTAGGGTTAATGGAGAGGCAGTTTCTGTAAGCAACACCAGAATGTTTCCTTCTTGCCTTCCTTATAGGATTAGGCCAATAATTTCTTCTAACAACCGGTTCTCTGAACTGCTTAGAATGTTAACAACCGGTTCTATCAAATAGGTGCAAACTGTAGAATCCCACCCCTGGTTTTACTGCTCTCTCTATGAGGTTTACAGAGTCAGAATCTGAAAGAAAGAAAGAAAAGTGGCGAGATGATTAAAAGATGTTTGGCAAAATGCAAAGCAAAAGAAAGGAGGAACCTACAGAAACCATGGATGGTGGAGAGTAACACTTGAAGGAAGTACTCAGTGGAGTCCTTGGTGCTTTCTGAGCTTAGTGGTTTTCTTGCAGATGATGATACTATGTAGTTTGGTAATGAAACATCTGCAAGATAAGCACTAAGTTCAAAGACCACCAAGGACCCTATAGTTCAACCCTGAGCCACAAATATTTCTCTTCTGAAGGTCTTAATGTAGGAGCATCTTTAATATAAAAGACAAATAAGGGGTACTCTCTCAGCAATAATAATGTTGAGGTGGGTGCCTTCTTTATGCATTTTCAGAAATAACAAATACACACCCACCCACTAAAAACACCCAGAAGTTGCATTTTTTTGCATCAATTACTTTTAAACATGTTTTATATATAGCTGAAACATTTTTTTAAAAATCACTATAATTTAAGTAGAAAAATACAGTGCTCTTCACCCATTGATGGAGTGTGTCATGCCCTTGTTGAAGTCTGATTGTGAGGGGGAGGTTGAGCAACTGACAGGGAGTGGGGGTGTGGATCTGGTAGCTGTGGAAGAAACGGGGGAAGAGCACAGTCCGGCTGGGCATTCAGAGGAAGACCCAGGACCATCCCCTCTTCATCCTAGGGAACGCAGGGAAGAACGGAGAAGGGAGCAACGTGGCTTACGGGAGAGGAAAGGGCCCTGATCCCCTTCATGGGCTGCATATGCTTCTGTATCTCTTACAGGATAGTAGGAGAGTGAAGAAGTGTTGACCTGGGTGTGAGGATTTTCCTCACTTTTCTAAGGCAGTGAACCCTAGTGAGGTCATGTAGTGGTATCAGGGGACAGCCTACAATGTTCTGTGCTATGCTCACAACCCTCTGTAGTGTCTTTCTATCCGCGGCTGTCAAGCCAGCATACCACACCCTAATGAGTGAGAGGACATTTTCTATAGTGGACCGGTAAAAGGGTGACATTTCAGATATAACTTTGCCAAGGAAAGGAAGAATAAACAATAACAAGAAAAGGATAAAAATACATTCAGAAATCCAACACAATGGCCAGTTCACAAGCTACAGAGAGTCCTCAACTTACGGCCATAATTGAGACCACAATTTCTGTTGCTAAGCGAGACAGTTAAGTGAGTTTTCCCCCATTTTACGATCTTTCTTGCCACAGTTGCTAAAAAGTGAATCACTTTAGTTGTTAAATTTAGTAACATGGCTATTAAGTGAAACTGGTTTTCCCATTGACTTTGCTGGGATACAGCAATGGTCATAAATATGAGTCAGTTGCCAAATGTTTGAATTTTGATCACATGACCCTAGGGATGTTGCAATGGTCATAAGTGTGAAAAATGGTCGTAAGTCATTTTTTTCAATGCTTTCAACGGTCACTAAATGAACTGTTGTAAGTTGAGGTCCAGCTGTATGTCGATCTGAGATTATGAACAAGAGCTGAAACCAATCTTGGAATTCCCATCCTCAAATAAATGAATACATTTGCACATGTATGCACACCAGCAATATAACAATAATAAATTGCTTGCAATATAAGACTCTCTGTTTATAAAATTTATTGAGCTGCTATCCACAGTGGCTATTGAGTGATGGTGTTACCTCCTGTCAGTGTGAAATTTTGTATTTTTGGAATGATTTGGATGGAAGTTTAACATTGATGCCCCTAAGTTTTGATTCCATAAGCCAGTATTTATTCAACTTTAGCCTGCAAATACATATATTTAAGTAATCGATGTGCCACAATTCCATTGATAAGTACTGATTAAAAATTAATCACCTGCTAACCATAATAAATATTGCCTGTAATAAATAGCATTGCTAATAAAATTAATTGAACCCTTCTTTGCATAAACACGCACAATCCAACCTCATATGGGCACAATTATACAGATTCACACAATCCATCCTCTGTTTTGGGGCCAAATTGGGGGAAGGCAAGAGATTACAGAGGTGGTATTTAGCAGGTTCTGACCAGTTCTGGAGAACCACTAGCGGAAATTTTGAGTAGTTCAGAGAACCAGCAAATGCCACCTCTGACTGGCCCCGCCCCCATCTATTTTCTGCCTCCCAAGTCCCAGCTGATTGGCTGGGTCTTCTTTTGTTGCCCTGCACAGGAGAATGGAGCTGGAAAGCAGGTTAGTGGGGTGGGGAGGGAATTGGATTTTGCAGTAACCTTCCCCCAGGAGTATGGGGGCGTGGGGACTTTACACTGCTACGCCCACAGAACCACAAGTAAAAAAAAATTGAATCCCATCATTGGAAGGGAAGGAAATAGAAAAGACAGGTAGAGAAGGGAATGGGAGGGAAGAGGAGGAGAAAGGGAAGGGAAGGGAAGGGAAGGGAAGGGAAGGGAAGGGAAGGGAAGGGAAGGGAAGGGAAGGGAAGAAACAAGGGGGAAGGGAGAAGGGGAAAGAGGAAAAATGGAAAGGGAATTAACATTTACTGTATGAAATAACTAATGTTTTTCCTTATGGTAAATGTTACTGAATAGTCCTCAGATCACCAGTTATAATCATCAGTATAACTTGAGGAGGAAAAGAGACTCATCTCTGCCCAAGTGGTGATTTTTAATACTTTTAGTAAAGCCTGAGCAGGGGTAGATTGTTTTCTCCAAGCGAAGCTGGTAGATGAGTGAAAAGAGAGAAAGGATTCTTTGCGTCTTCCTTGTGCAAATATCCCACGCTCATTTTTCTCAAGTTCTCACCTGCAGCAAGGCAGAAGCATTTTCTTTCCTTTCCCCCCCAGAAGAGCTCCCTTTCATTCATGTCTGCTTCTCTTTTTTACAAATAGGATGCCCCTCGTCCCTCTTGCCATCCCCTACTTCAAAGAAAATTGAGGGAAAAAAAACCCTCAGGTTCTTTTCAGGAAATATAGTTCTCATCATAGAATTGCAGTACAGTAAAGGACCATTTTGGCTGTCAACACCAACCCTCTACTCAAAGCAAGGATCCCATCTTTCTTTCTTTTTTTCAAAAAAAGAAAATATCCCTATTAAATGGTAATGCAGCCTCTTCTTGAAGACATCCAGCAATGAAAAGTCCATCATGTTTCTTGGTAATTGGACTATTGAATTTCTTTTACCATTATTATTATTATTTTGCTGGCTTAAATCAGTATTCCTGTTATTTAAATCCATTTCATGATCTGTTGTCTGGGATGAGCTTCAGGTGATTGACAATTTCTATCGTTGTTCCAGCTTTAGTTGTTTCTTCCATTCTAAGAGCCGTGGTGGCGCAGTGGTTAGAATGCAATGCTGCAGGCTACTTCTGCTGACTGTCGGCTACCTGCAATTTGGTAGTTCAAATCTCACCAGGCTCAAGGTTGACTCAGCCTTCCATCTTTCCAAGGTGGGTCAAATGAAGACCCAGATTATTGGGGGCAATTATGCTGACTCTGTAAACTGCTTAGAGAGAGAGTTGTAAAGCACTGTGAAGCGATATATAAGTCTAAATGCTATTGCTATTTCCCTCAAATTCTCCTCATAACGGAATTACTATTTACTTCTCATTGCCTGTCAATAAAACTGTTCCAATTTGTCTGAATCTTTCTTATTGTATGACACCAATATTTCTCAGGCTCCAAAACCCAAGAAAGACATGGGATCTCCAACCTGTTGGCCACTGGACCGCATGAATAGCTGGCCAGTGCACACGCTTGCAGGCATGTACACCACCACCCACTTACATTAGGGTGACAGCATTATGCTGGTGCTGGTTCTAGCAATGCCACGAGCATTGCTCGGGTGCTGGCATTACCATGAGTGCACACACCCCTACTAGCACGAGTGTCATGGCATCATGCGGGTGCTAGCTTTGCCATGAGCTCACATCCCCATTCGTGCTTGCCCCACAGTATCACACGGGCATTAGTATCCCCTGAGTGTTGTGCAGGTACTCGTGGCCCTGTTTGCATCATGTGTGTGGCCCCATTCATGTGCACACTCGTGGCCCTGTTCACATGCGCGCATGTGCAAGTAAAGGCACCTGATTCTCAGGGGTGGGATTCATGTGCAAGTAAAGGCACCTGATTCTCAGGGATGGGATTCTACCAGTTTGCACCTATTTGCTAGAACCAGTTGCTAACATTCTAAGCAGTTCGGAGAACCGGCTGTTGGAAGAAATTACTGGCCTAATCCTGGAAGGAAAGCAGGAAGGAAACATTCAGTCACATGACCATCAAGCCACGCCCACCAACTAAGCCACACCCACAGAACCAGTTGTTAAAAAAATTGAATCCCACCCCTGAGTAAAGCACTAATCTAAGTGCTATAGCTATTGCTAAAATGCCCCATGCCATTTTACAACACTCTCTGGGTAGTTTACAACAGAGAAGCATTATTTGCATATCTGGGTCTTCATTTTACTGACCTCAGAAGAGTGGAAGGCTGAGTCAACCTTGAATCCCATCAGGATCGAACTTTAGACTGTGACAGAGTTTACCCAAAATAAACTGTGCATTCTAACCACTGGGATGCCAGCTCTCCTGGGACTTATTATGCGGCGTTGGGGGTGGTGGTGACTCAAGGATTATTTTCAATATTTTGTACTCTCCTATTGGTCACTGCTTGATTAAACCAGAGCGTAAGGTGCAGAAAGTGCTGAGAATTAAGTTGAGTTGGTTTTTGAGGGCTATTGGGTGAAAACAATGGCTGCGCGGAAGCACATTCCGCTTCCCACTGCAGTGAAGTTGATGTGAATGTATAAGCATTCCTGCGCCATTGATTCTCAAGCAGAGAATCACCATTTATGGCAGGTGCTTTAAGCACTCATCCTAACTATCTGCCCACACACATCACTGCAGCAATTGAAGGACTAAATTAAATCTCTGAAGATTAAATTAATGATGGAAATCTAAATTATTAATATATTCTAATTGAATATTCTCAGATAAATTATCTAGGCGTTCTCAGCAATATGATTCTGCTTGCAGTTTGCGGAGAAATGTTCAACCACATAAATACAGCTATTAAAGCTATTCAGGAAAAGAGGAACATTTTCTGCTGCTCAGACAAGAAAATTCAAAATACAAAGAAGCTAAAAATTTCCTTTCAGATGATTGATTAAATGATAGAGTTGGAGGCAGCTTGAATGATTAAACTATGGTTTTCTTTTCTGTCCCTCTGGTTGAAGTAGGGACACTATAAAATTCCCAGAGGGCTGAATATATATATAAAAAATACAATAGACATAATTACAGTGCAACTACTGAATGCTGTTGAAACAGAAACTCAAGCAGAGTTCATATAATTTAATTTAATCTATAGGGCTGGGAATATATGTTTAATTGTACATATGTTGAATGTTCAAAACCAGAGGCAATGATGTTTGTAAATTTTACATTTTTTTAAAAAAAGTCATGTACCTTCAACATAGTTTGTATTAAAGTTACAATTTCCAAATTTTAACTCTAAATTAAGAATCATGATGGATAAAAAGGTTCAGGAAATGATAATCTTCCAATTTTAGGAGCATTTTTGCCACGATGATGAAGGTCTATAGATATTCTCAATCATCCAGGTCATGGTTGTCCCAACCATGTTTTTTGACACGGCTGTCAGCGTTCCAGAAAAACCCAACTCCAATTAAAAAATTGGACTTTCTAGTTTTCCTTTGAATATATTTTACTTCTCATCCAAGAAGCTACTTCAGCTCTACAAGTCCAGTTGCCTCTTGAAAAAGCACATTTCTAACATGTAGAGAAAATGCCAATAATTTGATGCACCATATCATAACAGCAGCCAGAATTTCTTTCACCCAAAATTGGAAGCAGGCTATGACGCCCACCCCACAGAACTCACAATTATTAATAAGGTATATGAATGCGCAGAGATGGATAGACTAAAAAAGTTATTGAAGGATAAAGAAGAAGGAGAATATTATAACATATGGGATGTTTGGTACAAATGGATAAGAATAAGATGCAAAGGTGTCAAATGATTTATGTAATACTATAAAACCATAAAACAACAAGGTTTTCATGCAAATAAATGTAAATAAAAATGTATATATGTATAAAGTGCCTAGTATGACGAAGAAGCAAATGTAGAGATGTATAATACATTAATAGAAGATATTCACAATGTAAACACTGCTATAGTAACATTGTAAGTGTGGAAATTTGTTTTTAAATGTTAAAATGCTGAATAAATAATTTTTAAAAAAGTACATTTGGGACTTATTTCTATAATTTGCTAATCTCAAACTTCCATCCCAAGGTATTCTAGTACAGTGGGGTCCCCTCTGAGCTTGGTGGTTTCCTAGCAAACATTTCATTACCCGACTGGGTAACATCATCAGTGCTAGAAGGGAGTGGGGTTTGCTCTTATTTTTATATACTGGTGGCTTATCTTGTCAGTGTTGGTGGGAGTGATACACTTCTATTACATTCACACTGTTACAATCTAGAGGGGCTGCTTGTTTTCTCCAATTTTTAAAGACACTACTATAAATCTCACATCAGTGCCAAGGACTGTTTTCAGATGCTTATGCCGGCATCTTTCCAGTCTTATATTTTGTCTCCAGCTGCTTGCAGAAACATCCACATAAAAATATCAAAATCATTTTACAGAGATGACGCATTTCTCTCTCTCTTTTTTCTTGCTCCTTCTCATTACTTTTTTTTTTGTACATCTAGTGCTGATGCGTAAAATGTTTTTTTAGTACAATGCTTTGCCATGGCAGCAGAAATTATGCCTTCGATTGTCAGCAATAGGCAAAAAAAACCACAACAACCACCCAAGAACGATTGTCATCACTGTAATTGGAAGCCATCAACTCATCAGCCATAACATGGAGCATTATCAAAATTATTAGTGGGTTTAGAGACTTTATATAATCGGTTCTGGAAATGTTTTGGAGCCTTAAGTAGCCATAGTATAACCAAAACCTCCTGAAATCCAAATCCAGTTTGCCAGGAATGTAACGACACTGGGACAAGGTAGTTTTTTAATTTTACAGACAATGGTTTCATGAACTCAATTAACGTTCCCTGCCTGCCAGGTCAAAATTTTGATCAGTTGGGTCAAAAGAATACTGAGGGCATCCAGAAATTTGAAGAAGATCTTTGCTCATGGGCACCTCACTTAACAACCATAATGTTAATGTTAATGACTTGCAATCATAAAGGGCAGATTCCATTATGGTTATAACTTGAGCTCTACTGTTAGAGTAGGTCTGTTTGTCTACATATGCATGCAGATCAGATTCAAAGTAGATTAGATCTCTAACAGGTTTAACATGTTTAATTTTTATCTTAAATTTTGTTCAACATTCTCATTTATTTCTAAAGTCAATTATTTTTTCTCTTTTAATTTTTTAAATAATCAAAAGCTGTGGTTGAAATATCTATGGTGGTGAAATTGCGGAACACCATTGTTATTCCAGGAGTTTTGATTTCTTCATATTAGAAAATCTAAATGTTTAAGAGCTCATTCCAAGCTAATCTGTTTGTTTTTCACTCCTGCTTGGAAAAGAGGAGGGGGGATTTTCACACAGCTGCAAAGCTTTTTTTTATCTGTGAAAGCCTCAGACTTTTGAATCATGTGCCACCTAGTCAAGGTAAAATCTTGCTGTTTCCTGAACACAGAATTCTACTTTATTCAAGCATAGAGTATGTCCTACTTGGACCAGCAGAGAGGGCCTACTTTTGATTGCATCAGTCAAATAACTATCCATTATCGGGATCCAAAAGAAGAGCCTTCTCTGATGCAACACTTGCCCTTTTGGACATCTTAGATCTAAGGTAAGATCTGCCCCAGGGATGGGATCCGACCGGTATAACTACCAGTTCTGTTGCTCTGTGTCGCACGCACATGCGTGAGTCGCGCGAAGGGAATTTACAACCTGCTGAGCTGCCCGGACAGTTGAGCAGTGCTGGGTGCGGGTGCGCAGTGGTTGGAAAAGTCCTTTTTTCCTGCTTTTTCAATCGCAGCTGTGCTGCATAAAGCAGCTGAGGTTGAAAAAGCAGGAAATAAAGGACAGGTAAGAGCCCGGGTGGGTAGGTGGGTGGGCCAAAACAGCAGCAGACATAAAACCGGTTCTATGTCTGCTGCTCTTCAGAGCAATTGGTTCTACAGAAGTGGACAGAACTGGTAGAATCCCACCCCTAATCTGCCCCCAACTGTAGCAACAGAACAGAGCCTGTTGCACTCAACAATCTAGGTCCTCATTTTACCGATCTCGGAAGGATGGAAGGCTGAGTGAACCCTTAACCAGTCAGAATCGAACTGCTGACAGTCAGCAGAATTAGCCTGCAATATTGTATTCTACACCACTCTGCCACCACACCACTATCCTTCCATAAGGGTCTGAAGACCTGGCTCTGCTGGTTGACCTGGGGACCAGACAGCAGAGCTCCAGACTAGAGCTGGCTTCTAGATGGACAGCAGAGTCCACCTCCCTCTCCTTGCTCTCTGCTTTCCACCCATCCATCTTTTTGGCTATCATATTGATGTATTATTCTCATTGTGTCCCTTTGTCATTGTTTATTTTATTGCTCTGTATTTTACTTCTGTTCTGTTTACTTCTGTTCTGTTTACCTTCCTTTACTCACATTTTTCTTCCTTTTTATTATTATAAAGTATTATAAGCCATCTAAAGAAGCCTCACGGTGAGATAGGCAGCAAATAAATTTAACAAATAAATAAACTGAAGGAAGGTGATGAATTCATAGTGCCATAGGTTTTAATAAAAAGTCCAGCACCGACCTTTAAAGAGAGAGATTCTGCACAGAATTTAGCATCGTGAACTATAGAAATTGGCTACCCTTGGGTATCTCTGCTGTAAGAAGCATAGTGGCTTATTGGCTTAATGATGCTTAGAGATTGTCAATGCTCCAGAGTTCAAGTCCTAGCACCGCATGGCAGAGTGAGCTCCTGTCACTTGCCTCAACTTCTACCCACCTGTTTGAAAGCATGCTACATGTGACTAGATAAATAGATACCACTTCAGTGGGAAATGTGGCAGTATTTTTTGTGGCTGGTCCGACATCTACCAGAATCTGCCTGGATATGACTGCAAGATGACATCAGTGATGAGAGAAGGCCACGGATGATAGTAATAGCACTTAGACTTATATACTGCTTCACAGTGCATTTAAAGCCCTTTCTAAGCTATTTACAGAGTCAGCAAATTGCCCTCAACAATCTGGGTCCTCATTTTACCCACCTCGGAAGGATGGAAGGCTGAGTCAATCTTGAGCCTGGTGGGATTTGAACTGCCAAATTGCAGTCAGCTGGCAGTCGGCAGAAATAGCCTGCAGTACTGCACTCTAACCACTGCGCCACCATGGCTCATGATGCTGCAGGATGCCACACATCTCCCTGGTACAGAGATAGTTTGCCCCATGGTTAGCACGTGAGCATGAACTAAATGGAGTAGCATTCTTCAGCAGCCAAATAACTACTTTGTGCTAACTAACACTGTAGTTTCCTGCTTAATTGTACCACCGCCATAGGCTGACTAATTAAATCTCTGCTGTCAGTATGAAGGAGCTCCTGACAGCTTAAAAGAGATTTGGGTATCATCCTTTGTGGTTTGGATGGTTTTTACGCTATGCTTTTAAATCTGTTTGCCACAGTTATAGAATAACGCTTACAATCTCTTTATTCATTGGTGTGCTTATTGTTTCTATCACCACTCTGAAACTTGCCAAAACAATTGCCCTGAGAATCACAACCCAATTGCAAAAGAGTGGACTGCTCTTGAGACAGCCAATGGGAGCCAGCCACTTGATTGTGCTATTGAAAGGACATACCATTTCAAACAATAAAGAGAAGAAACACAGCCTTATTATCTAGGCAATTAGGTGATATCCAAGGAAACTGTGTTACCTGAGAGAGATATACAGAAACAAATTTTTCTCCCATCCAGCTTGAAGTGGGTGGATTTATATATTATTTACTGTTGCAGAATATTGATCAGTCTGCTTCTCCAGAAGAGTGACGGTAGCTAATCTGAAACTCGGTTGTTTGAAAAACAGGCTATTCTTTTTTCCAAGAAGACTCTTGAATAAGAATAAACCACATTTTGCCAGATCCAGAACCTGTTTCTCTCAAAGACTGTTGAATAACAATACCCTACATTTCAAAGAATTAGTTTGCAAAGCAGAAAGGGACTGACTTCAGATTTATTGTCAATTTTTCAGCACCGTTCCTGTAAGTCAGCTGTACTACATTTAATCATGATTATCTGCAACATTGGCTGCTTTTTGTCAAAGCAGTTATTGAAACACAAATTCTGTCCTGTTTGGACATGGATGTGATGTCATGATGCATATACCAAAACAGTACTTCTTACACTAGGATAGAGTGAGGTGTTAGATGCATCTAACCCAACCAAAGCAGTGATAGCTCACCATTAGATCTGGCAATCTAACTCTCCTGCTAACACGAAGGACCACCATTTTAGGGCAAACAAATTCCCCAAACACTTCATGGTGTTCTCCTGATATCTATCAGGGCCGAAACCAAAAAAACAACACATGGAGAGTCTTCCAAGCTGAGTTTTTCTTTCTTTTTTTATTGTTTCACACTTATAAACAAGATCTTGCCAGACTGAGGACTTCACTGTCAGCATCTATGATATCTCTGTGAACTATTAGGGAGGGGCAGTCTTCACCCTCTTTCTCTCACATATAATATCTGGGCTCAGTTGCCTCTTACTCCTCTGGAATAAACCCCCATCCCGTCTAGGAATCCACCTCTTTATGACATTCCATCACAATATCCCATGAATCTTTGGTTCAAAAAAACATTGGCAAAGCTAATTTGCCAAAGCTAATGCCCCCTTCCCCTTAAGTTGGTTAAGCAGCAAAGAGTGAACCATTGTAGTCTAATTGTGTCTGAAAGCATGCCAGACTTTGGCAATGGTATTTGTAATGGATACTCCAACTTTTTGAGCTGCATTACACTTGTGCTTCCTCAATGGAGAATGGACAAGGGTGGAGCACAAATATTCCCTTCCAGCTCTATTCTGATTGGATTGATTGAAATCCATTGCTATTGGGAAAGTGACAAAAAGTCATCTAAATTTAATGTTTCTCAATCTCATCAACTTTAAGATGTGTGGAAATCCAACTCCCAGAATTCCCCTGTCACTATGCGGGATGTGGCTGGGTATGGAATTCTGGGAATTGCAGTTCACACATGTTAAGAAATGTTAATTTAAAGCAGGGGTGTCAAACTTCATTTCTTCTGGATCAGCACTGTAGTTCTCCTCCATGGGCTGGCCAGGAGTGGGTCAGGGTGTAGGGGGGGGAACAGGGCGGATGCCTCCAGCAGCACTCTGCCGACTGAAAACAAGCCATGAGGAGGCCCTGTGAGGTCCTTGTGGACAATTTTTGGCCTCCCCAGCCTTTAGCAGCCCTCTGCCAGTCATAAACAGGCCACGTGGGGGCCTCCGCACAGCCTGGTTTTGGCTGGCAGAGTGTTGCAGGAGACCAGGAAGGCCAAAAGTGGGGGTCACAGGTAGTTCTCTCGTGGCCGTTTTGGCCAGCAGAAGCAATGCAGGCCAGTCCTTTGATATTATCCAGGCCAGCCCCGTGAGCTAGATTTAAGCACCTCACAAGCCAGATTTGGCCTGTGGGCCTTGAGTTTGACACCCCTGATCTAAAGGACCATTCTAAGTGAAGATACATCCTGCCATTGGTTCCTCCTAAGGGAAGAAAAACTGCACAAAACCCACATGCTTTCAGACCATTTCCTCTCCAAACCGTTTCCTCCAACTCCACGCTAATAAACATATTGTGGAACTTAAAATATAATTGTCTATTACCTTAGGGTAGAAGAAGCACAGGGCTGACTTACACATCAACTCTGGACAGTTGATTTGCTTCTTAATTGGCCACTAGCTTCAGAAAAGCTGTTACCAGCAACCGTAGTAACATTTCTCACACGGGTCATAGATATTTTAATTTCATTGTTTTTTTTAATGACCCTAAATAAAATCCACAGGACCATCTGTTTCTCTAGGTTCAGCCTCAAGGCCCTGAAGAACAACAGAGGGGTGATTTTTTTTCCTCGTGTCTCTGGAAAACAGAGGTATTGTTCCGGAACATTCACTGGATATCTCAAATTTCATGATGCACAGTTGGGTAGTTTCTTAATTAGCTCTCAAAAACAGGTGGGCATTGCTGCTTAATATATAAATTGCAGTTGCCAAGAATGGGTATGACCAAGATTCTATAACCTGTTAGATTCTATCCTTTTGTAATGTTTCATCCTTAATTCTGTTTGTATTATGTTCTTAATGGCACAGTTTTGCCTGGTTGGATTTACCCCAAGAGAAATATTTCAGCCTTCTTCATTGATCTCATTTGAATCATTCCAATATAACAGGGGTTGCCACAAAGAAAAGGGAGTCAAGATATTCTTCAAAGAACCTGAGAGCAGGACAGGAAGCGATGATGATAGTAGTCAAGGAGAGAAATAACCTAGAATTTAGGAGAATTTTCCTGATAGTGAGAACAATTAATCAGTGAATCGACTTGCCTCCAGAAGTAGTGAATGTTCCAAAACTGGAAGTATTCTATTCTATTCTATTCTATTCTATTCTATTCTATTCTATTCTATTCTATTCTATTCTATTCTATTCTATTCTATTCTATTCTATTCTATTCTACTCTACTCTACTCTATTCTATTCTTCTGTGAGGATCCTTTGAGTTAGAGGCAGAAATTTACAAACACAGCAGTACAGGTAGTCCTCAACTTAAAACAGTTCATTTAGTTACTGTTTGAAGTTAAAACAACACTGAAATAAGTTATGACTTTTTCCCACTTACCGTGCTCATATGACCAAAACTCAGACTCATGTTTATGATGTGTGCAGTGTCTGTCTGTCTGTCTGTCTGTCTGTCTGTCTGCCTGCCTGTGTTATGTGATCGCTTTTTGTGACTTTCTGACAAGCAAAGTCAATGGGGAGGTCAGGTTCACCAACAACCATGTTACTAACTTAACATCTGCAGTGATTCATTTAACAATTGTGGCAGAAAGGTCATAAAATGGGGGAAAACTCAGTTAACATATATCTCCCTTAGCAACAGAAATGTTGGGGGGCTCAATTGTAGTCATAAGTCAAGGGATACCTGTAAAGACTTTTAAACTTGGTTCTGTGTTATGGCACCTGTCACTGATGGGTCTTCCAAGACCACATATAGAATGGAGATAGCCCCTACCCTAAAAGAGGTGTAGTAGATGCAGGTGATGCTGGATTGAGCACAGTTAAACCAGATCTCTGAAGATTTTCCCCATCACTACTAGAGTTAGACCTTGACTTATGACCAAAATTGGGTCAGGAAATCCACTTGTAAGTCATTGTGGTTGTAAACTGAGGCATCCAAGTGATTAGATCTCCCCCCCGCCCCCCATCATTTTTAGCAGTGGTCATTAAGTGAATCTCTAGTTTTTAAGCAAATGGAGTGGTCATTAAGTGAAACTATTCTTCTGGGTGTCAGAAATTGCGGCCATGTGACCACAAGATGCTGCAATTGGTCATAAAGGTGAGGCAGTTGCCTACCTCCTGAAATGCAGTCACATGACTGTCGTGTGAGAGAATGGTGGCGACATTTTATAATGGCCGAAAGTGCTTTATGAGGCATAAAGCATCCGTTCTGAGGCCGTCGTAATTCTGAATGTTCTAAAATGACTAGTCATAAGTTGAGAGCTGCCTGTACTAATTTTATTCAGTGGGAAGAAAATAATAAATCTTGGAGGGTGGGGAAACTTGCTAATTTTCAAAAGACTTCGGTTTGCCATTCTCCCTCTCCTGATGGAAAATAGCAGGAGTTCATATAACTGGAATTTGAATAATTTGGGCCCTGGGAAAAAATATTCTCAGATTTTCCTGACTTCTTTGATTTTAATACACATTCTATCAGGCATGAAGTATCAGGACCACATGTTAAGTTAAGCGGATTTATTACTCATGCCCAGGGGTGGGATTCAATATTTTTAACAACCGATTCTGTGGGCGTGGCTTAATTGGTGGGCATGGCTTGGTGGTCATGTGACTGGCTGGGCGTGGCTAACTCAGTATCACTCACATTGAGGCAAGCATCTCCTCGCCTGGCCTCTCGTGACCATGGGGATGCTGCAATAGTCCTAAGTGTGAAAAATGGTTATAAGTCACTTTTTTCAGTGCCATTGTAACTTTGAATGGTCACTCCACACAAGCAAAGTACCAGCAAAGGAGGGGAAAAAAACTCCAGAGAAGTTCCTGAGACAGGAAGTCTAGTCCTACCAAGAATGTAATAAGGGTTAACACAGAGGTAGTTTCTATAAGCAACACCAGAATGTTTCCTTCCTGCCTTCCTTACAGGATTAGGCCAGTAATTTCTTCTAACAACTGGTTCTCCGAACTGCTTAGAATGTTAACAACCGGTTCTAGAGAATAGGTGCGAACCTGTAGAATCCCACACCTGCTCATGCCTATACACAAGAATCTAGTCAACTAACTGGTCTGCACTGAATTGGCACTAGTTTAGTTTAGTTTATTGTCACTGCACCTCGTACAACGAAATCAAACACCATCTTCAGTGCACATCGTAACCAGAAATAAGATAAGATATACACTATAAGAGTAAAGAGAATTCAAGAGGAGCTGAACCTGGACCACTTGTGGGAACGCCGCCTTCGGTCTGATCTAAGTATAGTATATAAAATCATACATTGCAATGTCCTACCTGTCAATGAATACTTCAGCTTCAACCATAACAACACAAGAGCAAACAATAGATACAAATTCAAGGTTAATCGCACCAAACCTGATTGCAGGAAATACGACTTCAGCAACAGAGTGGTCAATGTCTGGAATACTCTACCTGACTCTGTGGTTTCTTCCCCAAACCCCAAGAACTTTAACTTTAGACTGTCTACTATTGACCTCACCCCTTTCTAAGAGGTCTGTAGGGGGCGTGCATAAGCGCACCAACGTGCCTACCATCCCAGTCCTATTGTTTCTTTTATATTTTATTTTTCTTATATGTATCCATGTATTCATAACTATGTTTTACTTATACCTATTATCTTGTAAGCAATTGACAAATAAAATAAATAAATAAATAAATGTAATGATTCTAGGCTGAGTCCTTTTTTGACTCCACCCTCAGTCTCTCTCTGTCCTTCTCCTACAGATTAAACACAATTGCTTTGGACTCACAAAGTATAGAAACAGGACTTTTTTTAAAAACCAGAGAAAAATATTCAAAGATTCTCAGATAATTGAGTACCCAGTTCCCGAATTCACATTCATTAGTCCTTTCCCAATTATGCGGGATCACAAAATATGCATCAAAACCGTGCCACGGAAGGAAAATGGGAAGCTTTGTGATAGAAGTTATAGTAGTAAGCATGGATCCCAGGGAGCAGAGGGAGGAAAGCAAAATGCAAAGATCCCTCCTCTTTGATTTATTTGATTAGCTCAAATGGATTTATTTATTTCAATGAGTGTGTATGTCATTTCTCTATCAGTGATAATCAGAGTTGAGAGATGCTGCATAAAACAGCATTTTGAGTTATGCAAATTTCATAAGCAGATATTGGATACCCTTCTAAAAGTTGCACCTGAGGATAATTTAAAGTGAGAAACCACCCAGAGTACGTATGCATTTCCTTACAACTGGTGCAATAATTCCTGTTTTCAAATACATGTTTCTATTTTGCTCTCTTCTCAAGAAGTTTAATTAGCAAATCCAGCATCCCTCCCCTAATTTGTCACAGGTTATGCCAAGAACAGTCTAACAGATTTGTCACCTGAGATGGGAAGTTGATCTGCACATGTGACCCCTCATTTTCAGTTGTCATCTACACACCTCTTCCAGGTGACAATGGTGCTGCTACTTATCCTGTAACCAGCCAACTCTCTTTTAGACATTAATCTGAAAGATTCCTTTGAATAATACATTGTGAAGTAGTGGCAAGGACTGCCTTAAATTGATTTTAACAGGTTCATGTGTGGTGGGATCAGTGGTGGTATTCTACTGGTTTGGCCAGTTCTGCCGAACCAGTAATGATGAGCAGCAGAGATCGAACTGGTTCTCTCCGCTGCTCTGCTTTTGGGCCCACCTGGGCTCTCACCTTTATCCGCTGAATTTGAAGCACAGCTGCTTTGTGCAGAACAAAATAGTGCCGCGCGGCAGCTGCTGAAGCAATTGGGATCGAGCAGGCTTGCAGGAGGTGAGTTAGAACACCTCTGCACCTGTGCAAATGCCTCTGCACCTGTGCAAAGTGCGCATTTGGTGCACACAGGCACGCAACATGTGTGCATGCATGCAAAGTGCGCCCACCAAGCCACGCCCGCCGAACTTGTGGTAAAAATATTTGAATCCCACCATTGGGTGGGATGTAGTCTGGATTCCCAGGAGAGAGGGGCTGCATTCCAGAGAAGCAAAAGACAGTGACATTCAGACAGTTGGTGTGGGAAAAAGAAGGTGAAGACAGCTCCTCCTTAACAGTTTCCCGAGTATATATATTTATGGCGCAAATAAACTGCTTTAATTTGGCAAGAAGTAGGTGTATATAGGTGAGGAACAATAAAAGAAACTGCTTTGTAGTAACTCTTATCAAATTAAAGCAAACTATTTACATCACTAGCATTGGTGCTAGAAGGGAAGGGGGTTTGGTCTCTGTTTATACACAAGTGGCTTGCCCAGTCAGTGTTTGTGAGTGTTCTCAGTGGTGATGTAGGTTGAACCTGAGGGAGGGGTCTCTTTGTACCCACAAGAGATCTACATCTAGCCCATCTTGAATTCCTTCTTCTCTTATAGCCCACTAATTTCCCTTGGCTGTTAGTAGTTCAGATTCTTGTAGAGTTTAAGCTTACAATACCCATTTGAACTGTCTGGGTGTCCTGATTTTCCTGGTGTTTGACAGGTTCCTTGCTTAGGCTGTTATTATTTACTGTTTGATTGTTTGTCTGAGATTGTAGTTCTTTGATTGCTATATTCTTTACTGCTTGAGTGTTTGTTGAGTATCTAGTATTAAACTTGCTGTTAATCTCTCAATATCTGAGGGTTAATTGCTGGCAAGGAGGTATTTTGCTCTTTAAACTGTTTGGTTGTCTCTTTTGAATGGTATATGGACATTGTTTATCACTATGTGCCTACTGATGGCTGCTTTAGCTGAGTGCCAGGCTTCAGATATTTCTATATGTGTTAGTTGAAAGAAACTGCACCAAGGCATGCCCTGTGATACTTTTGCAGTGGTTTCCTTAGGGGAAAAAAAGGAGGAGAAAGAAAAGGAAAAAAAAGAAGAATGCTTGCTAGTCCTGCAATCAACAAAGCTTGCCTGATGACAGACAAAATACCATCTGTTGTTTTCCCACTCATGTAGTTAGAGGTTAATGCATTCAGGAACATTACATACCAAATAGCAAGTTCCATTGAGAACATTGGGACTTTCATCATTTTCTAGAAATAGATTTCATTAATGTTCAGAAATATGCTGCAGTGGGAACTCAACCTCCTTTGGTTCCCATTCTTCAGCTGCAGGCTTCTAGTTGAGTTAATTTGTTCTAATGCAGGTTTTCCAAAAGACTAGAGCCCCCCTGTTAAATTTTGCATCTTGGGGAACCTACAGAAAGTTTCTCACACCAGCAACGTACCTCTAGGACCTTACAGGCTTAAAAAAACCAAGAACATTTAGAAGAAATGTCAAAATGACACCTGTGATGTGCAATTAAATTTCTGCCTGGGTTTTATTTTTATTATTTTTTAGCCTCCCACATCCAGGCTATCTTAACCATAGCCTGCAAACACATTTATTCCCATGGAGATCCTTCAGAAATAGTGATAGTGGGTTTTACTAAAAGGGAATCTTCCTGTCATGTTTCATCTTCTTAAAAACTTCCAGTGTTGAAGCATCCACAACTTCTGGAGGTAAAATTATTCCACTGATTAATTGTTCTCACTGTCAGGAAATGTTCTCCTTAGTTCTAGGTTGCTTCTTTTTTTGATTCATTTCCATCCATTGCTCCTTGTCCTGCCTTCAGGTGCTTTGGAGAGTAACTTGACTCTTTCTTCTTTGTGGCAGCCCCTGAGATATTGTAACACCACTATCATGTCACCCCAATCCTTCTTTTCATTAAATTAGACATACCCAATTCCAGCAACCATACTTTATATGTTTTAGCACCCAGTTCCTCTAATCACCTTCGTAGCTCTTCTCTACACTCTTTCTAGACTCTCAACATCTTCTTAACATCGTGGCAACCAAAACTGGATGCAGTTTTCCAAGTGTGACCTTCCCAAGGCATTATAAAGTGATATTAACACTTCACATGATCTTTATTCTATCCTTCTGTTAATGCAGCTGAAGATTGTGTTGGCTTTTTTGACAGTGTTGGCTACTTTGGACAAACTAAGTTCTCTGGCTATGGTTTTGGCCACTTTTGATGCCACACTTCTGCTCCTCTATTTTCATTCAGACCGGTTTCAACATCTAAAATGAATTCGACTATCTCTGGCATACTCAGACTATTGCTTAATGAAACCCATGTATTAGCAGAGGAATACAGGCCCATTTCTGGAATGAAGCGAGATTGCAGCTGACAGGGGGGTTGAATACATTTGCAAGAATAACATGGCTCTGCTTGTTTCATTTACCATATTTTCCACGAGAATGAAATGCGTTAATAAACAGAGCATTACAGCTCATCTTAGCTGAACAGGGAAAGGGCCATATTTCAAGCTTCTGTGGGTCACATCCAGCTTCATTCAGCCACTGCCTGGCTTAAAATACTGACAAGCAGCTAATCAACTTCCCACAAAGTGGAGTTTTGCATACTTCACAATAGGAAGCCAGATCAAGAGGGAAGAGTTGGAAGAAACAATTACTCCTGGATTTCAAATGAATTCAACCTATTTTAAACAAATAGTGTGAAAATACAGTTGGCTTCAGGAAGCCAGATACAAACACACAGCCCTTAAAATGGCATATTCATTTGTGGTACACTGAACATCAACCCATTGGCACAAGTGAACACAATTATTTGTCCAATTATTTTAAAGGTGAAAGCTCGAACCATTACTTTTTAATTAAAGGGCAGGTCAGGTGGCAAGAACGGTTGGCATATTAAATCTCATAAGCCACCCAAATTCACCCCAAAATGAAAAACTAACAAATTTAATAAATAAATCAAATATTTTTTTTGCACCACACACAGAACTGGGAATCATTGATTTATAAATATGGCTTCTGCATGTTTAGAAAGTTTATGAAAATTCTGGAGAAACATCCATACTTACATTGAAAGAAAGCAAATAGGAGGATGGACATAAAAGTAATAATCATGCTTTATCCTATTTTAAAACATTAAAAAATATGTGTATACCGATAAAAGAGAGTATGTGCAATTCAGGGTGGAACTGTGAAGTCTTAGGTTCTCTCTGAGCTTCATTGTTAGTTTACAGATTTTTCATTACCTATCGAGGTAACATCATCAGTGCTAATGAGTGTGGAGTTTATTCCCTGTTTATATATGCTAGCACTGATGATGTTACTGTCAACTTATAAAATATTTATCTGGTCTTTTTAGAGTTGTCAACAGAAAGGGAGGGGGGAGCAGTGTAGCAGTTTGAAAACCAAGACTGCATTCCATAAAAGTTTTCAAAGATAGTAACTAGGTGACTGAAGTTTCTGCTGCGCACAATTCTAACTGGAGAGCATGATTGATGACTCTGGGCTATGGATGTGTCCCATTGGAGAATATGAATTACGATACACCCAGGGGTGGAGGGAAAACCAGGGTCAAGGGTGACAATGAATTATGTGTCTCAGAGTCAGCTACACCCAGACAGTGCTGGCATGTTAACTCCCAATAAATCCTTTTTAAATTTTGGAAGTTTAGTTCGAGATTCATGATTTAAATGTGGGTAACTGCCGGAATCCTGACAGTTACCCGGTCAGGTAATGAAATGATTGCAAATTAACAGCCAAGTTCAAAGAGCATCTGGGACTGACGTACTTATATTATGCATATACAAAGTTGCATATTTTCAAACTGTGCACTGTTATTTTGTTTTTACTACTGGTTTATTGCATCCATCAGGATATAATGTGACATATATTTCATGGTTCATGAGGAAATGTAGCAGAGGGATCAGTGGCTATTTGAATTTCCCAAATGTTTGGTCAAAACATAATTGTTTCATCACACTAAAACGTATTTATGTTGGACCTAATTGGAACCTGAAACAAAGTCTATCAAGAAGTCCTAGGACTTAGGCTTGCCTAATAGGTAAAAAAATCACCCCAAGAAAAGATTACCAATCAATTTTTGTGTGCTGTCAAGGAAGGAAGGAAGGAAGGAAGGAAGGAAGGAAGAAAGAAAGAAAGAAAGAAAGAAAGAAAGAAAGAAAGAAAGAAAGAAAGAAAGAAAGAAAGAAAGAAAGAAAGAAAGAAAGAAAGAAAGAAAGAAAGAAAGAAAGAAAGAAAGAAAGAAGAGCATCCAATGGCTTTCTTATTACAGTAGAGCAGGGGTGGGGGACCAATGGCCCCTTTATGACTTGTGGACTTCATCTCCCAGAATTCCTGAACCAGTCATATATAACATTTTCAAACTGTGAACCATTATTTTGTCTTTACCACTGGTTTGTTGAACCCATCAGGATATAATGTGACATTTATTTCATGGTTCTTGAGGAAATGTAGCAAGAGGACCAGAAGCTCAGGAATTGCTGGGTCAGGAATTCTGGGAGTTGAAGTCCACAAGTCATAAAGGAACCATGTTTCCCCACCTCTGCAGTAGAGGTAGAGAAGGCAACAGAACTTGCAGCTCTCAAAAAAAAATGAATAAATCCAGGGATGGTATTCTACCAGTTCAGCCTGGTTTGGCTGAACCGGTAGCTCCGATGGTCATTTGAGAGCGAACTGGTTTGCTCCGATGATCAGCTACTGGATCTGCCTGCCTGCCCCAGCTCTATAACAACCTTTATTTCCTGGTTTTGAACCTCAGCTGCTTCACGGGGCACAGTGGATTGCCGCACGTCAGTTATTGAACACACAGGGAGAGAGCAGGATTGCAGAAGAAGGCCAGTATCAAACTCTCTGTGCACGCATGAACCATGTGTGAACATGCAAAGTGCGCCCACCAAGCCATGCCCACAGAACTGTTGGTAAAAAAAGTTGAATCCCACTACTGAAAAAAAAAAAAAAAACCCTGTAGGAATAATAGATCTGAGACCCAAAAATGATAGAACTGAAAAGTGGGAAAAGATCATTCAAATGCACGGAGTTCTTTTTGCTATGAACCGGATGCGTTGGTAGTTCTTTTCCCTTCCATTATTGACAGCTGGGGTAACTTGACTTACTCCATCACTTGCCACAGACCAAATATATATTAAACCAGTAGGAAACCCATAGCTGTTTAGATGTTGCTGAACTACTGGCATCCGTCACCATTAGCTATGCCACCTGGGGCTCCTAGAGATGGTTAGTTCTTTCTCGCTCTCTGGGAAAAAAAAAGAAAATTGTAAGAGCTGGCTTCAAGGGGCTGAACATCTGCACTGTATTTTACGCACCCTTCCTGGACCTACGGCAGACTGAGGATGCGAATGTTCAGATGTAATTTATGTGATCGAGTCTGCTCGCACCTTGGGGGATTAAACCAACCATTTGTGTGTGTGTGTGTGTGTGTGTGTGTGTGTGTTTTGTTTTTGAATGCCAGGCACTTTGTGAGGCAATGGCTAATCAGTAGGTGCAGGTAATGACTGCATTCATTTTAACCCTGGAAAGGACTCGTATGCATTATTTCTTGACAAGGCTGCAAATGATCCATCCTCATTTTCTCCAATTATTTCCTGAAATTTCTTGCAATTATGCCACAATTTTTATTCCAGAGGACAACTTGACAAAAACATGTGCTCCTCTTATCGGCTTTTTGTTTTATTCGGTATTTGCTTTTAAAACAGAAAAGCTTCCATTGGATGTGTTACTCTGCTGTACATTTTGCTACAGTTCCTGGCATCAGATACATCCATTTTATCCCCCCCCCCCCACTCTTACAGTTTAAACTATCCTATGCTGTATTTTATAAATGTTTAGGTTGGTGTGAAATGCTTGCTCTTGTCATTTCCCTTTTGTTTTCAAATTTAAAAAACTTTATTAAATACAAAAAGTTAAAATACACATATACAATAGTAAAAAAATACAAAATTGTATAATTAAACATCATAATGAATAGTACAACCAATCTTATTTTCCTCTAGTACAGTTTGATAGTAATTTAACTATTCCATCTAAATTATTAAGTGGCAGTTACTTTCTATCCATTTTGAAATATCTATATTAATAATATATATTATCTATTAATAATTTCTTACTCCTTAATTACGACTATATAATTTTATAAATAAATCATTTATTTGGTTTAATCAAAAGGGAGGAATGGTAAAAACTCATGCCCAATGATTGTCTGTCCTTCGAACTATATATAATAATATATTTCTTAAGATCCTTATTTCTTTTTATTTTATGCATTGTTTTTCTTTATGATCTATCCATTGGTACCATTTGTCCCAGATCTGATAATATTCTGTATCATCTTTCTCTTTTAATTTCAATGTAAGCTTTTCCATTTCCGCACATTGGTATATTTTCTGAATAACAAAATATAGATGTAATACATTAGGATTTTTCCAGTAGTATGCCAGTGAAATTCGTGTCGCTGTTAAGATGTGGATAATTAAGTATCTTACTCTGAATGAGTAATCCCTTTTAATTATGCCCAGGAGAAACAATTCCGGTTTCCACTCCAATCTATCCTGGATTATTTCTTCTATCCATACCTTAATCCTGATCGAGAATTTCTTAATTTCTGGACATTTCCACCAGAAGTGGAAGAAGATACCATTATTTCCCTTACATTTCCAACAGGTGGAATTCATTGTTGGGTACATTTTTGCCAATCTAGAGGGTGCCAGATACCATCTATATAACATTTTGTATAAATTTTCTTTATAGGATACTGATTTTGTTAATATAAGGTTCTTATGCCAAATCTCCTCCCAATCATCTAAATTTATATTATAACCAATCTGTTTTGCCCAAACTATTATCAGTCCTTTCACAATTTCCTCAGCTAGGTCAAATTCTATTAAATAATTGTATAGTTTGAATATCATATTTTTTTCTGGGCCCAGGAGGATTTTATCCAATTGTGTATTTTTTATTTCTAATCCAAATTCTTTTGAATCTCTATCATATCTCATAACTACTTGAAGATAAGACCATCAATCAATAGATAGTCCTTGGGCTTCTAATTCATAAATTGAAATAAGTTTCCTTATTTAGTATTTGATGGTATTTAAGTTTTTTTTACTAATGTCCATTGCATTAGGATGGAACATTGCTTCCATTGTTGATAACCATGTTGGGATTTTAGTGTAATGATTACTCCTAATACCTGATGAAGTTTTAATCAGAGATTTTTGAAGGGTATGCCTCTGAAAATATGTGTGATGTTTAAAATTTGGATTCCACAAAAAGACATGCCACCCTATTTGTAGGTCGTGACCCTCTAAAATTAAAACTTTTTTATTTTCCAATTTAATCCAATCTTTTATCGAAACTAATGACGTCACTCTATAATAGGTCTCCCAGGTAGGAAGTCCAAAGCCACCTCTGCTTTTATTATCTTGTAAGTAACTCTTTTTAATTCTTGCTTTTTTACCAGCCCAAATAAATTTCATAGTAATCTTGTCCAAATCTTTAAACAATTTTCTATCTAATTGTATAAGGATTATTTGAAATGCTCTTGTCATTTCCAAGAGGGGGCAGGGATAAGTGTTGCTGAAGATGTGATATGATTTACAAACTTACTAACTTGACAAAGGGCATTTTGACCAGTGACAAAATGTTTCACTCACGTGCGCATCTAATGAGAGCAACAGTCCATCAGGAAAACATGAATGAATATGGTTGTGGGAGAAGACAAATGGGTTATAAACTGGCAACCAGTTTGTTCCCATCCAGCTGAAGAAACTAAACTATCGGATTTCTGCCAGACGTGATCAGTGTTAGTTGAGCAGCATATGAGGCTTAAAAGGAGGACAAGAGAAAGGAATGAAGAATTTTGGTGCCCAATATACCCATAGCAAGGCATGGTGGCCAGGTAGTTAGAATGCAGGATTGCAGGCTAATTCTACCAACTGCCAGCAGTTCAATCCTGATGGGCCTCAAGAAAATATCCCTATTAAATGGTAATGCAGCCTCTTCTTGAAAACATCCAGCAATGAAAAGTCCATTAAGTTTCTTGGTAATTGGACTCTCAAATTTCTTTTACCATTTTTTTTTTTGCTAGCTTAAATCAGTATTCCTGTCATTTAAATCCATTTTGTGTCCTGTTGTCTGGGATGAGCTTCAGATGATTGACAAGTGTTATCATTGTTCCAGCTTTAGTTGTTTCTTCCATTCTAAGAGCCATGGTGGTGCAGTAGTTAGAGTGTAGTACTGCAGGCTACTTCTGTTGACTTCCGGCTGCCTGGAATTTGGCAGTTCGATTCTCACCAGGTTCAAGGTTGACTCAGCCTTCCATCCTTCCAAGGTGGGTAAAATGAGGATCCAGACTGATGGGAGCAATAGGCTGACTCTGTAAACCGCTTAGAGAGGACTGTAAAGCACTGTGAAGTGGTATATAAGTTTAAGTGCTATATCCATGATTCTTTATGCACGTGTGTCTCCTTATCTTCAAAATGGTTTACAGCTTCTCTTCCACTTCCTCAACTTCTCTATCGTTATATAGGTAGTTCTCAACTTACAACTATTTGTTTAATGACCATTCAAAGTTACAACAGCACTGAAAAAAGTGACTTAAGACTGCAGCATCCCCATGTTCATGGGATTAAAATTTGGTCGATTGGCAACTGGCAAATATTTATGATAGTTGAACCAGGATCATGGGGTCTTTTTTGTAACTTTTCCAGTCAACTTTAAGCAAGCAAAGTCAATGGGAAAAGCCGGATTTGCTTAATGACCACCTAATTTGCTTAACAACTGCAATGATTTGCTTAACACCTGTGGCAAAAATGGTCATAAAAAAGGGCAAAACTGCCTTCTGCTAAGCAGTGGAAAGTTTATTATCAACTGTGGTTGCAAATTGAGAACTACTTGTATGATAATATTGTCATTTAAATGATCTTTGCTTTATTTGCTCTACTGCTCTAAGTTTTCTGAAGATAAACAGCTATTGTGTTAGCCTTAGCCACTTGAAGAGGTCTGGACTTCAACTCCCAGAATTCCCTCAGCCAGTTGTACTCCACACATTTTCAAGTTGTCAATGGTAATTGCTGAATGCCAATGACCCAAGTGATGTTACTTCCAAGTAGTTCTTTATTGCTGATTGCCTACAAACAGAATCCTGCCAGACTAAAGCAACTATCTGCATAACTATTCGATATAGTCTTGTGAATTGCTAGGGAGAATCCACCTTCGCTCTCTTCCTGCCTATCAGACATTTTAATCTCCTCTGGAAACAGCCCCTCCCTTCTGTGACTCCTAACTACATTCCACCACAATGGACAAACAAGAAGCTTCTTGGATGAGAAATGAAAAGTCTTCAAAGCAAAACAAACACAACTACAAAAAACAAACAAACAGAAGAAGGCAATGGCAAATCACTTCTGAACATCACAAATGAAGGCCAATACACGTGTCGCAGGATAATAATGTGAAATTGAATTTGGGTTACTGGGACCAGAGCTTTAATCTTCTGAGTTTTCGGATTCATGCTGGAGCCCAACTTCAGGGAATTTCTCTACTAGAATACATGCTTTGGGCTGTTCTGTGAGTCGTGTTTATGTGGTGCTTTCCTATTGGCTGACTGGTGTGTTGATGGCTGGCAAGTGGAAGATGGGTTCCAGCATGAGTCAGAAAACTTGGAAGAGTAATTCCCTGATCCCAGTGACCGACCCAAATTCAATTTCACTTCTGAAAATCCTTGCCAAGAAAAACACAAAATTGAACACAACTGAACAAAAGGAAAAAGAACCCTCCTAATAAAGCATACAAACATCGGTACTTTTATGAGTCAACCTGTAGATAGCTCTAATAGAAATTAAAAATTGGCCTTTGTATTTAACCAAGTTTCATGTTTTTTTTCCTCCCCTTCCTTTTCCCTGAGTTAAATTCTAAAGTCTAGGATTCTTAAGAACAGGGCCCTAACTTTCATTTCCTATAAAGAACCCCATACATTCATATACAATATATTCATGCATATTATTATTTCATTCAAATAGTTAAATGATAAGTCCACAGAAGGAACATGGGCATTGAGAATGCATCAGAAGAGACCCTCCCTAGTTTCTTGGTCTGTAAAGGTGAAGGGCAGAGAGATGTACTTTCAGACTTGAAAGAATCTGTTAGTATAACCTTATAATCAGGGGTGGGATTCTACTGGTTTGGCCCAGTTTGGCCAATCATCTGGGATCATCCAAAGATCATCTGGGAACAAACTGGTTCGCTCCGATGATCTGCTATTGGGCCCACCTGCCCACCTGGGCTCCCATACTGACCTTTATTTCCTGCTTTTGAAACACAGCTGCTTTGCACGGCACAGCAGATTGCCGCACATCAACTGTTGAAGACACAGGAAGAGTGCAGGATTGTAGGAGGTGAGTAGGAAAGCTTCTGCACATGTGCAAAGCACATATTTGGCATGTGCTGTGATGACCCAGGACGTGGCACAAAAGCAACACAGTCACATAAGTAAGGAGAGTCCCTTTAGTACTTCCAAGTTTGCCCCCAATGTCCAGGTTACCTTCAGCTGAAGAAAAAACTCTCCCAAGAACAGTCTTTAAGTGGAAGAAATTCAGTCCGAAAACAAAGTACATACAAACTGTAAATAAAAATCCACACAAACCATGCTGCAGCAATTGACTGGACTGGCAGGAGAAGGAATTGCAGATTTCAAAAGCCAGCAAAACACCCACAGTTGGGAAGATGCCAGGAATCCAGATAAGCCTCAACAATACCAGATAATTCACAATTTGCTCTCAACAGTGTGTGCAACTTCCCTTTTTAAACACTGTTCCCAGCTGCAGCTAATGAAGGGAATCAGGGCCCTTTCCTCCCCCGTAAGCCACACAACTCACATTGCTCCCTTCTCCATTCCTCCCTGCATGCCCTAAGATGAAGAGGGGGTGGGCCTGGATCTTCCTCTGAATTCCCTCTCCCTTGCTCTACCTCTTCCCTGCTCTGCCCAGCCGGACTGTGCCCTTCCCCAATTTCTTCCACAGCCAACGGAGCCACACCCCCACTCCCTATCAGCTGCTTGTCCTCCCCCTCTGAATCAGATTTCGACAGGGGCACGACACGTGTGTGCAAAGTGTCTGTGCATGCACAAAGCGCACCTACCAAGCCACACCCACTTAACCGGTGGTAAACCACTTTGAAAACACCACTGCTTATAATAAAATTAAAGTTAGTACTTATTGTATTTCTCATTTGGACTACCTGGCAAGACTGACACAATCTCTCTTTCTGCATGGCAAAACTTGATTCCACTGTTTGCAAATTACTCCACATTAACACCTGAGCAAATCTTTGTGCTTCAAAATAAACGTGATGATTTTATTATACCACTGCTTTTTGTGCTCTTGTTATATTATTCGTATTTTCAGTTTTTTTACAAAGGTCTATCCATGCATTAATATTTATCGGCGACCACTGAATAGCACATCCTTGGAAAGCCTAAACAGCCTGCTCATACCATCGGACAGAACTTGCCTAAAGTCCAACTTGGAAGGCGACTGTTTCTTTCTAAAGATAATCATTTGGGAAATGTAATCTCCATTGATCTTTTGCAGAGGTACAAAGTATTCTGGCACTCTACTTACCCTAACAAGCTGCTGTGGGAAAGGTCCTCTCGAATTTTCTGGCACATTGATTGGTGGGATGACCCAATCTCGCTTTTGACGCCTGAGTCCGTAAGAATTCTGCTGATGACGCCACGGGAGCAAAATATTGCCAGGTTCTTGAAGGTCTGCTGTCATGTTCTTCTTTCCTTTCTGTTGATTTAGGAAAGAAGGGAGGGGGGGGGAGAAGGGTCATTATTTTGCTTTTGTCAAGTTTCATTAAACAGCAGCAAACAAAACAAGGAGTCAACCATAACCCAGTTGTTGTTGTTTTGCTCTCCCGCGTGTGAGAGAAAAATCGCTTGTCAGAACTGTTGCTATGTTGAGGCTGATTTGAGCTGGAAAATTCCTGAAAAAATAATAATATTGTTGTTCTTATAATAAAGCAAACATATCTGCATTACAACAGCGTGTGGTGCTTTTATTGACATCTGTGCTGTGGCTTCATTTTTTCACTGATGTTTGGAGCTGTCATTAGATAATCAAGTCTTCTTTCACGACGGATTGTCTTCATTATACCAGCGGCAGGAAGCTTGATCAGCTCCTTGGAGGATGAAAATCTGCAGATTTCTAATAAATGCAATCAATCACAAGAGCCAAATGAAACAAGCCACAAATACTCACAGCATTACCAGAGGGAGGTCAAATACCATTATAAACGAGCATTCGTCAATAGCTCTGAATTTTAAACTAGAACTGGAAGTTGTCAAGGAAGCTCCAATCCTTGGTGGGATTAAAATATTTTTAGTACCAGTTCTGTGGGCATGGCTTATTTGATGGGCATGGCTTGGTGATCATGTGACTGGGTGAGCGTGCGAACTGGTGCAAACCGGTTGAATACCACCTCTGGTTCCAATGCACCTAGTCCTCAACTTGCAACCACAACTGAGACCTGAATTTCTGTTGCTAAGGTGGTTGTTAAGTGCGTCGTTCCAATTTTATGACCTTTTTTTTGCCATGGTTGTTAAGGAAATCACTGCAGTTGTTCAGGGAATCATGCAATTAGGTGAATTCGGCTCCTGCCATTGATGGCATGTTGGAAGCCAGTTGAGAAGGTTACAAATGGTGATTGCGTAACCCCGGGGCCCTGCAATTGTCATAAATACATGCCAATTGCAAGACTTTTGATCATGTGACTGTAGGAAGGCTGTAATGGGTCATATGTGTGAGGAATGGTTTTCACTCACTGTTTTCAGAGCAGTTGCAACTTTGAATGGCTGCTAAATGATTGGTTGTACATACCAATCTACATACTACCTATACATGACCAGTTCATCACAGCTAGGAAGAGAGAGAGAGAGCCAGTTTGGTCTAGTGCTAAAGGCATCAGTCTAGAAACAACCAGGAGACAGTGAGTTCTAGTTCTGTCTTAGCCATGAAAGTCAGCTGGGTGACTTGGGCCAGGCACTCTATTTCAGCCCAACAACCTCATGGGGTTGTTGTTGTGAGGGAAATGGAAAGAGGAAGAAGTATTCAGTATGTTCGCTGAGTCATCTATACAAAAATAATAAAGATGGGATTTTAAAAAAGATCCTAAATAAATTTAGATTTCCTGGGTTTCCTCAGTATTACATTCTATGCCAAGAACAGAGGGGTAGCATTGTGCAGGAGTTATAAAGTATTGGGTTTGAACTGAGAGTTGATGCTCAAGTCTCCACATAAACATAGATTTCTCTAGATAATTTTAGACCTATCCTTTACTTTAGCTGGGCTACCTTTTCTGAGGAACACATATTCCATATATCTCACTCGCAACAGAAACAGGAAAAATGTCAAGGTAGCAATGAGTAAATTCAAAATAAACTGAAAAGTGAAAGAAATGAAGTATGGTAGCATCTGGGATCATTTGCAACACAGGGCCCCATGACCTGAAATTGTATGATTGCAGTTTAACAATGTTTCTTTTAAGTCTACTTAGAAGCTGATGGGTGGGAAACATTCCTGTTCAACTGAACAACTCAGAGGTTGTGTATCTTGTTAGGAATGTGTCTAACTATTAAGTAGATGGGGGAAGCTCTCTTAACAGACTTTCCAAAGGTTATTGGTTTCCACATAGGAGAAAATCCTCTGTGCAACCCAGAGCCATTGAAAACCGCACTTGACTAATTTTTCCTTTTTAGTCGTGGCTTACCTGCTTCAAAAAACCAAACCTTTTAAATTCATGATTGTGCTACGTTATTCTTAAATTCTTATTTTTTTCCCTTCCTTTTTATCAGGGCTGTGCCAGCTTTTGGATTCAGTTTTCAAAACACAAATAGAGAATTACAGATTACAGATTAACAGAGTTGGAAGGGACCTTGTAGGTCATTTAGTCCAACCCCTTGCCCAAGCAGATTCTACACCATTTCTGACAGATGGCAGTCCAGTCTCTTCTTGAAAGCTTCCAGGGATGAAGCTCCCACAACTTCTGAAGACAAGCTGTTCCATTAGTTAATTGTTCTCACTGTCAGAAAATTTCTCCTTTATTTCCAGGTTGAATCTCTCTTTGTTCAGTTTCCATCCATTATTCCTTGTCTGGCCTTCAGGTACTTTGGAAAATAGCTTGATCCCCTCCTCTCTATGGCAGCCCCTCCAATATTGTGTCGGAGTACATTCATGAACTGCAATAGAGCATGGTAACAAGGTCAGCCAATGAATAGGCATAGCAACTAAATCAGCCAATGAGGATAGTTTGGAAACTGAAACTAGAAGTAGCCTAGGCTGGAAACTGAAACTAAGCATGGCTCTATATTAAGCTCTGCAACCTTGCAGCTATGCTGACCTCTGAGTTTATTGAAGATGAAACTAACTTGCTTGCTTGCTTGCTGAAGACTGGAGCTCTGCTCTGAACTTACAACATGTTTCTGTCTGAGTTTGCTCCATGTTGGAGAAATCTACAATTGATTTGTAAAATCTACTTATACTTATAAAGATCTTAAATGAAGTATCAGCCATCTGTGTTTATTTTTCTGGAGCTGAGTTATCCCTGCAAAACTCTCAATATATTGGAACACTGCTATCATGTCTCGCTTGGACCTTCTCTTCATTATGCCATGCCCAGTTCCTGCAAACGTTCATTGTATGCTTTAGCCTCCAGTCCCCTCATCAGCTACTCTTCTCTGTCTTTTTCTAGAATCTCAACATCTTTTTTATAGTGTGGTGACCAAAATTGGATGCAGTACTCTAGGGTGGTCTTACTAAGGCTTTATAGAGTGGTATTAGTACCTCCCTTGATCTTGATTGTAGCCCTCTGTTAATGTAATTTAGGATTGCATTGGCTTTTTTGGCTGCTGCTGCACTCTGTTGGCTCATATTTAAATGGTTGTCCGCTAAGACTCCAAAATCCTCTCTCAGTTACTGCTATTGAGCCTGGTTTCACCCAGTCTATATGTGTACTTTTGGTTTTTCTTGCCTAAGTGTAGGACTTTACTTTTCTCTACATTGAATTTCATTTTGTTAGATATGGCCCAGTGTTCTAGTCTGTCAAGATCTATCTGGCTCAAGAGCCTATCTTCTTGGGTGTTAGTTATTCCTGCCAGCTTAGTATCATCTGCAAATTTGGTAAGTTCCCCTTCTATTCCCTTATCTAAGTCATTAATGAAGATATTGAAGAATACTGGGCCTAGGACAGAACCTTGTGGTACTCCATTGATTATTTCCCTCTATGTAAATATAGTACCATTAAGCCAATGCTCTTTAAAGCAACTGCATCTTTTAACAAGATCACAGCCCATCCTCCCCGCTGCCACTGCTCCATGCTCTGGGGGAAAAAACACAACTGCTTTAAAATGTTGCAGGCAGATGCTAGATTTGTGTTCCCAGGCACTTCAAAGTACCGTTTAAAGATCAAATCCAGAGTGCTGTTTTCACAATCCTACTTTGTGTAATTCAGCATTTCATTATTATGTCTCTTTCTTCTTAGCTGCCTAGAGTGCCCAAGTGAGGGGAGAGGGTGGTAACTACTACGTGCATGGGAACCTGCTGACTTGAATAAGAACTAAGAGGTTTAGAGTGAATTGTTTTCAACTTTCCTGAATGGACTGCATACAGCTGCTCCTGTATCTTTCTCATACTGTGGCAGTAAGTCCTTAGGGAATCTCATTTAATCTCCTTCTGCCATTCTCGATGCTTTTACAAGAGCAGTCAAGGCACAGCTCTTTTGAATGGGATTTATCTGTTTGTCACGTTTAAATGTTCATTTTAAATGTTTTGTTTTTGTCTCTTGCATTTTAATTTTTTTTAGCCAATGCTAAACGTGCTCTGAGACTTTAGAATTCAAACAGACAGGCACCTGCCACATAATGCTCCAAACCAGGGGTGGGATATGACAGGGTTAACTACTGGTTCAGGATTTATGAGCTTCCCTGCAGGCTGTGAGCTGGCATGCCTGTAATTCGTCATCAGCATGCTGTGTGCAGAGACGCAGCCTTTGAAACAGCCCTGTTTTCCTGCTTTTTTAACTACAGCTGTGCCTTGTTCGGCAGCTGAAGTTGAAAAATCAGGAAATAAAGATCAGGTAAGAGCCCGGGTGGGCGAGTGGACAAAAACATCAGCCGACATAGAACCGATTCTATGTCTGCTGCTCTTCAGAGCTACCGGTTCTACAGAGGTGGACAGAACCAGTAGAAACCCACCCCTGCTCCAGACTTCACAACTGTTGATAAGAAAGACAAAAGAATCGGGATAGTGGACGTGGCGGTACCTGAAAACAGCAGAATAAAAGAGAAAGGACTGGAGAAGATACCAAAGTGCAAAGACCTGCAAATAGAAATAGAATGACTGTGGCTAAAGAAAGCAAAGATACCACCAAGAGTAATAGGCACCTTGGGCGCAATCCCCCTAAAAACCGGAGTACCATTTGAACACTATCGGCATTGACAAATCTGCCATCAGTCAATTGCAAAAGGCAGCTTTACTTGGAACAGCTTACAACCTGTGACAATATATCTCACATTATCAAATATCAACACCTGCCTCTCCCAGGTCCTTGGGAAGGACTCTACAGGTGGATGAAAAGGCCAAATCCACTCTGAACATCTGGCTGATTATATGATGAACTATATGATTATGTGATATAATAATAGTGATAAAAATGATAACAACAGCATGACAAAGTAGCAACAAGGGTGCATTCGAAGATTGGCAAGAAATACTGTTTGCCTGCAAGCAAAAACTGGTGGGATCATAGTATAGAGAAAGTCATAGAAAATGAAGAAGCTAAATTGCTCTGGGACTTTAGAATTCAAGCAGATAGGCACCAGCCATATAACATGCCGGACTTAACAACTGTCAATAAGAAAAAAAATAGTGGGCATGACACTACTTGGAGATAGCAAAATAGAAGAGAAGAGACTGGAGAAAATCACAAAATACAAAGACCTGCAAGAAGAGACAGGTTTGTGGCAAAAGCATGCATGATAGCACTATTAGTAATAGGTGCCTTGAGTGCAATTCCAAAACAACTGGAGCACCACTTGAATACCATTGGCATTGACAAAATCACCACCAGTCAATTACAAACAGCAGCTTTACTCGGAATAGCTTACATCCTGCAACTCCTTAAACATTGACATGTCTATCCCGAGTTTTTGGGAATGACTCGATATGTGGATAAAAATACTAAATCTAGTGTAAAAATCCGGACGGTATGTGACAAATTTGACTTGGCACTATTGTGAGCAGGGGTGTTCACAGCGAAAAGGGTTAAAACAGTCAAGATTGTTGCCATGAGTTTGCTTTTAGAGGTGGGACTTTCATCATGGAGTTGCAACTTTCATCTTGATTCAAATTTTATTTAGGAAAAAATATATATAACTGTGAATATGAAATCATTTTTTTACCAGCAGATGGAGTCAGGCTGTCGATTTTGTATCATTGATGTAAAGGATTTATGTGAAGTTTACAAACACAATGTTTGAAACATACATTTAGTGACCCATCTTATCTTCGTGTAATTCACATTTAATCAGTTTGGCTAGCAATTCTTTTTTAAAAAATCGTGTTTGTTGAACAGTAGCTAACGAATGTTTACAAGGAACTGAATAACCTGACTCCATAATGTGTAGGGAAAAAAAAGAAAACAAAATTTACTCACCCACACACAATCTAGAAAGGCAGATAATAATTCTTTTCATATTTGCCATATATCAAGAGTTTTACTGATAGTAATTCTGTTATAAATTAAGCTGTGTAAGCTACCCAGATTTGGTAGAATTCTGATTCCTGCCTATAGTATTCCATTATTCTACATGACTATTATCTTCATACTGTAGGAAAGTTCTTAGATTATGTTCTGTAAATGTGTTTTTAGGCCCCCAAAGTTGAGAGCCCTAATGTAGGAGTTTGGTCTAATAGTTAAGGCACCAGGCTAGAAACTGGGAGATCATGAGTTCTAGTCCCGCCTTAGGCATAAACAACAGCTGGGTGCCAGTCATTCAGCCCAAATTACTTAAATACTCTTGCTGAATTAGCAAGAATAATCTAAAATTTCAGAAAGGGAGCTTGGCTTTGTAACTCAAAAGATGGGTGGCTATGAAGGAAGAAAATGGGTGAAGCTGATATAGAATTTGGTCATTAGATAATGGGACAGAGCTCAGTAGTTCAAGACCCCAACTGCATTTAGCTATTCATGTATAACTGCCTTTTTTTGCAAGGATTTCCGATGGAAGAAGGCAAGTGTTGGGTTACCTTTTGGACATGTGCATTTTTGATGGACAGACACATCAGACCGCGTTATCTATGATCCTGAGGGTACAGATAAGACCCCCAAATGGTCTCAACAACTCTCAGAGTGCTAACACCCAGATGACTGCAAAGAAATACAATCCTTTCCCCTCCCCCATCCAATCAGAATCTATCCTTCCAGCCCCTCTACCATCCAGTCTCAATTGTCAGTACCTGTCCTTCCATCCTTCCACCATCAGAACGGATGAAGGTTCTTGGATGAGAAGCAAAACATATTCTTCACCTTCCTCCAGGAAAAAGACAAAGTCCAGTTGCCTTTTGAAAAAGCATCTTTTTCAATTGAGCCTCGGTGGCACAGTGGATAGAGTGCAGTACTACAGCTGCTGCCTGCCGGCTGCCTGCAATTTGGCAGTTCATATCTCACCAGGCTCAAGGTTGACTCAGCCTTCTAACCTTCCGAGGTGGATAAAATGAGGACCCAAAATTGTTGGGGGCAATAGGCTGACTCAGTAAAACCACTTAGAGACGGCTGTGAAGCACTATGAAGTAATATATCTAAATGCTATGCTATTGCTATCTTTGAGACAACCATGACCTGGGTGACTGAGAATCTCCACAGACATTCAGCCTGAATAACATATACATTTCAGTGCACTTACTTCAAATGAGCCAAAAGGAAAAATGGAAGAAAAAGAGCACAACAAAAATAAAAAAAGATATAAATTATGATTCAAGGGAATATATATATAATGCACACACACAGACACACATACACATATAGCCACTGTTTCACATATAGAGAGATAATTGAAGATAGCCAGGGGTGGGGTTCTACCAGTTCGCACCTATTCGCTAGAATCGGTTGTTAACATTCTAAGCAATTCGGAGAACCAGTTTTTAGAAGAAATTACTGGCCTAATCCTGTAAGGAAGGCAGGAAGGAAATATTCTGGTGTTGCTTATAGAAACTGCCTCTCCGTTAATTCTTATTACATTCTTGGCAGGACTAGACTTCCTGTCTCAGGAACGCCTCTGGAGTTTTTTTTCCCTCCTTTGCTGGTACTTTGCTTGTGTGGAGTGGACATTTAAAGTTACAATGGCACTGAAAAAAGTGACTTATGGCCATTTTTCACACTTATGACTGTTGCAGTATCCCCACAGTCATGAGAGGCCAGGCGAGGAGATGTGTGCCTCGATGTGAGTGATATTGAGCTGGCCACGCCCAGCCAATAACATGACCACCAAGCCATGTCCACCCAGTCACATGACCACCAAGCCACGCCCACCACCTAAGCCATGCCCACAGAACTGGTGGTTACAAAATTTTGAATCCCACCCCTGAAGATAGCTCTCAACTAGATCTGTCTGTCATCTTTCACTTACCAAAGCTATTTGTCTTCTATTTGCAGATAACAATGATGTACATTTTAAATGTGAATAGGTCACTTCCAAAATATTTTTTTTGCATTTAACATTAAATTAAGATTATCCAGGAGTCCTAAGTAATAGCCCTGCCAGTTATTCTTCATTTTTCTTCCTTCTCCTTCCCCAAACCATTACTTTTAGATAACTAGAGATTTTAGATAACTGCAGAGTTTCGCGACCAAAAATTGGTGGTGCAGATTGATGTCAGATTTGATCAGCAAACCACCATATCAAATCCCTTTGGGAAGTAGTGGGAAAGTCCAAAGGTTGTATCTACGCTTCGAAGGAAGCGTGGCTGGTCCATCTCACTCACAGGAGCTAAATAGTTTGGTAAAAGAAAGAAAAAAACCACACCCCAAAATCTCCCTCTTTGTTTCAAAGAATGGCTTCACGATAGAAAATTTAATTGGGGTTTCATCGCTTGCACAATCTAAGGAGTTCATGCTCTCACCATGTTGTTTACAAGTACTTCAGGTAATCAAACATGCATCACATGTTTCTTTTCTTTCATCAAAGCCTCCTTGTCACCCCTTCAAATGATCTTTTGTACTGAGAACCTTCCTTTGTTGACAATCTATTCTCCAGAAACATATAAATAAATTGTCCACATTTTCTGATATTCAAAGCTGAGTCAAGTGTATGGATAAAACTGGTGAGGGTGAACATCAAGCAACCCAACTTTCCTGACTGAAATGCTGCAGCAAGTTTCAGAAATCACAATGGTCTTACTTTTTGAGGGGAGGGGTGTGGTGGGAAGTTCATTTTCCTTTGAAAGCAAATTCTCAAAACTGTGGCTCATAGCTGGAGTTTAACCCAGTAATTCCAGAAGTTCATATACATGTATAGCTTTTCAAGCTAAGCAAAAGCCTAGCAATGAGAGAAGAAGTTGAACAAAAAACTAACATAGATGAGAGCAAAGGTTTGTCTGTGTGTATGTGTGTTGAGGAAATTTTAAAAATAGTCAAAGTGGTGGCTGCAACTGTTCATTTGAAGCCCTGCTCCCTTTTTGCACATGTTGTATATAGGTTGTCCATTAAGAGGGGCAGGGCTTCAATTGGACTGTCAGAGCCACCATCTTGGTTTTCCCAACCTTGCTATAGATAGTCCTGTGTACATATTTCTGCTTAACAGTCTTCTTTATTTTCCTCTGACATTTAAAAATGTAAAGATTCTCTCAAGGGAGTTCAAAACGCCCACCCATAGGCAACATTATGAAGGCTATTTGCCATTGCCTTCTTCAATATTATTTTGGTGGAATGATTGCTAAATTCTAGTTTTTCAGCACAATACTTCCAGGTTTCTACTGCTCTCGTGATTGCTGGCATTTTATCAGATGTTATTTTGCATATCCATCCATCCATCTATCCATCCATCCATCCATCCAAAAGGTATAATTAGTTATCCTAAAGATGGTTTTTGAAAAGGCAACTGATCTTTTTTTGTTTTTCTTTGAAGACGTTTTGCTTCTTATCCAAGAAGCTTCATCAGTTCTGACTCAGAACTGACCGTCAGAACTGAAGTAGTTCCTTGGATCAGAAGCAAAACGTCTTCAAGGAAAAACAAAGGAAGTGCAGTTGCCTCTTGAAAAAGCACCTTTGGGACAACCATGACCTGGATAGTTGTCTGGGATGTCTGTGGAGAGAATTTCCATAGACATTTGGCTATATAATTACTTACAACTTCTAGTAAGATTGATAGCTACATAAATGGTAGAAAGATAGATAGATAGATGGTAGAAGGATAGACGGATGGATAGATAGATAGTGATAGCACTTTGACTTATTTACCATTTCACAGTGCTTTACAACCTCTTTAAGTGGTTTATAGTGTCAGCATATTGCCCCCAACAATTTTGGTCCTCATTTTACCGACTTCAGAAGGACGGAAGGCTGAGTCAACTTGAGTCAACCAAGATAGATAGATATTTAGATAGATAGATAAACAAGAGATACTTGATACAATAGATGAGGGATAGATATTTAGATAGATAAAAAAGAGATAACTGATACATAGATGAGAGACAGATTTACACAGATGAGAGATAAAAGATAGATAGATAGATAGATAGATAGATAGATAGATAGATAGATAGATAGATAGATAGATAGATAGACAGATAGATAGACAGATGATAAAAATAGGTATATAAAAGTTAGGTGATGGGTGATAGATACAAATAGACAGATATAGATAAATGATAGGAGAGAGAGAGAGAGATGCTAAAATCTAGGTTAAGACAACTTATTTAACATTGCTATAACTTCAAATTGTAGTGTTAGGACTCTGGAGTCATTGCTTTCTCATTCAACTGCCAGCACAAAATAGTGAATATGGAACAAAACCAGCTTTTTCCTTACGCTACAGTTAGCAGTAACCAGTCCAGCCAGCTGGCTCTTTGCCGTTTCGAGCAACCTGCCTTGATGTTCATCAGCCCCTGGCTATAGAGACATCTGGACATTATTACCCAGTCGAGCATTTCACCAGCCTATTTACATAAAAGAATATTAAATTCTGTGTACCAGCCTAATTGGCAGCTTTTTGGATCCTACTCATGTTAAGAAAAGACAGAAAGCATTCTGAGTTTGAGAAACGAGGCCTGTTAATGGGTGAAATTATTAATTTTACAGATATATTTACATGTATATTTATCATGGTTTTCCCTTTTTGGTAAGCAATGTTATATAATGTACAAAATAAAAGAAATAAGTAGTAATCCAGCATCTGTGATCATGGCAGAATACAAAATGTGACAAATAACTAAATAAGCTGTAGATTAGAACTTGGTAGATTAGCAATGAAAGTCTTGGAACAGAAATTTAGATACACGATACGTTTATATCTACAAAGGTCAAAATTGTGCAGGCAATGCTTTTTCCTGTGATATTTTATGGAAGTAAATGTTGGACCTTGGGTAGCTGGATAGAAAGTGAATAGAATCACAATGTGAAGAGCAGTGGAGATGATAAGAGGACTGGAGGCTAAAACATATGAAGAATGGTTGCAGGAATCTAATCTTGGGAAAAGAAGGACTAGGCGTGACATGATAACAGTGTTCCAATTCTTGAAGAGCTGCCACAGAGAAAAGACCAATACTCGAATACAGCTCATCAGTCTGGAATCCACATTACGTATCTGATATTAGCACAGTTGAGAAAGTCCAGAAATATTTTACAAGAAGAGTTCTCCACTCCTCTACTCGTTGCAGAATACCTTATGCCACCAGACTTGAAATTCTAGACCTAGAAAACCTTGAATTACGCCGTCTTCAGTCTGATCTAAGTATGGTATATAAAATCATACATTGCAATGACTTACCTGTCAATGAATACTTCAGCTTCAACCATAACAACACAAGAGCACACAATGGATACAAACTCAAGGTTAACCACACCAAACTTGATTGCAGGAAATACAACTTCAGCAACATGGTGGTCAATGTCTGGAATACTCTGCCTGACTCTGTGGTTTCTTCCCCAAACCACAAAAACTTTAACCTTAGACTGTCTACTATTGACCTCACCCCTTTCCTAAGAGGTCGGTAAGGGGCATGCATAAGTGCACCAACATGCCTACCATCCCTGTCCTATTGTTTCTTTTATTTTTCTTATATGTACCCATTTCATGTACACATAACTATGTATATACTTACACCTATTATCTTGTAAGCGATTGACAAATCTAACCAAGGAGAGAAGCAACCTAGAACTAAGGAGAATTTTCCTGAGAGTTAGAACAATTATCTTGTCTCCAGAAGTTGTGAGTGCTCCAACGCTAGAGGTTTTTAGGAAGAGATTGGACAACCACTTGTCTGAAATGGTATAGGGTTTCCCGCCGGAGCAGGGGGTTGGATTAGAACAGAAATTTCAATCTCGATTTCATTGAGGGCTGGATCAGAGTTGTGTTTGACCTTGGGAAGCCAGGGTGGGTGTGGCTGGGGTGGGTGTGACCAGCTCGACATCACTTGTGTCGGGGGTGCCTGTGATGGCCCAAGCGCTCTGCCAACAAAAACGGGCTCCTGAGCTCCATTTTTGGCTACGACGGCCTCCTGCAACCCATTACCTGGGAAAACAGAGTTTGCAAGGGCCGCACAGCAAAAGCTCCATTTTCATTGGCAGAAGCACCATGAGCTGGACCTTCACTGTTTCCTGGGGCTAGATCTAAGCACCCCATGGGCCAGATCTGGCCTCCGGGCCTTGAGTTTGATATCCCTGGACTAGAAGACTTCCAAGGTCCCTTCCAACTCTGTTATTCTATAACATTGCAGGTCACAGTTGAAAAAGCTGCAGATCTGCTGTCCAGCAAATATCTCTCTGGGCTTACTGAAAAGTAGACCCACACATTGTAAGGATAAATGAAAACAAAGACTTGAATTGTGCTCCTACCCTTCCCCAATACTTAGACCCACATGAATTGCGGGCTACTTTTCTTCCGTAATGAGAAAACACACTGATGTAGGAACAAATATTTGCATGCATTTGTTTTGCAAATACACATGGCTGCTGTTGGCAATTGCACTGGAAAAAACATGTTTCTTTTTTGTAAAAAAAATAAGAAAAATAAGGCACCCAGTTTCGTGTGCATTTTTTTTTTTAAACTTAAAAGAGGATAATTTCACTCAGCGTTGCCATGCCAGGCAAAATAATGTAAAATTGCTTATACATTATTGCTTGTGTATTTAGGTTACTCAGTTTGCCAAAGCCTGGATATATCAGCTACTTTCAAAGAGGAAACAGAGGCATAAGAAGCCTCTTTCCCCGTTTCCCTCTCTCCCCCTGCCTTATTCCAATTTAAATCTTTAACTTAGCCACCTCATACATCAGGTGAAGCAATCTGTAGCTCACAAAAGTTTCTACAGGTAGGGCCCTTGATTTATAACAGTTCGTTTAATGACTGTTCAAAGCTACAATAACGCTGAAAAAGGTGACATACGACCGTTATTTCACAGTTATGACCTCTGGAGCATCCCCATGGCCCTGTGATCAAAATTCAGAGGTTTGGCCACTAGTTCATATTTATGTTAGTTGCTGTGTCCCAAGCAGTGGTGGGCTTCAAATATTTTTACTACTGGTTCTGTGGGCGTAGCTTGGTGGGCGTGGCAGGGGAAGGATACTGCAAAATCCCCATTCCCTCCCCACCCCACTAACCTGCATTCCAGCTCCGTTCTCTTCTTTTTTAATATATTTTTTAAAAAAGATTTTTTTTTAAACAAACATACACAAACAAAACATAAAACCACCTTCCAGTTAAATACAGTGTGTCGTTTGGTCTTTTATGCTTCATCTCCATAGTCCTCACTTATAGTTTGTATAAATTCTCATATTATCCATCTAGTATATATATGCATATTATTATCGTTGTTAATCATTTATTTGACTATTACTATTATTCCATCATTTGATGTAAGATATTCAACATTTTGAATTAATTTATATTATAACATTCATTACATCATCATAAATCCATCCAATAATAATATATCCTTATGTTATATTCTCTATAATTCTATTATCCTTATATTGTGAAATCCTATATTGTGAAATATTGTGAAATATTTCATTTTCATGTTTTTTTATCTAACCATTGATAAAATAAATCCCGTATCTTGTAATATTGTTTCCAGCTCCGTTCTCCTGTGCAGGGCAACCAAAGAAGACCCAGCCGATCAGCTGGGACTCAATGGGAGGCAGAGAAGAGATGGGGGCAGGGCCAGTCAGAGGTGGGATTTGCCAGTTCTCCAAACTACTTAAAATTTCTGCTATCGGTTCTCCAAACTATTCAAAATTTCTGCTACCGGCTCTCCAGAACTGATCAGAACCTGCTGAATACCACCTCTGGTCCCAAGGTCATATGATCACCTTTTCCTGACAAGCAAAACCAATGGGGAAGCCAGATTCACTTAAAACCGGATGACTAACTTATCAACTGCAGTGATTCACTTAACAACTGTGGCAAGAAAGTTTGCAAAATGGGGAAAAGCTCACTCAACAACTGTGTCACTTAACAATGGACATTTGGGGCTCAAAAAAACCCATCTTTTAAATGGTGCTACCAGGTACCTCCTAATCTTTGACTGATAAACATGGATCCCATCCTTCAAGATGGAAAAAAAAATGGGATAACCAACATTATTTTTTTATTTCAGACTTCAATTGATTTTAGCCTCTTGATACTAAATTGGCATCTTTCCCATTATTTTCCTTTTCCCGTATCTGTGCTCTCCCATTAGTAAGTCACTGTGACTGTCTAGTGGTTACATTTGCAAATAATTGTAAGTTTCATTGTGAATTTCACCCAAGGCATCTTTACATCGTGTCCTAATTATCATCAGAGCACAAATTTCTACTTGTGAATGATTTGTGTCAAAAGGGCTTTTGAAGGACTGGACTTTTAGTTAAGAGTCTTCTTCTGGGTGTGGTGCTTCAACGAGCCCACTAAATCAATTTGTTTGGATAAAAAGCCTTTGCTGATTGGCAGACAAGTGCAAATTAGACAGTGCACTTCTGCTTCAGAGACAATTATAAGATAATACAAAGATAATTTAAAGGTCACCACTCAGAATGGATCTATGGGTGGGGGAGGAGAAAGGGCAGTCTCTAAATTAAATTACATGTCATTAATTTAATGACAATTAAATTAATTAATAAATTAGTAGACTTGACCCTCTCTACACAGTTGTGCACAGATATACACCCCTTCTTTCCATGGGATGCCAATAAGCCATGGTAGAAAAAAAAAATAGTCAAGATGGTGCCCTTGAAAATGTGATTGAATCTCTTCCTGTTTTCCATTTGTGCTGTACACATAAACAGATGGAGTTTTGACTGAACAGCTATATGCCACCATCTTGCTTTTTCGACCTCAGTTGTGGACAGCCTTAGACACAAATTGTGATTGAAATTAGATATGTTATGTCTGATTTTGATCCTCTCTCTCTCCCTCCCTCCCCCCATCTTTCTCTCTCTCACACACACACACTATAGAGAGTAAGGAAAACGATCTTGATGGAAATTTTCAGGTCCTTTTAACTAGGCAACACATTAAAACTTTTTCAAATCCAGAACAATGAATAACATTCAGAAGTGAATCAGGTAGACACCTTTCTATTTACTAAGGTAAAAGAGGGAGTGGATCCAGCAAAATCACACACACACACACACACACACACACACACACATACTATAGAGAGTAAGGAAAATGACCTTGATGGAAATGTTCAGGATCCTTTAACTAGGCAAAACATTAAAACTTTTTTAAATCCAGAACAATGAATAACAGTCCTAAGTGGATCAGGCAGACAGCTCTCTAATTCACTGAGGTAAAAGAGGAAGGGAGATGAGCATAATCAGATTTGCAAGCTTGGGGTGTTACAGCCAATCTCAATAAAATGTAGCCCTGGTCTTCACGTGATATAGATTTCCTCATTTGGTTTATCTAGTGGGGCTCACATACAAATAACCCCTCTTTGCTCTTCAAAAAAAAATTCTTCATTTTGGAAGCAAATAGCAATTCAAATCCAAGAAGATACGTTAAGGCCAGATCAAATTATCTAATCACTACCGACTCCAAAGACAAAGAAGCTTTGTCAAATTGTATGCAATCAATAAGGATGCATTTGCAATTGCAGGAAAGCCCCCCTCCACAAAATAAAATATTCTTTATTTTTAATATTAAAAGAAGCAGACTAGAACATTTCCCATGAAGGAGAAGAGGAGAGGCATCTTCTTAAAGAAGGAAGCAGCCCCTGCTATAGGAAAACAGCCTCAAGCAGCAATCTGAAAAGGCTAGTCCTTCTTCTTCTTCTTCTTCTTCTTCTTCTTCTTCTTCTTCTTCTTCTTCTTCTTCTTCTTCTTCTTCTTCTTCTTCTTCTTCTTCTTCTTCTTCTTCTTCTTCTTCTTCTTCTTCGTCTTCTTCTTCCTCCTCCTCCTCCTCCTCCTCCTCCTCCTTCTTCTTCTGCCATATTAGTCACCAGACATTGGCGATCCTATTTTTATCAACAGCCACACAAAAAAGTGCTACTGAGTTTTGTCCAAACCAGTCCCTTAGCCATGATGTTCTTCTTCAGCCTGTACCTCATTGCCTTCAGTCTTTCCCTGGAGGATTAAGTGAAGTATGCTGTATTTTTCCGGGTGTCGCATCACGTGTCCAAACTATTCTAATTTTCACTTTTTAATGGTTTTGATTATTTCCCTTGGCTTTCCCAGACGGTTTATCACCTCCTTGTTTCTGGTTTTGTCAACCCAGCTTATATGTACTATAAATCCACTTTTCAAATGCTTCTAGTCTCTTCAAGTGGCTTTCTGTCAAAAACCAACTGTCTACTTCGTAGTCTCTGCTATTCTTTAGGAATGGATATTTTGTAGCTATTCAGAATGTTGGGCCACTCTAATCATAAGCAAAGAATAGCCAGAAACTACAAATAAGCAACACAACAGGCCAAGAGCCGAAACTGACAAGACTAGCTCAGACAAACAAAACACCTAGGGTTTGCATTTCTCCTTTTGCCTGTAGAGCCAGCCATGACCTCTACATGACCCCATAGGAATCTGGCAACAGCCATTAAAATATTAAAGAACATATTCTTTGCACTGGAACAGGCATCTCAACCTCAAAACCCCAAAGAATATATAAAAGCCCACCTACTCTCAACCCCATTTTGTCGACCACCCCAGAAACTATGCTGCTGTCACTGGTTTCTGGCTACTGAATAAACAGAGACTTCCTTTCCTGCAGCCTGCCTCCATTTTATTTCTAGAGTCTTTCTCCTGACTTGGAACTGGACCGGATTTTTCTTCCGGATTTTTCTGGTACTCATTAAGTACAATTATCCCCTAATATTTTACAGGACAGGATACTATTACAAACAGAAATACAAAAACATAAACACATAGACACACACACACACAAACTCAAACATAAATAAACCCTTGTTTAAGGAAGTAATTGCACCCCCCCCCCCCCAGTTTTAGCTAGCAGAAGGACTGGAAAGCACAGTTCAAATTACAGTAAATTAAGAAGAAAAATCATCAGTTTTAAAAATCACATGGGATTAAGTTGATGAACAGAGAAAAGGCTGAGTGAGAAACACAGACATCTCATTATGACAAAAAAGTGGGGGGGGGGAGGTTTGACATAAAATTGCAAAATGCTCAGTGTAATCACACGTCTGCAAAGCCGATAATACTAAATGCTTATTTTAAGTAATAGATTATCAACCTCTGCTTTCTTGGGGCTTTAATTTTTTTCCATCCAGCAATCAGAGGACTAGATTCCCAGATGGTCTTTTAATGGATCTTACAGGGGTGTCTGCAAGTCAGGGCAAATAAATGAATAAATAATCAAGATGTTGGTCACAATGGGCAAAACTATGATCTCATGGTTTTAACCTCCATCTTATTATTTTGACGACTCCTCAGCAGACCTACTTTCCTTCCTTCCTTCCTTCCTTCCTTCCTTCCTTCCTTCCTTCCTTCCTTCCTTCCTTCCTTCCTTCCTTCCTTCCTTCCTTCCTTTCTCCCCTCCCTATTCCAGCAGGCAGGTTAATGGCTTCTGATAGGTGGGGGAGTGAGTGAGGGATTACAAGACTGGCTGGGAAACTGTTATGGAATGTTTAAAATGAAGGACATGTGACTGTAGCAGCAGCCGAACTTCAGCAGATGACTGAAGCAGCCACAGCTTTCTCTAATTTCACTCCCTTGGGGTCAAGGGTCCCAAATTTTGGATGTATTCCATAAGTTATCCCACTTAAACTACCTTGGTTCAACATTATTGCCCTGCGATAGGCTGTTTCGCCCATTACAAGTTATAAAAATGAGAGTTTTAGTAGTATAAAGTTTAAGGGAACAAATTGTTTTGACTTCTCCTATGGATACCCCTGAGAATTGTGCCTTTCCATCTCCTTGCATTGGACGGGCTTAAATTATACAAGCTTGAGGTTGAAGTAGCTTGTTTTAAATTGATGTTTCCTGTGATGGAAACATCAGGACAATGCTAACTCTTAATAGTCCATCTTTGTTCTAAGCTGTAAATAAAACTGTTTTCAGACAAAACTCTAAGAACATATGAAATTCATTTCTATACATGAAACATTGCAAGGTGAGAACATTTTGCAAATCTCTATAGCCTGTTAGATTATTTTCTGATGGGTATAATACTTTCGTGTCCTTCTTTTCACTAACCCTTTACCACTTATATTCTATTTGCTAGGTAGCAAACAGTTATTTTAAAATGTGAACTACTCTGGGGATGACTTAACATACTCAGTGTCAAATTGAAGAAATAAATCCATAAAATTAGATCTCATAAACTGGAATGTTTTTCTTTTGAGATAAAAGAACATTTAATATGCACATGTTTAAAATGTGGTAAGAGATTAGCATTTGGTAGTGTAGCAATGTGAAGGCCTGGAAAAAAATATTCAAATGCTCAAATGTGTCTATATGTACAAAGTATCATACCACCAATGATTTTCTGTATGAAAAACCAAAATTGTCTGAAGAAACAAGATAAGAGTATTGATTCTTTTGAACTTTGCTGTTGGGGAATACTCCTCCATGGACAGCTAAGAAAACAAATGAACCACAGAACAAATCAATCCAGAATTATCATACAAGGGAACACGACCAGATTAAAATTATCATATTTTGGATATATGATGTAAAAACCCAGGTATTCTGAGAAGTTGATAATGCAGGGAAAGGTGGAAGAAAGCAAAGAAGAAGAGGATGGCTAGTAAGTTGAATGGCTTCTATTATAATGGCAATGGGTAGATCATTGGAAGATCTGAAGCATCAGAGTGGGAATAATCATTCTAAAGAAGGACTAGTCATGAAGAACGTTATCAGGGGTCCTTGGTGGTCTCTGAGCTTCCTTGTTTTCTGGCAGAAGTTTCATCACCCAAATGTCATCAATGATCTAGCACTGATGTTGTTACTTAGTTCGGGTAATGAAATGTCTGCATAAGAACAAGGAAGCTCAGAGGGCACCAAGGGCCTCACACTTCAATCCTGTGCCACAAATGTTCTCCTTTATTGTTAACATCACCAGGAGCTATCACCAGCTGGATAGCTCATAAGAGTTTTCAAACAGCAAAGCAGTCATGACTGTGGTGGAATTTCCAGCTAGACCCAAAGGTGCTTTTTCCAGAGGCTACTGGACTTTCTGGTTTTTCTTTGAAGATGTGTTAACTCATAAAATATTTCTATGGCCTTTTTAGAGTTGCCAACAGAAAGGGAGGGGGGAAAGAGGTTTGAAAGAGCAATGTGACAGCTTGGAAATCAAAAGTGCATTCCATAAATTGTTTTCAAAGATAGTAACTAGGTGACTGAAGTTTTTGCCATGCAAAATTCTAACTGAAGAACATGATTGATGACTCTTGGCTATGGATGTGTCTCATTGGAGAATATGAATTATGGTATGCTGGGGGGGTGGGGGGAAACCAGGGTCAAGGGTGACAATGAAGTATGTGTCTCAGAGTTGGTTACACCCAGGCAGTGCCGGACATGTGAACTCCCAATAAATCCTTTTGAAGTTTTGGAAGTTTGGCTCGAGACTCAGGATTTAACTGGGGTAATTTCCAGAATCCTGACAAGATGTTTCTCTTCTTCATCCAAGAAATGTCTTTCGGCTTTGATTTTCTTCAAAGATGTTTTGTTTCATCCAAGAGCTGAAGAAGATTCTTGGACGAGAAGCGAAATGTCTTCAAAGAAAAACCAGAAAGTCCAGTTGCCTCTTGAAAAAGCACACTTTGGGACAACTATGACCTGGATGACTGAGAATCTCCATAGGTCTCCAGCTCAACAGAAAGAAGGGCTATGAGGAAGCAGAGTTTGGAGTCTTTGCATTGCAGAAAACAGGACAGGTCTGGCCTCCCCCTGAATCCCCGAGGCATTGTCTGACTGTTCCCCCAAGGCAGTGGTAGGGAACCTTGGCTCTTTTATCATTTATGGACTTCAACTCCCAGAATTCCTGAATGAGCTATAAAAAGTTCCCCATCCCTGGCCTACTGGTTTTTCAATTGTGAGGGAAATCAATTTTTGATTTGAATGGGATTGTTCAATATACAAATGTCCTAATTTTTGACTTGAATGATCAATATTCTTTATATGTCCTACATTTGTATATTAAACAGTCCCATTCAAGTCAAAAATTGATTTCCCTCACAACTGAAAAACCACTAGGCCAGGGATGGGGAAACTTTTATGGCTCACTCAGGAATTCTGGGAGTTGAAGTCCATCAGTGATAAAAGAGCCAAGGTTCCCTACCGCTGCCCCAAGGGAATGTAATCAGAGTGGCAAGATTCTTTTAACATTCACAGAGGGATACAATCAAGATCAAGTGAGGTACTAATACCACTCTATAAAGCCTTAGCAAGACCACACCTAGAGTACTGCATCCAGTTTTGGTCACCACATTATAAAAAAGATGTTGAGACTCTAGAAAAAGTGCAGAGAAGAGCAACCAGGATGATTAGGGGACTGTTCTGATCCAAACCTGGTTCCAAGAGAGCAAATACAAGACAAAGGGAGCAGTATAACATTTTTGTTTCAGCTAAGAATCCTGTTTCTTCACAGATAAAAGGTTGCTTCCAACTAATTAGCTCTGACAAGAAAGAGCCTTGCCAAGTTTTTTCAAATCTGACAAAAAGCAACAGATAAGAAATAGTTTACAAGAGTCTTCAAATACCAACCGTAATGTCCACAAGGCTGAGTTCAAAACTTCTTTGCCTTCTGCAAAGTGCATTCGTTCACAGCTGACTTTTATCTTCTTGAAGGAGGGGCCATTACCTTGCAGCCTTACTCCTGAGTCACCCATGCTGTTGTAACTGTTCTTTCCTCCGAGCAATCCTGTGCGCACAAGCACTTGGCACAGGCTCCTTGGGAACCTCCTCATCACTGCTGCCAGCTCCCACAATCTCTGAAGGGAGCAGTCCACTCCCTAATGGTCCTGGTCCCTCATCTGGTCCTCGCTCTCCTCAGCCATCTGCACCTGCTGCCGGCTAACCACAACAGGGACTGGAGACTAAGGCATATGAAAAACGGTTACAGGAACTAAGCATGGCTAGTCTAGTGAAGATAAGAACCAGGGGAATCCTGATAGCAGTCTTCCAATATTTGAGGGGCTGCCACAGAGAGGAAGGGGTCAAACTATTTTCTAAAGCGCCTGTAGGCCAGACAAGGAATAATGGATGGAAACTGGACAAGGAGAACCTGAAAATAAAGAGAAACTTTCTGACAGTGAGAATAATCAACTCATGGAACAGCGTGCCCTCAGAAGTTGTGTGTCATCACTTGAGACTTTCAAGAAGAGATTGGACTGCCATTTGTCAGAAAGGGTGTAGGGTCTCCCGCTTGGGTGGGGGTTGGACTAGATGACCTACAAGGTCCCTTCCAATTCTGATTATCTGTTATATCTGTTAACATAGGTGATTAACAATACAATGTCCAGTTTAAAGAAAAAAAGGACTAGGAGTGATATAATAGCAGTATTCCAATGTCTCAGGGGCTGCCACAAAGAAGAGGGGATCAACCTGTTCTCCAAAGGGCAGGACAAGAAGCAATGGATGGAAACCAATCAAGGAGAGAATCAACCTAGAATTAAGAATAAATTTCCTGAAACAATTAACAATTAATCAGCACAATTAATCAATTAATTAAACAATTAATCACTGGAACGACTTGCCTCCAGAAATTGTTGGTGCTCCATCACTGGAAGTTTTTAAGAAGAGATTGGACAATCATTTATCTGAAATGGTATAGAGTTTCCTGCTTGAGCAGGGGTGGGGTTGGACTTGAAGACCTTCAAGGTCCCTTCCAACTCTGTTAAAACTTCTGGTTGCTTACACCTGACGGTGGTATAAAAATTGCATAAAATTCTACAAGGAACCTTATACGGTTCAAGTCTTTAGCTTACCCAGTCCAAAACTAATCAAATTCTGTCAGTTTCACTTTAGTCAAAGGCTTTCCCCATCACTGGTATTTGACCCTTTGCGTGATATCCCTAGGACTGAATCTGAGATTGAATTTGGTCATGCAAGAAAGTTGTGGAGTCTCTTCCCTATGGTTTTTCCTTAAAGCAAATAGTTCGATATATACATTGAGGTTCCTACTGAAATCATATAATTGGTTGGATAACAATTCAACTCCATGTATAGGAAGGCAGCAATTCAAAAGGTTCCTGTGATAAAGGAACACAATAAAATTAAATTAAATTTAAAAGAATATATCCATCCATCCATATCATCTCTGGAATGGTGTATTCAAAAAAAAACAAAAAACTACTATGCTGTTTATTCTCAAATATGCCTTATTGAAGTGGCTGGTTGAAAGATCTCAGACTTTGTTGTAAATATGATATATTCTCAGAAGCTTACTCCATTAGTTGATTTCACGAGCTATCATTTGGGAATCCGGTCCTAGCACAGGCAATCAGACAGGAGGCCGCTTGTACTACATTTTTTATTCGTTTAAAATGTAAGACATTTTATTTTCCAGCTGTTCTTAAAGGATCTCGGTGCCAATTTGCTGCTGTCTCCTAAAATGTATTTCCAAGAATGATTAATGCCACTATTAAATATGGCATTATTTTCTACTTATGCTGCTCAGTGGGAAAACACATCTTTTGCCAAGATACCCATTTGGGTCTTATCATTTTGAGTTACAATATCTCCAAAAATAAAAAGACTAGAAAGACTGCTGCAGCTGTATAGTGGAGTAGACTTATTTTCAACAGTGTAGGGACAACACTCTCATTTAAAGCAGCATCAAAGGGATCTCACAGAGTTCAATAGAAAAATGAAGATAAATTCGAAATTGGCATGTTTATTACTGTGCAAGACTGTAGCTGTCTTCCAGACAACAGACAGGAGGAACTTGCAGAGTTCAGATCTTCAGGTAAAGAAATTGGTTGAATGATCGTTCCAAATTCTTTCAAGAGAAACGTTCTTTCAAATTTCGAGAGCACTATGTTAAAGAGTGATGGTAAGCATTGTGATTGAAAAATCTCCTTTCAGATAGAAAGAAAGGTTTCAATCCCCTGAAAAGTGGACAATCACTTAAATATGAGCCAGCAGTGTGCTGCAGCTGCCAGAAAAGCCAATGGAGTCCTAGGCTGCATTAACAGAGATACAGAATCAAGATCATGTGAAGTGTTAATACCACTTTATAATGCCTTGGTAAGGCCACACTTGAAATAATGCACTCAGTGCATTATTTGGTCACCGTGATGTAAAAAAGAGGGTGAGACTCTAGAAAGAGTGCAGAGAAGAGCAAGAAAGATAATGAGGGGACTGGAGGCTAAAACATATAAAGAAGGGTTGCAGGAACTGGGTATGTCTATTGGATGAAAAGAAGGACTAGGGGTGACATGATAGCAGTGTTCCAATATTTGAGGGGCTGCCACAAAGAATAGAGGGTCAACCTATTCTCCAAAGCACCCAAAGGCAGGACAAGAAGCAATGGATGGAAACTAATCAAGGAGAGAAGCAACCTAGAACTAAGGAGAAATTTCCTGACAGAACAATTAAGCAGTAGAACAACTTGCCTCCAAACCAGTGGTGGGATTAAAATTTTTTTTACTACTGGTTCTGTGGGTGTGGTTTGGTGGGTGTGGCAGGGGAAGGATACTGTAAAATCTCCAGTCGGAGGTGGTATTTGCAAGTTCTCTGAACTACTCAAAATTTCCGCTACCGGTTCTCTGCTTCAGAAACATAGGTTTTAAACTTAATTAAAAAAATTAAGTTTTTTTAAAAAAGAAACATAAGTTTTCATTTGTAGACCCCATCCTCTTTACAGTTTGCCTCTTGACTGCAGAACGTCTTGCTCCTTCTTTTAACTTTGGAACGTTTATTAAAATACGGCAATTCCATTAAGCCACAAGCTTTGGAACATACCTCTGTTCCCCTGGTGAAGAACTAAGTTTTAATTTTCAGTCCAGGGAGAGTTTATGGTTGTTAGTTTGTTTGTTTTGGATTGTTGATATTTCCCTCCCCTCCTTTTCCCCCCTATTGATTTGTTCTGTGTTTAATTTTGTTGATTTATAAAGATAGGGAATTGCACACTGCACATAATTGGCTTTGATTGGAGAAGCTTCTAAGCCTTGTAAATAAATACATAATGGCTGATTATATAAATAAATAAACAAACAAATGGAAGAACACCACACTCTGCCCATGGCTGCCTCTCCAAAATTCTATTCTTGTTTTAAAAGAAATTCTATAGTGACAGGGGTGGGCTTCAAAAATTTAAGCAAAGGGTTAATCTCTGCCCAAGTGCTTGGTGGGCGTGGCCATGGTGGGTGTGGCCTAATCAGCCTCCTGCATCACGGAGGCTTTCCTTGAGCCTCTGAGTGAGCGAAAACGGCCTCCCGGGGCCTTTCTGGAAGCTGGAAACATTTCCAGCCTTCCTGAACTTCAGGGAGGCCTGTTTTTTGCCCTTCCTGAGTTTCCATGCATGCCTTGCAGTTACCTGCATCCAAAACGGGCCGCGTGGGGACTCCTGGGAGGGGCGGGGTGGGGTGGGAGGGGCCAGCCAGGAGTGGGATTTGGGGGTTCTCTGAACTGCACAGAATCTTAGCTAGGGGCTCTCCTGAACCCCTGCGGACCGCCACCAGCCCACCCCATATAGTCACCAAAACTAGTTTTTTAAAAAATAAATAAATAAAACAGGCACGGGAAATTTTAACAGATAACAGATAATCAGAGTTGGAAGGGACCTTGTAGGTCATCTAGTCCAACCCTCCCACCGAAGCAGGAGACCCTACACCATTTCGGACAGATGGGAGTCTAAGAATGAAAGTCTCAAGTGATGGCGCTCCTACAACTTCTGAGGGCAAGCTGTTCTATTGGTTGATTGTTCTCACTGTCAGAAAGTTTCTCCTTATTTCCAGGTTGAATCTCTCCTTGTTCAGTTTCCATCCATTATTCCTCGTCTGGCCTTCGGGTGCTTTAGAAAATAGCTTGACCCCTTCCTCTCTATGGCAGCCCCTCAAATATTGGAAGACTGCTATCATGTCTCACGGAAAATTCAAGGAAATGTATTCAAGGAAAATTGAGAGGTTCATTTTTAAATAAGTGAATGTAGAGCTGCACCTTCAACGGTGTTTAACTGTTATTTATTTGTTTGTTTGACTGATTATTTGATAAATATGCCAGTTCACTGTTCTGACTCTGGTTGGCTTGCAAAATGATATAAAAGTAAAAACAATTAAAATTAAGAAAATGAAGTAAGAAACTAAAAACCAAAGGAACAGACAACGTAAGAATAGGTATCTGCTTGCTACCCAATCTGACATCTCAAACATGTTGTTGTTTTTAGTTGCAACTGGCACATTAATGAACTACAGGTAGTCCTTGACTTACAGTAGTTCATTTAGTGACTATTCAAAGTTACAAGAGTCCTGAAAAAAGGGACTTATGAGAAATTTTCATACTTATGACCGTTAGAGTATCCTCATGGTTACGTGATCAAAACACTTGGCAACTGACTCATCTTTATGATGGTTGCAGTGTCCTGGGGTCAGGTGATCACCTTTTGTGACTTTTTGACAAGTAAAGCCAATGGAAAAGCCAGATTCACTTAATAACTAACAACTGCAGCAATTCACTTAACAACAGTGGCAAGAAAGATCGTAAAATGGGGCAAAAATCACTGAACAACTGTCTTGCTTAGCAACAGAAATTTGGGGCTGAATTGTGGTCATAAGTCAAGGACTGCCTGTAATTGTGTGAAAATCTTTTGCAAGTGAGAGGAACAAGATTAAAAGAAGAAAATGATTAGAAAAAGGGATATATCCTCCTACATTTGAAGGCCAGTGCAAATACTATAGACAACAGAAGTTCTGAAATAGTTAAAACAAAGGATGCAAACTAGGAAAAATTAGGTTTTGGTCTCATCTATCTTTGGGGAAGTGACATGTAGGATTGCTACTGTACAGGTAATATTAGACACACACATTCTCGCCTGCTTCCAGTCTATGCTTGCATGAGCTTTCTGCAAAAGTAAGAGGTATACATTCAATATACATGGACAAAATACACAGTGACACAAAGGCATGCCAGCCAAGCTTGCGTGAAGTTAATAATGGATGCGGATGCTCATTCAAATAATGTGTAAAGTTAACAATCAATATACAAGTTCATTAAAATTCTAAGGTTACTATTGATGCAATTAGTGTTTGGTTATCTATTTTGCTAACTGCACATAACCCCTTCTCCCCTTTTTGACATTTTGTATTGATAGATTTCCTGGCAGTATCTGGGAGATTTCCAATATGACCTTAAAAACTGCAGTTAGTATGGCATGTAGTGAGTGATAAGCACCATCAAAACCACATTAAAAAAAAAAAAGAACTCGGTCTGAAACACATTAAAAAGTTTCAAAATGTCAAGTATTTTTAAAAGGCTAGAGTTTCCCATTGTTTTGTTACAAACGCTGTCGCTTGTTCAGTGTTGGCAGTGATGAAATATCTTGTCAGAACAGTTAAAGAGAGGAATTTTGGAGACCTTCACTTCTACCGCTTATTTGCAAACCTTCTGAATACAAAGTTTCACAAACCGTGAGATAAGAATGACACAGGTCCAGCCAAGGGTGGGACAACATTTATTTGGTTCACATTTAAATATGTACCAAGCTAATTTATCATTTCTGAATGAACTCCTGATTAGAAATACATTTTCTTTTTGTGTTCGTATTTTCTAGCCGAGTTTGCAACAAAGTTTTCCAATTAAATAAAAGGCATGCATTGTGGAAACTTGCACTCAAACTGCATGCAAATATGTTTTCTGAAAATGTGAACATCACAGGAATTTAATCGCGTAGGTGCTGCTCATTCTGAGTTCCATAGGTAGGAGATGATTAGGCTAGGCCTGTGGGTGGGGTCAAACACACCATCAGTTTGGAGTCTCTATACCCCCATAAGACATCTAAGTCTAATACCCTTGGGTACCCCAACGGACCCTTTGAAGTCCATTGACACTTTATCTGGTGCCATTTCACCTTGATCATTAGTAGTTCAGATTTTTGTGTATAAAAGGAAAAGTTTCCCCAATCCAGTCGTGTCTGACTCTAGGATGCTCATTTCCACTTCTTAGCCATGGGAGCCAATGTTCCGTGGTCATGTGACCATATGTCGAGCGTGCATGGAACATTGTTACTTGCCCACTGAAATGATACCTATTTATCTACTTGCATTTGCATGCTTTCGAACTGCTAGCTGGGCAGGAGCTGGGGCAGGTGATGGGAGCTCACACCATTGCATGGCCCTTGGGTCTCGAACTTGGGTTGTTAGCTTTCCAGCTGACAAGTTCAGTGTCTTTTAACACCCAGCCAGTGGGCTGCCTCTTGTGTATAGGTAGCATGAAATAAATTTGTAGTATTTTTTTAACTGTTTGCTGGTTCCAGATTTCTTACCCCTGACACCAAGCACATATAGAAGAGGTATAAAATGGATTGCAAAGTGGCTTATTAACATGATATCTATAATCAAGAATATTTTTTCCTCTTCATTCTATTTTGGTCAAGAACTGCCAATCACATGGGATGGTCCTTGGGTCCCATTAAACGGCATTGTAGAGTGGCACTATGTCATGGATCTGCCCCTAGACTCCTCTCCAGCATGAGTTTAGAGGAGGAGGATGAATTTGAGTCGGGAGAGAAAGTCTGGAGTCGAGTATTGATCAAGATAAGAGCTAGGAGAGAGCTAGCCTGACAAAGCAGCCTCAGCTGTATGGATTAGACTACGACAGCCTGAAGTTGAGGGAGATGACCTGCAGCTTCACAAGTTGGCCAGGAGACAACTAAGGGCAGTTGCCACTCATTAGCAAGGAGGTGGAGTGCACACTCCTCCTGTGCGTCCCAAATACTTTTTTTCCCAAATGGCATAGAATCTTAAAATGTTTATGTGTGTGTATGTGTGTGTGTGCATGTGTGTGAAAGAGAGAGAGAAAGAGAGAGACAGAGAGACAGAAAGAAAGAGAGAGAGAGAGAAAGAGAGAGAGAGAAAGAAAGGAAGAAAGAAAGAAAGAAAGAAAGAAAGAAAGAAAGAAAGAAAGAAAGAAAGAAAGAAAGAAAGAAAGAAAGAAAGAAAGAAAGAAAGAAAGAAAGAAAAAGAGATAGATTGATTGGCTGGTACTATGTTTGTGAAAATGAGCAATAATGTGTACCAAATGAGACATATATACATCCTGTAGAAAATGTGCCTCTCATTGGCACCTTCTCTAAAGTAAAGGCTGTATTTTGCAAAAATTGAAGTGAACAGATTGTGTGATTTATTTAAATAAGTTTATATCTTGCCTTCCAGAGAAAACAAGCTTCCAGGTTGGCATTCTTTTGAGATCTGAGGGGTGGTGGGAGACCATCTTTGTCTAAATTGATCAAATGAAATAAAGGAAGCTAGAAGAACGGGACTTCTTGAATTCCTTCAACCACCACCAAGTCTTTTCAACAGTGCCCAGAGGAGACACCTCTTAGAAAAGGGGTGAGGTCAATAGTAGATAGTCTAAGGTTAAAGTTTTTGGGGTTTGGGGAAGAATCCACAGAGTCAGGTAGAGCAGCGGTCGCCAATCAGTGGGCCACTGGTGGGCCGTGAGAAAATTTTGATGGGCCGCAGAAAAATCTCACCCTCAGAGCACCCTCCCCCCAAAGCAATTAATCCAGGCTGAGCAGAAACACAAGGCTGTGCCACCCACATGGCCCGCAGGAACCCTCCCCACCCACTCACTCCTTACCAGGTAAACTTGCCTGCTAAATATCTATTTTTCCTTTTTACGACCATCATCTGTTCTGCTCTACTGGGAGATTTAGATTAGCTAGGAAGCAGGAAATGGTTGGATTTCTTGCTTTCTAGCTAGTCTTTCGATCTTCGGCTTTGCTTTTAAGTACAGCCGAACCTCTCTTAGGACTGAAGGTTTGCTTGCAAGCAAATTCAGTGCAGACTCACGGCAAGCAAATTTGAGAGACTGAGCTAGCCGATGGCAGATAGATAGATCACTGAATGATTCTGTGAGCAACTCAATCTGCCTTCTTTGCCTGATTTTGGGTAAAAGTTGCTCTATTTTTATAAAAAAATCAATATTTATATAAATATTTATAATATTTATAATATTCACATACAAGCCAGGCCCATGACCACCAAATTACACCCACAAATTAGGCCACACCCACAGAACCAGTTAGTGGTCCCTGGGATCTAAAATTATGAGTTTGGTGGTCCCTGAGGTCCAAAAGGTTGGCGACCCCTGAGGTAGAGTATTCCAGACATTGACCACTCTGTTGCTGAAGTCGTATTTCCTGCAATCAAGTTTGGTGCGGTTAACCTTGAGTTTGTATCTATTGTGTGCTCTTGTGTTGTTATGGTTGAAGCTGAAGTATTCATTGACAGGTAGGACATATTTGAAGTTGAAAAAACACTTAATCTCTCCCCTGGTATAGCTAACAAAGCTAGGAGAGCCTGTGGCTTAGAGTTTAATACATCTACCAATATGTAAGCAGCCTGGGTTCGAATCTCAGAAGGGTATGGCTAGCTGACGAGAGCTAAATAGCTTGATCTATACTAGTCTCCCTTTATTTCTTTGTCGGTAAATATAAATTCAACACAAAAATAGTTTGTCACGAAAGCGACTGCCTGTGAATTGGGGCTGAAAGGCGAAAGAGGAAGCAGTATGCTCCGTCCCATATTTAGGTGGACCAGGCTGCTCTGATTAAAAACACCCTCTCTCTAATGAATATTTACAGCATCCAGAACTTTGTGGCTCCTCCAGTTTTGGCTTTCCGAATCTTGCAGTGCAGTTTTTCACAACCGCCAATAGATTACATGGGAAATGTGCTCATAAAACTGTATCCGGTGGTGAAAATAGCTTACCTCGGTGCATTATATTAAGAAATATGGCTTGCAAACTGCATCTATTAGGCAGTGATGGCTAACCTTTTTGGTACTGTGCCCAAAGCACACACGTGTGCGCGCATCCTCAAAATGCAATACGTGTGTGACCCCTGTGCATGTGCTCTGCCCCGCCCCCCCACGCATACAGGCATGTCCCCACACATGTATGCATATCCCCCGTGCATATACCCCGCCCCTGTGTATGCATCCCGCCACATTTATTTATTTATTTATTCGTACTTCTATACCGCTCCCTCTCCCAAAAAGGGACTCGAGGCGGTGTACATCCAACAAACAAGATAATACAGATAACAGAAGTGAAAATCAAATAGATAATCTCAGATAGCTAAGAATAACCCTTATTAAAAATTTAAAATTTAAATCCCAATGATTTTCTTTGGCTAGACCGGCTTGTTTGAACAGTAAGGTCTTAACTGTGCGCCGGAAGGTTAGAATGTCTGACATGGCTCGTATCTCCGGGGGGAGACAATTCCAGAGGGATGGGGCTCCCACAGAGAAAGCACGTAATCTCGGGGCCGCTAGTCGACAGCGATCCAGTGGTGGTACCCCGAGCATGGCAACTCTGTGGGAGCGTACTGGGCGGCGGGAGGTTGTTGGTGGCAGTAGGCGATCCCGTAAGTATCCAGGTCCCGAGCCATGGAGCACTTTGAAAACTGTTAGTACCACCTTGAATCGAATCCGGAAGGCCACAGGAAGCCAGTGCAGCCGGCGGAGAAGTGGTATTATGTGGGCGTCCCGAGGGGCGCCCATGATCATCCGCGCGGCTGCATTCTGAACTAACTGTAACCTTCGGAGAGTCTTCAAGGGGAGCCCCATGTAGAGAGCATTACAGTAGTCCAAGCGGGAGATGACGAGGGCAGAGGTGACTGTGCGAAGTGTGTCCAGATCCAGAAAGGGTCGCAATTGGTAGATCAGACGAATCTGATAAAAAGCACTCCTGGTGACGGCCGCAATATGATCTTCCAAAGACAGCCGCATGTCCAGGAGGACACCCAAGTTGCGTGCTCTTTCCACAGGGGATAATGTCTCTCCTCCCACGGTCAGCGATGGAATAAGCTGACTGAATCTGGGAGCAGGAAACCACAGCCACTCGGTTTTGGTCAGGTTGAGACGAAGTCTGTTATGACCCATCCAACTCTGCACGGCCTCCAGGCACCGGGCCATCACTTCGACAGCTTCGTTGGGGTGGTCTGGGGTGGAGATGTACAGCTGAGTGTCATCAGCGTACTGGTGGAATTCCACCCCAAAGCCATGGATGATCTCACCTAGCGGCTTCATATAAATGTTGAACAGCAGGGGAGAGAGTACCGACCCCTGAGGTACCCCACAAAGTAGGGGCCTTGGGGTCGATCTCTGTCTCCCCATCAACACAAATTGCGAACGGTCGGAGAGGAAGGAGGAGAACCATCGAAGCACGGTGCCTCCAATCCCCAGCCCCTCCAACCGATGCAATAGGATACTGTGGTCGACAGTATCAAAAGCCGCTGATAGATCAAGTAGGACCAGAACAGAGGAATAGCCTCTGTCCCGTGCCCTCCAGAGATCATCCATCAACGCGACCAACGCCGTCTCAGTGCTGTGCCCGGGCCTGAAGCCCGATTGGAGGGGGTCGAGATAATCCGTTTCATCCAGGTACTGCGGGAACTGACATGCCACCACAGTCTCTACAACCTTCGCTACAAAGCGAAGGTTGGAGACAGGACGATAATTTGATAGTAATGTTGGGTCCAAGGACGGTTTCTTGAGGAGAGGTCGAACCACCGCTTCTTTCAAAGCGGCGGGTAGAAACCCCTCTCTCAAGGAAGCGTTTATAATGCCTTGGAACCAGCCTCGTGTCACCTCCCGAGTGGCTAAGACCAGCCAGGAGGGACACGGGTCTAATAAACAAGTGGTAGCGTTCAGTCCCCCCAGTATTCTGTCAACGTGTTCTTTGGTAAGAGTCGAACTCAACCCAGTTGACCTCACCGATATCTGACCTCGCCCTCTCGCCCGGAGAGGACCAGTCGGAGTCCAGTTCGTTCCAAATCTGAGCGATTTTGTCCTGGAGAAATATAGAAAATTCCTCAGCTCGACCCTGCAAAGGGTCTTCCCGCGACTCCACTTCCAAGAGGGAGCGAGTCACCTTAAACAGGGCGGCTGGGCGGTTTTCTGCGGACGCAATAAGGGTGGAGAGGTAAGTTCTCCTCGCCATCCTTATCGCCACTAAATACGTCTTAATATAAAAACGTAGTAGTGTTTGGTCAGACTCAGAGTGGCTGGCCCTCCAACTACTCTCTAGGCATCTTTTCCGGCGTTTCATCTCCCTCAGCTCCTCGGAGAACCAAGGAGCTACTTGGGAGCAGCGCCGGGTCAGAGGCCGCAAGGGCACAACCCGGTCAAGTGCTGCAGCAGCCGCCATATTCCAGGCGGCAACCAAGTCCTCAACCGAGTCGTGTGTGTGAGTTTCGGGAAATGGCCCAAGCTCCATCAGGAACCTGTCTGGGTCATCAGGTGCCTGGGACGGTACCATTTTAATGGCCCCACCTCCCTGCGGTCAAGAGGTGTGGAACGGAAGTCAAACTTTAGGAGTGAGTGATCTGACCATGACAGGGGTTCTATAACTATATTCCCTACACCCAGATCACTCTGCCACTGATCAGAGACAAAAACTAAATCCAGGGTATGACCTCCAATGTGAGTAGGGTCCCGGATTAACTGGGTCAGGCCCATGGCTGTCATGGAAGCCATGAACTCCTGAGCAACTCCCGAGGCACCGCCGGCGGAGGGAAGGTTGAAATCCCCCATGACCATAAGCCTAGGGGTCTCAACCGTCATGTCGGCAATAACCTCAAGAAGCTCAAGCAGGGCAGATGATGCATAGCAGGGAGCCAGGTAAGTGATCAACAAGCCCTTCTGAACCTTGGAACCAAACTTCACGAAGAGATTCACATCCGGACGTCTGAGAAACAGTGGACTCCCTCGGACATAGATCTTCCTTGATAACTAACGCAACACCTCCACCCCTTCCCTGGGTCCTCGGCTGATGAAAAACCCGAAACCCGGCCGGGCACATATCAACCAGAGGGACACCCCCCTCTGGGCCCAGCCAAGTTTCGGTAACACCCACCAGGTCCGCCCCCCTCTCAAAGATCAAATCATGAATGAGAGGGGCCTTGTTCATGACGGACCTGGCGTTACATAACATCACCCGAAGGCCCAGGGACCGATCACTCAGACCACCTGGAGAACGGGAAGTGATAATGGGGTCGGAGCGCGCCACAGCAGATAGATATGCACATGCATTCACCCCACCTCCATGCATAGGCCCACTGTGCATGGGTGGCAGAAATCCGGAAACCAGCCGGCTGGCGAGAGGCACATGCACGCATGCATAGTAGAGCTGAGCTGGGGTGATGGCTCGCATGCCCACAGAGAGGGCTGTCATGCCCCTGTCAGAATCTGATTCTGAGGGGGAAGGCCGAGTAGCTGACATGGAATGGGAGTGTGGTTTCGTTGACTGTGGAAGAAATTGGGGAAGGGCACAGAGCAGAGGAGAGGTAGAGCAAGGCAGAGGGAATTCAGAGAAAGATCCAGGCCCACCACCTCTTCATCCTAGGGCACGCGGGGAGGAACGGAGAAGGGAGCAACATGAGTTGCATGGCTTACAGGGGAGGAAAGGGCCCTGATTCCCTTCATTAGCTAAAGCTGGGAACACAGTGTTTAAAAAGGGAGTTTGCGCACAGCAACTTGTGGGAAGCAAATTGTAAGTTATCTTTTATGGTCGAGGCTTATCTGGGTTCCTGGCGACTTCCCAACTGTGTGTGTTTTGTTGGCCTTTGAAGTCTGCAATTCCTTATCCTGCCCTGTCCAGTTAATTGCTGCAGTGTGGTTTGTGTAGATTTTTATTTACAAATTATATGTACTTTGTTTTCGGACTGAATTTCCTCCACTTAAAGACTGTTCTTGGGAGAGTTTTTTTCTCCAGCCATTGGGGGCAAAATTGGAGGTATTAAAGGGACTTTTCTTACTTATGTGACTGTGTTGCCTTTGTGCCACGCCCCGGGTCATCACAGGGCTTGGCATGCTATCTCTGGCACGTGTGCCATAGCTCCGCCATCATGGTATTAGGGGGAGAAAAGAAGCACAGAGGAGGAGACTTGCTCTGGAAAATATGCTTGGATTTTCAGGTGGTGTTTTTTTGTTTCGCTGCTGCTGTTCTTAATCTCACACTGACACGCAGATGGGAAAAATGAGTTTGGAAAAATGAGAGACTGAATAAGGCTGCAATTGATAAAAGATTCTTCATTTCTCTGTCTTTTACGCTGTCTCATAAACATGGCACACAACCAATTTCACTTAGGAGGGAATGGAGACTGGATCCCAAAGGATGCAGCTCTTTAAAAAAAACAAGAATTACCTATTTGTGTATGCCATGTGGAATTGCTTTTTTTCTCTTTCCTTATGATTAAGTTGATAAATGCACATTTTCTCAAATGTATTGAGACATAAATCCTTACAAATAAAATTCTATTTTTTTAAAGGAGCTCTCCTTGTCTTCTCCCCCCCCCCCCCATGAATACAGTGTTATTCATTTATTTATTTTTTTAAATGCTGATGGGAGCCAGAAGTCTCACATGCAGCTAGTCCTCGAATTTCAACAATTCATTTCGTGATTGTTCAAAATCACAACGGCATTGAAAAAAAAAAGACTCTATGACTGTTTTTCACACTTACAACCATTGCAGCATCCCCATAGTCACGTGATCAAAATTGGAGACTCTTGTCAAACTGACTCAGATGTATGATGGTTGCAGTCACCCTGGGTCATGTGATCCCCTCTTACGATTTTCTGACAGGCAAAGTCAATGGGGAAGCCAGATCAAGGGAAGTACTAATACCACTCTATAATTCTTAGTAAAACCACACTTAGAGTCCCACATCCAGTTTTGGTCACCACATTATAAAAAAGATGTTGAGACTCTAGAAAAAATACAGAGAAGAGCAATCAGGATGATTAGGGGACTGGAGATTAAAACATACAAAGAACAGTTATAGGAACTGGGCCTGGCTAGTCTAGGGAAGAAAATGACCAGGGGAGACACGATAGCAGTCTTCCAATATTTGAGGGGATGCCACAGAGAGGAAAGGGTCGAGCTATTTTCCAAAGCACCCAAAGGCCAGACAAGGAATAATGGATGGAAACTGAACAAGGAGAGGTTTAACCTGGAAATAAGGAGAAACTTTCTGACAGTGAGAACAATCAATCAATGGAACAGCTTGTCCTCGGAAGTTGTGGGAGCGCCATCACTTGAGACTTTCAAGAAGAGATTGGACTGCCATTTGTCAGAAATGTTGTAGGGTCTCCCGCTTTGGTGGGGGGTTGGACTAGATGACCTATAAGGTCCCTTCCAACTCTGATGATCTGTTATCAACCTTGGGACTAACTTAACAATTGCAGCGATTCACTCAACTACTTTTGCTGGAAAGGTCGTAAAACAGGGCAAAATTCATTTAGCAAATGTCTCGCTTAGCAACAAAAATGTTGGGCTCATTTGTAGTGGTAAGTCAAGGACTACCTGTAATTTATTATAAAATAAGGTTTTCTCCTCCCTTCTTTTTTGCAGACAAGGTTCACAAGCCCCACTTTTCACTGTGAAAATAGTCAGTTCTGAAAGAAAACTTTTATCTGAAGTGTTTACTATTATTCTAGAATATCATGCCATTTTCTTGGGGGTAATTCAGCACTCGGGTGGTAAATCTGTGACTTGATTTGCATTTTCTAATTGAATTGCTATCAGGTTTCTTGCAAGACTGAGCAACTGAAAAAGGGGAGAGGGAAAATCAACCTTGAAATTCTCAGTTTCAAAACATCATTTGGATGATGTTTAGTGGGTTGGGAAAGGGATTATTCTATGGGGCTGTGAAGTATGAAAAAAAAAATAAGTTGTTGATCATTTAAGATTTATTCAATATAGAGTCAGTGCCAGCTTGGAGAAAGGCACTGCGAGGCAAACAATACTATATTATCTTCCATTTTAAATTTTCCATTAGTTGGGTTCACCCAATGTTCTAATCTAGGCTAAATTGGGACAGAAGAGTTTGACAGTTCGGTATTCTCATTTATTTTATTTTTCTTTATTTATCAAACGTATTTGCTGCCCACCTTTCAGTTCGTGCAACTCTATGCGAATGTAGTATTATGGGAGCCCCAACCCTTGTTGAATGAACCAGCTTATTATCTTAATGATGTCTTTTATCTGCCCCGACGTCACACTTTATGTGTGGTGGAATCTCAGCTAGAATGGAGCAAGGTATCAAGAGGGGGTCTAGTTTAGAGTTTTTGCACTGTAGAAAGCAGCATGGGCCGAAAAACCCTTTATCTGACCTTTCTTAAGAAAAACCTCTTAGAATCGAAGAAGCATCTTGGATGAGAAGTGAAATATTTTCAAAGAAGACCAAAAAAAAAAAAAAAATGAAGAAAGTTTAGTTGCTTTTTGGAAAAGCTCTTCTGGGATAACCATGACCTGGTTGTTTGAGAATCTCCACAGACATTTTTCATTTTTCCTAAGCAAATAGCAATAGCACTTAGACTTATATATCACTTCATAGTGCTTTTACGGCCCTCTCTAAGCAGTTTACAGAGTCAGCCTATTGCCCTGCAACAATTTTACCACCTCAGAAGAATGGAAGGCTGAGTCAAGTGTTCTAACCTACGCTTCTCAATATCATGAAGCAGACTCCTCATCCCGATAAAACCCCTTTTATTTAGGTTAAAGGGAATTCCTCTCCAGCAAAATCCTAGTAAACAGTCTTTCATGAGATTTCACAACTACAGACAGGCTGGGAGAGTTACCAGACCGATATCTTCCAAAAGCCATGCTGTAGCAGCAATTACTTGGCAAGAAGTCAGGAGCAGATCTTCACCCTAATGAATTGAACTAATTGTCTCCTGCAAACACCACTCCCCTTTTGCTCCTCTTTATTCCCTATGAGAGGGGCTATTCACCGTCCACCTGAGCCTTTCCTCCTGAGTCGACCCCTGTTCCTTAACTGTTCCCTTCTCCTGGCAGCTCTGTGCCTGCCCACACTGGGAACAGGCTTCAGCTGTTCTTCTGCCCCACTGATCTCTGACTCCGAAGGCAGCTGATAATGGTCAGACGGCCCTGCCTCTGACGCAGAGCACTTGTCAAAACCTTCTCCAGACTCCATGTTCCTCCCCCACCACCTCACTGTCTGAGTCTGCCACCAACTCCACTGGCAGGACACAACATTAAGTATCGAGCTGGTCAGGGTTGAACTTCTGGCTGTGAACAGTGTGCTAGCCTGCAATACTGTATTCTGGTGAGATTCTTGTAAACTAAGTGTGTAGCAATAAAGCTTCTCCTTGAGACTATTCATGAGTGACTCTGGTTGCTTTTGCCTGACGTTATGTGAACGCAACAAGTATTTTGTGTATGTCCAAGAGAAAGGCAGTCTAGCAAAACTGGCTAGGACAGTCAGGACAAAGGAAAATGGATTTGGAGGATTAACTGTGGTGAAGCAAAGCCAGAAGAGAAGCAGCAACCATCAGCATCCTAGACGCACCGAAGCGGAAGAGACTGTTTTTGTATCATTTAGTCCAACCCTGCAGGAATCCAGATTAAATCATCCATGACTGATGATTCCCCAGTGTCCCTTTGGAAGATCCAAAAGGCAAATCAGGCAACCTGACTAAGAATTAACCAGGGCATCGGGAGCTAAAACAAACCAAGGTCAAAGAATAGGCAATATATCTGCAAAACGTTACTGTTTGAGCAACGTTCAATAGAGATAGATACTCTTTCAAGCCCTTCCTGCTTGGTCTGACTTTCTGTCTGTCTGTCTGTCTGTGTCTGCATGCAGGGGTGGGTTGCTGGAGGTTTGCAGGGGTTCGGGAGAGCCCCTACCTAAGATTTTATTTTTTATTTTTATTTTATTTGGTTTGTCAATTGCTTACAAGATGATAGGTATAAGTAAAAACATAGTTATGAATGCATGGATACATATAAGAAAAATAAAAGAAACAATAGGACAGGGACGGTAGGCATGTTGGTGCGCTTATGCACGCCCCCTACAGACCTCTTAGGAAAGGGGTGAGGCCAACAGTAGACAATCTAAGGTTAAAGTTTTGGGGGAAGATTCTGTGCAGTTCAGAGAACCCCCCAAATCCCATTCCTGGCTGGCCCCGTCCACCCCTTCCCTCCCTTCCCAGGAGTCCCCATTCGGCCCAGTTTGGATGCAGGTAAGTGCAGGGCACTTACCTGTGAAAGCTTAGGAAGGGCAAAGAAAGAGCTTCCCGGAAGTTCGGGAAGGCTAGAAATGGGCCTGTTTCCTGCTTCCAGAGGGCCGTTTTCGCCCTCCCAGAGGCTCGAGGAAAGCTTCCGGAGCCCAGGCAGGGCAAAAATGCCCCCGCTGACCATGGTGCAAGAGGTCAAATAGGCCACACCCACTATGGCCACGTCCACCCAGCAACCGGGCAGAGAAGCCTTTGCAAAAATTTTGGAAGCCCGCCCTATCTGCATGTGCCTGTGTGCAGTGGTCATGCCAATTGGGAAGGATGGAGTAGAGGTTTCTGGGGAAGGCTGGTAAAGAATTGGCTATTATAGTTAAGACTTGGCCACCTCTTGAGTGAACAAAGATAAAAGATGCAGTATTTTGTATCAAATGCACATGTGCGCATATATTAGAACTGGACATTTGGAAATAACAGAACGGAATAAAAGAGTTGGAATTGACCTTAGACCAAACAGGGGATCTGAGATTCTACTCCAGCAGGCTCAGGAATTCTGGGAAATGAAGTCCACACACTCATAAAAAGGCCATGGTTCCTTCCCCATCCTTGCTTTAAAGCAGAGGTCTATAAACTTGGCAATTTTAAGGCTTGTGGACTTCAACTCCTAGAATTCTCCAGGCTGGAGAATTCTGGGAGTTGAAGTCCACAGGTCTTAAAGTTTGGGGACCCCTGCTTTAAAGGAACCTATAACCAGCTTCATTTCTTTTACAAATAACTCTTGTTTTACTCATACATGCAGGGAGCTTTAAATACAGCAAAAGTTGAGACTCCCACATTGATGACACACACAGTAATAAAGTCTAGGTCATTGTCATTAGTCTTGTTTTCCTCTGTGTTTCCTTCTTCCTCTAACTATACACTAATAAGACTTTTAAGGAAGAAGTGATGTGAATTTTAAAAAGCCTCAGTTCTCTCCAGCTTGAAGCAGAGTTCAGTTCATATTCATAGGACACACAACCCCAGCAGAATATTTTGCTAAATCAAAAGGCACACCAAAGTAGCCCAGTGGTGGGATTCCAATTTTTTTTACTATTGGTTCTGTGGGCGTGGCTTGGTGGGCGTGGCTTGGTGGGTATGGCAGGGGAAGGATACTGCAAAATCCCCATTCCCTCCCCACCCCACTAACCTGTTTTCCAGCTCCGTTCTCCTGTGAAGGGCAACAAAAGAAGACCCAGCCGATCAGCTGGGACTTGGGAGGCAGAGAATAGATGGGGGCAGGGGCAGTTAGAGGTGGGATTTGCCGGTTCTCCGAACTACTCAAAATTTCTGCTACTGTTTCTCCAAAATTGGTCAGAACTTGCTGAATACCACCTCTGGTCATAGCCAAAAATGGAGCTTGGGAGCCCACCCTCATAAGGCACCTCCGACATGAGTGACATCCACTCTGGCCATGCCTACCCCAGAGGTCAAACACAACCCTGATGAGGCCCTCAATACAATCGAGTTTAACACCCCTGATATAAATAAACTCTGAAGGACTTCCAAGAAAGAAGGGTAAGTCTTAGACTTTAATATAATTGAAAATTTGCAGTGAGAACTCAAACATATAATGCATGCCAGGACAGCTAAGAATATAGGTAACAACAATTCCTTTAGCGACAGTTCGAGCTTACAACAACACTGAAAAAAGTGACTCATGACTATTTTTCACACTTCTGACCATTACAGCCTTCCTATGGTCATGTGATCAAAATTCAGATGCTTGACAACTGGTTCATATTTGTGATGGTTACAGAGTCCCAGGATCATGTGATCACATTTTGCGACCTTCTGTGAAGCAAAATCAATGGGGAAGCCAGATTCATTGAACAACCATGTTACTTCTTTCCCCTGCTTGTTGGAAGTGTAATAAGGAAAATGGAATGCATTATCATTTATGGTGGAATTGCAAAGAAGCTCAAATGTTTTGGCAAAAAATTCAGAAATGGTTAGAAGAGATGTGTAAGATTAAAATAGAATACGGACCTGAAATTTTCTTGTTAGGAATTAATGTGGGAAAATACGATAAAGATATTATATACCTAACAATGCATGTGATTACTGCTGCAAGATTGGCCGATGCACAACAGTGGAAATGTAAAGAAACTCCAAGTGAAATAGAAGTAATTAGGAAAATTTGGATGTGCGCAGAAATGGACAAATTGACAAAAGAATTAAAAAATAAGGATGAATCAGATTATTACAAAGTATAGGATAGGTTTTATTGTTGGTTAGAAAAGAGGAAGGATCAGGATAATATGAAATAATTATATGTATATACTATATATTATGTATATAGAATATAAATATGTACTATTTTTATATGTGACTTAGCAATGTAAGACAACTATGTGGGTTTGGAGGATTGCACCATGTTCATTGTTTTTAATGTTCTTTTCTTTTTTTACTGTCTAGTAAAAAAAAAAGAACAACCATGTTACTAACTTAACAACTGCAGTGATTCACTTAACAACTGTGGCAAAAACAGTCATAAAATGAGGCAAAACTCACTTAACAAATGTTTCAATTAGCAAGATAAATTTTGGGATCCATTGTGATCGTACATGGAGGACGATCTATATTTCTGAATTAACAGAATTCAGGAAAGAAGAATAGAGACAGGTTCCAAATGCAAGAATAGAAAAAAATGTTAAACTGTTAACAGAAGATATTTGAAAGCTCTTATTTCTGCCAAAAGTTTCCACTTACCAAATGGCAATAAAAAGCCAGACGAGACAGACAATACAGGCCAGACGAGATGGGCTCCAAATAGCAAAAATCTATTTTCCACTGATTTTGAAATAAATAGTAATTTTAATCAAGGTAACTATGTCAATGAAATGGGTAAAACCTATCTTCTCTCATTACAGATAGTCCTCAACTTATGATCACAATGGAGCCCAAAATTTTTGTTGCTAAGTGAAACAGTTGTTAAGTGAATTTTGCCCCATTTTGGACCCGTTGTTAAGTGAATCATTGCAGTTGATAAGTTAGTAATCTGGTTGTTAAGTGAATCTGGCTTCCCTGTTGACTTTGCCTGTCAGAAGGTCTCAAAAGGGGATCCCATGACCTCAGGATATTGCAACCGTCATAAATATGGGTCAGTTGCCAAGTGGCTGAATTTTGATCATGTGATCATGGGAATGCTACATACTGTCCATATCTTTCCCAGCAGTCACCATGTGGAAGCGTCGAAGCTGTGTTAACTATGTCTTTAAGGAGTGGTGCAGTGGCCTAGAGGTAGAGCTCTCGCCTCACAATCAGAAGGCTGTGAGTTTGATCCTCGGTAGAGGCAGATATTTCTCTGAGGACATTGAGAATGTCAGGATTCGGGCAGTTACTCCAATTAAATCATGAGCTTCGAGCCACACTCCCAAAACTAAAAAAGATTTATTTGAACATTCTACATCCAGCATTTACCTGGGCGTAGCCAACTCTGAGATACGTAATTCACTGTCACCCTAGATCCTGCTTCCCCCTCAACTCTCTGGGTGTATCATCCAGCGAAAAGCATCCATAACCAAGAGTCATCAATCATGCTCTCCAATTAGATTTTTGCGCGGCAGAAGTTTCAGTCATTTAATCAGTCTTCAAAGAAAATATGAATAGAATGTACTTTCGATTCCACACTGCTGCCTGCTCTTTGAAACTCCCCACCCTTCTTTCTGTTGTCAACTATAAAACGTGTATACAAAATGTTTTATGAGTTGACAGAGAATATATCTTCTGAACAAAACTCTGCATTGGTGACAGGAAGGGAATCCGGCCATTAAAACACTCTGCTAGATTCATTCAGTTGCTCAGGCTCCACTCCACAAGGGATTATCGGGTCATTAAATGAAGAAGAAGAAGGAGAAGGAGAAGAAGAAGAAGAGGAGGAAGAGGAAGAGGAAGAAGAAGAAGGAAGGTGGAGGAGGAGGAGGAGGAGGAGAAGGAGGGGGGGAATGCTGCAGCGGTTGTGTGAAAAACAGCCATAAATCACCTTTTTCAGTGCCATTATAACTTTGAAGGGTCACTAAATGAACAATTGTAATTTTGGCAACTACCTGTACACAGCTCAGACTGGAAGGATATTCAAACTTCGATACCTGCCATATTCATCATTCTCTTACTTAGACACTATAAACAAAGGCATATAAAATATACATTTAAATTTGCAGAAGGATGTTGTGTTTAATTCTCCCTGATGTAGATATTATGTCAGCCTCTATTCATTTAGTGAATAAGAGAAGAGAATTCTTGTCGAATCTTACAGTTGAAACCATCAAGTTGAAATGCAACGTTGTGTTTTTCATTACATTCCTTGAATTATCCAATTCACCTTTAAAATAAAAGCTCTCTGGTTTTCTATCCATCACCATATATGTTTTGCAGGAATTTCCATAATTTACATATCTCCTCTGAGAGAGAAGTAAAAGTATAGGGCCATGACATGATATGATGGCAGCATCTGTGCTTTTACAGATACCCAGGAACGAAAAGCTACAGTCGTAGTATTCTCATTTGAATACATTATCCCCGAATGAGGTCGTAATTTAATGCAGATGCGCTGGCATAAAACAATTCACTCCTACACTTTGATTGAAAATAATTTATCGTCAAGTCACCTCCTATAACTATCCTTTGCACTCTGCCAGACGAGGGATGTTTCCTTAAGCTTAGTTCAATTGCGATCTACCCACTCTTGAGCAAATGGAAAGATGATACTGACATAAAAGATGATGTTACAATTGGCCATCTCTATTTCGCTTCAAGCATATCTGTTGCTGCTGGTGATTATATCTGGATTTCACGTGTGTAGAATACAATCAGAATTGGGAACAGCATTTCTGCTGCTAAGCAAGGGAATAGCAATAGTACTTTAGACTTACTGTATTTTTCGGAGTATAAGATGCACTTTTTCCACCCCCAAAAAGTGGGTGGAAATGCCTGTGCATCTTATACAGTCACTGTTGCTGAAGCCCCGTCCATTCGCTGACCCCCACCCTTTGGCCTCTGCCTCCCAGCCATTTGCCTCCTTGCAGCAAACAGCCTATTTCAGTTTCAGCACAGCCAGATTAGCACAAGCAGCTGATTGTCAGTTGGATCGGCTTTCTGACGATCAGCTGTTTCAAGCTGCAGGGATTGTCATTGCCTATTGCCCCCTTCACATGTCCCATTTTTTGCCACCGCACCCCCTTTTTGGCCTTTGCACGCCCAGTTTTTGGCCTCCGTGTGCCCTATTTTTGACTTCCGTGTGCCCCATTTTTTGCTCATTTCAATCCCTGATGCCCATAATGGGCTAAAAATGGGATGCACGGAGGCTGAAAACAAGGCATATGGAGGCTGAAAATGGGATGCGGAGGCCAAAAATGGGGCGCATGGAGGCAGCAGTAGGATGTGTCCCTTGGATTGTAATTTGGGTTGTACGTCCCTTGGGTTGTGATTTCTCCCCCACCAGGAACCTGGTCAAAGTTTTCCATCTTTCTAGAACCCGATGCTCCCAAGTCATTACCATAAATTTTGCCTGCTCCAAAGATGTGTGCACCTGTTTGGTGGGGTAAAGAGTACCGTCGTTTCTCACCTTGAAGTCCAAGTTGGCGCTTTCATACGGCGTTCCTTTGCTCTCCGAACAGCCGCTAACTTTCACTGGAAAGGAAGGCAGAAGAGATAAGGATTAATCAGGCTGCTGTTATTAACATCATTAGTGTTATCAGCATGCTTATTAAGAGATCAGTGTGCAAAATTCTGAACAGAGGACCATAAGCAGGAAGGACGACAGATGGATATGAGCTCTGTATTTGCTTTCCACTGGATATGAGAATTTAATAATAAGCCATTTTTCACACATTCCAGCACAGAACTAGACTGGCTAGGAGAAGAAGGTCATCAGACACATGAGTCCTATCCCGTAGGTTCTCAGATCCTAAATATTTTTTTTTTATTTTTGCACTCAACAAAATATTGATATGGAAAATAACTCTTGTTATAAGGTAGTCCTTGACTTACAGCAGTTCATTTAGTGACCGTTTGAAGTTACAAGAGCACTGAAAAATGTGACTTATGACCATTTTTCACACTTACATCCATTGCATGGTCGTGATCAAAACTCAGATGCTTGATAACTGATTCAAATTTATGACAGTGGTAGCGTTCCGGGGTCATGGGATTCCCTTTTGTGACCTTCTAACAAGCAAAGTCAATTGGGAAGCCAGGATTCCCTTAATAATCATGCTAGTAACTTAACAACTTCAGTGAGACACTTAACAATTGTGGCAAGAATGGTTGTAAAATGGGACAAAACTCACTTAACAACTGCCTCACTTAGTAACAGAAATTTGAGGCTCAGTTGTGGTCATAAATCAAGGACTAGCTGTGTTAATCTCAAATGCAATCCCTCGTTGCAGGGAAAATTCTGCTATTTTGGATTTGCAATCACCGTAATATCTTCTTCAAATATCATTACAAAATGCATGAATGGGGGAAAAATTAGAAAAAAGGATTAATGCCCAAGTCTATGTTATCCTGCTCAGTTCTATGTGTGTAAAGAGAGCTTTAGATTGAGATTGTTGTTATAATTAGAGCAGGGTATGATATATTTCACATACTGATTAGATTTTATGAAACAAATTTGTATAGCCGTCCAACTCACTTGCATTGACTCTGATGGCTTACAACATTAAAATATCAGTGTAAAAACCTATAACACCCTCACCCTGTCCTTGTACTGGTGAATATTTACTACACAGTTTTACTGTAACTGGCTGCCCAACCCGCACACAAGCAACATGGTAAAGAAAGAACGTATCTATCTCTTACTTTTGATTTAACCATAAGAAAAATATGTCCGTGTACTGTGTTTCCCTGAAAATATGATCTATCCTGAAAACAAGCCCTAGCCTGATTTTCATGCCTGCGCCTAATATAAGCCCTACCCCCAAACTAAGCCTTATTTAAGCCCTGCCCATCATCTGGTTGTACGAGATGGGGTGAGGTGCATGCGTAAAAATCAAGCTAAGGCAGGGGTGAAGGGTGGAACTGCTCCACACTCCTCGCACCCGCTTACCTTAGGACTGCCATAGCCAGGCTGTCCATATCCTGATACCTGTCACACCATTGCCTGACTTCTTCTGCAGCCGCTTGCAACTGGAAGGCATGTGGCACGTCATGCTGATGCTGCCACTCGTGGCAGGATGCTCCATGGCATGTAACAGCAGTGCTGCCACTCGTGCACGCAATGTACAACACATCATGCAGCCTACTACCACGAGCGGCAGTTCTGGTATGACAAGCCACATGACATCTGACTGCGAGCAACTGCAAGTGTCCATAGAAGAAGTCAGGCAGCAGTGTGACAAGTATCAGGGCATGGGAGGCCTGGCTGCGGTAGTCCTAAGGTATGTGGATTAGACACCCCCCAAAAATAAGACCTGATGCTTATTTGGGGGCCCCAAAGAAAATAAGACTGGTCTTATTTTGGGAAGAACATGGTATGTGTTTAGGGTTCTTGGTGCTCTCTGAGCTCGGTTGTTTTCTCACTCAGCAAATCCTACTACTGTCAACTCATAAAATATTTCTCTGGTCTTTTTAGAGTTGCCAACAGAAAGGGAGGAGGGAACAGTGCAGCAGCTTGCAAAACCAAAACTGCATTCCATAAATGTTTTCAAAGATAGTTAACTCGGTGACCGAAGTTTGTGCCACACAAAATTCTAACTGGAGAGCATGATTGATGAGTCTTGGCTATGGACGTGTCTCATTGGAGAATATGAGTTACGATACACCCAGGCAGTGCCGGCATGTTAACTCCCAATAAATCCTTTTTAAGTTTTGGAATTTTGGCTTGAGACTCATGATTTAAATGGGGATAACTGCCGGAATCCTGACAGCTACCTTCTAGCCCTGATGATGTTATCTAGTTGGGTAATGCAATGTCTCTGTAAAAACAACCAAGCTCAGAGAAAACCAAGAACCCCATGGTTTCATCCCAAGGTACAAATATTCTCTTCTATTAATCCATGTGTGCCTATGTGTTATGCAATCCTACTGCTATCTTTGGCATGGCCCACCATTAAGTCATTTTTAAAAAACATTTGGCCACAAGCAATCCTCAGAATCAACCAGACTGCCTATTTCTGGCTTAGATTATGAAGAAGTAAATCCAATTCCCAATATGCTATTCAACAAAATGCTTACTGGATTATTTTGACAAGCGACAATGAAACAGATGCCCTGCCTCTGGGCAGCTGAGAGGCAGTTGATTAGCCACTCAGGAAAACAAATAAATGAATTAGGTAGTTCTTTGATCATATGCAGCACGGCTCTGAGTTTCAATACTTTGTGCACTGAAAACAGTTCTTAGGTCAAGGAACTCCTAAACAGGGAAGAAAAAAAAAAACACCCCAATTTCTGCTGCCATGAGTTCTTTAGGAGAAAAACTAGATAAATTTTTGACAGTTAATTTTGTGCTCCTGGATCCTACTTTACTGAGAGCAGACTTCCCTTTGGAGGCTCTTCTGTTTAGAAACTGTTAAAAGAGGACCTTTTAAATGGAAAGATGGTTTAAAGGGAAAATGTTTGAAACAGGCAAAAGAAAAGAAAAGAAAAGAAAGAAGGAAGAAAGGAAGGAAGGAAGGAAGGAAGGAAAGAAAGAAAGAAAGAAAGAAAGAAAGAAAGAAAGAAAGAAAGAAAGAAAGAAAGAAAGAAAGAAAGAAAGGAAGGAAGGAAGGAAGGGAAGGAGAGAAGAAAGAAAGAAAGAAAGAAAGAAAGAAAGAAAGAAAGAAAGAAAGAAAGAAAGAAAGAAAGAAAGAAAGAAAGAAAGAAAGAAAGAAAGAATTTCATTGCCTGGACATAGCATGTTTTATAATTGTGTTTTATTAATCAGATGTGTGTTGTATGAACTTGGACAAATATTTCTAAATATAAGCGAAATAGAGTCCATGCCACCACTTGCTCTGCTTGAATTAACTTGCATTGGTCCACAGGTAGCCAGAGCTGGCCTTACAATATTCAGCATACAATATCCAGTGAGGCATCGTAATTGAATTAGGCTTTTAAAAACATGATCTGAGGGAAATCTAATGATCTGAGGGAAATGTGTGAAGATAATCATATCTGAACTGAATTTTGGAAACTCCTCAAGAAGAGAGTTACGTAAGCAAGATATTCTTGACGGGAGAAAGTTCTCTTTTTGATGACTTGGCCCAGGTCAATAGAAAGAAGAATCCACCTAGAAGACACTGCATATCAGACAAGTAGGTGACTGTCATGACCCCCATCAGAGCCTGAATCTATGGAGGAAGATGAGCCGGACCTGGAGCCGATGGAGATCAAGGGGGTATTTTGGTTGGTTTTGGAGGAATATGGGGAGGAGCAGGCCAAGTCAGGCCAGGACCTTTCAGGATTGGGACAGCTTGTAAGGCAGGGAGGAACGGGGGAAGGATGACCAAGAGAGGCTTAGCAATGAATATGAAAAACAGAGCTCAGGTGATGAGTAAGGACCACCCTCTCCTGATCCTTGAGCACGGAAAGTGGAGAGAAGGTGGGAACAGCGCAGGCTGACCTGACTACTCAGGAGGAGAGCACCCCGCTCCTCTCCACAAGGCACCTCTGGGGACTGAGACTTAAGAAGATCTATGGGGAGGGGCATTTTCCGGGAACAAACGCTGAATTCATGGAGTGTTGTCTGCCGTTTCCGACATTGGAATTTTCCTAGACTTCTTGTTTTATTTCTTGCTTCCTGGATTAATTGCCTTGTTCCTTTGCTTCCTAATTGACTTATTCCCTTGCCCTGCTGGATTTCTTGTTTTGCAGCCATTGTGCTCACAGTGCTGTGCTGGTCTACTTGCAGCCACAGGCTCTGGGGCTTGCCAGAAACGTGGGAGCATTTGGAGAACATTTGGTGCAATAAAGGGGCGGTTTGAACTGTCAGCTGATTGTGTTGCCTCTGGGTCATCACAGTAACTGTCCCCTTTTATATGATGACAAGTATGGATCCACTAACTGAGTCCAGTTTGATTTGAACATTCCAGTCATTTGGGAAAATCAATGCAATTGAAACATCAGTATTATCTCGAATCAGTAAACTGGATTGAATTCAATTTGGATCAATTTAGACCATTATAAGGCAATGTGCACGAATGGAAAATCATTGAATTAGACCAAATTGATTTGAATGTATTAATTTGAGCACTGTGGTTTGATATTCCAAATCTGTCTCACACTGAATATTCATGCAGCTACAGTAATATTTTTGTATTTCCAATTAAAGTCCCATTTCTAAATTTGCTTCTTTTCACATAGCTATGCCTATATACATCATCTCCTTTTTCTACACCCCATCTTCCTTTTATGCTACTGAATAGAGCATAAGAATAAAAATACAGAACCATTTTATACAAATCTATTTAAAGGAGGATAAAACCCCCTGAAGCAATCTTGTGGCTTCATTAAAACTTGACAATAGGAATTGTCCAACACCCTTTCATTGCATCAGCAGTCCAAACTTCAACCAAACTTAGCTCAAACAAACTCCTAGGATTTGTACATGGCCCCATGGGAGTCTGACAACCGCCAATAGAATACCTGTGCATGCACAGGAACAGGAAGCTCAAGTGCAAAGTCCAAAATAAGATATAAATATCCACCCCCATTCTCAACTCCACATGGTCAGCTGCCCACAACCACACGTGCTTAGTGGTTTTGCTTCATCAATAAATTGACCCTTTTTCCAACCAGCTTCTGTTTTGTCTCCAGTGACTTTCTCCCAGCTTGGAACTGAACCAGATGAATATTTCTTCCAACAATATAGACAAGAGAACATGTGGAGACGGTTGAACTAATTTAGAGTTTTAATTTATTTTACTTGATTTTCACATGCTTTTCAGACCATTCTGATACATGTGGTTTGTCTTGATGGTGTCATAATTCTCTAAAATTGTTTTTAAATCTTGATCTTTGTGACTTTGTACATGGAGGCTGTAGCCTTGCTGTGTGGGTGGATGGGTAGATCCTCTGCCAGAGTTTAAGGACAGCTTTCATATTTCTGACATAATCATACTAGATATAAAACAGTTTCATTGATCTGTATAAAATCTAGGGCATACACCCATTAAACAAAAAACGAAGTCACTGGCTGCTCAGTTTTGTAATCAGTCCATATTCATTCAACACACAGAGAGAGTGCTCCAGTTTGATCTATTGGTTAAGGCCCTAGGGAAGAAAGTATGGAGACTGTTGAGAAGGGATCAGGTGTGGCTTGGTCCGAACAAAGAGATGAAGTCCAGATCTCTCCTGATAGATGGACACATTTATTCAGTTGAACAAAGGTGGGTCCTCCTATAAGATTGGAAGAGCCCTGAAAACATATAAAACATATAAAGAATGGTTGCTGGAACTGGGTATGTCTAGTATGATGAAAAGAAGGACTAGGGGTGACATGATAGCAAAGTTCCAATATCTTAGGGGTTGCCACAAAGAAGAGGGAGTCAAGCTATTCTCCAAAGCACCTGACAAGAAGCAATGGGTGGAAACTAACCAAGGAGAGAAGCAACCTAGAATTAAAGAGAAGTTTCCTGACAGAACAATTAATCAGTGGAACAACTTGCCTCCAGAAGTTGTAAATGCTCCAACACTGGAAGTTTTTAAGGAGAGATTAGACAATAATTTGTCTGAAATGGTACAGGTTTTCCTACCTAAGCAGGGGTTGGACTCGAAGACCTCCAAGGTCCCTTCCAACTCTGCTACTCTACTCTACTCTACTCTACTCTACTCTACTCTACTCTACTCTACTCTATTCCATTCCATTCCATTCTGAATACAGTTTGAAACGAGTATGCATATAGATTTCTGACTTTGACTTAGTTATAGAGATAGTCCTCAACGTACAACAGTTCACATAAGCATTTCAAGTTACAGCTCATTGAAGTGTCTTTGAATATCAGTAGCTCAGGTTGGTTGTTATGTTGTTGGGTTGAGCTTGGTGATTTGATTGCAAATGTTTCATCCCCATTCGAGGAGACATCTTCAGTGTGCTTTGGATTGTGCTTGTGTAGGGGAGCACTGGTCTTTAAAGGCCTTTCTGAATCCTGGTTTGATTTTAGGTTGGTGTGATTGGCGGGCTGTAGTTGCTTAATCATAGTCCTTAGCTGTAACATAAAAGTTACAACTGCGCTGAACAAAGTAACTCATCATACTCATCCAGCATAGATGCTCCTGCAAATCGTACATTAGCAGGGATTTGACCAGCTACAGTAGCGATATAAACAGTTCCAATCCTATGATTCTATCCAGGCTACATGATGGTACACCACTCATGGAGCTTTATTTGATTCAAAAGTGTGTGAGAGGCTAAGGAGACCTCAGAATAGCAATAGCAATTAGACTTACATACCACTTCATAGTGATTTACAGCCCTCTCTAAGCAGTTTACAGAGCCACCCTATTGCCCCCAACAATCTGGGTCCTCATTTTACCTACCTCAGAAGCAGTGGTGGTATTCAGCCCATTCGCAACGGATCGGGTGAACCGGTAGCAAGAATTTGGCATGGGTCGCCAAACTGGTAGTAAGTTCTGGTTGGCCACGCCCCCCACCGGGTCACCTTCCCGCCCGATGCTCGCTTACCCCACCCGCCTGCTGACATTCCCCGCCTGCCTGCCTGGCATTTCCCGCCTGCCTGCCTGACATTCGCATGAGGTATTTCTTTCTTTTTTTTCCCTCCCAACAATCAGCTGTAGTTAAGATCAGCTGTGCCGGGATTCCCCTTGCTGAGGCCCAGGAAGGCAAAAAAAGGAGGGGGGAGCTCAACCCCCCTCCATTTTTTGTCTTCCAGAGCCCCAGAGGAGCCTTAGGGGAGCAAAAACGCCCCCCCCCCACAGGCCTCTCTGAGGCTAGGAAGCTCCCAAAACAGAGCTTGGAGAAGTGCTGCATGCCCCTCCCATACTCTGTTTTTTTCTTCCTGAGCCTCAGGGGAGCCTCAGGGGAGCAAAAATGCCCCCCCCCCCAGGGGCTCCTCTGTGGCTAAGAAGCTCCCAAAAATGGGTGGGGACTGCAAAAAAGAAAAACCACACCCACCCAGTCACATGGCCATGCCCACAGAACTGATAATAAAAGTTTTTGAATGCCACCACTGTTCGGAAGAATGGTAGGCTGAGTTAACCTTGAGCCTGGTGGGATTCGAACTGCCAAAGTGCAGGCAGCCGGCAGTCAGCAGAAGTAGCCTAAAGTACTGCACTTTGAAAAGCACCCTTTCCCACCTTCAATAATGAATAAGATGAAAGACACCACTAAGGGAACTTTGAAGTCATCCTCAAGGATTCTGAGAATAATCTTTAAAATGAATCAATGAATGGAAGAACCAATCTGGATCAGTTTTCTGAGTTTTGAGACTCATGCTGGAGCTCATCCTCAGGGTACTTCTCTCTACCAGAATGTGTGCTTTGGGCTATTCTATGCATATTTATGTGGTGCTTGGTTGCATATGGTTACTTACTAGTTGATTGGGGCTACTAAGTCATTGGTTATTGTTTCCTTGTACTGCCAAGTCCTGGGCTCCTAAGTACCTGATAAGGTGGTGGTAAATCAGCATTCCTATTGACTGACAAAGGACCCTTTTCCCCCCAGACTTTAATCATTTCCCTGGCTATCTTTGTACCTGCTCAGCCAACAATCTTAGTAGCTGTGAAATTGAATATATGTCCTTGTTCACTGCAACATGAGGCTACCAATGAGTTTGGGTCTCCTCGTCTGACCGTTCACTTGTGTTCTTAAAAATTAATGCAAGCCTGTTTTGGAATTTCACAGTAGATTTCATAACAATATTAATATTATAGGCCATTATAAATCCAGGTATGCTGGGTTGAGCCACTGGACCAACTCAAAATATCTGTTTTTATTTTGCTGTAAAAGTTGGATATAAGGAAAGAATTTCACCCAATCAAGTAAGTGAGGCATCTGCTCTAAGGAATTCCTATTTCTTTTGTATTCCATCCTTCCTGAACATCATTTCTTATAAGGTGAGAGAGACCTATTGACTGCGGGAATGAAATAAATTTTTCACTTATGGCGAAGTTCACGTAGATGATGCTGGGATGAGACGAAGCTATGTTTTGGTAGGTTGGCGTGAGGATCTGCCTTGAAAGTCTGAATAAAATATACACATCATTATTTTTGTAATTCTCACCTCAAAACTATTTGTTTATCTCTTTTCCTGCCAACTATGACCTGTAAAATCATTTCATTTCCCCTAGTTATTATCTAGAGAGAGAGAGAAGAAAAACAAATCTTCAGGCTTCTTTCTTATCAACGGCTATTTCGCTGGATATATTTATTTTTATTTCAGGGTACAGATTTAGAAAAAAACTCTGCGTGTTTTTATATCATTGTCCTTGAATGCCATGGTTCGCTTCCTTGGGTACATTTGCAGAGGGAGGAAAGGAAGCATATCAACATTTTAAATCAGTAAATCAAAATAAATGTCCCAGATAAATGTCAATCAATAAATGCCCAAATAAATGCCATTACAAGTTTTCTACTGTATTTTTCAAATATTGGAAGAGCGAGAGGCCCATTTGTGTCTCTGTGGGAACAAGCAATTCGGGACTAGTCTGAATAGGGAAGATCAAAAATTGATCCAATAATCAGGCTGCATTTATCATACCAGCATAAATGTAAAGAGGCTCCCTTTTACACAGTTTTATCATGCACTATTGAAGTTTTAAATCAGAATATATTTGCTTGGCATATTGATACACAAATGTGACTAGCGTGTTAACAGTGCTCTGGGCCTGTATTGTGTCCACATGACCAAAATAATAGGTGTTTTTTTTTACCTCATTATTGCTTTCTAAATGAGGGATTTTCTTTTTGCTATTTAGTTATTACAGTAGTCCTCAAATCCCAATAGTTCACTTAGTGACCATTCAAAGCATTGAAATGACCGTTTTTCACACTTATGACCATTGTGTCAGGATTCCGGCAGTTACTCCAATTAAATCATGAGCCTCAAGCTACACTTCCAAAACTAAAGATTTATTTGAAGGTAACATCCTACGTCTCACATTTACGTGGGCGTAGCCAACTCTGAGATACGTAATTCACTGTCACCCTTGATCCTGCTTCCCCACCACCACCCCTCTGGATGTATCATCCAACAAAAAACGTCCATAGCCATGATTGAGTTATCAATCATGCTCTCCAATTACATTTTTTCACGGCATAAGCTTCAGTCATCTAATCAGTGTTTGAAGGAAATATGAATGGAATGTACTTTAGATTCCACACTACCACCTGCTCTTTGAAACTCCCCCCTCTTCTTTCTGTTGTCAACTATAAAACACATATACAAAATATTTTATGAGTTGACACACTGCAGCATCCTCATGGTCAAGGGATCAAAATTCAGACGTTTGGCAACTGATTCATATTTATGACGGTTGCAGTGTCCCAGTGATCCCTTTTGCGACCTTCTGACAAGCAAAGTCAATGGGGAAGATAGAGTCACTTAACAACCATATTACTAACTGCAAGGATTCCCTTAATAACTGTGACCAGAAAGGTTGCAGAAGGAGGCAAAATTCACTTAACAACTGTCTTGCTTAGCAACAAAAAAATTTGGGCTCTGTTGTGCTTGTAAGTTGAGGACCATCTTGTAATGAGGGAAGGTAGATTTTACCCATTTCATTGCCATAGCTACCTTGATTAATTAGTATTTATTTCAAAACTGATGGAAAGTTGGTTTTTGCTATTAGTGAAGCCCATCTCGTATGTCCTGTATTTTTACCTTTTTATTGCCACTTGGTAAGTGGAAACTTATATTTTATGTTTGAAACGTAAAAGTCTTACAAGCGTGACATTTCCTTTCCCAATCAATGTCGTTTATTGCAAAAAAACAAAGGTTTAATGGCTCAGAAAAACAGCTGTTTTTGGATGCGGGAAGACAATGTTTTGGGAAATTCTCTGCCATGTTTGAATACCATTAAAAAAAAGTTACAAAAGCAAAACATTGTTTGCAGATTGGCTTCAGAAGCTACCAAGATCAATTGTACAAGGAAAAGATTACAAAGACTGAAATTGACTTGGGAAGAAGTTTATATTTGTTTAAAGAAATGCTTGCTTTAGAAATTGAAATTGGCAAGATTTGTTGAGATTTCCCCCACCCTCACAAGTAGAAGCAGCTTTTACAGCCTTCCTTCCTTCCTTCCTTCCTTCCTTCCTTCCTTCCTTCCTTCCTTCCTTCCTTCCTTCCTTCCTTCCTTCCTTCCTTCCATCCCTCTCATTTCTTTTCTTCCTCCCTCTCTCCCTTCCATCTCCTCCTTTCCTTCCCATTTCCCTCCCCCTCTCTCCCATTTTCTGCCCTCCTTCTTTGTTCTCTCCCATTTCCTTCCTCCCTCCCCCTTCCCTCCCTCTCCCCTTCCTTCCCTCCCTCTCCCCTTCCCTCCCTCCCTCTCCCCTCCCTCCCTTCCTCTCCCCTTTCTTCCTCCTTCCATCTGTTTCCCCTTCATTCCTTCCCTTCCTCTTCCCTTCCTTACTTCTTTCTCTTCCTTCTTCTCCCCTCCCTTCTTCCTTCCATCTCCCCTCCCTCCCTTCCTCCCTCCCTTCCCTCCCTCCCTTCTTATTCAACCATGATATTTATCCAGAATCATTCTGCAAAGGGGCAGCCACATACGTGTAATGAATTAAATAAATAGCCTTTTCTGGGTTTTAAGAACTCCAGAAGGAGATCCCTATTTTATTATTGTGGTAAGCTTCTCATTGGATTGAGAATTCCTTCATGCAAGGAACTTTTCCACTCATGGTAAATACTGAATACTCACAGAGATGAAAATGTTATGACATGTATGCTAAATCAAATTTATTTATTTCACACTTCATAGCCTAATATGTAAACCATAACACTGTTGTACTAGACATACATTTCAGCATCTTGCAGTGCAGTTCTTCAATTAACATGGATACTTCAGTGCATACGTTAGGAAAAAAAAAATATGCCCAACCTTGCCTCTATTACTTAAGATAACAAATAAAATTCATGACACTGGGGAAATTGCCTTCAAAAACAGATGTACTGCCTTAAATTGCATGACTAAGGTGTGCATTGGGGAAAATGGGCATAAAAATGTCTCCAATTTTTTTTAAAAAATTGACTTTTTAGGATAAATGTTGCAGGAAACAGATGGGACAAATGTATCTTTGGAAAAATGAGTAACTGAGCAAAACCAACACGAGAAAATTCCTGCCTCATTAGATTATATCCAGCAATTAACTGATTAAGAACATTTTAAGAACATTGTCAAGACTGAACAGATAATAAATTAGGATTCAGTTTGGCTACATGAAATGCTGGACTGGACTGGGATTCTTGCAAAAACCTGCACATGAGAAAACTGTTCATTGTCTTAATCAGTGGCTAACCTCAATATAATACAAAACATGCTGGCTGGTTGGCTAACTAATATGGCATCCATCCGTCCATCCACACATCCATCCTTCCATCCATCTGTCCATCTATCCATTCGTCCGTACATACATACATTTAATTGTGATTGGAAATAAACATTTGCTTAAACCACTGCAATCATTTACACAAACATCACAGATGCAACACAAGGAAAAAGCAGAAACACACCTATACAGATGAGACATATCACTTAAATTATAGAGAAGAACATGCAGACAGCTCCTATGGCCATTGTTGGTTAAGAAGTTGGAAAGAATTGATGAAGCCAGGCTATGATGAAGGCTTTCCCCAAAATGGAAATTTTCTTTTTCCCAACAAAATGGAATGCAGGTAGTTCTCAATTTATGACTGGTTGCTTAGCAACTGTTGGAAGTTATGATGCACTTCCCTGGGCCATATTCATGACAGCATCCTGCAGTCATGTAACTGCATTTTATCATGGACTTGCCCAGGTGGAGAATTCTGGGAATTGAAGTCCACTTGTCTTAAAGTTGCCAAGATTGAGAAACACTACCAGAGTCACAGAATCATAGAGCTGAAAGGAGCAGGTACAATACACTGCTCTGTGCAAGAATCCAAATTAAATAATATCAAAACCATGCCTCTCTACCCTGCTCCCCACTTGAACACATCCTATGTGTTGGAGGTCTGAATCCAACAGCTTTGATTGTTAAGAATTTATTCTGCATTCCATTTTTGTATATCACTTTGCCAGCTGTTTATCTGAAAGATTACTAATCTCAGGAATGCATGCCCACAAAATGTGTTCTTGGTCTTTTTCTTTTGTTGGATGTGATTAGTTGAGTCCTAGGCTTTGCCTGTCCCTTTAAAGTATTTTTTTTTGTCAATAGTTCATCTTTGCTGTTATAGTTACAAAACCTGCTTCACTAATCATTGCTTTGGTAATACTCTTCCTTTCAGATTCACTAACATGCCCACCCACAACACTTTAACCTCCAATAAAATGAAAGGCAATAACAGAATAATACAATAGCAGAGTTGAATGGGACCTTGGAGGTCTTCTAATCCAACCCTCTGGTCAACCAGGAGAACCTATATCATTCCAGACTGTCCAATCTCTTCATAAAAAACTCCAGTGATGGATCACCCACAAACTTTTGAAGGCAACCCATTCCACTGATTAATTGTTCCACAGAAAACACCACTCAATGACCTAAATTGACATTCCTGTAAAGTTACGTTTACAGAATTTGCAAATCTGAAGGTGCAAACTTCCTGTCGCTCCTTTTTAAATGCTTGATCCAATAGGGTAGATCCTTTCTAAATTTCTTGCTCGAATCGTTAAGCCACTAGGGGATCCCATTTCTCTTATCTAATTCTTTCTTAGGCAGCATCTCTTTCCTTCATTCCCTAAAGTCGTTTGTACATTTCATTACTCAAATAAAGAAGGGCAAGAACTCTTTTGCTATTCAACTTAAACCACCCATTTATACAAGAGAGCGGTCAGACGAGGGGACCCGAACTCATTGGTAGCCTCAGATCACAACAAACAAGGACATACATTCAATTTTGCAGCTACCAAGATTGTTGGCTGAGCAGATACAAAGATAGCCAGATAAATGGGGAAAATGGGCCCCTTGTCAGTCAACAGGAATGCTGATTTACCACCAGCTTATCAGATACTTAGGAGCTGAGGACTTGGCAGAGAAGGAAATAGCCAATGACTTAATAGCCGGCCATCAACATCCCAATCAAACAATAAGAAGACACACTCAACCAGGCACCACATAAATACCACACATAGAATAGACCAAAGCACATACAGTATTCCAGTAGAGAGAAGAACCCTGAGGATAGACTCCAGCATGAGTCCAAAATCTTGGAAAACTAAACCTCTGGTCTTGGTGACCAGCCAGGTTGGATCCTGAATCATTATTCTAGGACATATATATTTGGCTTCACTCGTGCCTGTTTATACCATTGTGTATGTCTGAACACATTTTAACCATTAGGCAAACTTTGTTTTAGCAAAGCAATATTTTACTCTCTAATTCTTTTTCTGATGATCGGAGCATTCTTCCTTTTTTCCCCCTCTTAGATCCCATCAGCGATAATTTCAAATTTAGTCTCTTCTTCTGCCTGTTCTAAGTCTGAGTGAAATGCCATTCATTTTGACACCGCATTTTGTCCTCATCAAAATCCAGCTTTCTCCCTTCTCTGTTGATTGAGGTAATCATGTATTCATAACTATGTTTTTCCTTATACCTATTATTCTTGTAAGCAATTGACAAATAAAAATAAATAAATAAAATAAATAAACTCGGTAGTTTAGGTAATTTTTGCCTCTTTGAACCTTCTAGGATTAGACTGGAAGAAAACGTGCAAAGATATAAATTAAACCACTTTGCTTTTTTTTTTTTTTTTAGAATTACAGGTATACAAATCACTCCAGCTGCCAGAGCTAATATATGAGTCATTGATTTAATGCAAGGCAATGCAAACCAAGTGCTCTATTTTTTTAATTCAAAGAGAAAGGGATCCTTCTCGCTTGCAACTTCAGAATCAGGTGGCCTAAACCTTTCCAGGTTTACCCAACTGCTAGCTTAGAATCAGATCTTAGCTTGCCTGATTCGTAAGTGTGGTCATTGAGAGAATTTGTCAAAACAACGAAAGAAGTGTCTCACAAGCATATACACACATGGGTCATAATGGTGTAACTCTCGTTTCACCTTCTAATAATTCGATCTTTCATGTAGAACTTCAAGTTACAGAACAATACAGGAATAGACAACTTATCAGCTGCAACTTGTGGCTTTTAAGCAAAGTACTTATAGCATCAGGTCTGCCATCTTCAGCATACTTTATTTCACTGGAATCCTGTCACAAAATTCAAGAGGGGAGGAGAAGATGGGGAAGTATGAAGTACTAACAGGGAGGATGGAGGGGGGAATGATAAGGTGATAGGAACTAAAAGTGTCAATCAGGAATGAACCAGCCTACCAAGGACAGAGCTGTGAGAATGGAAGGTGAAACTCCACCAAAGAGGCGCCAAATCCCAAAGCCATTTCCAAAACATCTAATTCAAGTCCCATTGGACACTGATGGATTGGTCAAGGGGAAGAGGGCCAGGAAAGAGCGAAAAATGCAAACTTTGCATGGGAACATTCAGATCCAGCTTTGCTTATGCTGTAACCACTTGACTTTAGTAAAAGCGAACCTTGCATTTCAAAAATGGAGTCGAAGGTTTTTCTTTCCTAAACGCTCAAGTCGGGATGAGACTGACCATAAAAGCCTTGACTTACAATTGGGACCAAAATTCTTGTTTTTTTTTTTTTTTTGCTAACCCAGGCGGTTGTTAAATAAGTTGTGCCCGATTTTAGGACCCTTTTTGCCAAACACGTGAAGCAAATTACTGCAATTGTTAGGTGAATCCATCTTCCAACATTGATTTTGCTTGTTGGAAGCCATCTGGGAGGGTTGCAAATGGTGATTGCATGATTCTGAGATACCACAAGTGTTGTAAATACATTTTTGTTGCCAAGCATCTGAATCTTGATCACATGAACCAGAGTTGGTATTCAGCAGGTTCTGATCAGTTCTGGAGAACCAGTAGCAGAAATTTTGAATAGTTCAGAGAACCGGCAAATGCCACCTCTGACTGGCCCCGTCCCCATCTATTCTCTACCTCCCGAGTCCCAGTTGATTGGGTGGGTCTTCTTTCGTTGCCCTGCACAGGAGAACGGAGCTGGAAAACAGGCTAGTGGGATGGGGAGGGAATGGAGATTTTGCAGTATCCTTCCTTTGTCATGCCCACCAAGCCATGCCACGCCCACCAAGCCACGCCCACAGAACCAGTAGTAAGAAAATTTGAATCTTGCCACTGACATGAACATAGGGATGCAATGTTTGTAAGTGCAAGGACCTGTCCTAAGTCATTTTTTGTGCGTGTTCCATTGTAACTTTGAACGTTTGCTAAATGAATGGTTGTAAGTAGAGGACTACCTGTAGTAAAGACTAGAATGATCATGATCATTCTAATCCATTCCATACCTATCCTCTGTCGAAAAAGCAAATTCTATGCAAGTAGTCCCTCTTCTTACGGCCACAATTGAGCCCCAAGTTTTCATTGCTAAGCAAGGCATGGGTTAAGAAAGTTTTGTCCCATTTTATGAACTTTTTGGTCACAGTTGTTAAGCAAATCATTGCAATTGTTAACTGAATCACACAATTGTTAAATGAATCGGGGTTCAGAAACATGGAGTTTGCTTGATGGAAACTTGATATGCAGAATTATACCTGTGAAAATATAAAGCAATGGTAACACCATTTTTAAGCTCTGCATTAACCTAAGATAATTTACTGGAATATTATATAAGAATTCTCTTTTGTTTTGTATAAAGGTTATATATTTGGCAGATTATGCTGTCCAGTGTCATGTTAAGGATGGCGATTACTGGAAATGGAAACGGGTAAACAGGTTAAGGAAACAGATGGTATACTACAATAATAAGGGTGTTGCATAGGGAGATATGTAGCTGGATAGATTGTGAACCTAGAAAGGGGCAGAGACTGTATATTTGAATCTGTATATATACTCCAGCCCTCCTGGGGGAAATGTCTTCTGCCCATGAGCAGAATTCCCTTTCACAAAAGCTTCATAATAAAGCTCTTATTTAATGTTCACGTGTCTCCAGTTGTCTGACCTGAATGGTTGATTTGTACCACAGAAACTGACCAGGGAGGTTACAAATGGTGATCACATGCCAGTTGCCAAGTGCCTTCAGGTGCTTTGGAGTAGAGGTTCACCTCACCTCTTCTCTGTGGCAGCCCCTCAAATATTGAATAAAATAACAGAGTTTGATGGGATCTTGGAGGTCTTCTAGTCCAACCCCCTGCTTAGGCAGGAAACCCTATACCATTTCAGACAAATGGTTGTCCAATCTCTTCTTAAAAACTTCCAGTGTTGGAGCATTTACAACCCTAGTGATATAATAGCAATGTTCCAATATTTGGAAAAATATTGCACCAAAGCACCAGAGGGCAGGAGAAGAAACAACGGATGGAAACTAATCAAGGAGAGAAGCAACCTGGAATTGAGGAGAAACTTCCTAACAATGAGAGCAATTAACCAGTCGAACCGCTTGTTTTCAGAAGTTGTAGGGGCTCATCACTGGAGGTTTTTTGGAAGAGACAGGACAGTCACTTGTCTGAAATGATATAGAACCGTGATGGCGAACCTATGGCATGTGTGCCACAGGTGGCACACAGAGCCATTTATGCCGACACGCAAGCTGCAAGCAAACTTACCTCACTGTGCATGTGCGTGCCTCACAACTGATTTTCAGCCAGTTTGAGGCCTTTTTCGGCCTCCCAAAGGCTAGAGGTAAACTTTCTGCAGGCTTTTTAGGCCGAAAACTAGCCCCGCTTTATCACTTCCTGTTTTTCCAAAAATACCAGAAGTACGAAACAAGGCTAGTTTTTGGCCTACAAAGCTTGCAGAAGCCTTCCTCAAGCCTTTGGGAGGCCGAAAAAGGCCTCAAACCGGCCGAAAATCAGTTATGAGGCACAGTGCAGGTAAAGGGGTGGGGTGTGTGTGTGTGTGTGTGTGTGTAGGATTGTGCGTGCATGCGTAGGGGGCGTGGGGGCGTGCGCATTGCCTTCTGGGTGCTGGCACGCAAGCACAAGTGTTCAAGCGAGCGCATAATTTTTGGCACAAAAAAGTTAGCCAGCACCTGTATAGGATCTCCTGCTTGAGCATGGGGCTGGAGTAGAAGACCTCCAAGGTCCCTTCCAGCACTATTCTGATTCTGATTAGTCCCTTCTTTTCATTAAATTAGACACACCTAATTCCAGCAACCGTTCTTCTTATGTTTTAGCCTCCAGTCCCTTAATCATCTTTATTGCTCTTCTCTGCACTCTTTTTCTAGAGTCTCAACATCATTTTTATACCGTGGCGACCAAAACTGGATGCCGTATTCAAGCATGTAGATACATGTCATCAAACACTATTTCCCCAAGAGCTGTGTTTCTTTACTAAGAGAATATCCCTACTACCCAAGAATGTTTCCCCCCTCCAGGTGATTCACAATAAGAAATACTCTGTTTACCACTTCAGGCGCAGCCGCTGAGTTCCATTTCTGAACCATCATTAACAATTGATAGGGCAATTATGGCTTTTTAATGGGACTTTAACTCAACCAATAGGCGCCTCTCTGCTTTTAAATTAAAGCAGGGCAGAGGGAAACAGCGCAGCACACACCTGGGAAAAAGAAACAGAATGCGTGGGAGTTGGGATTGTTAGTTAGATTTGTTATCCTTGAAGGTTCAGGAGATTAGCCTCCTCTAAACATGGGGTCTTGCAGGTTTACAGGTAAAATGCTCGACTTACGACCACAATTGAGCCCAAAATGCCTGTTGCTGAATGAGACATTGGTTAAGGGGAGTTTTGCCCCATTTTTCATCCTTTCCTGCCACAGTTGTTCAGAGAATCACTGCCGTTGTTAGGTTAGTAACCTGGTTGTTAAGTGAATCTGACTTCCCCATTGACTTTGCTCGTCCGAAGGTCACTAAAGGGGTTTGCATGGGACACTGCAACCATCATTTATTTATTTATTTATTTATTTATTTATTTATTTATTTATTTATTTATTTATTTATTTATTTATTTATTTGTTTGTTTATTTGATAAATTTGATCATAAACATGAGTCAGTTGCCAAGCATTCGAATTTCGATCATGTGACAGTGGGAATGCAGTCATGTGAAAAACGATCATAAGTCACTGTAGAAAGTTAGCAACCCGCCTCCTCTCCTAGAAGAATGAAATATTTTGAGAAACATTAAAAAGGCAGGATAAAATATTTCCCTTAGAAGAGAAATAAAAATCCTAAGGAAGACAGAAACTCAGAGCTCCAGCTCCCTGCCCCAAGCAGATACTAGGCTGAGGCCAGCTTTTAGAAATGTAAATTTGGTAATCTAATACTCCCTGCAGCAAAGGTAGGATTAGCCCTCAACCACGGTAGGAATTGCCCAACATCTTTTCAGAACCCAAGCTCCTTCATTGCATCATCTCAGTTGCATCACACCCTCCAAATGTCAACCAAACCTAGGAGTTCAGATAACCTACAGAGCCAACTATGACCCCTACAACAGTCAATAGAATACATGTTCTTGCACAGGAACAGGAAGCTCAAGTGCAAAATCCAAGAGAAGGTATAAATACTCCTCACTCTCAACTCCATGTGTTCAGCTGCCCAGGACCTCAAACCCATGTGGTTCTGCTTCATGATTAAATAATCTTTCCAATCAGCCTCCATGTTTCCAGTGTCGTTCTCCTGGCTTAGAACTGAACCAGATGGATATTTCTCCCAACATCATTTTTTTTTCAGTGGCTTTGTAACTTTGAACAGTGACTAAGTGAACTGTTGTAAGTCAAGAACGACCTGCACTTAAATTTATCTCCCAGAGTTTTTTAGCAAGCAAGGATGGAGGATGTATGGCTAGGTCTTGCTGCACCATAACTCCTAACATCCTTCTTGTTTGATTGCAGGGGGGGGGGGGGGGGGAGGCTGATAAAATTATAGTTCAGAAACATCTGGAGGGTTGAAGGGTCCTTGTGAGTTTGTGGGAGTTGATGTCCAATTCCATCTGGCGAGCACTGTGGGTGGGATTGGTTGCTGTGTCATTATTAGGGCTGTAAAAATCAAGATTAGATTGCAGCAAAGGGATACAGCAACCTCTAGTTTTTGGCTTCCATGTCGTGATTGTCTTGCTTAGAACATTTCATTTAGCAACTGTTCAAATTTACAATGGCACTGAAAAAAGTGACTTATGACCGTTTTTCACATTTATGACCACTGCAGCATCCCAACTGCCACGAGATTTATATTCTGACGCTTGACAATTGACTCACATTTATGGTGGTTGTAGCGTCCTGGAGTCATGTCTAAATTTTGAGCTCAGTTATGCTAAAGTTTTTTCACTTTAGCAACCTACGTTTTGGGCTCAAATTGTGATTGTTAAATTGAGGGCTACCTGTGTTAGCTTAAGGGGCAGGACTTGACTCTGCTGTGTTAGAAATGAAACCACTTACTTTTAAAACAGTAAAACTGTTACCCCCCGCCCTTCCTTCTCGTTGAGGCAAACAGTTGTTTTTCTCTTTCTATTCATTATGTTAAAAACAGAGTGCACGATGGTGGTTATAATCATATTGCTCTTGTTTTTAGAAAGCTGGGAATGAATTGTTATGGCAGCAACTTTTTTGAGTTCAAAAAACAAGAACAACTTTTCAAAGACTAAACTTGGAAAGCAGAAGACTGAGAAAATATGGCTATGCTTGTTCAAAGCTCTGTAGGATTCGGTTCTATGTGCCTTTGACCAGGATGAAGCCCCAGGCAGCTGCTGTACACATTTTAACATTCAAAGCCTGAAGCATCGTAATTAGGGGCTTCAGATAAACAGCAAAAACCTTGTGTTGTCATTTTTACAGGATTTGTAGCTCTCTCTCTCTTTCTCTCTGTTTGTGTGCAAAGGAAAACGAAGAGCAAGCGGAAATGTGTTTAAAAGTATATGCATGTATCTACTGTCATGATGTTCAATGATGCTGATCAGAAAGAAGGAACATAAAATGGCAGAAGGGAGAGAAAACCGAGGCCTGGAACCTTCATTAGCTATTTAACCCTTTACCCTCATCATTTTTAATTGCTTGTTCCATGAAAGGAGGCAGATAACATCTGGGAAATACAGTCCAGCTAGGGAAGGAACAGTCAACTGTCTCAGTTTGCATGCCACTATGCTGAACAAGAGACTAGAAAAAAATTTTTCTTTTCTCTTACTAAGATGTCTTAAATGAATACAGCTCATCAATCTGGAACTCACATTATGTATCAGATATTAACACAGTTGAGAAAGTCCAGAAATCTTTCACAAGAAGAGTTCTCCACTCCTCTACTTGTTGCAGAATATCTTATGCTACCAGACTTGAAATTCTAGACCTAGAAAACCTAGAAGTACGCCGCCTTCGGTCCGATCTAATTGCAATGTCCTACCTGTCAATGAATACTTCAGCTTCAACCATAACAATACAAGAGCAAACAATAGATACAAACTCAAGGTTAATCGCATCAAAATTGATTGCAGGAAATACGACTTCAGCAACACACTGGTCAATGTCTGAAATACTCTACCTGACTCTGTAGTCTACTATTGACCTCACCCCTTTCCTAAGAGGTCTGTAGGGGTGTGCATAAGCACACCAACATGCCTACCGTCCCTGCCTTATTGTTTTTTTTATTTTTTTTTATTTATCTTATATGGATCCATGTATTCATAACTATGTTTTTACTTATACATATTATCTTGTAAGTAATTGACAAACCAAAATAAATAAATAAATAGAATGTCACAAAATGGGAATAAAGGAGCTTGGACATTTTTGAACAGGTCATTTTAAAATATTCCTTTTAGCAAGAAAAAAAAGGAGATTGTTCTTTCTAAAAAGGAGCCTTTCTAGGTTTTTATCAGTGCAGTCTTGGGTCATATATCATTCAGATATATTCATAATTTGTTGGTGATCACTTCAATCTTCTCATGCCTCTTGCATACAAATGGCAGTGTTCAATAAACCATAGTTTCCCATAACTTATAAACCATGGGATTCTTCTTCTTACCATTGGTGTTAAAAATTCATGTTGCAAAGAATTTTATCCACCAGGGTTGTAATTCATTGGTGGGGTATCCTTGTAGGGATTACAAGCTAGGTACATACATTTGCAAAGATAACAGTCAACCATTAATCAACAACCCTAACCCTAATCTATTTGGTATGGGGAAAGAAAGCATGAAACAGCGAAAGTAAGCAGATGTCATGAATCTTTGTGCAAAACTCAGTGGTAGTAAAAACCTTTTTGGCAGACATAAAAAAAGTAAGAGAGAAATGTAGTATAATCGCTTTGTAGCATGGTATGATCCTGGCCTCTTTTGTTAAAAACATTTAAACTATCATCTTCCCTGAGTGAAAATTCTGGAAATCTATGATGGTATGTTGCAAAGAGGTGGATTCCTGGAGGAAGGGGCTGCACCATGTTGGTACCGTGGTTAGAAGCAGTATTGCAGGCTAATTCTGCTGACTGCCAGTAGTTTGATTCTTAGTGGCAACTCAGCCCAAATATTATGTGTGACAGAAAGAGGGTGAAGACAGCCCCTCCTCAATAATTCCCAAAGTATATGGTAGATGCAGATAGCATCTTGCCTCCATTTGGCAAGATTTTGTCTATTGGTATAAAAAAAAAAACTTAGTTTGGAAGAAACATCACACATCATCCTTGGAAACTGTCCAACCTACAATCATGTAGGAAATTTCCTCTTAATGAGATGAAGGAAAAGTAGAATAAAACACAGCTGCTAATTCTTGTCTCCACAAACTATGGCCTACCCAATGACAGGGCTGATCTTATTTAAACTTCACAGATTTTTTTGAATTCCAGATAATATATTCAGAAGATCTTCCCAAATAAACCAACAGATTTTCAACAAGATTGGTATTGGCAGACAAATGGCTGGAAATATAGCTGAACTCAGTTTCCGCATCCCACTTCTCAATGAATAATAGAACTCATGAGAAGATTGGAAGGTGATTTGACCCTTGTGAATGAACTTCTCAAATCAAATAGCTGATTAGTTGCATTACATTATATTGTGTGCCTTTTAATTGATTCAGTAATGCAACAAGCATTGGGCATATGTTTCTCTTGAATTGATTGAACATTCAGGTCAAATTTATTTGACTTGTTGAATTGAACCAGCAAAATGAATCAGGTCTTGGGTGATTCAGCCCCCCACATGAACAGTCTCCAAAAAAAACCACTATTTCAATCCTTTGGTACAAAAGACACAACTTAAATGAGTCAGCACAGCTGGGTTATCCAATGAAAATAAGTATGTCCAGACAAATGGATATAAATGGTTATAAAGTTTTAAGACTTAAGCTCTCTACAAGAATCTGATCTACTAATAGCTATGGAGAATTAATGAGAGATAAGAGTAGAAGAAATTCAAAATAGGCTGGACTTAGAACTCTTGTGGGTGCAAAGGGACTCATGACTGATGATGTATTTCACCCTCCCTTGGGCTCAGGCTGGTTATCTCCTAGGGAGAACCTCAATAGTCAGGTACAAGCTATCGGAATCACTCCATCAATAGTCTCAAGTGAATACTTTATTGTTGATCACCTATATTACAAGAATCTCAGATTGTCTGCCTTCCCTTGGGATACAGCAGATATAGGTCTAAGAGTCTGATCTCAAACATTTTAGGTACAGATACAGATTTAACAGAATTGGAAAGGACCTTATAGATCATCTAGTCCAACCTCCCACCCAAGCATACCCTACTCCATTCTTGACAGGTGGCGGTCCAGTCTCTTCTTGAAAGCTTCCAGTGATGAAACTCCTACAACTCCTGAAGGCAACTTCTGTTCCATGGGTTGATTGCTCTCACTGTCAGAAAATTCCTCCTTATTTCCAGGTTGAATCTCTCCCTGATCAATTTCCATCCATTGTTCCTTGTCTGGCCTTCAGGTGCTTTGGAAAACAGCTTGACCCCCTCTACTCTCTGTGGCAGCCCCTCAAATATTGGAAGACTGCTATCCTGTCTCCCCTGGTCCTTCTCTTTACTAGACTAGCCAAGCCCAGTTCCTGCAACCATTCTTCATATGTTTTAGTCTCCAGTCCCCTAACCATCCTGGTTGCTCTTCTCTGCATTTTTTCTAGAGTCTCAACATCTTTTTTATAGTTTGGTGACCAAAACTGGATGCAGTACTCTAGGTGTGGTCTTACTAAGGCTTTATAGAGTGGTACTAGTACCTCACTTGATCTTGATTGTATCCCTCTGTTAATGCAATTTAGTATTGCATTGGCTTTTTTGGCTGCCGCCGCACACTTTTAACTTATTTTTTTCTTGAACTGACATAAGCTGGAATGTCTTTTTATACCTTCTCCCCAGAGAAGCACCCTTTCCTTCATCGGGTGATTCTACCACATAATATGGTCTACTTCACAGGGTTTATTGTTATGGGGAAAAATTGCAAAGGAGAATGGTAACAGTATCACACTGAGCTTCTGTTTGAAAAACAGACTGTAAATTAATTGATTGAGTTGTTGGAAGTTAAAACCCACCTCTCTCCTAGAAAAATGAAATATTTTAGGATATATTAAAAAGGCAGAATATTTCCCCTAAAAGAGAAGTAGAAACTCAGAGAGTCAGAAACTCAGACCCCCCACTTTGTTAATGGGCCATTAAGGCCTGGGCCTGTCTATTCTACATAACAAAGCTCTACCTCCTTCAGGCAGAGCCACTTCATTGCTCTTCATTGCACCACCCAGCAAGTTTCAACCAAACTTAGCACACAGATAACCTAAAAAATAGCAACCAATCAGGATACTCTTCCTGTGCCCCAGGAAGTTCAAAGCCCAGAGAGGGCTTAAAACCCAAGGACTCTCAGCGCCTTTTCCCTTCTCTGCCCAGAAACCCATCCTGTTCATCAATAAACCATCTTTCCAAGCGGCTTCCATGTTTCTAGTGTCTTTTTTCCCCACTTGGAACTGAACCTAGAAGGATATTTCTTCCAACAGAGTGAATGAATGAATGAATGAATGAAGTGGCAAGCTTAAATAGGATGACAATATTTATTTATTTATTTGTTTGTTTGTTTGATTTGTCAATCACTTATAAGATAATAGGCATAAGAATAAACATGAATATGAATACAGGAAATAGGTATGAATAAATGGGGACAATAGGACAGGGACGGTAGGCATGATTGTGCACTTATGCAAGCCCCTTACAGACCTCTTAGGAATAGAGTGCGGTCAATAGTGTTGTTGACCACACTGAACAGGTTAAATATATATAAAATGGAGAAAATATATAATGAAATGGAGGCAGATATATATCCTAAGACCAGTTTAAACCTGATCACCTTCCTTATTTTTCCTGAAAATAAAACATGTCTTATAATATCTATCTCTTTTGCAGAGGTATATTTGCTCTCACAGTTTGCAAAAGAATCCAATTTCCCCCCCTCTGAATTATGCTGTCTTAAAAAGAGAGAGAGAGAGAGAGAGAGAGAGAGAGAGAGAGAAACAGAAGAAGGAGGCTTTTGTTCTGTAAGTAAACACAAGGCAATTAGTTTCCTGCCTCTCTTGTGGGACCAAATTGTTCAGATTACAAAAAGCTAATGTTGAATTTAACAGAAGACATAAAACTCAAAGGACAGGATTCAGGTTTGCTTTTCCCCAGGATAATGCATTGAGCTTCATGAAATTTTTATCACATCTAAATGTACCCTTCTGGTAGGTGTAATCTTTCTCTTTCTCTCTCTCCCTCCAATCCTCTCTTTTATTGCACTTCATAAACTTGTTGACAACCGTTTGGTTGTATTTTGTTTTGTTGGCATAAAAAGCAAAAAGTCAGCAACAATTATATTTGGAGATTAAAATGTTGTTGTTGTTTTTAAAAAAGGTCATTCTTGCTGGCATTTGTTTCTTCCATGACACAGGAGAAAACCCATCAGGTAATCAAAGAAGCATTGATTTATCAGGCCCTCTCAGCACTGATGAGAAGCCACGACTTAATATTTTAATGTTTCTATTTTTGCTTTTATAATATTGTAAGCCATCCAGAGTTACCTGATGGTCAGATGGGCAGCATATCAATTTGATAATTGAATATAGGTAGTCCTCGACTTGCAACATATAGCGAACATGCAAAGTTACTGTCATGCCCTTGTTAGAGTCAGACTCTGATGGAGAGGAGGAACAGCCGACAGGGAGTGGAGGTGTGGCTCTGGAGGTTGTGGAGGAGGCTGGGGAAGGGCAGAAGCCAGCTGGGCAGTCAGAGGAAGAACCAGGCCCATCCTAGGACACGCAGGGAGGAACAGAGAAGGCAACAACTTGGCTTACGAGAGAGGAAGCGGCCATGATCCCCCTCATTGGTTGCAGCTGGGGAGAATAGTATATAAGAGTGATGATTAAAGCATAGCGTTGTCAGAAGCAAAGTGTATGTTATTTTGGGCTGAAGTTATCTTGGTTGGCATCCTTCCAACAGACTGTGCCTTGTTATCTCCTTGAAGTTAGTAATTACTTATCCTGGTCCGTTGTGGAAATTCCTTCATTGTAGTTTGTTTTAGGCTTTTATTTCACTTCAATCTGCTCATTAAGTTCGGACTGTATTGCTTTCTTCTGAAGACTATTTTTGAATACATTTTATCTCCAACTGAGAATTATTGAACACTGAAGCCAAGTTGGAGGCATTAAAGGACATTTATTTACATTTTGGAGTTTGTTACATCTGTGTTACACTCTGGGTCATCACAGTTACAAGGGCACTGAAAGAAGGCCATTTTTCACACTTACAATCATTTGCAGCATCCCCATGGTCACATGATCAAAACTCAGATGATTGGAAATTCGCTCACATTTATGACAGTTGCAGTGTCCCAGGGTCATGTGGCTTTTTGACAAGCAAAGTCAACAGGGAAGCCAGATTCACTTAACAACAATTTTGAGTTCAATTATGGTCATAATTTGAGGAGAAAGCTCAAACTGCCCAAGGAGCTGCTGATCTAGTTCTACAGAGGAATTACTGAGTTTGTCATCTGCACCTCTATAACTGTCTGGTTTGGTTCTGCAACCCAACAGGACAGATATAGACTCTAGAGAGTAATTAGGACTGCAGAAAAAACAACTACTAGCAACCTGTCTTCCATGGAGGACCTGTATACTGCACGAGTCAAAAAGAGGACCATGAAAATATTTACAGACCCCTCACATCCCGGACATAAACTGTTTCAACTCCTTCCCTCAAAACAATGCTGTAGAGCACTGCCCACCAGAACAACTAGACACAAGGACAGTTTTTCCCCGAACACCATCACTCTGCTAAACAAATAATTCCCTCGACACTGTCCAACTATTTACAAAGTCTGCACTACTATTACTGTTAAATCTTCTCATCACTCCTTATCACCCATCTCCTCCCACTTGTGACTGTATGGCTGTAACTTTGTCGCTTGTATCCTTACGATTTATATTGATTGTTTCCTAGTATGATTTGATTGCTTATTGTACCTTATGACTATTATTAAATGTTGTACCTGATGATTCTTGACTAATATATCTTTTCTTTTATGTACACTGAGAGCATTTGTACTAAGACAAATTCCTTGTTTGTCCGATCACACTTGGCCAATAAAGAATTCTGTTCTGTTCTATTCTGTTCTGTTCTATTCTATTATTCTATCTGTAATGATTTACGGATAACATCAAGTAAAATCAAGGAGAGATCAATCAATCAATCAATCAATCAGAATAGAGTTGGAAGGGACCTTGGAGATCTTCTAATCCAGCCGCTTGCTCAAGCAGGAGATCCTATACTATTTCAGATGGGTGGCTGTCCACTCTCTTCTTAAAAATCTCCAGTGATGAAGCACCCACAACGTCTGAAGGCAAGCTCTTCAACTGGTTAATTGTCCTCAATGTTAAAAAGTTTCTCCTTAATTCCAGATTGCTTCTCTCTTTGATCAGTTTCCATCCATTGTTTTTCGTCCTCCCTTTAGATGCTTTGGAAATTAAATGTGTGATGTGCAACCCAAGTTTCAACATAACTAAACTGCTTACCCACTTGATCATGTCATTTCAGAACTGCATGGAATTTTCTTGTAAAGGACCTTGGCTTGTCATGTTCCACTAGTAGAGAATCATTGTTTTCCTATTTCCTTTTAATCCTTTAATCCTTTGAAAATTTCCTAAAGAATGCCACCCTGGTGACCAGAAATATTGATCCTCACTATATCAACATTCTTGTCTCAAAGGGTTACAAATCAAATGGAACGATGTCTCAGGCGAAGTTGTAACATACTTGGCCGCTAAAAGTTGTCATTTTATTCTAGTTTACGGTTATCTTGAATCTGGTGATAAGCTTCCTATCCATGGCATTGTGATGGCCCCATGGAAAACCTGCATTTATTTATTCATGAAATTCATCACATTTATTCATTATTCAGAAGTGTGCCTTTGGACCCCACTATTTTGGACAATTTCTACCCTGTATCTAACCTCCCTTTTGGGGGGGGGGGAGATGTTTGAGAAGGTAGTTGCACAACAGATTCAGACCACCTTGGATGAAATGGGTTCAGGATTCAGATCTAAGTAGGGGATGTAAAAGGCACTGGTCTGTTTGTCTATCTGTTTGTCTGTCTACTATCTACCTACGTACCTATCTGTCTGAGTGCACACAATATGACTAAGTAAGACAGCCCAGGAGCAATAACATCAAACAGAGGTTTGTAATTTGAATAGTGGTTTGTCTCTACAAAAGAATATATGCACACACATAGTAGGCAAAGGTCAAACAATCAATCAGCAGCTACAGCATGGAAGCGCGCACACACGCGCGCGCACACACACACACACGCACACACACACACAGATACGCCCCAACAGGGCCTCTCTTACAATACAGACTCTTAAAATGTTAACAATCAAATAACCCTGCTGACTCATTCCTACCATTGTATCATCATTACAACATTACACTATTACAGCATTACAATATCATGGCTGCTGCTCAGATCTTCCCTGACCTCCATCTATCTATCTATCTATCTATCTATCTATCTATCTATCTATCTATCTATCTATCTATCTATCTATCTATCTATCTATCTACCTACCTACCTACCTACATCTATCTATCTATCTATCTATCTATCTATCTATCTATCTATCTATCTATCTATCTATCTATCTATCTATCTATCTATCTATCTATCTATCCATCTATCCATCTATCCTATCTATCTATCCAGGGGTGGGATTCTACTAGTTCGCACCTATTCTCCAGAACCGGTTGTTAACATTCTAAGCAGTTCGGAGAACCGGTTGTTAGAAGAAATTACTGGCCTAATCCTGTAAGGAAGGCAGGAAGGAAACATTCTGGTGTTGCTTACGGAAACTGCCCCTCCATTAACCCTTATTACATTCTTGGCAGGACTAGACTTTCTGTCTCAGGAATTTCTCTGGAGTTTTTTCCCCCTCCTTTGCTGGTACTTTGCTTGTGTGGAGTGACCATTCAAAGTTACAATGGCACTGAAAAAAGTGACTTATGATCATTTTTCACACTTACGACTGTTGCAGCATCCCCACAGCCATGAGACGCCAGGTGAGGAGATGCCTGCTTCGATGTGAGTGATATTGAATTGACCACACCCAGCCAATAACATGATCACCAAGCCATATCCACTAAGCCACGCCCACAGAACCGGTTGTTAAAAAAATTGAATCCCACCCCTGTATCTATCTATCTATCTATCTATCTATCTATCTATCTATCTATCTATCTATCATCTACCTACCTACGTACCTACCTACATTTATATAGCTGCCTACCTGCTCACAGGTGGATGTAAGTGGATTACAAACAGTAAAAACACAACATGAAAAAGTAAAAAAAAAAGATAAAAAGCAATTTGCCTCCCTCTCCCAGCGACAGCACACAATCATACTTTTAGATGCTCTCCAGTAAAGGTGGGATGGAGGTTGTGTATTCATTCTTTCCCTACTTGCCCCTCGGTGACTTTCATACCACTGATTGCGGCACCCTACTGAATTGGCTCAGAGAATTTGGGGGTGGGTAGCATTGTGTTGTCCTGGCTCCAATATATAAATGTTCCAATATCTAAAGGGCTGCTGCAAAAAAGAAGGGGGCAACCAATTCTCCAAAGCGCCTGAAGGCAGGACAAGAAACAATGGATGGAAACTAATCAAGGAGAGAAGCAACCTAGAACTAAGGAGACATTTCCTGACAGTGAAGAAAATTAACCAGTGGAACAGCTTGCCTCCAGAGATTGTAGAAGCTTCATCACTGGAGGTTTTTAAGAAGAGACTGGACAGTCACTTGTCTGAAATGGTATAGGATCTCCTGCTTGTGCAGGGGGCTGGACTAGAAGACCTCCAAGGTCCCTTCCAGTTCTATTCTGATTCTAAGACTATGTCATGTTTGGTCCTGGATGGGGTCGCATTGTCATAAACTGACCCAGTGCACAACCTGGGAGTCCTTCTGGACTCACGACTCAAAGCCAGCCTCACCCTTTGAGTGGTGTACTGGGGAGGTATGTTTCCAAAAGATAATTGTTTCAAGTCTAAATAAGTAAACTCGATTTGATTTCCTTCTAAATTTCCCTAAAGTTAAAACGATTAAATACAAGTTAAGTACTATTTCATTGAACCATGTTTTTATAAACTTGTATGAACATTTTTAAAACTAACATTTTAAATACAAAATAAAGCTAACATTTACAATGAAAAAAATAGAAGAGCAAAAATGAAAAACAGAAATAATAAAAAAAAAAGAATTATAAAGAAATGATTTTCAATTTTCTTTTCAAGCAGTTACCAGTACACATATAAAATAAGCTCTACTTCATGGTTACAGCACTATTATATTTCTTATATAATCTGTTATTTTCATTGTAATCCTCAGAATTATACATCATGATTTTATATTTTCCCTCCTATTCAATAATTTAAATGGCAAGAAACAATTGTTGGCAGTATGTTTTGTAAGATTAACCAAGATTGCAATTTCTAGATGTATGGAAAAAATAGTCTCTAAAACTATGTACCTTTAAATTCACAAATACTGCTTCAGTTTTTCCCCATGATCTGATACTGCTATATCTGTAGTTCTTATCTCTAAAAAAGTCTATTCCTCTAGAAGATCTTATACTTTCTTTTAAACAAATTAAGATTTTGACAGAGCAAAAAAATGTGGACATTCTCTTTCGGTTTTTTAAACACACAATTTAGTTTTATAAATGTATACACAACTACACAAGCAAGTGAATTTCTTGTTGCATGTCATGTGGAATAAGTATTCTATCACTCACAAAAATTAATCTCTGTGAAACTGTTAATCTTCCATTGCAAAAGGAGGAGAAAGACGAGGAGATAATTGAAGGGTATTGTCTCTTTCAGAATATACCATGTTTCTGGAAGCAATAATGTTGTGGCAAAATATCATTGCTTTTTGTTTTCCTTCAGGATCCTGAAGTTGTACAGGTAGTCCTCGACTTACAACAGTTCATTTAGTGACCATTTAACGTTATAGCGGCACTGAAAAAAGTGACTTATGACTGTTTTTCACACTTATGACCGTTTGCAGCGTCCCCATAGTCACTTGATCAAAATTCAGACACTTGGCAACTGGTTCATATTTATGACCGTTGCTGGGTCCCAAGGTCACATGATCCCCTTTAGCAATCTTTTGACAAGCAAAATCAACGGGGAAGACCGATTCACTTAACAACCGGTTACTCGCTTAATAACTGAAGTGATTCACTTAACAACAGTGGCAAGAAAGATCATAAAATGGAGCAAAACTCACTCAACAAATGTCTCCTTAACCACATGCATTTTGGTCTCAATTCTGGTCGTAAGGCAAGGACTACCTATATTCCCTACAGGGAGTCCTTGAGTTATGACTATAATGGAGCCTGAAATTTCAACTGTAAGTTGTGCCAGTCATTAAGCAGGTCATCACATGACCGACCAAAATTTTATGTCATTTTTATGGTGGTCTTTATGTGAATCACCACAGTTGTTAACTGAAGCCAAAATAGCTAAGCGAATTCATTGTTTACAATGGGCGTTATTTTGTCAGGAAGCAGAAGTAAACACTAGTTTCCAGTAAGTCATTTGCAGATACAGGCCAGCTGCTGAATGCCCCAATGCAAGTATGTGATTGTGTTGTGTGTGTGTGTGTTATGCCCTTGTTAGAGTCAGACTCTGAGGGAGAAGAGGAACAACCAACAGGGAGTGGAGGTGTGCCTCCGGAGGTTGTGGAGGAGGCTGGGGAGGGCAGAGGCCAGCTGGGCAGTCAGAGGAAGAACCAGGCCCATCCCTTCTTCATCCTAGGACATGCAGGGAGGAACGGAGAAGGCAACAACTTGGCTTACGAGAGAGGAAGCGGCCATGATCCCCCTCATTGGTTGCAGCTGGGGAGAATAGTATATAAGAGAGACGGTTAAAACACAGAAGCAAAGCGTGTGTTATTTTGGGCTGAAGTTATCTTGGTTGGCGTCCTTCCAACAGACTGTGCCTTGTTATCTCCTTGAAGTTGGTAATTACTTATCCTGGTCAGTTGGGGAAATTCCTTCATTGTAGTTTGTTTTAGTTTTTTATTTCACCTCTATCTGCTCATTAAGTTCGGATTGTATTGTTTTCTTTTGAAGACTATTTTTGAGTAAGTTTTATCTCCAACTGAGAATTATTGAACAGTGGGGCCAAGTTGGAGGTATTAAAGGACATTTATTTACATTTTGGATTTTGTTATGTTTGTGTTTTGTTACACTCCGGGTCATCACAGTGTGGTTGTCAGAGTTTTGAATCGGGATTTGTAAGTACTTTTTTTTTTTTTTGGGGGGGGGAGGTCTGGTGTGAGTTTGAACAGTCGCTAAATGACCAATTGTAAGTGGAGGACTACCTGTACCAGTCAGTCTTTGACTTTACAACCACAGTTGAACCCAACATTTCTGTTGCTAAGCGAAACATTTGCTGAGTGAATTTTGACCCGTTTTACGACCTTTCTTGCCACCGTTGTGGAGTGAACCACTGCAGTTGTTCAGTTAAGTAACACGGTTGCTGAGCAAATTTGGCTCCCCCATTGACTTTGCTTGTCAGAAGGTCGCAAAAGAGAACCACACTGCAACTGTCGTTAAGTACATGCCAGTTGCCAAGCTTTTGAATTTTGATCACGTTACCATCGGGGTGCTGCAACACTTGTAAGTGTGAGAAATGGTTATAAAGTTACTTTTCTTCAGGGATGTTGTAACTTTGAATGATCACTAAATCTTAACTCTTGTAAGTTGAGGAGTATCCATATTGTACTTATTCCATAGGGCCATGATGGCAAACCTATGGCACACGTGCCGGAAGTGGCATGCAGAGCTAATTCTGCCAGCACACAACAGGTCACCCGGAAGAGCCCCACTGTGCATGCACATGCATTACCCGCCAGCCAACTGATTGTTGGGTATCTAGCGTGCATGCGCTGGGGGAGGGGCAGGGGGCACAAGAGATACACAGATATGTGCGGTGAGCATGGGAGGGTCTCATGCGCATGCACAGAGACTCATGGTGCACGAGGGGGATCGTGTGCACATGTGCAGATGCGTGGTGCGTGTGGGGATCGTACGTGCATGTGCAGAGATGCATGGTGCACATGGGGGTCACGCACACATGTGTAGGGGACGGGGGGCTGAGCGCATTGCCTTCTGGGTGCTGGCATGCGAGTGCACACGCATAAGTGCGCACGTAATTTTCAGCACAGGAGACGAAAAAGGTTAGCCACCACTGCCATAGGGACTAATTTCAGCACTCAAAACAATTAACAGGAAAGCATTGTTTGGCACTCTCCTAAAGTCCATCTCATTTATGTTCCCACTGCTAAAATGAAGCCTATTTTATGAAATTCATTTAAAGATGGTAGGACCGCTGCCAATTATGCTACCAATATTTCAGAGCGCCCCTCAACTTTCTTTTCCTCAAGCTACTGATTCTTGGAATGTTAATTCCTACAACAGCTTTCACTTTCTTAGCTCTGAGGTAATTTCCGTGTCTGTTTATACAATATCCACAATGGGTGAGGGAATTTTTTTTTGTTCCATTTCAGCTGTGATGTGTTTATGGCTTCAGGGACTTCAGACAGCCATGTTCCTTTGCAGTAACTCCATAAATCAAATTTCCTTCATGAACATTAAAATATGCTCCGGGTTCTGCCGAAGCTGAAACATTTCCCTAAAATAATATGAGAGTGACTCAAATTCCCCAAAGTGGTATTTTGAAAGGGAGGGGGAGGGGAATGACACACAAAATCATCCAAATGGTATAATACCCATAATTAATTTGGCACCTGGGTTTAACTGGATCTGCCAAAATCTATTGGCAGCATCAGGCAACGAAAATGTTGCAGTAATCTATAATAAATAGGATATACCAGTGATTCTCAACCTTGGCGGTTTAAAGATGTGTGGACTTTAATTCCCAGAATTCCTCAGTCAGCTATGCTGGCTGGGGGATTCTGGGAGTTGAAGTCCATACATCTTCAAACTGCCAAGGTTGATTTATATTTTCTCCTTTCTCCTTTCACAACAATACTTAACTGCTTTAGGCCTGTGAGTGTGCCATCTTTCTTGGATAAAGATAGCCCTCAATTTACAGCCATTCATTTAGTGACCATTTCACACCACAACAGCATTGAAAAAAATGGCTTCCATATCTAAGGCAGGACTAGGAGTCTCCACAGGAGTAGCCCAAATTCATCCAGTCAGCTTTCATGCCTAAGGTAAGAGAAGAACTCACTCTCCTGCTTTCTAATCTAGTTGCCTTAACCACCATATCAAACTGGCTGCATTGGAGTCAACATGGACACTCTCTGTACCTTTAAGCTTCCCTTTATATGACACACCTTTTCCTGATCTTAAGAGAATAGTCACAATAATCAAGAGAATATATATTTGACATTTATGGAGTCAGCAATACAACGCAATCGTGAAACAGAGTACAGCTTACAGGTGTTTTAACAGATTACAGATAATCAGAGTTGGAAGGGACCTTGTTAGTCATCTAGTCCAGCCCCCCGCTCAAGCAGGAGACCCTATACCATTTATGATAAATTGTAGTCCAATCTCTTCTTGAAAGTTTCAAGTGGTGAAGCTCCCACAACTTCTGAGGGCAACTTCTGTTCCATGGGTTGATTGTTCTCACTGTCAGAAAGTTTCTCCTTATTTCCAGGTTGAGTCTCTCCTTGTTCAGTTTCCATCCAATATTCCTTGTCTGGCCTACAGGTGCTTTGGAGAGTAGCTTGACCCCTTTCTCTTTGTGGCAGCCCCTCAAATATTGGAAGACTGCTATCATGTCTCCCCTGGTCTTTATCTTCACTAGACTAGCCATGCCCAGTTCCTGTAACCGTTCTCCATATGTTTTAGTCTCCAATCTCCTAATCATCCTGGTTGCTCTTCTCTGTATTTTTTCTAGAGTCTCAACATCTTTTTTATAATGTGGTGACCAAAACTAGATGCAGTATTCTAGGTGTGGTCTTATTAAGGTTTTATAGAGTGGTATTAGTACCTCACTTGATCTCAATTGTATCCCTCTGTTAATGCATGGGTGATTTCATTGCATTGAAAACATATTTAAATGCTTTACATTTCAACCCTTTAGCTTCCAAGTTTTTTTTTCTGCCCTGGTTTCAGCAAAGGCAGAAAACACCCCATGCAGTTGACAGGAAAAAATCCAAGCAGTTGTTCCATGAATTTGGGAGTGAGCTTTGCAGAGCTGCTGGGCGGAAATACACACCCCTTGTATTTAGGATGGATAGGTTTGCAAGAGAAGAGAAAAACGGCAGGAGATTTGTCTGGAGAGATGGCAGCAGACAGGCATGGAGAGACAACAAAAGGAAAATTGTGGAAGCAGGGAAAAAAAAAAAGAACAGGCAGCTGACTCAAGGCTGAAGAGAAGGCATAATCCAAGCAGACAGTCTGTAATGCAATACCACACAATAGCCTGAAAAGCACCCAGTGAGGAAGCAAGTCTTGGCCAAGAACACGCCAAGATCAAAAACAAAGCAGGAAGTCGAGAACGTGAATGCAGAGAGCCAGATGCTAAAGTTGCTTCCAACGACAGAAAGCGGTCCCTGCACAGTGAGAGCCTCTCCCCTCTTCGCTTGCACAGGTGAGGTTTTCTCTGCTCAGCACTTGCTAATAATGAGACCCTGAGCTGGCTTGTGGAGGCAGCATCTTTCCGCTTGCTCATTAGGTGCTTACTTCGCCAGAGTGCAGGATTCTCGACTCAGTGGTTTGTCCTGCATCTTGGAGCCTGGCACTGAAGTCACGTCGCTTCTTTCACTTCTAGAGAACAATAGTCTTACACTGACAGCCCCTAAGTAGCAGCATTCCAGTATTTGAGGCGCTGCCTCAAAAAAGAGGGGGGGGTCAAGTCATTTTCCAAAACAGCAGAAGGTAAGACAAGTAACAAGGGGTGGAAACTAATCAAGGAGAGCAGCAACCTGGAATTGAAGAGAAACTTCCTAACAGCGAGGACAATTAACCAGGGGGACGGTTTGCCTTCAGAAGTTGTGGGTTCTTCATCACTGGGTATTTTTAAGAAGAGACTGGACAGTCACTTGTCTGAGATAGTATAGGTTCTCCTGCTTCAACAGGGGGCTGGACTAGAAGCCCTCCAAGGTCCCTTTCAGTTCTAGTCTATTCTAGATAAATGAACAACTTTCTAGAAATGAAAAGAAGGACTAGGAGTGACATGATAGCAGTTTTCCAATATTTGAGGGCCGGCCATAAAGAAGAGAGGGCCAACTTATTTTGCAAAGCAGGAGAAGTCAAGACAAGAAACAATGGATGGAAACTAATCAAGGAGAGAAGCAACCTAGAATTGAGGAGAACTTCCTAACAGAGAGGACAATTAACCAGTGGAACAGCTGGCCTTGTGGGTGCTTCAGCACTGGAGGTTTTTAAGAAGAGGCTGGACAGTCTGAAGTGGTATAGGAACTCCTGCCTGAGTAGCGGGTTGGACTAGAAGACCAACAATGTCCCTGGCCACGCCCACCCCAGCCACGCCCACCCCAGCCCCCTGAGATCAAACAAAACCCTGATCTGGCCCTCAATGAAATTGAGTTTTGACACCCCTGGCTTACATGGACAAAAAAACCCTGTCTTTCTTCTGTCTTTCTCTTTTCTTTGTGTGGCTGGAGGTCCTAATAATCACTCCCTTAAGGATCTGAGCTTCTTACACAGCCCCTTCCAGGTCTCAAGCAATTTCTGAATGTAACTTTTGTGGCAAATGCATAAAAGTGGCCTTGGCATCCTAGCATCAACCCTGGCTTCTCATCTCTTTGACACAAAAATCAGTTTACTGTGGATGGCATTTTTGCCTCTCCCGGTGTGGTGTGCGAAGCAATCCTTTATCTTCTCCCCAAGTTACTTCTGCCTCTTCTGTTCTGTCTAGAATCTTCTTTATCACAAAAGGGTTTGGATTCCTCTCCTCCAATTTCTTGATTGGGATCCCATTTCATGAGAAAGCCAGCTCCTTGTCAAGTTCAGTATCTCCCTTATTGGCAGGAATACAGGCAGGCTGCTCTGATATAAATCACTTTTTCCTGGCCAAACCTCTTTAAAAAATTAAAACAATGCTTCGTTGCATGCAAGTAGAGCCCAAGAGGACAACAAATCTATTGTCTAACAATTGGTAGATTCGCAGTGATGCAATAATCCAATTTTCATTTACTTAAGAAATTTGATGAGTCTGTTCTATTTTGGACCATTGAAAAACCTGGAAGAGTTTTGACCAATTATATTGTCTTGGTTAAGCACTCTTACTCTTGAGTCAATTAATCTTTTGCTTCAGTCAATATCTCTTTAGTAAACTGCACACTAGAAGCTTTCTAATGAATATTATTAGCTTTACATGCAAACAGAAAGTACTTATGGCAAAACAAGTAGTTAACACTCATCTTTGTCTCAAATCAATTTTTCTCTTTGGAGAAGTCAATAGTGGATGTGCTGCAGAAGGTTTGATCAGATGAATCTCTGTTTACCAATAATCTCTAGAGCTATTAGACAGTATTTACCCAATATGTTGCAAACTTGCACAAACGAGGCCATGAATTAGTTCAGAAAGTCTATTCAAATGAAATGAAGCTCAGTGGATAAGATATAATAACGCACAGCTATGATCATAAAGCACGCTTTGATTAAGCTGAACTATATGTCCAATGTACCTAATAAAAAATTGGCAGCCCTGACTGAGATGTTTTAACAGAGCAGATTAAAGACTAACTTGTCTGTGGGCTCTATGTCTAATAGGCTAGAGGTAAGGCCATTATCATTGACCACTGCAAAAAGGCTAGCTCATTTTAAGCATGTGGAATTTGTTTCCTTACCTTAAAAAGAGAAAGAGATTAAAGTTAAAATAATACCTGTTCAAAAAAGGAAGGAAAGAAGGGAAGGGAAGGAGAAAGAGAAAAAAGAAAGGAGAAAGAAAAAGAGGAAAATAAAGAAAAGAGAGAAAGAGGAAAGGAAAAGAAAGGAGAAGGAAAGAGAGAGAGAAAAGAGAAAGAGAACAAGGAAAGGAAAGGAGAAAGAGAAAAATGAAAAGATAAGAGAGTCAATAGTTACGCAGAAAGTGTCTGTTTCCTTTACCACATTTTCACCAAATTTAAAAGTAATTAATCTTCCTTTGCATTAATACAAAGATGTAAAACAGTGTTTAAAATAGAATAGAATAGAATAGAATACTTTATTGGCCAAGTGTGATTGGACACACAAGGAATTTGTCTTGGTGTAAATAATCTCAGTATACATCAAAGAAAAGATAAAAGGATTGTCAACCTTGGCAACTTTAAGATGGGTTAGTACCCTGGTTGTTGAGTGAATCTGGTGTCTCCATTGATTTTGCTTGTCAGAAGGTTGCAAAAGTTGATCCCATGAGTCCAGGGCACCACAACTGTCATAAATATGAATCAATTGCCAAGCACCTGAATGTTGATCACATGACCATGGGGGTCCTGTTATGGTTGTAAGTGTGAAAAATGCTCACTTTTTCGGTACTGTTGTAACTTTGAATGGTCATTAAACAAACGGTTGTAACTTATGTTCAGGAGCACCACTTTCCAAGAGCTCTGATGAAGTCACAGTTCCAACATCTTCCCTACAAACTGCTTCATTTGCTGCAAGATAGCAAATGCGAAAAGGCACTCCGGAGGCTGCCAGTGCTTACAATTTACACCCAGTAGGACCTACAACTCATCTTGGTTCCTGGAGCACAGTTCGCCAACTGCCTCCTCGGAGTCACCAGGGGTACTGTTCAACTAATGAGATCATTTGCAATTAAAGATTGAGCTAGCAGGGAAATCTTCCTTGCTTCCTTGCTTCTGGGCCAGCCCAGACAGTCTTCCTTCCTGTCAATAAATAATTCCACTCAGCTTCTGGCCTTGTTGCGGGGGCTTTTGTAATGATTAACTCTGCATACAGTGGCCCAAATGACCCCATGAATTAATCAATGGTGTTTTTTCCCTCTCGCTCCACGAGCAAAGTTCAAGTTCTTGGAGCAAGCAGCAATGGAGGCAAAGTTTAATTATTCCTGGGGCAAGGAGTAAATAAATCCCAGCTAACTCTATTTTTGAGATGGAAGTCTTGCCATCCGTCTCTTCTGCATTAACTACCACCGTTTCTGCAACGCTAGTTCATTATCTAGCAACATTCAAAACAGGCATATGCCTTTCTAGGGATTGAAGATTTAGACTAGACTCTGCAGATGTGAGAGTTTGTCAACAAATGATATTTAGAATCTTTTAAGGAAAATGTGATAAGGAAAAAAACGGAAGCTACTGGGAAGCATATCAATTGACTCTATTTATTTGTTAAGTTAGTTAGTTGCTGAGATTTATAGCTTGTCCAATTTCCAAAACTCTAGACCAGAGTTACCCAAACTTTCCAGCTTTGTGGCCTGGTGGCATGAGGAGAGGGGGTGGCGTGAGTGGGGGGAAAGAACACAAATGGAGCTGCACACACATGCTTGTCCACTGCCAATGGTGGAATTTATTTATTTATTTACAAGATTTATATACCGCCCCCTCTCCCTGCGAGACTCGGGGCAGTGTACAGTCATTAAAAAATACAATAATATTAGGTGGTTGAATAAATAAAAAATGAGACAAGGATTTATAAATAGGGATTAAAACCAATTTAAGACCGAATTTAAAACCCCATAAAACCCTAGGCCAGACCGGCTTGATGAAATAAATAAGTTTTTAATGTGCATCAGAAGGTCAGGAGGACAGGGTTGATCCTTATCTCTGGGGGTAATTTGTTCCAGAGGGAGGGTGCCCTCAAAGAGAAGGCCCGCACCCTCGGGGTCGCCAGCTGTCCAGCCAGCGGCACCCCGAGGAGACTCACTCTATGGGAGCATACTGGTCGACGGGAGATTGATGGTGGCAGTAGGCGGTCCTGTAAATACCCAGGTCCCAAGCCATGGAGGGCTTTAAAGATGGTAACTAACACCTTGAAACGCACCCGAAAGATCACCGGGAGCCAATGCAGCTCGCGCAAGAGTGGTGTAACATGAGAGCTCCGAGAAGCTCCCAAAACCACCCATGCGGCCGCATTCTGCACCAGCTTCAATTTTTTTTTACTACCAGTTCTGTGGGCGTGGCTTGGTGGGCCTGGCAGGGGAAAGATACTGTAAAATTCCCATTCCCTCTCCATCCCACCAACCTGCTTCCCAGCTCCGTTCTCCTGTGCATGGCAACCGAAGAAGAGCCAGCCAATCAGCTGGCACTTGGGAGGCAGAGAATAGATGGGGGCGGGGCCAGTCAGAGGTGGGATTTGCTGGTTCTCCAAACTACTCAAAATGTCCGCTACTGGTTCTCCAGAACTGGTCAGAACCTGCTGAATACCACCTTCGTCCACTGCTCACGCATATGTCCTCACCTGCCACTTCTGTGACCTGATTCCAAATAGGTCAAAGCCCTAGGTTAAGTGGCTCATGGTCCGGGCAAGGGTGAGCTTCCAAAATTTTAGCAAGGGGTTCTCAGCCCAGTTGCTGGGTGGATGTGGCCATACTGAGCGTGGTCTAGTCAGCCTCCTGCACCACGGTGCGGGAGGGGGTTGCCCTCCCCAGGCTCAGGAGGCTTTTCACAAGCCTCCAGGAGGGCAAAAATACCCCCCCCGGGCTCTGGAGGCCCTCTGGAAGCCAGAAATGGACCCGTTTCCAGCCTTCCTGAACTTCTGGGAGGCCCGTTTTTTGCCCTCTCCAAGCTCTGCACTTACCTGCATCCAAAATAGACCGCGTGGGGACTCCTGGGAGGGCAGGGTGGGTGGGGCCACCCAGGAGTGGGATTTGGGGATTCTCTGAACTGAGCAGAAGCTTAGCTAGGACTTCTCCCGAACCTCTGCGAACCCCTAGCAGCCCACCCCTTGGCCCGGGGGTTGGGGATCCCTGCTCTAGACAGCTTATATAAAATGAGAGCAGAACCAGACATTAACAATATGATATAAGAAATGAAATGAATACACTCGGCCTGTGCAAAAACATTTGAATGAGGTGTTTCACAATGTGAATTCAAACTCTTGAATTCAGAACTATTGGATGTTTGCAAGGTTTCCATAACTGGACTATGAACATTCAGACAGCAGCTAGATGGCAACAAGAAGAAATAAAGGTAAGTCCTCAACTTATGACTGTTTTGACGGACCTACATGAGGGGTTATTTATGAATTATGACCCACATTCAATATCCGGTCAGTCATCCTCTCAGTCACATGATTGCCCTGTGAACACTCAGCAATCCAGCTGCTTTTATCACCATTTGCAGTGTCCCATAGTCACATGATCATGTTTTATGATGGTTTTACTGAAAACAGGCATTTACATCCTGTTTTCGGCAAAACTGCATCCGTAGAAAATCATTGGTTCACTGAATGATTGGATTTGCTTGCTAACCACAGTGATTTGTTTAATGGCCACCACAAAAAAGATCACTAAATTGGGCTGGTGACATGGCCGACTTGTTTTATGATCATAAAAGTTGTAACCATAATAGGCAGGCTTTATTATGGTCATAACTTGAGGAATACCTCAATCCTATCCTATGTCAACTCATAAAATATTTCTGTGGTCTTTTAGAGTTGCCAACAGAAAGAGAGGGGGAAGCAGTAGGCATCTTGTATTCCATAAATGTTTTTCAAAGATAGTTTCTAGGCGACCGAGGTTTCTGCCACGCAAAGATCTAACTGGAGAGTATGATTGATGACTCTTGACTATGGATGTGTCCCATTGGAGAATATGAATTATGATACACCTAGGGGGAGAGGAAAAACCAGGGTCAAGGGTGACAATGAATTATGTATCTCAGAATTGGCTACACCCAGGCCTGGCATGTTTACTCCTAATAAATCTTCTTTTAGTTTGAAAATCCAGCTAGAAACTCATGATTTAAATGGGGGTAACTACCAGAGCCCTGACATCCTATACTGTAGAAGATTTTACTCTGTTGGAGCCATTGTGTAGTTGTACAGGAATATTGCAGCCCACATTTTGATAGTCCTAATAAGGACATCTCATTCAATTATTAAAGCAGCCATATCTTTTCCAAGGCTCAAACAGCTGCCCTAAACATGTTACCCACTGTTTTATAACTGTGTGTATAACCACTTTGGTTTTTTTCCTAACTGGATGTGTCCACAGGGTATGTCACCAAAGTCAAGACAGCAGCCACCATAGTGCAATCAAACTCTGCTTGTTTTGAGTTGTATCTGTATTGCAAGTGACCCTTGCAAAAGATGTCACAATGTGTTAAAAAATAAACCCACAACCCATGAGTGCCCTTGTACGTTGCAAAGCATCTTATTCCAATGCTTTTGCACAGCTCTAAAACACATTTCTAAATATTCTCCTGGTGCTTTTTTCTACTGGATGTGCTGATGCAAAATATTGTCCAAATATTTTTGAAGAGGAACACAATCGTCAAATATTTTGCTGGTTTGGCAGTCCATTGTATTTGATTCCAGTCTGAGGCCTGCCTGACAGCATTTGACAGGTTACATGGTATTTTAGTAACAGGCAATAACTGGTGATTGCTCCACCACAATATTTAGTATTTTACTCGTGTTTAATGTTTGACAAGCTCTCCTATTTGGACTTGCGTCTTTTCAACAAGAGGTAGTTTCCACATGTTGCAGAGCCAGCAATTTTAAAAACTAAAGGTCTCACCATATTTTTTTCTCCTGATGCAGTGAATAATACAGATTAACTGAATTCACAGAAAAGAAGGATCTCCTTCTTCTCAAAGCTCATGAGACTACAACATGCACCAGAGCTATAATTTTTCAAGCATGAGAAGCTGAGAGACTCCACAACAAGAGTTAAAAATCTGCCAAGCATTTCATTCATCCTGATTTTCTCCTGCCTTCCAACTCTCCTCCTCCTCCTCCCCACTCCCCCTCTCTTCCTCCTCTATTAGATTTTTATCTCACTGTGGGAAGCCTCCCCCACATTTTATTCCCGGCTTGGAACTAGACCTGGATTTTTCTTCCAACATCATCTTTATTATTTTACAACTAGTAAAATAATAAAGTGAACATGTATAATACTTCTTCCTATTTTTCTCACAACCACCCTGGAATGTAGGTTGGACTGAGAGAAAGTGATTGACCCAATGTCACCCAGTCAGATTTCATGCCTAAGGCAGGACTAGAACTGAGTATTAACACTTCACACAAAGTCATCGAATTGTGGTCACAATGTAATGACCATTAAGGCTATATGTCGTAAATCGGGTCACCCATCCTTCTCTGCTGCCAAGGAAGAGGACTTCAGCATGCACACCACAAACCACAACTGGATTAACAGATCATTTCTATACCATTTTCCAATACTGTGATTGCCTTTGCAGTCACGCTTCATTTATTTTCGGGTTTATTTCTGAGTTCGCATAATACATTGATCCAGAAGCAAACAGAAGAGGCTAAGTTTGCCATTCAAACTAGGTCAAGAATGGGCAGGAGAGAATTATTCATGATTAAAAGGAACCAGCGTTAGCCTGTTGTGTAAATAATACACTGACTTGGTTAGGTATGAAAATGTTATCCTTTTGAGGTTAGCCAGAACAGGAAATCAAGGTTATAAATACAAATAGTATTTTATTAAAAGGTTGTAGTGACACAATCTTGCAAACCTCAAAGGGCCTCTCGCTTTCCTGCCTTCACGTTCAAGAGAACCAGGGAGGATCAAGTCTGAAATGCTTTCTCAAACTATATTCCTGCTTTGGACTCAGATTTCTCTTACCTTGGTTGAGGCTCTTCTTCCTGTTCTTCAAAGTTATTCTCACAGCCCATTAGAGTAACATGAAAGACACCAATCTGTATCCGTTGACCTTCAGAACATGCCAAAATTTTATGCTGATTGATTGGAGCGTGTTGGGTTTGACCCAAAAGAAATCAGCTCTGCGAAGTTCATCAAAATTCTGCTGCTGTGGCAAAAACTTAACAATTTTCATCCCAAGCTGAGTTAAACTCCTCACATTTCCTACCTCAGCTGGCAAGAATAATGCTTAGAGCGCTAGAAGAAAATGCAGATTTGCATATAGAGCAACTTGGTTCAAACTATGCTCAATCCTTAAAAACACTGGCAACATATATCTATTCAATGAATTGATTTGTCAGATGGTTTTCAGTGACCATCATGCCAAGTTAAAGATGCTATAGATATTTAAAACTGTGTGTCCTTATCTGCTCTCGTGGAGAATTAATTATTCAAACGGAGAAGGCAGAGAATAGAAACCCCAGAGAAGAACATGAAAGGGTAGGATTTATTTATTTAGCATATGGCATATCATATATGGACTAGCAATATATATCCACATTTCACCTAGATTAGTAAAGCACAATAAAATATACGTGTTAAAAAGATCTATGTTCAAATACCAATGTCTAGTCTATCTAAATGTTTATGAAGATTTTCAGTCATCCAGGTCATATAGTTGTATCAAAAGTGGGTTTTATTTTTGAAAAGGCCACTGGATTTTTTTTTTTTTGAGGAAGAAGATGTTTTCCTTCCTCGCCTGGAAGCTTCATCAGTTCTGTTGGATGCTGTGGGAGATGGAAGGACAGTTATTGACAGTTGAGATTAGTTGGGAGGGAGTAGTTCTGACAGGATGATATGGAGGGGTAATGGAAAGCTTGTGTTTTCTTTATAGCCAATTGGTCTTAACAGTCTCTGAGAGCTGTTGTGGTTACTTGGGGTTTGTTCTGTGACTTCCGGGTCACCTGAATCAGAGGTGTGGAATCTTCTTGGAACAGCCAAAAGGACTGCATTGTAAAGTGGGGATAAGTGGTGTCTTATTCCAATAATAATAATAATAATTTATATAACGCTCCTCCCCCGAAGGACTCGGAGCGTTGCACAGCCATACAATTAAAACATTAAATATATAAAAGTTAAAAATAAATTAAACTAAAGGCCCTGGCTGAAACAATTAAAACCGCTCCCTAAAACCCTAAAATTTGATAAAAATTAAAATACCCAAAGATATTTGGGGAGAGGTGTTTAATTCTGACATAGATGGTCTCTTTGACTAATGGTCCTCTCTATCCAAAATGTGGACTTTGTGATCTTCAAAAGAGTCACCACCTCCACCTGTCAGGACCTATCATTTCCCCCTCCTCCCAAACTAATTTCAACTGTCAATACCTGTCCTTCCATCTCCCACACTATCTAAAACAACTGATCTTCTTCCTCAAAATAAAAAAAAACAAAAACAAAAACCCAAGTCTAATTGCCTTTTCAAAAATAAAAACTCTTTTGATACATCTGAGGCCTTCTAGTCTGCCTCCTCATGGTGCACTCTGGGTAGCATGATAGCTTTGCACTAAATGAACTAGCAGCTGCTGGCAGACAGACTATGTGTACTTTCCTGGCTCTCAAAAATACATGGCAACAAAGGGAGTGGTAATTATGGAGAGGATGAAAGTTACCCTCACTGATTTTTGGCATGTGCCCATGTTTTTGTCCAAATTTTCATATGATGGGAATTGCTATAGTGGCTTAGAGAAATCAGATAAAGGCTTGTGAAAACAAGGGTGACTCAAGCTTCTATTCCCCTAACCTCAGAGCTAGGCCCAGCTTCTTTATCCTTTACCCTTGGGACCATTAATTGCTAAGCCTAGATAAATAAGCCTAACTAAAGAATGGTCAGCAAAGTATAAACAGGTACTCTAGGATTGCCCTCTGTACACGGGTACCTCAGGTGTATGGAATTCTAGTAATCCCAAGCTTGGCTGCTGCTGCTGGTTACTAAGAATTCTGGGAAATGAAATCCACAACCAGTTGAAGAAGGCAGTCCTACAATATTGAATACCCTTTCCTCAAATGCCTGAAAAGAGCTATAAGATCACTTAGAATGGAATGGATGCTCACAACACACTAGAGCAACCAAAATGGGGTTGGCTAGGTCATGGTGCAGCATACTGCACTCAGCTATTTTCTGTGAAGTATTTAATATTAATATTAGATGTAGATGGATGGAGTGGTGTGGTGGCCTAGAGGTGAAGGCTCTTGCTTCCCACTTGGAAGGTTGGAAATTTAATCCTAGGCAGCATCCGATATTTCTCTATCAGGGCTCAAAGAAAAAATACCTGCTGTGAACTTTGTGTAGACGTCAAGAAGGGCATCCAGCCAGTAAATGCCCAGCTCCATTTAATCACCACAATTCTACCCTGAAGCAAGGGATTATGGATCGTAAGCAGAAAAAAATAATTAGATGTTGATGGTTATCAAATCAGAAAGTCTCAAGAACTAAGCCTTCATTTTAAACCCCAAAGCTTTTCCCTTCCAAATAAATCACTATTTCTCTATCCTCATGCATTGCCTCCTTTGCAAGTACGGTCTGAGGAGGAAACTGCATATTTTCATGCTTCAAATGATGGTTGAGTGTTAACGCTGTCTTCTCTCCCACGCCCAGAGCGCTTTCCCTGCATCCTACACCCACTTTTTAGCAGATATTACAGGTTATCAGAATACCCTGCTGGGACTATGATTGCTTGGGCAACTTTTCACATCTCGATGGTGCCCCCAGAGAGCAGCACGAGATCAACGTTTCTCTCTGCCAGTCCTACACACCAGCCGAGCAGCAGTTATCAGATGATGATCTTTGTCTTACGATGGCAATTGCCCATCATTTGTTTCACATCAAGGTTTTGCCGTTAGAGATTGTCCAGGAGGAGCAGAGTTTCTATTGCTCTGTCAATCATAGCCCAGCTATGGAGGGCTGCACACAATTTCACCAAGCAGATCAGTCTGACAGTGGCTCACATTCACTTGAGATGAATTCTGACTGTAGAGTTGCCTTAAATCTAAATTAAAATATAGACCTACGCAAGATGAGTTTTGCCCACTTGAACTGGTAAATGTAGCCCAAGGTCTCAAAGTAAATAACTCTTCCACTTTTGTGGGCTACAACATCAGACATTCCTGGTCTCTCCATATTTTTTTTTCTTTCTTTCTGCAGTAAGTTCTTTTTTTTTTTTAAAAAAAGACCCTCTTTGCATAGAGATAGTTCTGGATTTACAAACAGTACATTTAGTTGACAGTTCAAATTACAACGGCACTGAAAAAAGTGGCTTATGACCATTTTTCAGACTTAGGACCATTGAGTTCCTGCCGGACATGTTTGCTGGTGCTGCTGCCATGAGGCAGTTGTTGGGGGATGGATGGCCTGGCTGCGGGGGCCCTGAGGTAAGCCAGTGCGGAACACACGGGGCAGCTCCATCCCCCCACCTCACCTTGTGTCAGTGGTACTGTTAGCAACCAGATGGAATGGATGGTCAGCGAGCTGCATAGGCTCTTAAATAGGGCTTATTTTAGGCTCAAATATAAAAATCAGGGTAGGTCTTGTTTTCAGGGAAACATGTTATCTATCATCTATCAGTCTGTCTGTCTGTTATCTTATCTAGCTATCTCATCTATCTCCTGTCTGTCTGTCTGTCTAAACTCATGTTGATTGCATTGATGACTCTACCTGACCATCTCATCCTCGGCTATCTCCTTCTCCTTTTGCCTTCCATCTTTCCCAATATCAGGACATCTTGCTGTATAAAAGTTTACAAGTCTGTTTGGAGGCCTAGTAGGCTTTTGATTGCAACAAAAGACTAATATATGCACTGGACTATGGCGATTGGCTAAATGCTTTATTTCAATATTTATTTAAAATTAACACTCTTCCGTGAGTCCCCGTAGCTGTAGAATATTAATGGCTGAAGCTCACGGCTATCGGTTATTATTCATTTGTTGCATGCTTTATGTTTATTTTACAGCAACTAAAAATGAAGCGCAGATTAATTATATGCAAACTGTCCACATGAATCATTCATGGTGGTGCTGTTTTGCATACCTCATTCTTTTGGAAGTGTATAATTTTACCCTCTGACAATGGGAATGTTTTACCCAATCTCTCCCCACCCCATATTTTCATTTAAATCACAGGTTCATTTAAATCACACATTGCTATCAGATTTTGTCTAGCAGCTGCTTCTTCTATCACTTCCTCCTATGTTTTAGAAAGACAGGCACTGCTATATTATCTCCCCACCTCCGTTACAGTTGAGGGCTTTTCACACATTACAGAAACACAAATCTAGGTCTACCACCAACTATATGCTCAACAGGGAGCTGCAAGCCAGCATGATTCCCTGGTGAGCATACTTCGCAGTTTTTAGTTGACCTTGGATTTTATATGCTTTTTTTTTTTTGGAAAAGCATTCTGTGCTTCGATTTAATTGCAGCTATATTTTGGTTTGCTACTAGATGCTTGGAACAGAAAGGGAATTATAACCATATAAACATCTTTGAAGGCATATCCCTCAAAGGGATACTGTAGGAAGTGGCTTTGTCATACATGCTGCAGTAAGTGGTGCTTTTAAAACATCGGAGTAACTGCTTGCTTATCTCTGCCTCCAGTAGCAGAGATTTAGAAAGATTTCTATGTATGCAGCTCCCTTCCTCCCTTCTTTTATCAAAATATTATTTCCTTCCTTCCTTCTTCCCCTCCCCTCCCTCTTATTTGTGGAGTTATCCAACCCAGCAACCTTCATCTGAAGTAGGACATGTTGTACATATTTTAGGGGTCTTTTTATTTGGGAGTTCCAGGCAGATCTTGGGAGGATTGGATAACATCTCATGTGGAGAAATGGTAGTCTGCTGATACCTCTAACTGAGTTGGAAAAAAACCTGAAACATACTGAACTCAAGAGTGTCATCTGCTCATGGGGTTAACATGAAACTGTCCTCTAAAAGAAGCCCTTCCAGATGTTGGCTTTCAGCTCAACATCCCAAATGATCAAGACCATTGTTTGATCCACTAGAGTGGTTTAAAGAAGTAGTGATGCAACCTGATCCAACCCAGCTCCATTGATCTTATCTGATGTTGTCTACCTGCCTTGGCAGCTCTTCAAGGGTCTTGAAGGTATTTCCAATTATTGAAGATGATCTTGAAGGAGAAATTTAGCAACTGTTACTGAAACACCAGTTTAGCCTGGAAAGTTGGAGGGTATTCCAGTCAGCAATAAATGTTCATATTGCTTTTTCCTTAATCAAACAAGTCAAATTGGCCATCTCAGCAAGTTTTATCATTTTCACCAAGAAGCTCTGTCAAGTTTTCAAGATTCTGTTATTGTAGCCTTTAACAATAGAATAGTGTTTCTGTAGTTCTTGCTGTGTGTGTCTCCTGATTTGTCCTCCCCATCCCCCTGCACTGACAATTGCTAGCTTTAAAAATGGCACCCTAAAATTAAATTTTATTCCTGATAAATAACAAAGATATATCTATTTTTTCCCTTGCATTTTTATTTTTACTCATCTAGTTTGCATTCCTGGTATTTCTTGGTGACCCCGTGTGGCATGCACATGGGCCCCTGAACTCCCCATGGTATTTTAATGCAGAATAAGATTGAGAACATCAGCCCAAAACTGAACATAATTTCAAAAATATTTTATTAAAAAATGTAAAAAATAGATTGGTCTATGAGAATCATTTTTCAATTCCTCAGGAAACAAGATACATTTCCCAAAGATGGAAGATATGGACATCATCCACTGAGATAGGTTTTTAATGGCATGGATTTAGCTTACAGTTCTTATGCAAAGTGATGGCTAATTTATTAGCTTGGAGTGGGCATTTGATCTCATGTACAAATGCAAACAGGCTAGACAGACAATGGCAATGAGATAGCATCTTGGGTAGCACTTGGAAGCTGCAAACTAATTTAGAGACAGCTTTATGCAGCTCTCTCCTCTAATATTTTGCATTCCTGCCCCAACCTCTACTGCCCAAGTTAACTCACCTCACCCCACTTCCCCATATGAAGAATGGTTGCAGGAATTGGGTATGTCTAGTCTAGTGAAAAGAAAAACTAGAGGTAACATGTTAGTAGTGTTCCAATACTTGAGAGCCTGCACAAAGAAGAGAGAATCAATCTACTTTCCAAAGTACCTGAAGGCAAGACAAGAAACAATGGATGGAAACTGAACAAAGAGAGAAGCAATCTAGAACTAAGGAGAAATTTCCTACATTAAGAACTATCAAACAGTAGAAGAGCTTGCCTTCAGAAGTTGTGGATACTCCGACACTGGAGGCTTTTAAGGTTTCCTGCCTGAGCAGGGGTTGGACTAGATTCTAGAAAACCTACAAAGGACTTTCCAACTCTGTTATTGTTACATCCAATGTTATAATTGGCTCTTGGTTCTGCACTGACCAAATCAATGTAGGAATTTCTTTGGGAGCTCTCCAGGGTCCTGGATTACTTGAACAAACTATCTAGCATAATGTTTCCTAACGTTGGCCATTTCCAGAAGTATGAACTGGCAGAATTCTTATCAGTGGCCACCTTGGCAGTGGAAATTCTGGGAGATGAAGTCCACAAAGCTAGTAATGGCCAAGGTTGGAAAATGCTGGTCTAGAAGTTAAAATCCTCCAGTACATTATGGTCTTGGGGGTTCATCCCTTGGATATGGAGGAGGAGAACCTCCAGAGAGTATGGCCAACTGTATCTGCTCATGATATTGCTGCAATGGACTTGCTCTGTAGCATTCCACCAGATAAATGCAGAATCGTATTTGGAGAGTGGGGGAAAAAAACACCAACCCAACAAAATTGCAATATCCCCCCCCCGCCCCCCACCTTGTCACTGCTTCAAGAAGCAGCAGTTGCCACATTAGAGCAGATTTAGGACAAAAGGTAAAGAAAGCAGAAGGAGGAGGAAAAATGATCAGCTAGTAACTGGAAAGCTTTCAAGAAGATTTTGAGTCAGGGAAAAAGGGAGGCTGTAAAATCCCTCTTGAGTTACAGTAAACTGCCTGCATTCATTCTATTGACACTCCAGGGATGGGAGGCTAAAACACATCTGCTTGCAATCCAACATGAAGCCATCCCTCCAGAACCTCGAAAACCAACAAAATTGCCACACAAGGGAGAATTTGGCTCACTGGGTGATCAATATAAAAGCAAGCAAGCGGGGGGAAAAATCATATATTCTATCTACTCTTTTTTTTTTTTTTGCATCTATTTAAGCATGCTGCTGACTTTACAGATAGCATATTCTTTTTAAGGAACCACGTTCTTTCCACCTCTCCCCTGCTCTTTTCCATCTCACCGTCAAAGTGTAGACTGCAAACTCCTTCGAGGAGCAACCTGTAATTTCTGTCTTTATCCCTCCTGGCTGCGCCACCCATATTGAGGGTGTTGTGTGCCTTAATAATACAGAGCAACTAAAAACAAGATAGAAAACAGACTTTAATAATACCTTGAGACACAAAATGAACAGATCATGGATGCTTAGAGGAAACAACAGTAAAAAAAGGTGGCAAACTCTAGGCTTCTCTACAACAGAAACTAGCTAAGATTCTGTCTGAGGATGGTAAGAGGTAAAGTCAGGTTCTTAGTTTTGGACTAAGTGTTGCTGCCTATTCTATGCGACTGAAAGACGTCTCTATCTTTATCTCTGCCTCCTTTTCATTTCAATCCTTAGATAGTGATGCTAATTGTTGATGAGTCCCAAATCTTCCTTAGAGGAAGTATGTTCAGTGTGTGTTTGTGTGTGTACATATGCAATGCAAAAATCCTTACAAAATAAAATAAAAGATGATAAAACTAAGTATTGGAAAACTTCCTGGGAATATGTGTAAAATATGAATTAATATTTTGTAAGTTGACACTCAGCCTTTCTCTTCCTCCCTCCCTCTCCTCTCTCTCTGTCCTCTCTTCCCCTCCCTCCGCTCGCTCTCTCTTTCTTTCTCTCTCCTCTCCCTCCCTTTCTCCTCTCTCTCTCTTTCTCTCTCTCCCTCCCCCTCCCTCCTCTCTTTTTCTCTCTCTCCTCTCTCTTCCTCCCTCCTCTCTCTCTCTCTCTCTCTCACACACACACACACACACATACACACACACAGGACAGGAGGGATGGATGGAGAGAGAGAGAGAGAAAGAGAGAGAAAGGGAGGCTTACATTAACATAATATAATTCAGCACAGGCGGCCATCTGTTTTAATTGAGCAAGCTTATTCATATAAAGCTCTGAACCGCTAATCTTGTTTAGATTAATGTTAACGTTCTATTAAAAGGCAGTTTATCATTTCACAATGCAGAGTTAAAAGAAGCACACCCAGTTTCTGCCATTAAGGCAGGGGAAAGAAAATGCATAGTTCATTACGCAGCTATTGATCTCCCTACAATGCAACTATTAAGGCTGGGAAGTTTTGCTGGAAAGGAACTTACGATCTTTCACCTTAAGGTTGATTGCCCATAAATGCAGATGAAAAGTTTTGCCTTTGCAAGTTAGAAGAATTGAAGTGCTTAGTAAAATATTCTGACACATATTCCAAACTATGAGTGGCACTACAAGTAGGAACTAATGACTGGTGAATCCTTTCACATCTTCAAGTGGAAGGCAAGAGAGTAGGGTTTCCCTTACTCACTGTCATAACTTATGTGGGGAATAAAAGCACCCCCTTCACTTTATTTTATATCCTAATGAGAACTCCAACCTTTGACTGTTTCCTAGAAATATGTTTATTCACTAAGAACAATCCCAAATGTGTCCTAAAGCAGTTCAGTCTGCAAGCCACAAAGAATGTCATGGCATTTGAATCAACATAACCTGCCATGACAACAAATACTATTTTTTGCCATTGTTTCCAATTTGGATGCATTTTTCTAAGCAACCTCCAACACAGAGCATCTGCAATTCTCCAAAAATAAACAGCTCAAATCCCCTCTGAGGTCTGGGACCTCCACTGAGGCTTGTCAACCAGTCTGGGCTTGCAAGGAGAAGTCACAGGAATTGTCCAAGCCAGGAGTTCAGGGGGTCATTTTCAGTGAAGCCAGCCATGAACAAGCTCCAGACTAACCTTCCAGGCAATGGACAATTAGCCCACCTGACAGATAACTGGCTGCTCCAAACACAAAGATAAACACTCTTCACAACTGAATTAAATCCACAAGCTGCAGAAACACAAACAACCATCTGGCCATGATCCACATACATTGCTTCCAGCAATGCCTCCCTCTGCCTGCCGTGCTAAATAGCTCCTCCTGACCTTTTCCCCATCAATCTGGCCAATCTCCGCCTCTCTGCCCTGCACACTCTAGCATCCACCAGGGCTGGCAGGTCCTCCCCCTCTTCCTCATTGGCCTACCAGCTCTCCCCAGCCAAGGCATGTTCTGCCGGTAGCTCAGAGTCAGCAATACTGGATGTGCCAGGAATGCTCTCACTCTCCCCTGAGGCCTCAGGAACATCACACATTAAGATGGGAGCTGGTTAGCTTGGTTTGGCTTAATGGGACTGCCCTTGAAGACTGCCCAGAAACAAACTTCAGATGGACATAATGCATCTGTCCCTCTGATTATAGGCCAGACTCATATTTGTCATATTACATCGGTATTACAAGAACATCATTGGCTATCAGTATATTTCCAATGCAATTCAGGGATCACCTGCACAGTCCTTTGTGGCTTGGGATCTGGGGATCTTTGAGACTTCCTGTTGCAGGCAGAATCTGCCCACCCAACGCATAACAGCAGACTGCTATTAAGAATCTTCTCCAGTTGAGATATCCATAAGCGCATGTACAAGAATGGACATTTTCTCTTAGAGCTCCTTTCCAATGAGATAGTTTGTTTCCAGAGGCTTTCTAAAAGCCTCTCACTCAGTTGACATACCATTCTATTCTTCAAAAGCCTATAGGATAGCATGCACTGTAATAATAGCAAATATATGTCTGTATTGTTTTTTTATTATTTACTCTGCAAATCACTCCATACCACTTGAATGTGTTTTGCTGGATTCGATGCATCCAATAAATCAATAAACATATGAATTGATCACTGTGGTTCATAAACCAATAATTTGTAGGAGTTGACCAGGATGAGCCTGAGGGAGGGGTTAAGGGTGTCATTAGTTTGGAGTCTCTTTGCACCCACAAGAGATCTAAGTCCAGCCCTCCCCAAATTCTGTTGACTCTTATTCTGTTGACAATCAAGTTGCCTTGATAGTTAGTAATTCAGATTCTTGTTTAGAGATAGCATGGAATAAACTTGTACTCAGTTGAACAACCCTGGTTCCTGATTCCTTGCGCCGGACATAAGTATGGCTTACAATAATATGTACATTCAGATAATTGTGATTTCATCAGTTAATCCTGGTTAAAGAAGTTGCAACTTAATATAAAGGATTCTATCCTTCTTCAATCCAAGGACTGTCCATACAGACTAGTTGGCAAGCTGCAGAAGGCCTTGGATAATGTCTCCAGAAAGACAGGATTAATATAGCCTTCTGTTTTTCTACCGATTGATGACTTGGAATCAATCTTTCCAGGGCTGTGTATTCTTCTGCATCCTACAAGATCCTCCATGGATGATGGGTGACACTTTCTATCTATGTTTCTAATGAAGAAAGCAGGAGGGAACATATTAGCAAAGAAATAGATAAATAGCAGCCCTTAGGCAAACTGAAGAAGGATAAGTTGAAAGGCTAGCTAAAATTGAATTCCCCTCTCCAAAAAGACATGTGCACACACACACACACAAAATATCTCTTGCGGTGGAAAGGCTATTCCACTTTCCTCTAGATTCTATTCCAATTTGGAACCTAAATGGCATAATTTAGAATTAATTGTGCCTGCATGAGCAACAACAACACAAAAAAAGAACAAAAGAAAAGAAAGTGGTACTAAATCGAGCAATTGCCAAGTTCGTGCATTGATTATTTTGCTATAAAAATGCAGAGATAAAATAATTAGCATTCCAGTTATCTTCATCTAAGGATTTTGTAACAGCTTGCAAGCATTTATTAAACACCACCATGCATCTGTTTTTGAAAGCAGCGACTCAGAGGGGAAGAGGGCATAAATGATCATTGTAGATAACTGCCTGATTAAAAAGCCTCAGTTCCATTGCTGCAGCTAAAAATTCTGATGTGATTCTTGGACACGATGTGATGGGAGGGGACATAATTGAACAGGGAAATAAAGAGGAAAGAATTAGCTCCAGTTTAATATGTGCTGTATTGTGAAGTTTGAAGGGTAGGGAAAAGATCAGAGTTCAACTTTAAGGTATTCTCAATGTGTAAAGTTTTAAGTCACTTGAGACTTTCAGGAAGAGATTGGACTGCCATTTGTCAGAAATGGTGTAGGGTCTCCCACTTGGGCAGAAGGTTGGACTAGATGACCTATAAGGTCCCTTCCAACTCTGATTATCTGTTATCTGTTAAGTTGGAGCCAGTAGTGGAAATCATAGAGTCACTAGCAGATGATCTAGGAAAGCAAGTATCTATGATCCTGTGCACATGATTAAAAGCCTGAAGAATTCTAAACTGATAGTACAAAACTAAGTGGGGTTTAAATGATTGTAACTGCCATGCCTAGGTTTGGAGGGCACCATAAGAAAGTTCAGCTACCATGTATGGCCCAGGTAGCATAATTTGGAATGCACAAATTCAGGAGAGTTATTTATTGCATGTAACAAGGCAGAACAAAACAGAATGTTGTATAAAGTTAGCAGCCACCCCTCCTAGAAGAATGAAACATTTTGAGAAATATTTTAAAAAGGCAGAATAAAATGTTTCCCTTAAAAGAGAAATAAAAATCTTAAAGGACACAGAATCCCAGAAAGCAGCTCCCTGTCCTCAGGAGATATTTGGTGCCCGTTAAGAAAGACTGGGCCAGCCTAACTACAAGACAAAAGACCACCAGCTCCAGGTGATGGGATTAAGACATGACCCCTCAGGACATAATAGGATTAACCCTCTACCATCTACCAGCAGAGCTCACCTCATGGCATAACAAGCCCCTTCACTGCATCATCTCTGTTGCACCACACCCTCCAGGCTTCAACCAAACTTATCTCAGACAACCTACAAAGTTAGTTATGACCCCTACAACAGCCAATAGAATACATGTTCTTGCACAGGAACAGGAAACTCAAGATCAAAGCCTAAGAGAGGGTATAAAACCCTCCTCTCTCAACTCCATGTGGTCAGCTACCCAGAACCATGTGCTTGGTAGTTCTGCTTCACCATTAAACCATCTTTTCAATCAGCCTCCATGTTTCCAGTGTCTTCCTCCCAGCTCGGAACTGAACCAGATGGATATTTCTGCCAACAATGTTGTACGTTTTCAAAGGTAGCCCCAAGTCAAGTAATTGGACAGGTTTTAAAACTATCAGCCCTCTTGAGTATCAGCAAAGGTTTCAGGAATGCTCTTTATTGCTGTAAAATATAAGAGAACTTCAAAAGCCTACTAGAATTTCTCTCTATTCCATCTTATACGAAACAAAGTCAAGGCAGGGTTATTTTAACTTTCTTTTTTATGTGCTTTTCCTTCACTCAACTATTCAGGCCGGTGCGTTCCCACAGAGAGGGTCTGCTCCGGGTGCCGTTGGCCGCTATGTGTCGTCTGGCGGCGGCGAGGGGTAGAGCCTTCTCTGTGGGTGCCCCCGCCCTCTGGAATACTCTGCCACCGGAGCTTCGTACCGGCATGGACCTGAGGGCCTTCAGGCGCGCGTTGAAGACCTGGCTCTTTGAGCAGGCCGGCCTGGGCTGAGATAATGGTTTTAATTTGGTCTCCATATTTAATTTTAAATTGGGGTTTTAAGGGCGGGGGGTCTTTTTAGTCTCAGTAATCAGCCAATTAATTTAATAGTTTTTTTAATTTTTGTATACTTGTGGGTTTTAGATGGGCTGTACACCGCCCTGAGTCCCTTGGGAGAAGGGCGGTATATAAATTTAAATAATAAATAAATAAATAAATTCTGAATCTCCTATTAGCGGTTCATTCATTCATGCCTCCCAAATTAAACCCCAAGCTTAAATCCCCATTGCCGAAGTTTAAATCCCATCACAAAAAGCTTCCTGAAAGGAACATTCAATTCACAAGACAAAATGGCCATCAGCCCCTTCACGCATCACGAAGATATCGCAAGAGATATGATGCCACCAACCAAGGGTCAAGTGGTGTCCATTACTGATTTATTTATTTGTATCCTGCCTTTATTGTTTTTACAAGTAACTCAAGGCGGCAAACATATCTAACATACTTTCTTCCTTCTGTTTTCCCCATAACAACCCTGGGAGATGAATTGGATTGAGGGAGAGTGACTGACTGAAAGTCACCCAGTCGGTTTTTATGGCAAAGGTGAGACTAGAATTCACTGTCTCTTGGTGATTGGTCCAAAGTCACCCAGCTGACTTTCATGGCTAAGGCTGGATTGGAATTCACAGTCTCCAGGTGATTGGCTTAGTTACCAGCTAGCTTTCATAACTAAGGCGGGACTAGAATCCACAGTCTTCCAGTAATTGGTCCAAAGTCATCTAGCTCATTTTCATGACTAAGGCTGGACTAGAATTCACAGTCTCCCAGTGATTGGTCCAAAGTCACCTAGCTGGTTTTCATGACTAAGGCGGGACTAGAATTCACAGTCTCCCAGTGATTGGTCCAAAGTCACCTAGCTGGTTTTCATGACTAAGGCGGGACTAGAATTCACAGTCTCCCAGTGATTGGTCCAAAGTCACCTAGCTAGTTTTCATGACTAAGGTGGGACTAGAATTCACAGTCTCCCAGTGATTGGTCCAAAGTCACCTAGCTCATTTTCATGGTTAAGGCAGGACTAGAATTCACAGTCTCCCAGTGATTGGTCCAAAGTCACCTAGCTCATTTTCATGGTTAAGGCAGGACTAGAATTCACAGTCTCCCAGTGATTGGTCCAAAGTCACCTAGCTGGTTTTCACGACTAAGGCAGGACTAGAATTCACAATCTCCAGGTGATTGGTCCAAAGTCACCTAGTGGGCTTTCATGGCTAGAGCTCATGGGCTCCAGGTTTCTAGCCTGGCACCTTAACCACTAGACCAAACTGTTTCTCAGTCTTCTTTATCATCTGCAAGATCTCCTGCGACACTTGAGAGTGGGTGGGGGAGGATTAATACCATTTTCCCATTTAACTAGCGTCTACTCTCTTTAGGGCTTTCCTATCTTTTCTAAGGCCCCAGGAGGGACTCAGTTCCTGTGTTACAATCTATATTCATGTGCACGTTTTGTCTGTGATTTAAATTATAATGAAAGATATTATGTGAGCTTTGGGGAAGCAGCATTCTGAAATTAACCGTGGCCCCTCCAGTCTGCCAACATATTCCCAATGTGAACTTTAGCGCTGAATGAGCCATCCACCTGTGGAGTAACCTTTTGTAGAGAGCATACCAATTTTCTGATTATCCAGATGCTTCCAGGGTCCCCACGGCCAATCAGATTAATGAGTTTGCAATGTAATTATTTGGAGGAAGATGCAAGGGGAAACCAATGCTGAGGTTTACATAGAATCAGGCCTTGCTGATTCTCCTCCTCTTGCGCCCCAGGTCTACTAAATGGGCACTAAATTGATAAGGTATTTGACAGAATCGACCAATTTGGGCTTACAAGGAAGCCGAATAGATCTAAGACAGGGTGACTTGTGGTGAGCAAAGTCAGCAAAGCTATCTTGGCTACCATTTTTGATGTGGTTTGCCAGTAGTTCTTCAATGTTTAGTGCATCATTGAGAGGATCCAAAGTGGTTGGTTTTCCCACTGGCTTTTAGACCTAAAAAAGAACTCACATTTGTTTGTTTATTTGTATTCTGTCTTTAACATTTTTTACAAATAATTCAAGATAGTGACTATCTCCAACACACTTTCCTTCTCTTATTTTCCCCATAACAACAACCACCTTCTGGGATGAGTTGGGCTGAAAATGAGGACTTGGCCCAAGGTCACCCAGCTGGCTGTCATCTCTCCACTCTTAATCCAGAGACAATTTGGCTCTCCACATTTTGCTGATTTGAAAGATCTGAACGATTTCAACTGAAATAAAAAAAAAACATGATTCAAACTCTGAGATACCATTTAGTGGGCCTTTGAGATATTTAGCCTAGGATGAGGTCAGCTTCAGGGTTCAAATAGAATAGAATAGAATACTTTATTGGCCAAGTGTGATTGGACACACAAGGAATTTGTCTTGGTGTAAATTAATCAAGGTGAGCCTTGACTAATTTCCTTCTGTATGTTTTGTTTTGCAGGAATTCCTCTTCAATTGGGGGGGGGGCAGCCTGTCACCCCTGAAGCTGACCTGACCAAAGCCATCTTGGAGCTTCAGTGCTGCCACATTAGAGCTGAGGGATAGAGAAGGGGTGATTAGAGATAGTTGGGGTTCAGAAGTCGTATTCAGCATGTTCTGACCAGTTCTGAAAGTCTTGTGTAGTTCGGAGGACTAGCAAATACCACCTGTGACTGGAGATTTTACAGTATCCTTCCCCTGCCATGCCGACCAAGCCATGCCCACAGAACCGGTAGTAAAAAAAATTGAATCCCACCACTGTTGGGGTTGTGTAGTCAAAATAAAATACTTTCTTTTGGAAACCAAGGACATTCTCACACCTGGCTGGAGAAAGGAAGAATGATGTAACCAGGCCAGTGGATATTGCATTGATTGGGCCATGTGATTGATTAGGATTTTTTTGGGTGTGTGTGTGTAAACTTTCTCTTTTAATTAGAGGAAAACTGAGGGAATCTTCAGAGTCAGTTTTCACTAGATATGTGCCAATATGATATTCCCAATAAAGCTATTCTTTGAGGAATCTACCTGCCTCGGAGTTTTTGCTTGCAATGGATTATTACTTGGAACCCTGACAGGTGAATCATGCTTTATCATGTACAGGAAGCCCTCAACTTACAACCACAACTGAGCCCAAAATTTCTTTTGCTAAGTGAGACAGTTGTTAAGCGTGTTTGCCCCCATTTTATGACTGTTCTGTCTTAGGCCTCCCCAAAAAGCACTAAGTCAATTCTGAGGCCCAGCAAAAACTTCTTTTATTACATTAATGTGAATGTATTTCATTCACAGTCAGGCAGCGGCTTGGCAAACAGTCTTGCAAAGGTATACTAATGAATTCAGACCTTTATCAATCCTGGAACGCTGCCTGGTAAATAGTTCTACACTCAGGGCTGGCAGGGAAGGGCTGGGTTATACAGACAAATCTTCACAAGGCTGGAACAAATAGAACTAACGAGCGAGTTGTTTCCTGCAAAAGCCCCCTCCCCTTTTGCTTCTCTTTTAATCCTGATGGGAGGAGCCATTCATCGTCCACCTGTGGCCTTACTCCCACGTTGACCCTGAGTTCTTAATTGTGCCTTCCTTTTGGCAGCTCTGCGCATGCGCAGGCTGGGAACTGATTCCAGGAGCTCCCCCGCCACAATGCAGTCCGAGCCCTGGCCCCATCTCTGCTTCTGGTGCAGAGCCCTCGTCCAAGCCTTCCTCAGCCTCCCGGAATGGCCTGGGTTCCTCCCCAATCTCCTCACTACTGTCCGACTCTGCTGCCGGCTCTGCCAGCCGCTAGCGGGCCACAACAATGACCTTTCTTGCCACACTTATTAAGTGAATCACTCCAGTTAAGTTAGTAATGTGGTTATTAAGGGAATCTGGCTTCCCCATTGACTTTTGCTTATCAGAAAGTTACAAAAGGTGATCCACATGATCCCGGAACAATGCAGTCGTCATAAATAGGAACCAATTGCCAAGTTTTGATCATGTGAGTATGGGGATGTAATGGTCACTAGTGTGAAAAATATCCAGTGCTATAGCAGCTTTGAATGGTCATAAATGAATGGTTATAAGTAGATGACTCTGCATCTCTCATTGATGCAGTCTGGGATCTGGTATAGAATGAAAACATAGGTTAGAAAGCATGCAGAAAGAGAAGGAAATGGCATGGGTTACGAAAAAAATGAGTTAATATATGGTTTATTTCTAAGCTAACAGCACCCCTTTTCCAGGGTTGTGCCCCTAGAAATACTTGCAGAATATAGGTCCGTGATGGCGAACCTATGGCACGCGTGCCACATGTGGCACGCAGAGCCATTTGTGCCGGTACACGCGGTGCAGGCAAACTTACCTCACTATGCATGAGTGAGCCTCACAGCTGATTTTCGGCTGGTTTGAGGCCTTTTTCGGCCTCCCAAAATCTTGAGGAAGGCTTCTGCAGGATTTGCAAGCCGAAAACTAGGCCCTTTTCATCACTTCCTGTTTTTCCAAAAATACTGGAAGTGACAAAACGGGGCTAGTTTTTGGCCTGCAAAGCCTGCAGAAGCCTTCCTCAACCCTCTCGGAGGCCAAAAAAAGCCTCAAACCAGCCAAAAATCAGCTGTGAGGCGCAGTGAAGGTAAGGGAGTGGCGTGGGTGGATGGGTGGGGATTGCGTGCACATGCGTAGGCGGCGTGGGGGCACATATTGTATTCTGGATGCTGGCACGCAAGTGTGCAAGCGTGCGCACAATTTTTGGCACAGGAGCCCAAAAAGGTTAGCCACCACTGATACAGGTAGTCCTCAACTTACGACCACAACTGAGATCAAAAGTTATGTTGCTAAGTGAAAAATGTGTGAAGTGAGTTTTGCCGCCTTTCACATTCCTTAAATGAACCACTGCAGGTTTTTAAAATTAGTAGCACAGTTGCTAAGTGAATCTGGTTTGCTTGTCAGAAGGTTGCAAAAGAGGATCACGTGACTCCAGGACATTGCAACCATCGTAAATGTGAGTCAGTTGTCAAGCATCCGAAGGGAAATCACATGACCCTGGGGATGCTGCAATGGTCATAAGTATGAAAAACAGTCATAAGTCCCTTTTTTCAATGCTGTTGTAACTTTGAATGGTCACTACATGAATTGTTGTAAGTCGAGGCCTACCTGTATTTATCATTCTCAGCATGAGATTATGGGAGAGCCAGTGAAGAAGTGAAGTCATTATACTATAAAAAAGATGCTAAACTCTAGAAAAAGTACAGAGAAGAGCAACCAGGATGGTTAGGGGACTGAAGACTAAAATATACGAAGAACGGTTGCAGGAACTGGGCATGGCTAGTCTAGGGAAGAGAAGGACCAGGAGAGACATAATAGCAGTCTTCCAATATTTGCAAAGGAGGAAGGGGTCAACCTATTTTACAAAGCACCTGTAGGCCAGACAAGGAATAACAGATGGAAACAGATCAAAGAGGGGTTTAACCTGGAAATAAAGAGAAACTTTCTGACAGTGAGAACAATAAACCCATGGAACAGAAGTTTCCTTCAGAAATTGTAGGAGCTTTATCACTGGAAGCTTTCCAAAAGAGACTGGACTGCCATTTGGCAGAAATGGTGTAGGGTTTCCTGCTTGGGCAGGGGGTTAGACTAGATGACCTACAAGGTACCTTCTGTTCAAAGGTTTGCAGAGTTAATTCAGAGCCAGAAAAATAAACAGAGATCGCTGACATTTCATTTAACATCTTTATAAACTTAATAAGTATGTTACAAACAACTTGTAGATTTCTCCAACATGGAGCAAACTCAGACAGAAATATGTTGCAAGTTCAGAGCAGAGCTGCAGTCTTCAGCAAGCAAGCAAGCAAGTTAGTTTCTCTTTTACTTTAATTCAGCAGGCAAGCAAGAGGAGAGAAGCAGTTTCATTTTCAATAGACAGACTCAGAACTCAACATAGTTGCAGAGCTTAATTTAGAGCCACACCTAGACTTCTTCTAGTTTCAGTTTCCAGCCTAGGCTACTTCTAGTTTCAGTTTCCAAACAGTCCTCATTGGCTGATTTAGTTGCTATGCCTGTTCATTGGCTGACCTTGTTACCATGCTCTATTTCAGTTCATGAATATACTCTGACTCCTTCCAACTCTGTTAACCTGTATCTGTATACAATGACATAATTACGCAAAATAATTATGTGATGATGATGATGATGATGAAGAAGAAGAAGAAGAAGAAGAAGAAGAAGAAGAAGAAGAAGAAGAAGAAGAAGAAGAAGAAGAAGAAGAAGAAGAAGAAGAAGAAGAAGAAGAAGAAGAAGAAGAAGAAGAAGAAGAAGAAGAAGAAGAGGAGACATTATTCAGTCATGTTTGATCTGAGTCTTGGCATCATGTTTGATCTGAGTCTTGGCAATTCTATGGTCCAGGTGTTTCCACATCTTCCAATTTTGCTCTCCTTCTTTGAGTTGTTCTATGCTCCCATTGATGTCATCTTGGATGGTGCTCATCCACCGTGTTCTTTGGTGTCCTGGTTTCCTTTTATTGCTAACTCCTGCAAACATAATTGCTTTTTTCCAATGAATTTCCCTGCATGACACATTTGAGACCCTTCCCATCGAATTTTCCCGTGGAATAAGTTGCCAGGTTTTTCTCCAACCCTGTAACTCACTTTTTGACTGCTGCCCAAAGGCAGTGTGATGACCCAGAATGTAACACAAATGTAACAAAATCCAAAACGTAAATAAATGTCCTTTAATGCCTCCAACTTGGCCCCGTTGTTCAATAATGCTCAGTTGGAGATAAAACATACTCAAAAATAGTCTTGAAAAGAAAGCAATACAGTCCGAACTTAATGAGCAGATAGAAGTGAAATAACAAACAAACAAACTACAATGATGGAATTTCCACAACGGACCAGGATAAGTAATTACCAAATTCAAGGAGATAACAAGGCACAGTCTGTTGGAAGGATGCCAACCAAGATAACTTCAGACCAAAATAAAACACGCTTTGTTTCCAGCATCTGCCAGAACACAGGTCCAAACACTTATTCAGTTCTCACACCTGCATCCCATGAAGAGGATCAAGGCCCTCTCCGCCCAAGTAGACCACGTCTCTCCCTTATCCTCTCCTCCCTGCATGCCCTAAGATGGAGAGGGGATGGGCCTGGGTCCTCCTTTTTCTGCTCAGCCAGCCTCTTTCCTTCCCCAGCCTGCTCCACAACCTCTGGAGCCACACTTCCACTCCCTGTCGGCTGTTCCTCTTCTCCCTCAGAGTCAGTCTCCACCAGGGCCATGACAGGCAGTAGCTACAGGTAGTCCTTAACTTACAACAGTTCGTTTAGTGACCAAAGTTATAATGGTGCTGAAAAAAGTGACTTATGACCATTTTTCACAGTTATAATCTTTGCCACATCCCCACGATCATGTGATCAAAATCCAGACGCTTGCCATCTGGTTCATACTTATGACCAGTGTCCCAGGGTCTGATCCCCTTTTGTGACTTACTGTCAAGCAAAGTCAATGGGGAAGCCAGATTTCAAAAGATTACTAACTTATCAATTAAAAGCAGAAGTGGTTTGCTCCGTCTAATAATTGGGTAGACCAGGTTGCCCTGATAAACTGGTCTCACTGGAAAAAACAGTCTCTCCCCTGGTATAGCTGACAAAGCGTGGAGGTTAGAGGTTAATACATCTACCTAATATGCAAGTTGCCCCAGGGTTCAAATCCCAGAAGGGTATGGCTAGCTGATGAGAGCTAAATAGCTTAAATAGATCTATACTAGCCTCCCTTTATTTCTATGAAGGTAAAACATAAACTTAACTTATCAGTTGTGTTCTGGGGCTAACCAGTTTACATTGTTTAATGCTGCATTGTAGTTTTCTCATAATAAAGTTTTGTAATGAACTACATTTTGAGAAACAACTAGCAGTTATTGGAGGGGAGAATAAATCTCTACTTGTTTCCATCATACAAAAGAAGAAAGAAGGAAGGAAGTGTCTTGGTAACTTTTTCTTGTAATTCCTCCGTGGCTCTTTATACTGCACAACAATCCTGTCTTGAGCCAAGTCAATAGGGAAGCCAGCTTCGCTTCACAAATGTGGCAAGAAATGTCATAAAATGGGGCAAAATTCACTTAACAATATAAATTTTGGGCTCAATTGTGATGGTAAGTCGACCTGTACTTCAGTTTTTGTTAATCCGAGTGACGACCGATTCGGTATGCGATTCTTTTTCTGTTGTCTCATCATAGTTAATGAGTTTGTAGATATTTATTTATTTTATTTATTTATTTTGTCAAGTTTAAATATAATAATTGGGGACAATAGGACAGGGATGGTAGGCATGATTGTGCACTTATGCACACCTCTTACAGACCTCTTAGGAATGGGGTGAGGTCAATAGAGGTTAGTTTGAAGGTAAAGGAGTGGGGGTTTGAGATACTCTTAAGTATCTTAAGTAACTTAAGATACTCTTAAGTCTGGCTAAGACATCAATTGTGTATGCCATCATGAACCACATGGAATCACTTTGTTTCCATTGTGGTTTCCACTAAATGTTCCTAATGTAGAACCATACACGATCTGTTCTTCCTTCCCTACCGGCGTCTGCCCTTCAGGGACAGATGGAGAATTTGCAACTTGAACCAAAATGAACTTTGAATCCCATTTAACTAAACACTGTTATCTTCCGTGGGATAAAGCGCACATTCACCCATTGTTTTAAAGTTTGAAATTCACTGTTGGTGGCAAACTTTTCAGCAGAATACACAGATGGTCTTGCCTGATCCTGTTAATGAAAAAAAAAAAAAACACAAAAAAAACACCCCTCTCTCACACAGCTACACAAACTGACGTGATCATCTGTTTTTCAACGTTCCAGGAAAAAAAAGAAAAAAAAAATCAAGCGAGGTGTAAGGTGCGATACAAATGAGAATAATTAGCTTATGCCATCTGTGGACATTACAAAAATGAGTGGGGAGAGAAAAAGGGTGGGGGGAAAAAGGGCGTCTTTTTAACTCTAAGGTTTTTTTCTAATGCTAAGCATTATATCTTCAGCAAAGTACACAGTTAATAACTTTTCAATTTATAGAGACCTTCTGCTCTGATTTACTTAAGGAACTAGGATACTTGCTGCGGTCCCGCACCTTTTCCACCTTATAATTAGCAAGTAATAAAAAATGCCATTAAAAAGTAATAAGTCTGAAGCTCTCTGACAATCCGCTGATTAATTCTGCAGTTTGCAAAGCATTTTCCGAGGGTACTTGGCTGATCTGCCAGTTTTTAACCCAATTTTCTGCTGGAAATCTGGAAATGCAGTGATAACTGGGAAACCTAACCTGGACCGAAGGAATACCAAGCTAAGACTTTTGAAAGCTCTTGCCTTCTTAAGTTCCTTACATGCCTCTTATAGTTAATTTAAGGCATTTCTCTATTGCACAGTGTACTCTGGAGTGGTTTACAGTACAATAATCAATAAGGGTGGCCCTTGTTGTGTTATCTGATACCCGAACTTCAGTATAGCAATATCAATAGCACTTAGACTTATATACTACTTTCACAGTGCTTTACAACCTATCTAAGAGGTTTACAGAGTCAGCATGTTGCCCCCAACAATCTGGGTCCTCATTTTACTGACCTCGGAAAGATAAAAGGCTGAATCAATTATGTGCTGGTTAGGATCAAACTCTTGGCAGTGGGCAGAATTAGCTTGCAAAACTGCATTCTAACCACTGTGCCATCATGGCTCCTTGGGGGAAAGGGACCAACCATGTGTCCTATATACATAAAGGTTTATACATAACCAGGGTTTTGGCCTTTTTTGCAGATGGGGTTTTGCTCACCAGTAAAGTAACTTTCAAGGAACAGGCGATTAATGCAATAGATTTGATCCTCTTTCTCCTCTCTTAATTATAGCAACAGCACTTAGACTTATATATCATTTCACAGTGCTTTACAGCTCTCTAGCTAAGTGGCTTACGGAGTCAATATATTCCCCACAACAATCTGGGTCTCTATTTTACTGACCTCGCAAGGATGGAAGGCTGAGTCAACCTTGAGCCAGTCAGGATTGAACTTTTGCTGACAGTCAGCAAAATTAGCCTGCAATGTGGCTCAGGGACTAAGACGTTGAGCTTGTTGATCAGAAAGGTCGGCAGTTCGGCGGTTCGAATCCCTAGCACCGCGTAACGGAATGAGCTCCTGTTACTTGTTCCAGCTTCTGTTAACCTAGCAGTTTGAAAGCATGTAGAAATGCAAATAGAAAAATAGGGACCCCTTTGGTGGGAAGGTAAAAGCGTTCCGTGCGCCTTCGGCATACGGTCATGCCGTTCACATGACCATGGAGACGTCTTTGGACGTGCTGGCTCTTCGGCTTTGTAACTGAGATGAGCACTGCCGCCTAGAGCTGGAAATGACTAGCACATGTGCGCGAGGGGAACTTTTACCTTTACCTTACTGCCCTCTAACCATTGCGCCACCACGGCTCATAGAGAATCTCATAGATTCCAAGAAACTATCTCATGATAGATGCTTCTTTTCTAGAATGATTGATATGATGGAGAGGGCTGTTGGACTCATACCAGGTGAGTCTGTTGGACTCATGTTGGCTTTTCATGAGGTTCTTTCACCAACTCAGTGGAAGGACACCTGAGAATATACATTGCCACCCTCAACCAATCAATTGATTTACCCACTACCAAGCCCTGGATGAATCTGATCTTATTATAGAAGAACTTAGTACCAAGTGCTGTTGTCTTGTCTAAATCTTCCAATTCAGAGATTGAAGAATTATCAAGAATAACAACTGAGGGATTTGAGGGCAGCACCTCCCACTAGTTTGTCTGCCTTTTGAATCCATTCAGATCATGATTATGACTCAGCAAAATTTCTTTCTTCTTTTTGGATGGAAACAGAGGAAAACTGTAGGGCAAAGATGTCAATGTTTGAGAAGTTGAAATCACAACTTCACCTTCTGACCCTGAAACAAATGCTCAGGTCACTGCATATTCAATTGTGAGTGCTGGTTGTGGTGTCTTTTTATGATTTGAAGAATGCCAATGAGAATAGGATACTCCTGTCTCCACATACCCCTCTTTTAGCCCTGATAAAGTGTGCTAAATAGCCCATCTCTGACATGTAAGCTAGCTTCAAGTTTATAGGAGTTAGTAATTTATATCCCAGCTTTTTTTCCAGAGCTGCAGAAGGATTACAAGGGAATCTCTCATCATTTTGAGCCATGGTGGTTAAAATGCAGTATTGCAGGCAAACTCTGCCCATAGCCAGAAGTTCAATCCTGACTGACTCAAGGTTGACTCAGCCTTCCATCCTTCCGAGATCGATAAAATGAGGACCCAGATTGTTGGGAACAATATGCTGACTCTGTAAATCACTTAGAGAAGATTGTAAAATTCTATCTAGTGCTATTGCTATTTTCAACTCCAAAACAGCAACTTTGGGAGATCATGGACTGGGAGAAAATGACTGGCCTCAAGAACATATTTAGGGGATGTCTAGAAAGTTAAGATGGCAGTGCAACTGAAACCCTAACTAATAAAGGATAATTTTTGTAGCTCAGGTTGAAATAAGGGGCCCTTGGTGCTCTCTGAGCTTGGTTTTTTTCTTGCAGATGTTTCATTACTCAAACTAGATAACATCATCAATGCTCTAATGATGTTACCTAGTTTGGGTAATGAAATATCTGTAAGAAAAAAACCAAGCTCAGAGAACACCAAGAAGCCCTAACTCTTTTTTTACACTCATTCAGAAATATCAACTCTGACTATCACATTTTTAAGGATGAACATAAGTGCTCATTTGATAAAATTATACTCTCAAAGAAATAAAAAAACACACATTTATTTTAATTGGATTATTTTGTTTTCTATTTACCTTAAATGCATCAACAACGACTGTTGCATTAGAGAACTGTTTAAAACAAAACAAAAAGACACCAGGAAAACTGCAATCCTTTGATTTTGTTTGATTTAAATGTAATTTGCCAGCTCTCTCTACAACTGGAATATGTATATCTCTGAGAGTATAGAGTGGGAGATAGTTGACAATGTATGGGAATCCACAAAAGACTTGTTAAATGTTATAGCTTCTGCTTGATTTATGATGCCAGGGACAGATGTTGGAGAAGAATCATAAATTATAAATCCCAATCAAGTGGAACTAAATATTAATTGCAAGAGGGCTGAGTTGGTGTGTGTGTGTGTGTGTGTGTGTGTGTGTGTGTGTGTGTATAAAAAGAAATGGGAACTCTTACAAATTTTCAGCTCCTATAATTAGATTTGTTGAACGCAACCCAATCAGAAGACTCCAAGCAACAAAAAGTGTGTGTTTTGTGTGCACCAAGATGCAAGTGCAGATATATGAAATGTGTATAATTATCAATAGTTGTTTGGCCTACTCACACTTAATTCCTACAGTGTTAAATCAAGGCAGTAAAAGCCTTCTGTGTAAAGCAGATTAATCGGCCATAAAATTGGAAGGCCAACAATGTCATGTCATATACAAATAAGGAAGTCTGTCTATATACCTTAATGAGTGTAAGCACTCAATGCTATTAATAACTGGGTTTTCTAGCATTTTTAATCTCATGGGACAGGGAGGAATAAAAGCTACAGCTATTGTACATGCCTGTTTTATTTATTCTGCGTATATCTTTGTGCCAGAATTAGTAAGATTATGGTAAATTGCTGTGATGACCCAGGGCGTGGCACAAAGGCAACAGATAATCAGTAGGAGTCCCTTTATTAGCTCCAACTTTGCCCCCAATGACCTGGTTACCTTCTGGCTGGAGAAAAACTCTCCCAGGAACAGCCTTTGGCTGCAGAGAATCAAGTCCAAAACATGGTCAACAAAAACTGTAAGTCCAATCAAGGCAAAATGAGGTAATTAATCAGGCAGGGCAGAAGCAAGAATTCCAGATGTGATAGCATGGCAATAATTCAACACGGTTGGGAAGACACCAGGAACACAGATAATCAAAGTCAACACTAGATAAACTCATGTTTGCTCCCAGCAGCTGCCGCACCCAGCATGCATTTCTTTTAAACTCTCTTCCCAGCTGTGGCTAATGAGGGGAATCAGAGCCCTTTCCTCCCCCGTAAGCCACACAACCCACGTTGCTCTCTTCTCCGTTCCTCCCTGCGTGCCCTACGATGAAGAGGGGATGGGCCTGGGTCTTCCTCTGAACTCCCTCTCCCTTGTTCTACTTCTCCCTTGTTCTACTTCTTCCCTGCTCTGTCCAGCCAGACTTTGCCCAGTTTCCTCCACAGCCAATGGGGCCACACTTCCACTCCCTGTCAGCTGTTCATCTTCCTCCTTGGATTCAGACTCCGACAGGAGCAAGACACTGACATGGTCTGCTACATGTTCACACTGGATTTGGCATTTTTGTCCACTTCTCAAGTCCTTCTCAAGGACCTGGGATAGGCAGAGGTTGATGTTTATAATGTTAAAGGTATCGTTGTAGGAGGTAGCCGTTCTAAATTAAAGCTGCCTTTTGTAGTTGACTGATAGGGATTTTGTCAAAACTGAGGGTGTTCAAGTGGTGCTCCAGATGTTTTGAGATTGCAAACAATGTACCTGTTATAATTGGTACTATCTTTGCTTTCTTTTGCCACCATCATTCTGCTTTTATTTGTGGGTCTTTCTATTTTGTGATTTTCTCCAGTTCTTTCTCTTCTCTTCTACTGCTGCCATGTTCACTGTTCAGACTTTTTTTTTTGGTCTTTATTATCAACCATTGTTATATCTGAGGTGGTATGTCACAGATGCTAGTTTGTTTGAATACTAAAGTCGCAGAGCATGTTAGCTTCCTCATTTTATATGATTTTGGCTATTTGATGGTTCCATCAAATCTTGCTTGTAGGGAAATGATATTTATTAGGGAATCCCAGCACACCATTGTTGCTATTTTGTCATGTCATTGTTTCAGGTCAGTCTATGAGATCTTCTTGCAGCAACTAACAGGTCCACTGTTTCTCAGCTTCTTTAAAGAAGGGAATTTGCTATCTTTTGCTGTCTTTGTACAGTACAAATCAGATATGACATTTGAATTACACACTATAGGCAAAAATCTTCAATTTCTGATCTTAGCATGCTGATCTTATTTTCCAGCCTGGTTTTCCATTTTGTTGCTGCATTCTTTGCCTTTTCTCCTTTGTTGCTTCTGCATCCAAGGTTTGTTGCAAAATCAACAAACAAGAAGAAAAGCCAAAGAACACAACACCAAACTGAAAAATCAGACTGGAAAATAAGTTCAGCATGCTAAGATCAGAAATTGAAGATTCAGCCTATAACTGCAACTGTGCAGTTCATTAGATGGGTTGTTTCTTGAAATGAGATGGTACTTATATTTGATATTACAGTATTGGCATCTTTTAATATTTGTACTAGCTATTTTTTGGGTCAAGCTTCAATGCAGGAAACCTCATTCTGCTGTTTTTGTGCTGTTCTCAATGCTCAGTTATTCTTTGTTTCAATTCCTTTTTATTAGTTAGAGGACTTTGTTCTTTCTTTCTGAGGAGGAGGAGGCAAAAGACAAGGTACCTGTCTATGGAAATAGTCAGGTGATGGTTGTCCCAAAGATGCTGTTCAAAATGCAACTGGCTTCAGTTGTCTTTTGAACAGCCCTTTTGGGAGAAAGCACCTGGTTTGGGAATGAAAAGGATTCAAGAGCTTTGCTGTCATCCACTGCTACCAACTCCTCCTGTTTTACTTATTATTGTTATTATTATTAGATGCTTACATATAATATCAACTTGGGATAGGTCAACATTTTCATCTATCATTCAGTCAACTGTTAAACAGCCCATTGCCTAATATTAAGTCTGAGCTATATGAAATTAGAAATTTGATTGTGATTTTTTTTTTTGAGGTGTTGGAAAAGAATGCATGTTCAAATGCTAATCCAAAGCCATTTATGGGATTTATAGGCAGTTAAAAAGTACCTTTCAGGTTGTCCATTCTTGATTTCAATTAGATTTTTGATTTCCCAAAAGAGGGACTGAGTAACTTGCAATAAACCAGTCAAACGTATCTTGCAAGCTATGAATTGGTGCTTGTTAAGTGTCCTTTATTAAGATCAGCTATGTCACGTCTCAATTTTTCCTGTGTGGTTTTCTTTTGACACTAATGTGTATTTCTTTTAAAAAGACAGCTGCACAATGCATGTCTAAATGAATTTTTAAACACATTTACACTGCCAAGAATTGTTTTCCAATACTCGGAGTAATGGAAACTCTGCTGGATAGCTAAGTTCTTGTTCCAGATTTAGTCCAAGACAGGTAATAACAGGTAATCAGGACATGCCAAAGAGAAATTTATGAGAATCAGATCTCTCAAGCATCTACATTCTTATGCAAAACAAGAAATACCACCAAACATTATTACTGAAAACTTCAGAAGATATATTTGTGTTTGTCATAATGCTCAGATGCCATACCACTCAGATACAAGGCCTTTTAAAAAATTACTTTTGCCTACAAAATAACACACGCGGGGGCGGGTGTTCCTCATTATGAACCCCCTTGAACTGTTTTCACATTCAAGATACCTAAAATAGCACATGGACAATGGTGGGATTCAAAAAAAATTACTACTGGTTCTATGGGCGTGGCTTGGTGGGTGTGGTGTGGCTTGGTGGGCATGGCTTGGTGGGCATGGCAGGGGAAGGATATGGTAAAATCCTCATTCCCTTCCCACCCCACTAACCTGCTTTCCAGCTCCATTCTCCTGTGCAGGCAACAAAAGAAGACCCAGCTGATCAGCTGGGACTCAGGAGGCAGAGAATAGATGGGGGCGGGGTCAGCTAGAGGTAGTATTTGCCGGTTCTCCGAACTACTCAAAATTTCCACTACTGGTTCTCCAGAACTGGTCAGAACCTGCTGAATACCACCTCTGAGGCATGCCATATAAATGAAACAGGTAGTTCTTGACTTACAGCCACAAAATTTATGTTAACAAGTGAGGCATTTATTAAGTGAGTTTTGTCCCATTTTACAACTTTTCTGGCCACATTTGTTAAGTGGATCTCCACAGTTGTTAAGTTATGACACAGTTCTTAAATGAATCTGTCAACCCTTAAGCTGGTCGGATGGCTTCCCCCATTGGCTTTGCTTGTCAAAAGGGACATCCTGCCACCATCATTAAATATGAGCCAGTTGCCAAGCATCCAAATTTTGATCACAGGAGAACAGGAATGGAAGGGATCTTGGAGATCTTCAAATCCAACCCCCTGCTTAGGCAGGAAACCCTACACCACTTCAGACAAATGGTTATCCAATCTCTTCTTAAAAACTTCCAGTGTTGGAGCATTTACAATTTCTGGAGGCAAGTTGTTCCACTGATTAATTGTTCTAACTGTCAGGAAATTTCTCTTTAGTTCCAAGTTGCTTTTCTTCTTTTTTAGTTTCTATCCATTGCCTTTTGTCTTGCCTTCAGGTTTTTTGGAGAATAGCTTGACTCCCTCTTCTTTGTGGCAGCCCCTGAGATATTGGAACACTGCTATCATGTCACCCTAGTCCAGGGGTGGGATCCGACAGGGTTAACTATCAGTTCGGTCATTTACGAAGTTCGGTGATTTACGATATGCTTCCTTGCAACACACTGCCGGCACGCATCTGTAAATCGTTATCAGCACGCTGCGTGCAGACAAGCAGCCTTTCAAAAAGCCCTCTTTTCCTGCTTTTTTAACTGCACAGCAGCTGAAGTTGAAAAAAATAGGAAATAAAAGTCAGATAAGATCCTGGGTGAGGAGGTGGGCAAAAACATCAGCAGACATAGAACCGGTTCTATGTCTGCTGCTCTTCAGAGCTACCGGTTCTACAGAGGTGGACAGAACCGGTAGAAATCCATCCCTGCCCTAGTCCTTCTTTTCATCAAACTAGACATACCCAATTCCTGCAACCGTTCTTTATATGTTTTAGCCTCCAGTCCCCTAATCAACTTTGTTGCTCTTCTCTGCACTCTTTCTTTTTTAATATCTTTTTTACATCGTGGCAACCAAAACTGAATACAGTATTCCAAGTGTGGCCTTACCAAGACATTATAAAGTGGTATTAACACTTCACGCGATCTTGATTCTATCCCTCTGTTTATGCAGCATAGAACTGTTTATTTATTTCCATTGATAATATTTCATATTATAAAATTTGCAGTTGAAAATTTCTATCATTGTGCCATTGGAATTAAAACTGAATGACTAAAACTAACTTATTTTACGCTGTAAGCTGCCCAGAGTCATTGGATGTGAGATGGGCAGCAAATAAATTTCATAAATAAGTAATAAACAAACAGACTGATGGATTCCTACCCACACTGATAGGGCAAACCATCAGAATATAAAATGCCAGTAATTCCTACTTCCTTACTAGTAGTGATAATGTTATCTAATTTGCTAATGAAACGACTGCAAGAAAACAACCAAGCTCAGAGAGCACGAAGGACTTCTCAACTAAAAATAAGTGGCATATTATTTCTTGTCATCTTAATCACAAGGAAACCACAATTGGGCAGGAGTGCCAAAATTATTCGTTAATTATTAGTGGCTGTTGAGTCACACAATTATTTCATTTACTCTTTTACAGGAGGCAGGGGTATGACACCACGAATTTGCTAACCTTTTCCATAAACTGTAAGCCATGGTTTATAATAAACTACAAACGAACATCACATTTTGGCTGAGCATGATATGTCAGCCAGACTAGAAACTAAAAAAAAAAAAAAAAAAGACTTGCTAGATTGTTCTGTTCTAATGCCATTGCAGAAATCATGCACAGTAACAAATATGTTTGCATTAGACAATAAAAACACAATTACAAGAGTACAAGTTAACAAATGCAAACACAACTGTTCCGCTTTAAAAAGAAAAATTGCAGCTGGCAATCTTTAGTTTTTATTGTCCTATACATGGTATATATCAGTTAGTTGCACAAAGGAGTCCACAATCAGCAAGATAGCTGGATTATTTAGAATTAGCTAAACAGTTTCCCCCTACTTCCTCTTATTATTGCTGGCATATACGTATTTAATTTTAGAACTGGAAATCATTTAATTCAAGCCCAGACAGAAACGATGATTATGTTCTCTATGGTTGAAGGAGCTGGGGAAAGGGATTTAATATTTCAACATTTAATTCTAAATCTAGTCAGGTTCAACGAAAATGGTTTTTGTTAGAGTGAGAGATTTACTGTAGTCATTCCATGAGTAAAGTAGGATAAATAGATTGACCTCATTTGGGAAGTTTTGACCTTTAAACATTTTGAAGTTTAATCTTGGTCCTGATTTAACAACACATAAAGATGTGCTTTATTCACCTGCCTAGTACATAGTTTCATTTTTCTTTTTGTAATGAGATATGAGATTGTTTTCTGTACTGATAGAGTGTACTCCGCTGTTTTTCTCTCCAATATAGCCTTGGTGATTATCTACAATTTCTTTTGATTAAATGCAGGTAGTCCTCAATTTACAACAGTTTGTTTAATGACCATTCAAAGTTACAACAAGCCTGAACCATGCGATGACTTTTGGCTGTTTCTCACATTACCACCAGTTCCACAACCCTATGCTCACATGAGCACATCAAAATTCAGACACTTGGCAACTAGTTCATATTTATGACTGCTGCCGTGTCCCAAGGTCATATGATCCCCTTTTGCGACCATCTGGCAAGCAAAGTCAACAGTGAAGCCAGATTCACTTAACAGTTGAGTTACTAACTTAACAACGGCGGTGATTCACTTAACAACTGTGGCAAGAAAGGTCATAAAATGGGGCAAAACTCACTTAATACATGTCTCACTTAGCAACATAAATTTTGGGCCTAACTGTGGTCGTAAGTCAAGGACTACCTCTATCTAGTTCTGGGCACTAGATAGAGATGGAGAGATGGAGATAGAGAAACTGAAGGATTTGCCAAGGAAAGAAATATCCATGGACAGCCTCAGTCATCCAGGTCATAGTTGCCCCAAAGGTGCTTTTTCAAGAGGCAACTGGACTTTCTGGTTTTTTCTTTGAAGACATTTCACTTCTCATCCAAGAAGCTTCTTTAGCTCAGAAGAAGCTTCTTGGATGAGAAGCGAAATATCTTCAAAGAAATGTCTATGGACATTTCTCAGCCATCCAGGTCATAGTTGCCCCAAAGGTGCTTTTTCAGGAGGGGAGGCAACTGGGATATCTGGTTTTGCTTTCAAGATGTTTCATTTCTCATCCAAGAGGCTTCTTCAAAGGAAAACCAGAAAGTCCAGTTGCCTCTTGAAAAAGCACCTTTGGGACAAAGGAAAAAAAAAAAGATGAAAAGGGACCTGAAGGGAAAACTTATGACAAATGATTGGAGGTGTTTAATCTGGAAAAGAGAGCACTGTGGGGAGACATGATAGCTGTCTTCAGTAATCTGAAGGGCTGTCATGTAGAAGGCAAGTGCAATTCTTTAGAGTTGTTCCTGAAGGCAATATAAATAAACCCAATCAATTTAAATTACAAATTTTGGTTGAACACTAGGAAGATATTCTTAATTATACAAGCTGTTGAACAATGGAATCAATTATCATGAGAGGCAGTAGACTCTCTGGTGGAGATGGATAGGGATACTGGATAGGGATACTGCAATGGAATTTATGTTCTGAGAAAATTGTTGTCTTAGATGATCTTCAGTTGGTCTTCTGTTCTATTATTCTAGATCATGGGTGTGAAACTCACCGTGTCATGTTGCCATAACGTGATGTATCATTATGGTTTTTTTCCCTTCACAGAGCTGGGGTGGGTGTGGCCTGCGTGTGATGCATCTGGCTCATGGGCCGCCAGTTTGACACCCCTGTTTTAGATGATGCTAGATATTCCCCTTTCACTTGGCAATAATATTTGGAAAGAAGGAATGGGAATGGTCTCCATCAGCTACTGGGTGTCAACTCATATTTCTATGGTCTTTTTAGAGTTGTCAACAGAATAGAGGGGGGAGCAGTGCGGCAGCTTGGAAGTTGAAAGTGCATTCCATAAATAGTTTTCAAAGATAGTAACGAGGTGACTGAAGTTTCTGCCTTGCAAAATTCTAACTGGAGAGCATGATTGATGACTCTTGGCTATGAATGTGTCCCATTGGAGAATATGAATTACGATACACCCGGAGGGAGGGGGGGCAGGTAGAGGAAAACCAGGGTCAAGAGTGACAATGAATTATGTGTCTCAGAGTCGGCTACACCCAGGCAGTGCTGGACATGTTAGCTCCCAATAAATCCTTTTGAAGTTTTGGAAGTTTGGCTCGAGACTCATGATTTAATTGGGGTAATTGCCAGAATCCTGACACTGGGCCAGTGAGAAGCTTCATTTAATTTCCATGGAAAACAGACTCTAGCTCAGGGTCCCCAAGCCTTGGTCCCGGGACCAGCACCGGGCTGCGACATGCCAGCAACTGGGCCACGGAAAACCTCTCTCCATGGAACCAATCCCTGTTGCCCAAAAACTTGGGGGCCGCTGCTCCAGCCCTAAAATGCATAAGATAATGTTACCTCCCCTTTGTCTCTAACATTCTCTCTCTCTTTGGAGTTACTTTCAAAGGCTGGGCTAATCTTGCTTAGAATGCAGACTAGATCTTCTGTCTAGTAAAGATCAGCTTCCCAAGAAGTCCTGAATCTACCCTTCTTCCTTTCTTTGAAGAGACTCGCTGTACAGGGGTCTTCAGGACTTGGGCTTCCTGAGAACAGCTTCCTAAGAAACTCTTGTGGTCCACCAGCAGCCTGTGGAGATGGCAGCAGAGTCAGACAGTGGGGAGGAACATGGCCCAGTCCTGGAGTATGGGAAAGACTTGGACGAGGGTCCTGCATCTGATATAGAGATGGTGCCGGGGCCATCTGGGAGTTATGTGCTGACTCTGGAGCCTCCAGAGTCTGGCAGCAGTGAGGCAGAGGAACAAGGGGAGCCTGTTTCCAGTGCATCTGTGCACAGAGCTGCCAGAAGGCAAGACCAGTTAAAATAAAAGGGGTGACTCGGGAGTAAGGCTTGGAGGTGATTGGCCCTCCCATAAGACATAAAGGAGGAGCAAAGAGACAGGAACCTTTGCAAGAAGCAACTTAGTTCGTACTGGTAGGTTTGAAACCTGAAGCTCTGTGTTGAATTTGTGTTCCAGTTGGCCTTGTATAACTAATTGGAAATTTAGTCGTTGGTATAATTTCAAGGAAGATAAAGGTGCGTGCTTATCAGACTTACCCTGAAGGACTTTGGCAGACTTCCATGGGACTATTTACAAAGTGTTTGAGACTCATTATGGGCTATGAATGACTAAAATTCACCGCTGTTGAAATAAAGAAAAAAGAGTTTTGGGACTAATGTGTGTTTGTTAGTGTCTCAATAAGCCTTGGTCAGAACAGTAACAGTCTTCCCTGTGTAATGTTAGAAAGTGAATTCTGAGGAAACGTACTGTAACATGACATCTAAATGGACAGGACTCAAGATTTGACTACTAAGAGCAATATCTTAGTAATGAGACTACTTTAATACCAGCCACTTGGATCAAAATTGAGTCCAAATTAGCTTAAACAGAGACATTGGAGGTCCACATCCATCGACAGGCGGATTAATTCAAGATCTACCTTCCCCTGAATAGCTGGAAAGCTGAAAGTTTGCTGAGGAGTGAATTGCATGACAGAATACAAAGAATTGGGTCTTGACCCTTAGTTTGACAGCTGCAAAATTCACCTATAAATTCTACTTGTCCTAGTCTTTCCTAATAGCAGCATATGCTATTACCATCGAAAATGCTAAAATGTTCCGATGAATTAGAGGCACGTGACCTTTGACATAAACATATTGTCCTGAACCTACTCAAACCTCTCAAGGAATAAAGAAATCATCTAGCTAAGACAGATTGTGAGTGGGGTTTCAGGAAGATGGGCAGTAAAATGTACTGTATATACTTAACATTCATGGGTGAATTATTGAAAGTTGCTTTGTTATATGAGTTCAAACTGTCCATTCTGAGACTATTTTTATAGCTGTTAAATAACCGCCTATATGGGACTAGAGAATAACTTCTTTACTAATGCTGAAAAGATTTATTGCTTTTTCTTTATAATGGTAACAATGCACATCCCTCATTCTTCGGCCATTCACTAGCAAAATTGGCAGTTGGAAAATGCATTTGTTTTGTTCTATTGTCTTTTCTCAAGAAGGCAATAGAATTAAAAAGTAGCACTTAATGGCCAATCCTTAGTATGTATGAAGGTCAGAAAATTAGACCCGAAAAATCTACTATAAAAGAAATGCTACAAATGTGTTATGCATTTATTTATTTTTTGCAAAAACAACAACACCCATTTTACAATCCAAGTAGATCAGGATTAAAATTCCAAGAATTCTAAGCCAATAGAACTGAATGCAACATAAATTGATTTTCAATCACAACTGAGCCCAAAATTTCTGTTACTAAGCTAGGCATTTATTATTAAGTGAAATTTGCCACATTTTTATGACCTTTCTTGCCATAATTGTTAAATGAATCATTGCAGTTCATCAACATCATCTTCATTTAACAACTCCATAATCGCTTGCAGGGTGGAGTCTGAGCAACTGAATGGAACTAGCTGAGTGTTTTAATGGATGGATGGTCTTCCTGTCACCAATGTGGAGTTTTGTCCACCAGATGTATTCTCAATGTGTCCAGAGAGAGAAATATCTGCCTCTACCTAGGATCAAACTCACAGCTTCCTGACTGTGAGGCGAGATCTCTACCTCTAGGCCACCGCACCACTCAAATGAATCACTGCAGTTGTAAGTTAGTAATTCAGTTGTTCAGTGAATCTGGTTTCCCCATTGACTTTGTTTATCAGTGATCACATGACCCCGGGAAATGAAACCGTCATAAATATGAACCAATTGCCAAGCTTCTGAATTTTGATTATGTGGCCCTGGAGATGCTGCAAGGGTTGTAAATGTGAAAAACGGTCATAAGTCACTTTTTTCAGTGCTGTTGTAACTTTGAACAATCGTTAAACAAACTGTTGTAAATTGAGGATTACCTGTAGAGCACCACAAATTTGTGAGAACCGATTTAAACGTGGGCATATCATCGCTATGCTTACCAATCACTTTTGGTTAGTTCTATAAAAGCTGCAACTCTAAGTGTATTTTGAATCATTTCTTAAGCGTCCTTGCACCTGTCTTTACTTTTCGTGTCAATGCAATGCAATGATGTGCATTGCATGGAATGTTGCAAAATTCTAAGATTTTATTCTCTTTGTTTATTTATTAATCTAATTTATGTGGTTACCCATCTCACAGAAATTGATTATTGGAAAGATTGTGCACATAAATGATTATTCAGAGACATGGCAATTTTCCGATAGTGTTAAAAATTAACTTCAAAAACACAAAAATATAAATTTGCAACAGTCTTAAACTCTGAATTTAACTGTAGATTACCCAGGTATAATAATCATATAAAGACAGAATTCAGAAGAACAGATAGCAAATGTTGCCTCTGAGAAAAAGCTGAAGAACTAGTAGACCACCTAGTGAGCTAATGCCAGAAGATTGCACAAACTGACTACAAACAGCAGCATGACAAAGTAGCAACAATGGTGCATTGGAATAGATGCAAAACATATTATTTGTCTGAAAGCAAGAACTGGTGGCGCCACAAAATAGACAAAGTAATAGAAAATGAGAAAGCTAAAAAGCTCTGGAACTTTAGAATTCAAACAGCCAAGCGTCTGCTACATAACAACCCAGACTCAACAATTTTTCATAAGAAACATAAAAAAGTCTGATAGTGGATGTAGCAATACCTGGAAACAACAGAAGAGAAGAGAAAGAACTGGAGAAAGTATCAAAATACAAAGACCTAGAAACAGAAATAATTGTGGCAAAAGAAAGCAAAGGTAGCACTAATGGCGATAAATGCCTTGAGTACAATCTCAAAACATCTGGAGCACCCCTTGAACAGAGGTGGCATTCAGCAGGTTCTGACCAGTTCTGGAGAACCGGTGGCAGAAATTTTGAGTAGTTCGGAGAACTGGTAGCGGAAATTTTGAGTAGTTTGGAATACCACCTCTGACTGGCCCCGCCCTCATCTATTCTCTGCCTCCAGAGTCCCAGCTAATTGGCTGGGTCTCCTTTTGTTGCCCCTGCACAGGAGAACGGAGCTGGAAAGCAGGTTAGTAGGGTGGGGAGGGAATGGAGATTTTGCAGTATCCTTCCCCTGGAGTGAGGTGGGAATAGAGGTTTTACAGTATCCTTCCCCTGCAATGCCCACTACACGCCCACCATGCCACACCATGCCCACCAAGCCATGCCCACAGAACCGGTAGTAAAAAAATTTGAATCCCACCACTGCCCTTGAACACCATCAACATCAACAAAATCACCATCAGTCAATTGCAAAAGGCAGTTTTACTTGGGAAAGCTTACATCCTGTGATGATATCTTAACACCATCAAACAACAGCATATGCCTATCCCTCATCCTTGAGAAAGGATTCGAGAGGTGGATAAAAACACCAGATCCAATCTGGCTGACTGCACAACCATCACAACAACCACCATATCTGGATTTATTCATGTTCCACAATGGAGCTGGGGCTTGAAGGTGGAACATTTCTTTTTGAGTGGTCCTTTTCCCCAACTATAGATCAGTTCCTTGTCTTGCCGCACAACCTAAGTAACCAGCATTTTGAACTGGTTGATTATCACGAAATTTCTCCTTAGCTCTAGGATGCTTTTCGCTTTGTTCAGTTTCCATTCATTGCTTCTTGTCTTGCCTTCAGGTGCTTTGGAGAATAGGTTGATTCCCTCTTCTTTGTGGCAGCCCATCAAATATTGGATCATTGCTATTATGTGATAGCATCCAAATGACCTTCAATCCAATCTAATCTAATCCAACCTTTCCACTCCAGTCATATGAAGAACGGTTACAGGAACTGGACATGGCTAGTCTAAGTTGAAGAGAAGGACCAGGGGAGACATGATAGCAGTCTTCCAATATTTGAGGGGCTGCCATAGAGAGGAAGAGGGTCAAGCAGTTTTCCAAGGCACCCCAAAGCCAGACAAGGAATAACGGATGGAAACTGATCAAGGAGAGATTCCACCTGGAAATAAGGAGACATTTTCTGATAGTGAGAGTAATCAACCAATGGAACAGCATGCCTTCAGAAGTTGTGGGAGCTTCATCACTTAAAGCTTTCAAGAAGAAATTGGACTGCCATTTGTCAGAAATAGTGTAGGGTCTCTTGCTTGGGTGGTGGGGTTGAACTAGATGACCTAGAATGTCCCTTCTAACTCTGTTAATCTGTAATCCAAGTGATCTTCTTTCTACCCCCTGTTAATATCTCCTCCATCTCCAAGATACCAATGATCATTAAAAGTTATAAATCAACAGAACAGAATAACAGAGTTGGAAGGGACCTTGTAGGTCATCTAGTCCAAGCCCCCCAGCTGGAGACCCTACACCACTTCTGACAGATGGCATTCTAGTCTCTTCTTGAAAGCTTCGAGTGACGAAGCTCCCACAACTTCTGAAGGCAAGCTGTTCCACTGCTACAATGGTGCAAATGTGTACCATTTGAATAACATGTGGACGGTTGTGGAGTCTTCTGAAAGGCTTGTGCAATGTTGCCACAGTGGGAGCCTTTAGCACAACCAAACAGAGGGTTGCAATACTAATTACTCCATCTGATCCATTTTCTATGTAAATGTGAACTGTTGAACAGGGTCGGCCCGGATCATCTTTCGCTATAAAAAGCCAAAGATTTGTATTCCAAATGTAAGCACAGAATTGCAGAAAGAAAGCTAATCAGAATGACATTGCAAAGGCAAGTTAATATGCTTCCTCCAAGTATACTTGCAATCCACATCGCTCTGGTTAATTAGAGCGGTACATATATGACACAATTCAGATGTTGGGCTATCAAGGCATCAGAAATTCTTTCCAAAAAAAAAAATTAGATGCTTCAACGTTAGACACTTCTTGCCATGCATTTTAAGGATCCGGTCTTGTTATCTAGTTTACAACTCTGCATGAGCTTCATAAAAGAATGGCTTGGTGAGCCAATTACTATGCAAAATATGGAGAAGGTCAAAATACAGATTCAATTAGATCCTTCCTTTAATAAGCACCCGAAGCGATTTAGCAGCATCGCAAATGTCAAACACTCTTTCACAAGATCAAACAAGAGAATTCTACTGATACATATTACTTTTCTTTATTGGTTAGCTTTATCTTTTGCCTCTCGTCCTGGAGCTCAAGACAGCATACATAATACTGCTTGTTGTCTTTTTTTTAAACACAACTCTCTGTGGCAAGTACTTTAGTAGTAGAAAGACAATCATCATCATTTTTAATGACCACATAATCCCTTGTGGGGTGCGACTGAAGAGAGTTGAGTGATTACTGGCCGGATGCCTTTCCTCTTGGCAATGCGGAATTACATTCAGTAGATATATTCTCATCATGCCCAGAGAGAAATATTTGCCTTTACCTAGGATTGAACTAACAGCCTCCTGATTGTGACGTGAGAGCTCTACCTTTAGACTACCACACCACTCTAGCAGTAGAAAGTCAGTGCTTGGTACAAAAGGGTTGTTGTGAGGAAAATAGAAGGCAGGAGCCAAGTGTTGGATATAATTGCCTTGAAAAATCTGGATTGGAAATCTGTAGATACTGGATTCGTCTGCAAAAGCAAAGCTTATGAAACAATAGGTTTTGACAGTGTTTGGATGTGAAAATGAAGAAATGGTGTGGAGGTGACTATTGAAACAGGGCAGGGCAGGAAACAGAATGAGGATTTTAGGGAAGTTATTTCACTGTTCCAGGGCATAAAAACAGAACCTTGAAGTCCTGCTCAACAAAATATATATATATCCCATAATAACCCTATCTTGATTTTGTTGAGCAGGACTTCAAATATATATATATTTGTCATCCCTGCTCCTTTCTTCTCCTTAAACAATTACTACCAACCTGCCTTCCATTGAGAACCCGTATACTGGACAAGTCAAAAAGAGGGCTGTGAAAATATTTACAGACCCCTCACATCCCGGACATAAACTGTTTCAACTCCTTCCCTCAAAATGACGCTATAGAGCACTGCACACCAGAACAACTAGACATAAGGACAGTTTTTCCCCAAATGCCATCACTCTGCTAAACAAATAATTCCCTCAAACTATTTACTAAGTTTGCATTACTATTACTATTAATCTTCCCATCCTTCCTTTCACCCATCTCCTCCCATTTGTGACTATATGACAGTAACTTTGTTGCTTGTATCCTTACAATTTATACTGACTGTTTCCTAGTATGATTTGATTGCTTATTATACCCTATGACTATTATTAAGTGTTGTACCTTATGATTCTTGACGACTGTATCTTTTCTTTTTATGTGCACTGAGAGCATATGCACCAAGACAAATTCCTTGTGTGTTTAATCACACTTGGCCAATAAAGCATTCATTCATTCATTCATTTCTCAGAATAGAGCCATTTTCTTCAACCAGCTTCCGCCCTCTTGGCCATTCAGAAAGAAGCTGAGAGGCAGAAAGGCCCAAAATATCTCTACAGCAGTTGGCCGCCCATCTTTGCAATAAAGGCAACGAAGGAAGAACCTCCTTCTCTTAAATAAAAGCACTTGTTTAAGAATAGTTTTAATAGATATCCCCTATACATACCCGATCTGCGAGGGATACCCCTGACCTCAATAGGTCTTTGACCCAGGTAAGACATGTAGAGCACCGCAGTCATCGCGGCTTTAAATTCTTCCCTCCATCTGGGGATCCCAAATCTGCAGGGCTAAAAATACATTTCCCAGGCTGTTTCGGCTGGCTTGCGAACACCAAACAATTTCCACACTATGAAAGCTGAGGGTTTCACACTTTACATTCAAAACCTCCCACGTCAGTTGCTTATTCTAAGGCAGCTGTTTCCGCTGGTGCCAGCCTCCCTTTTTATCCGTTGCTGCCTTGCTCCCCTGGCAAGTCCTCAGCGGGTGCTACCAAATCGGAAGGAGAAACATATTTTTTAATTTTTTATGGGCATACGGTTTGTCAAGGATAGGCCAGATTAGGTTTTAAAAGAAGAGAGTGAGAAAAAGAAGATGTGAGATGATTGAAGAATGGAATAAGCCTCTGATGAGCACCGGCCCTATGTGAAATTAAGAGTTTCTGTAAACAGCTGGGAAAAAAAAAAGAAATATATTGGAAGGCAAACATTTATAGCAATGTTTTTCAACCTTAGTAACTTTAAAATGGATGGACTCGTGTTGCTGGAAGATTGCTGGCTAGGGGATTCTGGGAATTGGAGTCCACGGATTTTAACATCACTGCGATGGAGAAACATTGGTTTAGAACAGGGGTTTCAAACTCAAGGCCCCGGGGGTTGGATCCGGCCTGCGGGGTGCTTAGATTTGGCCACCCTGGAAACAGTGAAGCACCGGCCTGCAGTGTCTCTCACAGTGAAAATGGAGCTCGGGAGGGCTGCGTGTGGCCCTCCTGAATTCTGTTTTTGCTGGCAGAGGGTTGCAGGAGGCCATTGCACCCGAAACAGAGCTCAGGAGCCTATTTTCGCTGGCAGATCGCTCAGGCCGCCACAGGTGACCCTGAGTGATGTTGAGCTAGCCACACATCTCTCTCTATCATCTAATTTCTATACTGCCCATCGGACTTGTATGCCTGTTGGATTTGTACAGATCCAAGTAGTTTCATATTTCTATCCTGTATCGAAGTCAGAATTAGGGACCCCTTGTCTCCTCCTCCTCTTCCTTCTCCTCCTCCTCCCCTGCTCCTCCTCCTCCCCTGCTCCTCCTCCTCCTCTTGATTCCTTATCTTCCATAGCTACATGATGAATAGGAAATGTATGTGATCCTTTTCTTGCTGGAAACAGCTGTATTTACTGATTTTGGCTAGTTAGTGCAGATACATAAATCTACAAATGTCTTCCTAACTGCAGTAAAATAGAACTTGAGATTAAATTGGAAGATAAAGTAAAACTAACAGACTCATTCATCTTTATGTCCCTTGGCCCCTGTAAGTTCTGGACTATAATTCCCAGAATACTTTGCTATTGTCATATTGGCTAAGGTAAGTGGAAAGAATTCAAAACTATTAAACCAACCATTAAAACCATTAAACCAACAATTAAATCAGTGAGGACTTGGTCGGATGAGGCAAAGCTGAAACTCCAGGCCTGCCTTGATTGCACTGATTGGAATGTTTTTGAAGATGCCTCTGCAGACCTAGATGAGTTCATACTATAACACATGAGTTGATACTATAACATCATATGTTAGCTTCTGCGAAGACTTATGTGTACCAACAAGGAATCTGAAAATATATAGCAACAGTAAACTTGGTTCACAGCTAAACTTAAGCAGCTACGTCATTCCAAAGAGGAAGCCTACAGAAAAGGTGACAGAATGCTATACAACCAGGCCAGAAACGTATTAACAAGAGAGATCAGAGCAGCAAAAAGAAGCTACCCTGAAAAGTTAAAGAACCAATTCTCAACAAATGAACCAGCAAACATGTGGAAAACTCTTAAAAACATCACTGGCTTCAGCAAACCTCCTTCCCAGGCAGAAGGAAATCAACAACTAGCAGATGACCTGAATGTGTTCTACTGCAGGTTTGAAAAGAAACTACAGCCACCTATCTCCACAACACACATCTCAAACACATCAACAATAGCCAAGCCTCCTACAACTGGCCCCAATCCCTTGGGCTCACAACCTCTGGTGTTCACAGAAAAAGAAGTGCAAGATCTATTACACAGACAAAAGCCAGGAAAAGCACCAGGGCCAGACAAGATAACTCCTTTTTGCTTAAAAGTCTGTGCTGAGCAATTGGCCCCCATCTTCACCAGAATCTTCAATAGATCACTGGAGATGTGCTATGTTCCTTCCTGCTTCAAATGTTCTACCATCATCCCAGTGCCAAAGAAGCCCTCCATCAAGGAACTGAATGACTACAGACCAGTTGCTCTAACATCTGTAGTTATGAAAATCTTTGAAAGGCTTGTGGTATCCCACCTGAAAACCATCACAGATCCGCTGTTAGATCCCATGCAGTTTGCATACCGAGCAAATAGATCGACAGATGATGCTGTTAATATGGTTCTGCATTACATCCTACAACACCTTGAATCTCCAAATACCTACGCAAGGGTCCTCTTTGTAGACTTCAGTTCAGCATTCAATACCATCATTCCAGACACTCTTCTAAGTAAATTAAACCAACTAGCAGTACCTGAACACACTTGTAAGTGGATCATAAGCTTCCTAACAGACAGGAAGCAGCAGGTGAAGCTAGGCGATATCACATCCGATATCTGTACAATCAGCACAGGGCCCCCCCAAGGCTGTGTGCTGTCTCCACTTTTCTTCTCCCTATATACCAATGACTGCATCTGAAATGACCCATCTGTTAAAATACTGAAGTTTGCTGATGACACAACAGTCATTGGTCTTATTCGAGACAATGATGAATCTGCATACAGACAGGAGGTTGTACAACTTGCCTTGTAGTGTAATCAGAACAATCTGGAACTGAACACACTCAAAACCATAGAAATGGTGATAGACTTTAGAAGAAATCCTCCCATACTACCACCTTTTACAATACTAGACAACATATCAACAGTAGAGACCTTCAAATTTCTAGGTTCTACTATATCACATGACCTAAAATGGACACCTAACATCAAAAACATCATCAAAAAAGCACAGCAAAGAATGTTCTTTCTGCGCCAATTCAGAAAGCTCAAAGTACTCAAGGAGCTGCTGATCCAGTTCTACAGAGGAATTATTGAGTCTATCATCTGCACCTCTATAACAGTCTGGTTTGGTTCTGCAACCCAACAGGACAGACACAGACTTCAGAGAGTAATTAGGACTGCAGAAAAAACAATTACTACCCACCTGCCTTCAATCGAGGACCTGTATACTGCACGAGTCAAAAAGAGGACTGTGAAAATATTTACAGTCCCCTCACATCCTGGACATAAACTGTTTCAACTCCTTCCCTCAAAACGACGCTATACAGCACTGCACACCAGAACAACTAGACACAAGAACAGTTTTTTCCCCAAAACCATCACTCTGCTAAACAAATAATTCCCTCAACACCGTTCAACTATTTACAAAGTGTACACTGCTATTACTGTTAATCTTCTCATCACTCCTTATCACCCATCCCCTCCCACTTGTGACTGTAACTTTGTTGCTTGTATCCTCATGATTTATATTGACTGTTTCCTAGTATGATTTGATTGTTGATTGTACCCTATGACTATCATTAAGTGTTGTACGTTATGATTCTTGATTCTTAATGAATGTTCCTTTTCTTTATGTATACTGAGAGTATTTACACCAAGACAAATTCCTTGTGTGTCCAATCACACTTGGCCAATAAAAGTATTCTAAAGTATTCTAAAACATCTCAAGGACAGAAAACTGGTCCTGCTATGCCATATGCATTGGAGCTAATATTTAGAAGACTTATAGATATAATAATTGTATTTCCATTTGAAAGCTCTATGAGTAAGAGATTCAATTGCTTTTGAAAACAACCTTTTTTGTAGTATTTGCAGTTTAGTTTCAAGGTTATGTTTATATTGTAAAGAGAGATAGAAGAAGGAATTAAGTGTCCTTCAGCACAACACTGTTAGCAAAAATCCGTGTGTCTCAGTATGGATTTGTTCAGAAAGGGAAGACGGAAAAACAAAACAAAACAAAAGAATCATAAGAGCTTACAGGCATTAGGTACAGTGGGGCAAAAAAGTATTTAGTTAGCCACCAATTGTGCAAGTTCTCCCACTTAAAAAGATGAGAGAGGCCTGTAATTGTCATCATAGGAATACCTCACCTATGAGAGACAAAATGTGAAAACAAATCCAGACAATCACATTGTCTGATTTGGAAAGAATTTATTTGCAAATTATGGTGGAAAATAAGTATTTGGTCAATATCAAAAGTTCATCTCAATACTTTGTTATATATCCTTTGGCAATGACAGAGGTCAAACGTTTTCTGTAAGTCTTCATAAGGTTGTCACACACCGTTGCTGGTATGTTGGCCCATTCCTCCATACAGATCTACTCTAGAGCAGTGATGTTTTGGGGCTGTCGCTGGGCAACACGGACTTTCAACTCCCTCCAAAGGTTTTCTATGGGGTTGAGATCTGGAGACTGGCTAGGCCACTCCAGGACCTTGAAATGCTTCATACGAAGCCACTCCTTCATTGCCCGGGCAGTGTGTTTGGGATCATTGTCACGCTGAAAGACCCAGCCACATTTCATCTTCAATGCCCTTGCTGATGGAAGGAGGTTTGCACTCAAAATCTCACGATACATGGCCCCATTCATTCTTTCCTGTACACGGATCAGTTGTCCTGTTCCCTTTGCAGAGAAACAGCCCCAAAGCATGATGTTGCCACCCCCAGGCTTCACAGTAGGTATGATGTTCTTGCAACTCAGCATTCTTTCTCCTCCAAACACGACGAGTTGTGTTTCTACCAAACTGTTCTACTTTGGTTTTATCTGACCATATGACATTTTCCCAATCCTCTTCTGGATCATCCAAATGCTCTCTAGCAAACTTCAGACAGGCCCGGACATGTACTGGCTTAAGCAGGGGGATACGTCTGGCACTGCAGGATCTGAGTCCCTGGCGGTGTAGTGTGTTACATTGGTCCCAGCTCTCTGCAGGTCATTCACTAGGTCCCCCCGTGTAGTTCTGGGATTTTTGCTCACCGTTCTTGTTATCATTTTGACACTACGGGATGAGATCTTGCGTGGAGCCCCAGATCAAGGGAGATTATCAGTGGTCTTGTATGTCTTCCATTTTCTAATTATTGCTCCCACAGTTGATTTCTTCACACCAAGCTGCTTGCCTATTACAGATTCAGTCTTCCCAGCCTGGTGCAGGTCTACAATTTTGTTTCTGGTGTCCTTCGACAGCTCTTTGGTCTTCACCATAGTGGAGTTTGGAGTGTGACTGAGGTTGTGGACAGGTGTCTTTTATACTGATAACAAGTTCAAACAGGTGCCATTAATACAGGTAATGAGTGGAGAAGAGAGGAGCCTCTTAAAGAAGAAGTTACAGATCTGTGAGAGCCAGCAATCTTGCTTGTTTGTAGGTGAACAAATACTTATTTTCCACCATAATTTGCAAATAAATTCTTTCCAAATCAGACAATGCGATTGTCTGATTTGTTTTCACATTTTGTCTCTCATAGGTGAGGTATACCTATGACAATTACAGGCCTCTCTCATCTTTTTAAGTGGGAGAACTTGCACAATTGGTGGCAGACTAAATACTTTTTTGCTCCACTGTATGTAAGTGGGACAAGAAGTTAGTGAGTATAATTCAATTCTGGAAATCTTGCTTTTTCAAGAGGCAACTGGACTTTCTGTTTTTTTTTTTTCTTTGAAGACATTTCGCTTCTTCAGCAGTGACTAGATGGTGGGGAATGGAAGGCTTTGTACTCCTTGCAGACAGTTGGTCATTTGCATTTTTTGTAGAGAGTCGTTGAGGCTACTTGAAGGTTTATCTGTGTCCTCAGGGTCAACCTGAGTGGTGTAAATGGATGTGGAGCCTTCTTGGAACTGCTGAAAGGGACTGTGTTGTAGATTGGGGATAGATGATGTTTTATCCCTCTTCCTTTGTTGTAAATCATGATCTGGATGATTGAGAATCTCCACAGATATTTAAATTCTGGAAAGATTTTTAGGTCTTTGCCTATTAACTACGAATATCTAAGCAGTTGTCCACTCATTGAATGGCTGACATTGAGTATCACGGCGACCATTTTAAATGAAATGAAATGACAAAGAACCTGCATTTAACAATGACACCAGAAAAGAGGTGGGCAATCACACCCAATCTGGATATAATTAGCCATCTTATGTGCAATTTCTCTCTTTCTGGCTGTAGGAAATGAATTTGTTATGAGGTCAGATTGTCTCTTATTGTCACCTTCTTCTTTGGAAGCTGGGCAAAGCTGCTTGATCCCACCTGTATCACTGGTTATGTAGTCAAGGAACAGATGCTATCAAAGGTCCAAAGATGGTATCCTCATCATACCATCAAGGCAGCTGGCAGGAAAGTCCTCAGTTTATAACCATTCATTTGATGAAAATTCAAAGTTACTATCAACTCATAAAACATTTTGTATACACGTTTTATAGTTGACAACAGAAAGAAGGGGGGAGTTTCAAAGAGCAGGCAGCAGTGTGGAATCGAAAGTACATTCCATTCATATTTTCTTCAAACACTGATTAGATGACTGAAGCTTCTGCCCTGCAAAAACCAACTGAAGAACATGATTGATGACTCTTGGCTGTGGACATGTTTCATTGGATGATTCACCCAGAGAGGTAGGGTCGGGGGGGAAAGCAGGATCAAGGGTGACAGTGAATTACATATCTCAGAGTTGGCTATGCCCAGGTAGATGCTGGACGTAGAATGTTACCTTCAAATAAATCTTTTTTAGTTTTGGGAGTGTGGCTCAAGGCTCATGAATTGGAGTAACTGCTGGAATCCTGACAGATAGCCAACTCTGAGATACGTAATTTGATTTTGTGTGTGTTGTACAGGTCACTGCCGGAATCCTGACAGTTACCATATAGGACTGTTTTTCACTTTTATGATTGTACAGGTAGTCAGCCCTTGACTTATAGCAGTTCGCTTAGTGACCATTCGAAGTTACAACGGCACTGAAAAAAGTTCCTGATGACCATTTTCACACTGATGACCGTTGCAGCATCTCTATGGTCAAATGATTTACGTTTGGATGTTTGACAACTGATTCACATTTATGATGGTTGCAGGGTCCCAAGGGTCACATGATAGCACTAGCAATAGCACTTAGATTTATATACTGCTTTACAGCACTCTCTAAGCAGATTACAGAGTCAGCCTATTGCTCTCAACAATCTGGGTCCTCCTTTTACCCACCTCGGAAGGATGGAAAGCTGAGTTAACCTTGAGCCTGGTGAGATTCGAATTGCCAAATTGCAGGCAGCCGGCAGAAATAGCCTACATTACTGCACTCTAACCACTGCGGCTCCGTGGCTCTGATCCATCTCCTGCGACCAAAATCAATGGGGAAGCCAGATTCAATTAACATCCCTGTTACTAATTTAACAATTGCAGCAATTTGTTTAACATGCATGATGAGAAACATTGTAAAATGGAGGCAAGACTCACTTCACAAATTTCTCACTTAACAACATAAATTTTGGGCTCAGTTGTGGTCATACATTGAAGACTACCTGTAGCAGCTTCCCCCATGGACATTTGATCCAATTCAGGTACATGGCAACAGGCATGTCTTTACAACACTTGTAGTATCCCAGGTGGTAGACTTTGAGCTTTGTAGCAAAGCTTATTCCATGGCAGTCCCACAAGTTGATCGATAATCTGCCATATGAAGAGCTTGCCTTGGCGATTCTGCAGTCTACTGATCAATGTATGAGACCGCTGTGGAATAAGCCTTGCTACAAAGCTCAAAGTCTACCGAGCAGTAGTGCTAATTACTCTGACGTATGATAGTTGAAACTATTGTTACGTCTGCTCATATTAGAGGTGGTATTCAACAGGTCCTGACCAGTTCTGGAGAACCGGTAGGGGAAATTTTGAGTAGTTTGGAGAACCAGCAAATACCACCTCTGACTGGCCCCGCCCCATCTATTCTCTGCTTTTCGAGTCCCAGCTGATCAGCTGGGTCTTCTTTTGTTGCCCTGCACAGGAGGACAGAGCTGGAAAACAGGTTAGTGGGGTGGAGAAGGAATGGATATTTTGCAGTATCCTTCTCCTGCCATGCCCACCAAGTCACGCCCACCAAGCTACACCATGCCCACCAAGCCACGGCCACAGAACCGGTAGTAAAACATTTTGAATCCCACCACTGGTTTATATTGTGAAATTGAGGAATGTTTAACATGTCTTCTGATTGCTACTTTTTGTTTTTTGCAAGACTATCAGATAGCCATGGGGGAGTAAAGGAAGAGTTGCAATAAACTAAGGGCTATGAAGTACAATTTATGCATTTAAACACTAGTAGAAGAACAAAACATCTCTGGGAATATTGTCAGTGGCCCACAAGGAGGAGAGAAATTGTGGCCTCTAAAACAAGCCAAACAGATCTTGTATTGTCCCAGGGAGTCAGTTCCGCTTACAAAGTACTTGGCTAATCACCTCAAGCAAGTAGCAGCTGTATACATCATTCCCTTTGACAAGTTAAAGCTAGGATTCCGAAGAATTATTATTGCGCTCCTAGACACCATGGGCCTATTTTTGATCTTTCCATGAAACCAAGCAATAAATAATCATCATAATAAAAAAAGTTGACCATATTTTCTGCACCACGGCAAAGAAATTTATTTTTCACGCTCTGCCTCATGCCATATGTTGGAAGCCAAGCAGTTGACGGATTTAGCTGTCAGCTTCCAAAGGCAACCACAAGCCCAATTTCAACTCCGTGGAGCATCCGATTTGAAAAGGATGACATTTTACTTTAGCTTCTGTCAGCATTATCTGTGGTACATCCTGGACTCTCACTGAAAATATTCTTGATTGGCAGCCCATATGCACTGGAGGAAATGATCATTAATCTCAGGCCCTGGGAGAGAATGGCAGAAGTCTTTATTGAGTCCTAAGAAAGGATTGTCGGAATTTCATTCAAGTGTCACACCCCTACATCTGAGCTACCGCTGTTCTCTGTTGAGCAGAGGGAAACTGTGTCATCCCGCTCACTCACTCTCATACATACACACATAACAATGGTTTAGTGGATTTACTAATATTCCACAGCAATTTCCTTCACCAAAACCCCAGAACTGTCTTGATTAAGTCCAGCCAAAAGCAGATCAAAGCTAGCTTTGAATGCTAGACTTGAATGTTTCCAAAACAGGACAAATCCACCAGGCAAAATGAAATCTACAACACAACATGATTCATGAGGAAAAAAAGGTCCAGAGTTCACAAGGCACAATCCAAAGTCAAGACACTGTGTCAATCCAAAGCAAGGCAGGAATCACAATGACCAGGAAACAGGCAGCTAGGAAATGAACACACTGTTCCCAGCATCATCTCCATCTGTCTGCTATGCTAAATAACTAACTTCTGATGCAGCCCATCAAGGAGGGTGAAGCTGCCTCCTTGCGAGTAATCTGGCTGACCTGCACTATTCCTACCTTTTTTCTGCCCTGCATGTTGTCCGATGAAGGCAGTTCCTTTTCCTCATCACTGACTGGCTACAGCTGTGTGCTTTCCTATCTCAGGGCCAAATGCCTCTCACATAGTTGCTCGGAGCCATTGACCAACTCCCCTCCTGACTGATTCATCCTCCTTAGAAAATGACATCTGGGGAGGTATCTGGGGAAGCTTTGATGGGGGCAGGAGCAGAGGTGGTATTCAGCAGGTTCTGACCAAATCTGGAGAACCGGTAGCGGAAATTTTGAATAGATCAAAGAACTGGCAAATACCACCTCTGACTGGAGATATTACAATATCCTTCCCCACCACGCCCACCAAGCCACACCCATAGAACCTATAGTAAAAAAAAATTGAATCGCACTACTGGGCAGGAGTCATCACAAAAGGATGAGGTTGGCCTGTTAGATCCTGATTTTGTTAATTTCAAGTCTCATCAGAATTTTCTATAATAACAGTGGTTTTGAGCCACAGCTTTGAAGACACCAGAACTCGCCAAGGCTAAGTTTGTGGCAAAGGAAAGCAAAACTTGCTTCTCAAAGACAGGACAGGATATTTTTCTAACAGTTCCCCAGCATCACTCAGCAGCAGATTGTAGAATAAAGGTTAAAATAATGCTAGACAAGCAGCATGGTGCAGAGGTGGGATTGCTAGATGTGTAAGAAAATATCCAGTTTCTTATTTCCTACAAATAAGACTCTTACGGTTAATGTTTTCCTGAGGACTACTTTGTTGAGAGTTACTGACAGGAAAAATAAATCAAGCATGGGCCCTGGACACTGAAGAAACTCCAGACAAAAAGCATAAGCAGGAGTACTAGATCTGTCTTTATATTAACAAAATCTTGCCAAACTGAAAGAATTCCTTCCTTCCTCTCTTTTCACTCATGGGAGAACTGGAGGGACAGGGTCCCTTCTAAAAGGTTTCCCTCACACTCTCTCTCTTTTTGTGGGCTGAGATATCTTGTACATACAGGTGGTCCAGTCTGCAGTTCTCCTTCCTGTCTCCCAATGTCATTTTCACATACTACTATAACTGACTTGAAACCAGTATAGTGGGTACTGTTTTCCTCAAATCAAATACAATTCCTGGTAAATTCATTGATACATCTGTGCATGACCTTCCTTCCTTCCTCCCTTTCTTCCAATACCTTGTCCCTATCTTTTCTCAAGATGCCTATAGATCTGGGCTTTCTGAATAGTTTCCCAACCAGGTGGTAATCAGGCCCAACCTAGTTAATTTCTGAATTCAAATAATATAAATCAGAGGCAGCCATTTTCTGAAACAAAAGACATTTTAGTGGTTTTATTTTATTCTGGTTTGCTGCTTTTGTTGGAAGATTTAATGTTGCTTCACAACAGTCAATCAAAAATCTAATCTTTGTTTTAGCTTTTAAAATATTCTTAGCTTTTTAGGTATACAAAGTAAACTAAAATTAAACATGAAGGGCCTCACAATTAAGATTTCTCCTTATATCTGAGCTCTGTGTGCATTTGAATTAAATAGATTGCCTAGACTAAGAGTAGGAAACCCAATATCATTTGATATCTCTCTATAATACTATATTACTATAATCCTAGTAGTATGGCTAATGGCAAAGGAATTGTGGGATTGCAATCTCAAATGTCTAGAACACACCAAATTATCTAGCCAAGGCCTATTACAATTCATTACTGAGTCTCAGTTGGAGCTGAAATCAAATGCCATGCATACATCTGCCAAAGACACAACTTTGCAGCAAAATATCTGCTTAAAAGAGTATTTAGAGTGTATTAAAACACGTAACACGCAATCAGTTTGGTGTAGTTGTTTAGGCACTAGGCTAGAAACTGGGAGTTCTAGCCTATTTTACGTTATAAAGCCACCTGGATGACCTTGGGCTAGTCACTCTATCTCAACCCTAAGAAGATAGTGACAAGCTGTTAGATGAGCTGTTCACCGCCCTGAGTCCCTTGGGAGAAGGGCGGTATATAAATGTAATTAATAAATAAATAATAAATAAATAAATATCTTTTTAAAAAAGCCTTCCTAAGAAAACCATAGGGCCTTGTCAGAGCAGTTGTCAGGAGTCAAAAACTGTCTTGAAGACACAAAAATGAATAAATAACACACAATAACAGAGAGAAACATGGGCGGGTCTTGACATGATAGATGGATAATCAGTGATAGAGGATAGATACAGAGAGGGGGGAGGGAGAGAGAGATGATAGTTAAATGACAGCTAGCTAATTAGCTAGATGACAGCTAGCTAGATAACTAAATAGTTAGATAACTAGATAGATGATAGATAATAAATATGATAGATGATAGATAGATAATAGATAGATACAATAGATATGATAGATAGATGATAGCTACATAACTAGATAGATGATAGATAATAAATACAATAGATAATAGATAGATAGATAGATAGATAGATAGATAGATAGATAGATAGATAGATAGATAGATGAAGTGAGGATAAATGCATCCAACATGGTGATTAAACCTGGGGGGAGGACATTTAATCACCATGTTGGATGCATGATTTTTTTTTTACATCTCTCTCAAGTATATACAAAATAAAGCAAAAATTTTCCTAGTCAGCCATTGCTGTTTTAGAACCTGGATTACATTACATTCTTTCCTGGATTCCCTGGAAGATTTCCCTACAACTGAGTTGAGTTCAGCTTCCCTTTTTTTCCTGTCTATGGCCAGCTGCTGCTTGCAAGACAAATTCAAATGTCTGCAGCACACGTTTCCCTTGCTATTTAATCAGGAGGAGGGGGTGGCATTGCATTTGTTAAAGGAGTTTCTGATCTCCAAAGCTTGCATTACTAGATGTGCCTATTACAATCAGCAACAGGACTGATGTACTTGAGAGAGGACGACAGCTGCCTTAAACTATATTATTTATCCACTTAGCACTGTCTGCCTTGACTGCCTGCAGATCAGTAGGATTCATAATGTCTTCATTTCCTGCCGTCTGATTCTTGGGAAACTAGAGATTTCAGCTAGGACTGTGCCACAATCTTCCTCGGATTCTCTCAAATATTGTTTCCCCTTTCCTTTTTAAAAAAAAAAAATGCCCAAAATTGGAAAAGTGACGAGATCCCTACAGATGAGAATGTGATTAGGAAAACATTAGAATGTGCAGAAATGAACAGATTAATGTTTGCTATAAAGGAGAAAGAACAAACTGAATATTATATGATATGGGAGCCAGTGGTGGTATTCAACCGGTTCTCTGCCACCAGCCAAACTCAATTGCTACAGAGGGTCAGAAGTGTGCTTGAGCGTTTTAAACAGTCAGATCTTAAACTGAAAAGAGAGAAATGCACCATAGCCACTCCACAAGTGGAATTTTTAGGTTACAAAATTGACGCCAAGGGTATTCACCCAACAGAGTCAAAGGTCAAGGCCATTCATGAAGCTCCCACCCTACTAATAAAACTGAGCTCCAAGCTTTTCTGGGACTCCTGAATTTCTATGCTTCATTCCTGCCCCATAAAGCTTCAATTGCTGAGCCTCTTCACAGGCTCTTAGGCAAGAAATCGCCATGGCACTGGGGACCAAGGGAAAGTCTTGCTTTCAAGGAAGTCAAATCACTATTAACGTCCAAAGCTGTATTAATTCAATTTAACAAGGATTTACCACTAGTTCTAGCAGCAGATGCTTCCCCCTTCGGAATAGGGGCCGTTCTGAGTCACAGACTGCCTAATGGTGCAGAAGCACCTATAGCCTTCTTTTCAAGGACACTGTCCTCCACTGAACGCAACTATAGCCAAATTGACAAGGAGGCCTTGGCTGCAGTTGCTTCAGTAAAGAAATTCCATGAGTTTCTCTACGGTCATCACTTCGAACTCATAACAGACCACAAGCCACTGTTAAGTATTTTATCTGGCACTAAACAAACTCCCCAGATTTTATCCCCAAGGATGACCAGATGGACCGTTTTTCTGGCTGCATATTCATACACTCTAGTCCACCGCTCCGGAAAAACCCTTTGCCATGCTGATGCCCTCAGTCGTTGCCCCTGCCTGTTCCAGTCAAGGACCCAGCACCAGCGACTGCTGTTTTCCTCATTGAAGAACTCAAGCTGCCGGTCACCGCTTCTGACATCGTTGCCCATTCGGCCAAGGACAAGGTAATTTCCCAAGTCCATGACTGGGTAGGGAGGGGGTGGCCTACAACCCCTTATCCATCAGAATTCCTACCCTACAAGCTACGCCAACAGGAACTTTCCTCATTGCAAGGCTGTTTACTATGGGGAACCAGAGTAGTGATTCCCCCCAAGTTGCAAACCTCAATTTTAAAGGTGCTGCACGAGGGTCACCCAGGGATAGTTAGGATGAAGGCCCTCGCCCGCAGCTACATATGGTGGCCGGGCATGGATGCCCAAATCTCTAGCTGGATCAATTCTTGTCTGGCATGCCAACCCACCAGGGCATCCCCACCAGCAACTACCCCTAGGACCTGGGAGGAGGCAGGAAGCCCATGGTCCAGAATCCATATAGAATTGGCTGGCCCCCTTCCACGGGCGCACATTCCTGGTGGTAGTGGATTCATTTTCGAAGTGGGTGGAATTGACCTTAATGCACTCCACAACCACTGAAGCAGTTAACAAGGTACTGACCAGGATGTTTGCCAAGCATGGCCTTCCTGATTCCATTGTATCTGACAATGGCCCCCAATTCACCTCTTGTGAATTTGAGATCTTCCTAGCAAACCTGGGCATCAGACACATATTAGTAGCCCCATTTCATCCTGCAAGTAATGGGCTGGCTGAGAGGGCAGTCAGATCTGCCAAGGAGGTACTACAGAGATTGGGACCCATTAATTGGCATTCTAGACTGACCCAATACCTGTTGAGCCAACATACAACACCTTGTGCCTCCACAAATAGGTCACCAGCTGAAGTGCTAATGGGATGACGGTTGAGAACCAGTCTTGACAGGCTGCACCCAAATTATGCCCCAATGCTTCCCCTTGGGTCTAACAGCCAAGACAGAGGGTTCCTAGTAAATGACAAAGTGTATGTCAGGAACTTTGCTGGGCAACCAGTGTGGTTGCCTGGTCGTGTGATAGCAGTAACTGGTCCTAAGTCTTATAGAGTCCAGCTACCAGATGGGCGTGTCTGGCGGCGCCACATGGACCACTTGAGGAGACGTTGGAGCACTGTACCCAGAGGTAATCTAGACGGTCCCGATGCAGAAGTACCACCACCACCCGAAGAAACCAGCCTCCAGCCCACCGGGGATGACAGCCTACCGGGAGAAGAAGCTGACCAAGGTCCTGACCCAGTTCCAGATGTTCCAGCAGCCTCACCTCCAATGGAAGCCATGCAGCAAGCAGAAGGCAACAACCCGGCGCCATTTCCAACCGAACCAAGAAGATCTGGACGACTACGCAGGCGCCCAAAATATTTGCAGGACTACGCATACTCCTCACTGGGAGGGAGGAGTGTTGTGTATTGACTGAAGTTCCCACTCAGGTCCGTGCTTTGAGCGGGAAAGCACGGACCTCTCCCATTGGTTGATGCCGTTTGACAGCCGGCTATAAAAGGCAGCTGTCAAATGGCATCAGCTGTTGCCGCTCCAGCTAGCTGCCATGTTAGAGCGGCAGTAGCGGTAACCCTTTATTTTTAAATAAAGTTAGAGCTGAACCTTTGCCTCGATGTCTGCCTGAGTGATTACCGCCGCTCTACAACAGGTAGTAAAATTTTTTGCATCCCACTACTGATGGGAGCTATTTTATGGATGGTTGGAGAATAAAAATAGAAGTGAGAAGTAAATGGAGATTAGTGAAATAAAGAATATATGTTAAGAAAGAGATATAAACAATATGACATACATAATATAATACTATATTTTTGTTAGAAGTTATGTTAAGAGGGGGAAATGAATAGAGTTATAATGCGGATTATTATTATTGCAAGATCAGAGAATTATTATCAATGTAATGAATATTCTAAATTTTGATTGTAATAGCACAGAGACATTCATATCCAGATGACACACTGTTTAATGGAAGATGGTACAGTATGTTTAAGTTAAAAAATTAAAAAAAAAACTTATAAAAAAAATAAGAGGACAATGAGGGGGAAGGGGATAGGGAGAAGTAAAGTGAGGAAACATAGGGAAAGAAATAGAAAATGCAGCATTGACTTCCTACTCTTTCTATTACAGTAGAAGAAGACATTTACAACAATTCACAACTTTTTGCTTTTCCATAATAGTATGAACAAGTCATTTCTATAAAGATCTGTCAATCTAATCTGTAAAACCCAAAATCAAAGTTTCATTCTTTTCTACATCAAGCACGAAGTTCAGAAGCGATTTCCATGTGGAAACAAAAGTACTTTTTGTTCTTTTCTTTAATCAAAGTAGTCAATTTTGCCATTTTAGCCAATTCCATCAACTTCTGCAACAATCTGTCCATAGTAGGAATCGAAATGTCCTTCCATTTTTGCACATAAAATAGTCTTGCTGCTGTCAACATATATAGTAACAGAATTCCAAATTTTTCTCTGGTTCTTTTTTCAATTAAACCCAAGAGGGAAAGTTCTGGTTTCATTTTTATCTCCATTTTCACAATTTTCTGTATTAAAATATGAATCATAGTCCAATTTTTTTTTGCTTTGTCACATGTCCACCATAGATGGTAAAAAGTCCCTTCATTGTTTTTATGCTTCCAACATACATTTGACATACCTTTATACTGTACATCTTACATAACTTAGCTGGTGTTAAGTACCAATGATATATCACTTTATAAAAAGTCTCTTTTAAATTACAATTTAATGTAAATTTTAGTGTTAGGGTCTTGGGATTTAAGAGCCAGCCAGCAGTAATAGCTGCCAGATGTGGCTGATGTAATAAGAGTGATTCAGCATAGCATGGTTCTATCCCTTTAAGAGATGTTTATATAAGTTGCAGCCATTAGAGGGTGTGTCCTCTCTCCTTGTGTCCAGTATTCATTGCAGAAGTTGTCTCTGTGTTAAGGAGATTAGCTTGCCTATAAGTTATTTTGCCTACCATGTATATTTCTGTATATAGCTGTGCTGTAGAGAAACCACTCCTGTTAAAAGTCTAAGTCTCTGTGTGCTGTGTTTTGCTTCTGGGATGTCTCATAATGGTAGTCATGCTGCAAACGCTCTGACAGATTATGGGCCCAGTATAAAGAGAAGGTCAGAGTGACTGGAAAGCCTAGAGAGAAGAAAAACCCAGAGGGAGCTTGCACCAGAGTAAGTGGTTTAAATCGTGGTTAGTGGCTTGTGGAGGATATCAGGCAGCATGGCCTCCTTTGGTGTCATGGGAGGAGGTTTATTGGTGTCTCGGCTGAATGAGACAAACTACGTCCTGGGTTGTCTCATAATGGTAGTCATGCTGCAAATGCTCTGACATTTAGTTTTCCTTTTCCTAATGAAAGAGGCTTCAGTTTTTCTACTTTTGCAAGCAAACCACCAAGCTCATCATAGCAAAAGATAACTAACAGGCAGGTCTTGGATTTAAAACCTGGCTACATCAATGTGTAAGCTTAACTACCAACACCGTCAACAACACTATTATCTGCATGTGATGCCTTTGTGTATAATTCCAGTAGTTGTTGACTACGACTTTCAATTGAGAGTGACATTTTCATTGCTAAGCAAGACAGTTGTTAAGTGACATTTTGGCCCATTTTATGACCTTTCTTGCCACCGTTGTTAAATGAATCACTGCATTTGTTAAGTTAGTAATATTCAGTTGTTAACTGAATCTGCCTTCTCCATTGCTTGTCTGAAGGTTGCAAAAGGTGATCACATGACCCTGGGATGCTGCAACTGTGTAATGGGGCCAAACTCACTTAACAAATTTCTCAGCAACATACATTCTGGGTTCAATTATGAGGTTTACCTGTATACCTTTGATAGTATTGTGTTAAAGGATCTTCAGTGTTTAAGTTTTATTTAGATCTTTATTATATTCACTTTTATGGCTTGTATCCTGCTTGACCACAGGTTTAAGAGCCTAATTTTCTGCTCCTATTGCAATTGTTAAGACTTCAAGTACTTGCTTATGTGTTTCACTGTATCTCAGTCACTCCTGTATTCTAATTAGTTGCTATTGTCTCTCCTTCTCAGTTACCCCAGTAGGATGCATCTCAATGATTTAATTAGCACAGAAACACGATGTAATCCAATCGAAGATACAGTGGAATAAATGAGAGCCAGTCTATTGCATTTGTCAAGCTTTGGTTATAGATTCTGTATCTAAAAAATCTGAGGTTTCTAACCTTCCCCCAAAAATGCTTACTGTCCAATTTGCATTAGTGAGCACTTAAATAGCATGAAGGGATTCTTCGGTGCAAAACATGTGGAGTGGAGGTCTCTAACTGAAAAAAAAAAATACACCGTTTCATTATTTACATCTTTCATACTGAGTTAATTATAGGAGAGGCAGAAACCTCTAATGAGCAACTGTGTACAACCATATTTGAGCCAGTTAAGCACTATTAGTAGATTGACAGCTGACAGTTTTGTGATATTCATGGATCTTCTATTCTTAATAATAACAGAATAATAGAATAATAACAGAAAATAAATAGCGTTAGTAGATCTGGACTGCAAAAAATCCTGATGGCAGAAGATATCTATCTATCTATCTGTCTGTCTGTCTGTCTGTCTGTCTGTCTATCTATCTATCTATCTATCTATCTATCTATCTATCTATCTATCTATCTATCTATCTATATTGGATTTGTATTGCGGCCTCTTTGCCCATAGAAAGCAATTGCCCTAAAGAATCACATGGCTTTGACAAGCCACAGGAATGCCCATCAACTTCATGCCCTGCTTGTGACTATCTCAAAGACCATGGATAGACCCCCTGTTGGAATACAGGTAATCCTCAACTTACAGCAGTTCATTTAGTGATCATCCAAAGTTACAATGGCACTGAAAAAAGGGATTTAGGACCATTTTTCACACTTACGACAGGGGCGGCACCCCCGCGATCAAAATTCAGATGCCTGGCAACTGACTCACATTTATGACGGATGCAGTGTCACGGGATCCTGGGATCCCCTTTTGTGACTTCCTGACAAGCAAAGTCAAGGGGGAAACCAGATTCACTTAATAGCCACAGTGATTCAACTTGACAACGATGGCAAGAAAGGTCGTAAAAGGGGCAAAACGTACTTAACAAATGTTTCACTTAGCAACAGAATTGTGGCTCCAGATTTTTCTGGTCGTAAATCGAGGACTACCCGTATAGTCTTTTCTTCTTTTTTGGGAATACAGTCTATTGGAACACAGACTGGATGGCCACATGTCTGGAATGGTACAGGGCCTTCTGCTTGAGCAGGGGATTGGATTAGAAGACCTTCAAGGTCCCTTCCAATTCTGTTATTGTTATTTTTATCATTTAATTTTCAAGAAATTGAAAGAAAACAAATGGAGATTGACAATGATGGTCTTGGCCGAAACTGAAATGCCCCAAGCTGGGGGAAAAAAAACCTTTCTAAGAAAACTATAGGGACTCATCAGAGCAGTTGTCAGGAGTCAAAAACCGGCCTGAAGACACAAAAATGAATACATAACACACAATAACAGAGAGGTAATGGGTGGGTCTTGACATGATAGATAGATAATTGGTGATGGAAGATAGATAGATAGATAGATAGATAGATAGATAGATAGATAGATAGATAGATAGATAGATAGATGGATAGATGATAGCTAGATAACTAGATATCTAGATAGATGCTAGATAGATATAGATAATATGATAGACGATAGCTAGATATATATATAGATAGATGATAGCTAGATAATTAGATAGCTAGATAGATGCTAGATAGATAGATATAGATAGGATGATAGATGATAGCTAGATAGATATATAGCTAGATAGATGATAGCTAGATAACTAGATATCTAGATAGAAGCTAGATAGATAGATATAGATAAGATGATAGACAATAGCTAGATATATAGCTAGATAGATGATAGTTAGATAACTAGATAGCTAGACAGATGCTAGATAGATAGATATAGATATAGATAGGATAATAGATAGATAGATAGATAGATAGATAGATAGATAGATAGATAGATAGATAGATAGATCAAGGAAGTGGTGCTAAATTCATCCAAAATGGTGATTAAACCTCATGCCCAGCTTTTCTTATCATGCAATTTGTTTGCGGAATTTCTTCCTTTCATCTTCAGAATCATTCTGTAATCAGATGTCAAAATAACCTTGGGAAGTTAGAAGGAAGAGCCACAGCCTAGTTCTGTGGAAAGCAAGAGAGGGGAGATGTGCTTTCAGATGTGTAAGTTTCTGTTATTGTAACCTTACAATAAAGGTATTATTAATATTTGTGTTTCTGGTTTCCTCTCTGGACTACGGCAAAGGGCTGACCCAGTCTTTGCCTTGCCTATGAATAAAAGCTGATGGATTAGACATGGAATGATGGTTGAAAAATACACCTTGATTTATTTATTGCTTTGTGTTCCATCTTTTGTGTTCCATCTGATGGAATGGGGAAAGTCTGCTCACGGGGCCTTTAACAAGTACCATCTTGTGAGCTAGGTTGGGTTGAGGGATAAGAGCTAAACTCCACCTGCTGAGATTCATGGTAAAATAAACATTTTGACTGGGTCTTTCTGACTCAAGCAAAATGTGTTCAGGAGTGCAGCCGCAATCAAATGGTGAAGTAGTTTGATTCTTTCTTTCTGTCATGTAAAGAAGAGAAGAAGTCCTCCCATACTAGAATAGCTATTGCCTTGCTGAATTGAACATCTGGATGCCATTTCTGAGAGCATCTCCTATAAACGTTGTTATATTCTCTTTTTTCCTATTCATTATCACACTTACATAAAGTACTAATAGCAAACTTGCCCTCCAAGGCTTACAATCGACTACAATTATCCCGTTATAATAGATCTTATTCATTAAAAAAGGAAAAGGATTTGCTCACTTCATATTCAGCCAAAGAAAACTGATACTGCCTTTGTAAGCCAATGTGTGAACTGACAGAATGACATTCCCTGGAAGTTTCGTTTCTCTGACTTGTATAACACAGTTTTCCAATTAAATGCATGCACAAAAGATGGAACGAATACAACAAAAGATTCAAAGTGGAGAAAATATACAAACATATTTTACAACAGGCAATATGATATGCGAACATGTGTACATTAAGGGCAATTTGAATGAAAATGTATGTGGATCTTGGTTCAAGATTTTTTTTTTTTTTTAAATTGAATGGGAAAAAAATCCAAAACTAAAAGAAATCTAAACTGACTTTTGGGTTTAGCAAGCACAAAAACAGAAGACAAAATGAAAACAGACTAAGATTAATGATGAAATAAACGCTAAAATTAGCTTCCAATTAAAGCTAGGGAAAAGTTATGTGCAGACTTCCTAAACTCTGGAATGGGAGGGTTCCAAGTCATTTTGAAGATCAGTTGTGGCAAAGGTGCTTTTTTTTTCAAGAGGCAACTGGACTTTCAGTCATCCAGGTCATGGTTGTCCCATAAGTGCTTCCCCACCCCCAAGAAGCAACTGGACCAGAGGAAGTATTCAGCAGGTTCTGACCAGTTCTGGAGAACCAGTAGTGGAAATTTTGAGTAATTCAGAGAACCAGCAAATACCACCTCTGGCTGAAGATTTTGCAGCATCCTTCCCCTGCCACACCCACTAAGCAACGTCGTCAGAACCTGTAGTAAAAAAAATTGAACCCCACCACTGAACTGGACTTTCTGGTTTTTCTTTGAAGATGTTTCGCTTCTCATCCAAGAAGCTTCAGTTGTGGTTGCTAAGCAAATGGCTACTTTTGACCCTATACTAGAGTTGAAATGCTTTGAAGAACTTACAAGTTGGGTGGATTTTTCTTTTCTTGATATATACACCTAAATAACAGCCTGCATTTAGAGGAAGACTTCCCTTCTCTAAACCTTGTCACCAATGTCATAAAATAATCCACCCATAGAAATATTTCTTTTCTGGTAACCCTTGACCAAGGACCCTTTCCTTCTTGCTAGCGAGAAAAGGGAAAAGAAATGCAGGTATTTGGCTAAATATAGAATACAACATAATAATAATAATAATAATAATAATAATAATAATAATAATAATAATAATAATAATAATAATAATAATAAAATATTTATTTATATACCGCTCCTCTCCCGAAGGACTCGGAGCGGTGCACAGCCATACAATTAAAACAATCAAATGTGAAAAGTTAAAACTAAATTAAACTAAGGTCCTGGCTGTAATCAATTAAAACCCCTCCCTAAAACCCTAAAATTTAATATAAAAAGTAAAACACCCAAATCTAAAACCAGCCCAAGCCGGCCTGGTCAAAGAGCCAGGTTTTCAAGGCACGCCTGAAGATCCTCAGGTCCGTGGCTATACGTAGCTCCGGAGGCAACCCATTCCAGAGGGCAGACGCCGCCACAGAGAAGGCCCTATTCCTCAGGGTCACCAGCCGGCACATAGATGCCAACGGGACCTGCAGGAGACCCTCCCTGTGGGAGTGCACCGGATGGTGAGAGGAAAATGGCAGAATGAGGTCTTGTAAATATCCTGGTCCGATGCCATGGAGCGCTTTAAAAGTTAACACTGAAATCTTAAAGCGCACCCGAGAGGCCACTTGCAGTAATCTTGATCATTTGTACATGCTGGCATGACCTAAACCATTTTTTCAGTGTTGGGATGACACTTCATACTGTGTTCCAAATGCAAAACACAAGCAGAGGAGAGGAGTTTCAGTTTCAGAGCACCAAGTAGCTTTAGTACAGAACAATTGAGCTAAGCCATGCCCAGGCTCCTTGCTGTCTCCAAGCTCACACAGCAAATACTATTTCACTTTCCAAATAGCCCTCAAGTCTCTCACACTTTGACAGGATGCTAGCCAGATACCGATGGATGCTGGTAGGCAAAGGCAGAATTTTTTCCCTTTATTTTCCTCCCCAAAAACTAAGCCCGACCACATAGTTTCGTAGCAAAGCACGGGTATCAAGCTAGTAATAATAATACAAAATCACTATCGGTCACTTGCAGAATACAGCTTACCTGCTGTGCTGTTACCTTTAATATTGTCACACCTCCACGTCTGCCAATCCCAGGTCCTTGGGAAGGACTTGGTAGGTGGATAAAAATAGCAAATCCTGTCTAAACATCGGGCTGACTTTGTGATGAACCATAATAATAATGACAGCTGTGGCAAAACAAAGCAAAGGCAGAAAAAATAGTAACAGGTGCCTTGGGTGCAATCTCAAAACCACTGGAACACCATTGGCATTGACAAATTCTCTACTAGTCAATTGCAAAGGCAGCTTTACTCGGAACAGCTTATATCCTTCAATGATACCATCAGACATCAACATCTGCCTGTCCCAGGTTTAATATTATCAAACAACAGCATCACTCAGCCAATCCCGGGTTCTGAGGAAGAACTTGGCAGATGGATGAAAATGCCAAATCCAGTCTGAGCGCCTGGCTGACTGTACTCAAGTCATAATAACCAACAGTGTAGAATTACTGAATGCACATTGAAAAAATATTGGCTCTATCGCACAATCAATCTTGAACACTAATTTTGAACACAAAGAACTGGAGAACCGAAAGTATCAAGACCTGAAAATCAAAGTCGGACGATCATGGCATAAACCAGCCTTGGTTGTGCCAGTGGTTATCGGAACATTGAGTACTGTAGCAAAAAAATCTTGGACAGCACTTAAAAAATCTGGACATGGACAAAATTTCCATATGTCAATTATAAAGGGCTATGCTGCTTGGAGCCAAACATCTACGCCAATACATTATGATAGCCTAGTCAGTGTTGGCTAACCTTTTGGGGCTCCTGTGTCAAAGGCAATGCGCGCATCCTCGTGCCCCCTGCACATGAGTATGTACCCCTATGCATGCCACGCATCTCCAGGGGTGGGAATCTAACAATTCGCACCTATTCGCTAGAACTGGTTGTTGACATTCTAAGCAGTTCAGAGAACCGGTTGTTAGAAGAAATTACTGGCCTAATCCTGTAAGGAAGGCAGGAAGGAAACCTTCTGGTGTTGCTTACAGAAACTGCCTCTCCGTTAACCCTTATATTCTTGATAGGACTAGACTTCCTGTCTTTGGAACTTCTCTGGAGTTTTTTTTCCTCCTTTGCTGGTACTTTGCTTGTGTGGAGTGACCATTCAAAGTTACAATGGCACTGAAAAAAGTGACTTATGACCATTTTTCACACTTATGACTGTTGCAGCATCCCCACAGTCATGAGAGGCCAGGCGAGGAGATGAGTGCCTCAATGTGAGTGATATTGAGTTGGCCACGCCCAGCCAATAACATGACCACCAAGCCACGTCCATCCAGTCACATGACCACCAAGCCACGCCCACCAACTAAGCCACGCCCATAGAACCGGTTGTTAAAAAAATTGAATCCCACCCCTGAGCATCTCTGCACATGCATGCATGATCCCCATGCCATGCGTTTCTGTGCATGTGTGTGAGATCCCTTTGTGCCCCGTACATCTCTGCACATGCACACGTGTCTCCCGTGCACCCCCCATGCATGTACGCCAGATACCCGACAATCAGCTGTCGAGTGGACGGCGAAAGCACATGTGCAGTGGGGTTCTTCCGGGTGACCTCTCGCATGCCGGCAGAAGTGGCTCTGCGTGCCACTTCCGGGACCATAGGTTTGCCATAGGTTTGCCATCACAGGCCTAGTTTATTGGGAAGGACTCAGTGCTAATAAAGGTCAGAATCAGCTAAAGAACTGGCAGCTGTGATTTCTCATTGTTGTTTATATAATAATAATAAATCCCAATTTCTACGTAATGTGAATGCTTATTTAAAAAATGAAGATACAAAATTGGAATAGAGGAAAAATTAGACCCACCAAAATATCTGATGAATATATCATTTTTTTCTATCTGCCAAATACAGGCAGTCCTCAACTTATGATCACAATTGAGGCCAATTTTTGCTAAGTGAGAAATGTGTTAAGTGACTTTTGCTTCATTTTACGATTTTTCTTGCCACATTTGCTAAGTGAATCACTGCAGTTGCTAAGCGAGTGACATGGTTGTTAAGTGAGGTTGGCTTCCCCATTGACCTTGCTTGTCAGAAGGTCGCAGGACACTGCAACCATCATAAATGGGAGCCAGTTGTCAAGCATCAAAATGTAAATCACGTGACCATGGGCATACTGCAATGGTCATAAGTGTGAAAAAAGGTTGTAAGTCACTTTTTTCAGTGCTGTTGTAACTTTGAATGGTCATTAAATGAACTGTTGTAAGTTAAGGACTACCTGTACACAGGAAAATCTGGGAAAGTACAGGTGGCATGCACTTATAAAACAGGCCAAGCATTAGTCATACGGTTATTTATTTATTTTATTTATTTTTATTTATATTCAAATTTGTATACCGCCGCCTCTCTCTAAGGACTCGGGGCGGTGCACAGCCAGATAAAAACTATAAATACAATGATTTAAATTTAAATACAATAATTTAAAATAAATTAAAAGGATTAAATAGATTGGCATTAAGAATTAAAAGTAGGGAATTAAGAAAGTTAAAAACCATTTAAAAACCGAATTTAAAACCATTACACATAACTCTAGGCCTGACCGGCTAGATGGAATAGGTGGGTTTTTAGTGCTCACCGGAAGGTCAATAGGTCGGGGACGGTCCTCATCTCCGGGGGAAATTCGTTACAGAGGGAGGGAGCTCCCAAAGAGAAGGCCCGAACCCTCGGGGTTGCCAGCCGTCCAGCCGACGGCACCCCGAGGAGGCCTGCTCTGTGAGAGCGCACTGGTCGGCGAGAGACTGACGCTGGCAGCAGGCGGTCCCATAAATACCCAGGTCCCAAGCCATGGAGCGCTTTAAAGGTGGTCACCTTTAAAGGTGGTTATATATTGATTATTGGGCTACACTCTGTGAATACCCCTGATATGGGCCCTTGTGGAATTGAAATTTCTTATTGAAAAAAGTCTTTGTCCATAGCACATTCACTTGGAACAATCTGTACATGAATGCATGCAATAGAAACATATGTGGAATGCATGGAAATATTGTGTGTAGAAGTGGGATGGTGGGTTTTTTTGGACCCTACTGAATTATCTAGCAGCATTTGAAAGTGCTTTAAGAGGAGAAATTTGGTTCAGATAAAAGGACAGAAAAATCACAACTTCAAACTTAATCCTGGGAAATGCACTATATGCATGACAGAGAGAGAGTCCAGATATTTATTTAAAGAAAAAAAATGTATTTTTTTAAAAAAAGATCCTAGGTTTGATGACCATCGATCAACCTTTCAATTACAAAATGTGTGTGAACCATACAAAATGTAGTTTTGATGGCCATCGATCAACCTTTCAATCACAAAATGTGTGTGAATCACACAAAAAACACATTCTTCCTCAATGTGAATACATTAAGCACAGTTGATGACTGGCAAACTGCCATATTCTGGATGTTAGTTCAGTGAAGGTCTGTTTGTACATTGTTTCAGAATTACTGAGTGCGTTTAAGATTAACTGACATCCCCCCAAATAGGGGAAAATCTGCAAAATCCTGATGGCTCATAATTATCTGAATTTATTTATTTATTTCTCTTTCCTTGAGTCACCTGCTTCAAAAGCAATCTTTGGTGCGGCAACTCTGGGGTAAATTGAGAACAGAAGTTATTAAGACTATAGGGCTCTCTGAAATGCAGAGGAATTGCTCTTATCAGCAAGGGGGAGAGACAACCCATAATAATCAGACCTTGTCCTTCATGCATGGAGAGTAGCAGTCATTAGTCTCTATTGGAAGATCCGAGCAGCAGAAATGTCTTTATGATTTCTTCTGTACACTGTGTCTATATTTTATGACCTGCTGCAATAACCACAAATTGCTATCATTTCTTAATCTTGAATGTTTTCCCTCTCCTAAGCATGAATTACAACGTAATATGCATTGCCCATGCAAGAGACAAATATTAGGAGGAATATTATGCTTGGGTGAAGCAGCTGCATTTCTTGCAACACTGCACTTTGTGCTGCAAAGGCAATCCAGTTGAAAGGCTTTCAGTCAATCAGAATAGACCTGAATGGCACCTTGGAGATCTTCTAGTCTAGCCCCCTGCTCAAGTGGTATACCATTTCAGACAAGTAGCTGGCCAGTCTCTTCTTAAAAACCTCCAGTGATGGAGCAACCACAACTTCTGGAGGCAAGTCATCCCACTGGTTGATTGCTTTCACCATTAGGAATGGTCTCTTCTAGGTTGCTTTTCTCCTTGGTTAGTTTCCATCCATTGCTTCTTGTCTTGCCTTCTGGTGCTTTGGAAAATAAGTTGAACCCCACCCCTTCTTTGTGGCAGTCCCTCAAATACTGAAATATTACTATCATGTCACCCTTAGTCCTTCTTTTCTCCAGACTAGCCATACCAGATTCCTGTCCATTGAAGGCTACATGCAACTATTCTAGTAGCTTAGATGAAGAATGGTGATTAAGATGGGAAACTTTTAATAATCACAACCAAACTGACCACGCAGATCCAACAAACTTCCAGGGATGCTTTTGCTCCAAAACTTATGGAGCCATTTGAATAGAATCAGGACAGGCCTGATGGCCAAGCTCTTTAAAGTGTGGAAATGCTGACAGCCCGCAATGTAACTGTGCTGTCCTGGACAAACACATACAGTGGTTCAAGAATGGGTCCTCAGGAAATTTCAAGGCACCTGGGATGATCTCACTGCAGCAATACCAGAAGCAGTTAGATAGTTAGCTTCCTGAGATGTCAAATTATAACATCTATCCCACTGCAATTCTATGGCTCCGTATTATGGTGATTTTATTATAGTTTTATCTTAATTTAATGTATTATCTCCTATATTGTATTGTCCAATTGGTGATGCTTTATTTTGCCATATGCTAAATAAATAAATGACTGCAGGAGAAGATCTGGAGAGATACAGGTAGACTACAACTGAGCCAAAGTTTCCATTGCTTAGTAAGGGCAGTTGTTAAGTGAGTTTTGCCCCATTTTATGACCTTTTTTGCTGCAATTGTTAAGTGAATCACAGTGCAGTTTTTCATGAATCTTGTAGTTTTTAAGTGAATCTGGCTTCCCCCACTGACTTTGCTCAATTCCAGATTTTTAGCCAAGATCTATCCCATTTAAGATTTTAAATTTGGATTGCCATGGTTCAGATTTAGCAACATAATGCTGAATTGAATATATAATTCAATATGTATGTATGTATCTATATATGTATACAAACACATACACACACACTAGTATACATGTATCACACTAGTATTACCGGTTATACATATTAAATTAATATAGTTGCATTGTTTTGTTTTATTTAATCAGGCCAGATCTTAGAGACTGCCTAGATAATCCATGCAGGGTTTTTTTTTTGGCAAGGTTTTCCAGAAGTGGTTTGCCATTGTCTCCTTCCTAGGACTGAGAGAAAGTAATTGGCCCAAAGTCACCCAGCTAGCCTTGTGCCTGAGGCAGGACTAGAACTCACAGTCTCCCTGTTTCTAGCTTGAGGCCTTAACCACGACACCAAAGCCTTAACCACGACACCATGTTCTTCTTAAATACACAAATGCAAATTAATTAATTCAACTGTTTTGACGCAATCTAATGTACATTTCATCAATTGAGGCTGGAATTTGGGTTAAACCATCTTTGCTATATTGTAGAGCAGTACCTCGGTACTCATCCTTAATTGGTTCCATGAGGTGTGATGAGTACCAAGACATTGAGTACCAAACAAATGTTTTCCGTAAGGAATCATGTAGTGAATTACAAGGAAGCCAACACAAGTTCTAGCTTGCGCTTTGAGTATCAAACAAAGGATGAATACTGGGACAAAATTTTTCCCATCAAAATGCATTGAATATCAAATTTGACGAGTTTCAAAGCAATTGAGTACGAAGGTACCACTGTATGCAAATACTTTGTCTCTCTTCCTTTTAACAAAAAAATCCCACTGACAACACGTTGCAATTGGATTTCAAATCAGATCTTTCCTCTCAAGTATTTCTTCCTCTAAATATAATAGTTAGCAATGCTGTTATGAACCATGATATCTCCCTCTCTCCTTCTCCCTCAACACGGAATAGTTACTAAGCTGTGATAAATATTACCTGTCAGGCCTTTTACTTTGATCTTGTTTGAAAAGAGGGGTGGGCTGCTAGGAACAAAGGCTTCTAAATCATTTTCCTTGGAATTTTCAGATCCTTAAGTGGGTTGTTTGTTTTGCCATAAAGGAAAGCGCTAAACTATTTTACATTGTCAATGCTATTTTTAAATAAAAATCTTTGTGCTTACACAATTTCCCCTATAAATACTTAGTCTCATTTTGTAAAATTCAAATGGGGATGATGTTGGATAAGCATCACCTGTTCTTCACTCACCCACCGCCCCAGCTTCCCAGGATTTCATGCATCCATCTGGCTACAGGGGGAAAAAAGAACTCTGTTTAAGAGCCTGATTGGAAAGCACTACATTAATGCTGTTCCTTCATCTCCTCCTGCACTAAAAAAGCCGTTTTTTGGTGCCTATGCAAATTCACTTCATGTCCTCTTCTACTTTTAACACTATATAGAAAATACTACGGTTTTAGTTGAATATTAGAGAAGTATTTCTAGCATTAAAATGGGATCATTTGAGGATAGTGGATTCCCTTTTATCCCTTTATAGCCAAAGTGGTAAAAGGGGAGGAGGAGGAGGAGAAGGAGAAAGAGGGGGAAAGTGGGAGAACAAAGGAGAACAAGGGAGGAGGAGGAGGAGGAGGAAGAGGTGGAAGTATTTATTTATTTATTTGTCAATTGTTTACAAGATAATAGGTATAAGTAAAAACATAGTTATGAATACATGGATACATATAAGAAAAATAAAAGAAATAAAAGAAACAATAAGACCGGGACGGTAGGCACGTTGGTGTGCTTATGCATGCTCCCTACAGACAGGAAAGGGGTGAGGTAGAGGAGGAGGAGAGAGGAGGAGGAGGAGTAAACAATTCGTTTACCTGGGACTTTTACTTTGGATATCTGCACAAGATTGGTTGAACTTCATGCTCTAAATATCACCTCCTAATTCTATCTTCTTGGCATTGGAGAAGGTTCTTGAGACTCCCTTGGAGAGGGAGGGAGATCAAATCAGTCAATCCTAAAATAAATCAACACTATTCTTTGGAGGGACGAATACTGACAGATTCTTCTCATTTGGTGGCTCAAATACTTGGCCACCAAATGAGAAGAGGAACTCATTGGAAAGGACCCTGGTGTTGGGAAAGACTTAAGGCAAAAGGACTGTTGTAAGTTGAGGGACTATCTGTAGTTGTAAACCTATTAAACCGTTTTTGAATTTATTCCAATAGCCAAATACGAGAAACTTATATTTTAGCTGCCCATTCCGGGGTCTTTCAGAAGATGAATAGAGATAGAAATAGTTAGACAGACAGATTACTTTAGATATAGATCAGTGATGGCTAACCTTTTTGGACCCTGTGCTGATAATCCAGCACCCAGAAGGCAATGTATGCGGGTCCCTCCATGCCCCCTGCACATGTGGGTGTGACTTCCCTGCACCGTGCGTCTCTGCGCATGCGTGAGCGACCCCCCCACATGTGCTACATGTCTCTGCGCATGCGCACATGTCTCCCGCACATCCTGCCCTCTGCCCATGGGCGCCAGATACCCTAAAATAAGCTGGCAGGCGGGCAGCACGCGTGCATGCACAGTAGACCTGCTTTGGGTGAGGGCTTACGTGCCGGCAGTAATGGCTCTGCGTGCCACTTGTGGCATGCATACTATACGTTCACCATCACGGATATAGATGTTATGTATTGATTTATAGATAGATAAAGATAAAGATAGATATGGCTATAGGTGATATAAATATATACTGTAGATATAGATTGTGTGTGTGTGTGTGTGTATAAAGAGAGAGAGAGAGAGATGTAAATATAGATATATAGATGATATAGACGTATATAGATCAGGGGTGTCAAACTCAATTTCATTGAGGGTCACATCGGGGTGGTGTTTGACCTCGGGGGAAGGGGGCATGGCTAGGTTGGGCATGGCCACCTCGACCTCACTCATGTCAGAGGCACCTCTGGTGGTCCGAGTGCTGTGCTAGCAAAAACGGGCTCCTGAGCTCTGTTTTTCTCAGCTTTGAAGGCTCCTGCAACCCTCTGTTAGCAAAAACAAAGCTCAGGAGGACCACACGCAGCCCTCCTGAGGTCTGTTTTCGCTGGCAGAGGCACCGCAGGCCAGTCCTTCACTGTTTCCAAGGTGGCCCGTGGGCCAGATCTAAGCATCCTGTGGGCCAGATCTGGCCCACAGGCCTTTAGTTTGACAACCTGATACAGCTACACACATATCACCACTAATGCACTGTTCAAGAATCTGAGTATAAACAAAGTAGACCAGAAGGTGGGGTGAAAACTAAATCATGAGGGAATTCAAGGCCTCTTTAATTTATTTGCCTCTTAGTTTTATTCACAGGTACATGTAAACCTTCTTGAAATCTTCAGCTACTTTCACTAGATGCCTCGTTGCTGAATAAAATATAAAATAAAACAGATATGAAGAAGGTTTCTATCTAATCCTAAAGCTTTCACAGCAGGCCTGCCAACTGTCAATAAATTTATGAACAGTTTGTAAGTCTACAGGAATTTTGAAGGGGAAGCAAAACAACAACAACAATGAATATCTCCTGAAAAATAAGAAAAAGAAGGCTGAGAGGAATAAAAAGAGAGAGAGGAAATTTATTATTTGAGGACAAGCTGGCAAGTCCTTCTGGTTTTCAACAGCTGAAAAAAAGTGTGAAATTGCAGACTCCAGTTACTTTTTCCACTTTGCAATAAGTACCAAGAGAGGGAAAAAAAAAAAAAAACCAATAACAGCTCTATGGAACCCAAAAATCTGTGCTCATAAATTATATAATGATAAATAAAATTGTAAGTTTTTTTTTAAAGATTGCTGTTCAAGCAGAAATAGCAGGAAGGATTTTTAACAGCAGTGTAACAGTTGCTGCATTTTGCTCTGCTAAGTTTTAAAACAAAAAACAAAACAAAACTTTACTTGGAACTCTGTCCCATTGTGGTAAACGCCTCTGTTTTCTGATCACAGTAAAATCTGCATGCTATCAATGGGTAGCCCCAAAGCTGCTTTTCCAGGAGGCAACTGACTTTCTTGTTTTTTTTTTTCTTTTGAAGATGTTTTGCTTCTCATCCAAGAAACTTCTTCAGCTCTGAAAGGATGGTGGGGAATGGAAGGATTTACCCTCCTTGCGGACAGCTGGTAATCTGCATCCTTTTAGACCAGAGGTCTTCAAACTTGGCAGCTTTAAGACTTGTGGACTTCAACTCCCAGAATACCTCCTCCAGTCATGTTAGCTCAGGAATTCTGGGAGTTGAAGTCCACAAGTCTTAAACTTGCCAAGTTTGAAGAGCCTTGTTTTAGAGGGTCGTTGAGGCCTCTTGGAGATTTGTCTGTGTCCCCAGGGTCATCTGAGTAGCACAAAGAGTCAAACATGACTTAGCGACTGAACAACAAGAAGTCCACTTTAGGACAAGAGCGCTTTTGATTGAACAACCTTTATTCCATTATTCCATTGTGTGAAATTTCTCAGTATGCCAAATTGCTTCTGATGGTTCATGGCTGCACCCTTGCAATTAAAAAGGAAATGCAGAACATCAGCAAAACCTAATCCTCGGAGGAAGCCAATGCTGTGCTCCAATAACTTAGGGAACCAGTTGGTTGGATGTAGCAGTAAATGCTGTTATCAATTAGATTTCCATAATTTCACCAGGGGATGAGGAGACAGCTTGGTAGAGCTTTGCTACCTCTGTTTGGGGACCCAGCCAAAAGGAAAAGACAGAGCTCAGCCAGCTCTGACAAGATTCATATGGCTTCAAACAAACCGATGAAAAATAGAGAGTCCTCGCCCCATAAATCCATTCTGGCAAGCTACAGGGAGATGGATGATGGGCCATCAGTCAGAATTCCGCTGTGGGACCTTTCAGTGAAGAGTGATAGAAGTGGAGGAAAACAGTCAACAGGTAAGTGGACTTACCTGCTTGAACATCTGTGGCTCTGGTTGCTGTGGTGCAAAGAAATAGGCAAAGCTGTCCTACAGTGACTGCTCAAGTCTTTCAGAGGACCAAAGTCTGTTTTTGAAGTACACAACACAACCCCAGGGAGCCTCCAAAAGTCTTGAGAACTGTCCCCAACATCTTCCAAAACTTGTCATCAAGTTATAATTCTTAACAGGATGTGAAAAAGAACTCATTAACCCATGAGAGACTAGTAATCATAAACACTAACGATTGAAGGAAATGGGTATGAAAAGAAGGACTAGGGTTGACATGATAGCAGTGTTCCAATATATAAGGGGCTGTCACAAGGAAGAGGAAATCCAGCTATTCTCCAAAACACCTGAGGGCAGGACAAGAAGCAATGGGTGGAAATAAATTAAGGAGAGAAGCAACCTAGAACTAAGGAGAACTTTCACGACAGTTAGAACTACCAGTGAAACGAGTTGCCTCCAGAAGTTGTGGGTGCTCCAACACTAGAGGTTTTTAAGAAGGACAACAAATTTGCCTGAAATGATATAAGGTTTCCTGCTTGAGAAGCGGTTAGACTAGAAAATCTGTAAGGTTCCCTCCAACTCTATTATTCTGTTAGTCAGATGCACAGAACATAAATTCCAGGACACTTTGGACTATGCCAGGGAACCATGTTAATTCAGCCATTCAAGATGTGGACCAGCCATTTTTGAGAAGGAAATTTTTCTTACTACAATTGGCAAGTGATGTTCCAGATGTACTTTGTCTGTTCGTGCTTTTGCACATCCTTAACATCCAATATAATTAACTTTAAGCTAGAGCTAATGAAATCATATATTTTAATTCGGAATCCATCACTTTTGAAATATGAGCCCTGGCACAGCAGTTATACATTAAACTTCCTTCCTTCCTTCCTTCCTTCCTTCCTTCCTTCCTTCCTTCCTTCCTTCCTTCCTTCCTTCCTTCCTTCCTTCCTTCCACCATAGTGAAGATGATACAAGGAACAAAGACAGAATAGGTAAGTTTCATTCCAAGACCGACTGAAGGCATGCACACAAACATATAGATAAAGACATTGGAGGGAAATTAGACCACCTATGAAATGAAGCTGTTGATTGAAAAACATCTGTCAAGATTTTAACAAGGCTGAGCTGCAAGTGAGTGATGCCTCTGCCTAATGGACACACAGTCCTCCCACACTCTGGGATACAAGAAACAGGAGGAGGAAAACTACAAGTAAGATCAACAGATATATGCGGATGTGTTTTATCAATGGTCCCTTCACCATGTGAGATAGATAAGAGAATGAATAAGTTCTGAAATTGCCACCAGCCCTGCTTCAATCAACCAAAACCACATGGGATAACATAGCAATTGCCTTCAGTGCTATTCATTGTCACTGTGCCTTTTGCTTTCCTTCGGGAAGGATTTAGGACTAAGGTCAAAAGAAGGAAAAGGTTTTTGAAGTATATTAGCAAAGTAGAACCTCCAGAGATAGAAAACAGCAGCAAAATAATAGTATTTGGTTTATTAAGAGACATTAGAGAAAAGGGAAATGCGTGAGCATTAGGCTTTGAGAAAATGAGTTAGAATTCAGGGTTTTTTTTTTCAAACCTTTTTTATTAGGTTATTAAGTATTATAAAATACAAAATACAAAAGTAAATAGAAGAATAATGAGGAAAAAGGGGAAGAGAAGTGAGGAAAGGTAGGGAAAAGAAAAGAAAAAGAAGCATTGACTTCCGACTTTCTCTGATGTAGTAAAATAAGGCATTAGCATCAAATCACAGCCTTTTCTTTTCCCATAGTAATATGAACAAGTCCTTTGTATAAAAATCTATCAATCTAATCTATAAAACCCAAAGTCAAAATTCCATTCTTTTTAGTGGTGGGATTCAATCTTTTTTTACTACTGGTTCTGTGGGCGTGTCTTGGTGGCCATAGTTTGGTGAGCATGGCTTGGTGGGCGTGGCAGGGGAAGGATACCGCAAAATCCCATTCTCTCCCCACCCCAATAACCTGCTTTCCAGCTCCGTTCTCCTGTGCAGGGCAACAAAAGAAGACCCAGCCGATCAGCTGGGACTCGGGAGGCAGAGAATAGATGGGGGCGGGGCCAGTCAGAGATTGGATTTGCTGGTTCTCCAAACTACTCAAAATTTCCGCTACCGGTTTTCCAGAACTGGTCAGAACCTGCTGAATACCACCTCTGATTCTTTTCCATATCAAGCACGAATGTCAGAAGCAATTTCCATGTGGAAACAAAGGTACATATGTTCTTTTCTTTAATCAGAGTAGTCAGTTTTGCCATTTTAGTCAACTCCCTCAACTTCTGCAACCATTCTTGCATGGTAGGTATCGAAGTGACCTTCCATTTTTGCACATTTTTGATACCTGCCATGGAAGAATTCCATTTTTTTTAAAGGAAATATTGAGCAGGCCCATTCAAACCAGAGATGGAGCTTTCAGAAAAATCTAAAAATTGGGCAAGGTAGAAATCCATTTAATATTTAGGAATCAATCACATTTTATACAGGTAATCCTTGACTTAACAATAGTTTGCTTAGAGATAGTTACAACAGCATTGAAAAAAGTGGCTTATGACCATTTTTCAGACTTACGACCATTGCAGCATCCCCATGGCCAAAATTCAGGCGCTTGGCAACTGATTCGTATTTATGATGGTTGCAGCATTCTGGGATCATGTGATCACCTTTTGTGACCTTCTGACACGCAAAGTCAACAGAGACATCAAATTAACTTAACAACCATGTTACTAACTTAACAATTGCAGCGATTCACTGAACAACTGTGGCAAGAAAGGGTGGTAAAATGGGGCAAATTCACTTTAAAAATGTCTCACTTCACAACAGAATTTTGGGTCTCAGACAGTTGCGGTCGTAAGTCGAGGACTAGTTGTCGTATTTTATTTATTAAGATACATCACAGAAAAGAGAAACACGCAGGCATCAGAATTTGAGACAATGAGTTAGAAATCAGATTTAATTCAGATTTTTAAAATAAAATAAAATAAAGGAAATACTAGGTAGGTCCGTTCAAAAGAGAGACTGAGTATCAGGGAAAAGAGCTTTATAAAAATTGGGCAATACATGTAATATTCAGGAATTAATCAATATATAGTTGTTGTGGTTCGCCGGCAGCCTGCAGAGATGGCAGCAGAATTGGACAGTGGGGAAGAATGGGGACCAGTCCGGGAATCTGGAGATGACTCGGACAAGGGTCCTGCGTTCAATGAAGAGATAGGGCCAGGACCATCTGGGAGTAGTGTGCTGACTCCGGAGCCTCTGGAGTCTGGCAGCAGCGAGGCCGAGGAGCAAGGGGAGCCTGTTCCCAGTGCGCATGTGCACAGAGCTGCTAGAAGGCAAAAGCAGCTAAGACAAAAGAAGTGACTTGCAAGTAAGACTTGGACATGATTGCCCCTCCCCTAAGTTATAAAGGAAATGCAAAGGTAGAGAAACCTTTGCAGGAAGCAAAGTCGTTCACTCTGTTTGGATTAAACCTTGAAGCTCTGTGTGGACTTTGTACTTTGGTTGGTTTTTTACAGTTAATTTGGTACTTTAGTTGTTGGCAGCAATTCAAAGGAGATAAAGGTGGGTGCTTATCTCGAGGGACTGTTTGAAACTCATTATGGGCTGGGAATGAAAATAATTCCCAGCTTTGAAATAAAATGAGAGTTGTTTGGACTAAGCGTGTGCTTAATTACGGTCTCAGGAAGCCTTGGTCAGAACAATAGCTACTTTTTTCACCAAAGATAATTCTGGGCAGTGCACAACAGTGGCACACAATTTAGCCAATGGTCCTTATGGATTTCTGTACTAGAGATAATGGATATTGTGTTTGTGTGTCATCTGATTTAATAGGGCCTCTGGAGCACACCACATCAATGATGCTTGTTAGGAACTAATGCAAGCCACAATTTGAACAGGAAGATGAAGAATTCTTCAGTTGTCCAAGTTCAGGTGCAAGCTATCTTTATTTTTAGCAGGTGGAGGGAAAGCTGTAACCAAAACTCTCCTATTTAGGAAAGTTTGCAGCTGCTACGGACAATTAAGATGAGCAAAATCAAACACAAACAAGATAGTATCTTCATTGGAATCAAAAAAGCAATAAAGACAAGCCAACACAAAATATAAATCAGGATGTTTGGTACTGCTTTCTTCACGGAAATGTAGAGAAATAACGAAAGGAGAGAGAATGTGGAGTAAAACGGCTAGTGGCAAGATAAGTCAGGTTGTAATTTTTGGAATGGAGAACTGTAATTCCAGACCTATAGCAGAAATGTTGTAATTCATAGGAGCATGATTAGATTCATAAATCACACTAAGTCTTAAGGTAGTTTGTGTAGGAGATGACCAGGCTGAGCGCGAGGGAGGGGTCAAACATGTCATCAGTCTTGAGTCCCTTCATATCCACAAGAGATCTGAGTCTCGCCCGCTTTGAATTCCATCAATTCTTATCTACTGCCAATTTGCTTTGACTGTTAGCTTGCAATAAGCCTTTATACAGGTATAATAACAATAAGCTTGCAATAAGCCTTTATACAGGTATATAAGCTTGCAATAAGCCTTTATACAGGTAGTCCTCAATTTAGGATAGTTTGTTTGGTGACCATTCTAACTTGCAACGGCACTGAAAAAAGTGACTTATGACCAGTTTTTCATGCATACAACCTTTGCAGCATCCCCAGGGTCACATGATCAAAATTCAGACGCTCGGCAACTGACTCATTTTTATGACGGTTGCAGCATCCCAGGGTCCTAAGATCCCATTCTGTGACCTTCTGACAAGCAAAGTCAATGGGGAAGCCAGATTCACAGAGTCACTCTCTCAACTACTGCTTAACAATGGTGGCAAGGAAGTTTGTAAAATGGGGCAAACATCACTTAACAAATGCCACACTTAACAACAAAAACTTTGGGCTCAATTGTGTTCATAAGTCGAGGACTACCTGTATAAGGCCTGCAAGAGGATGATACATGAGGAGGAAAACTAGATCTTATACATCTTCTTCCAGGCTTCAGTGTTTTGGATTTGAGAAACTAGAAAGGGTCTTTTCTATGCCTCTTGTTCCACCTATTATTTAGCTGTGAGCTACACTGTCTCTTATCCAACTGTTCCCTCTTTGCCCAATCTCCCAAGGTCTTCCCACACATTGTTACATCTGCTGGATGACACAATGAGCAGTGGTAGGATTCAAATATTTTTACTACCGGTTTTCTGGGCATGGCTAGGTGGGTGTGATTGGTCTGATGATTTCCTGTTTTCTAGCTAATCTAAATTGTGCAGCACAGCTGATTGTGGCCCAGCTGATCATCAGAAATACCAGTTCAGCCAAACTGGGCCAAACCGGCAGCGTTTCACCTCTGATAATGAGACACAGATGCCTTCAGGAAAGAGCAAAGGGAGGCAACGGTCAGAGTTACAAGGTAGATCGTATCAAGAAACCGATTCTATAGGAAAACAAGGACTAAATGTTATTAAGATGGATTATAATTTCAGAATCATGAAAGTCTGCTTTTGTTTTATCTTCCCTTCCTCTTAAACTGCAATGAGTCAGGGAGCAAGCAGCTGGTGTCTCTTCCTAACATTATCTCCTTTCCCAGGGCTTAAAGAATGCTCCTGCCCTCATTGTCTCTGTAACAGCTTCTGAATATTCCCTTCAAAGTTATTGCCAGGCTGTCTGTAGCAGCGCTCCACAACCTTCGTAGCTTGGCAGCCCAGGACAAGAGAAGGGGGGTACCTGGGCTGCAGAAGTAGCGGGCCAATAAGCACATGTGTATGTACATGCAGCTGTTGTTGTTTGCCGGCAGCCTGTGCAGACGGCAGTGGAATCGGAGCATGAGGAAGAAAGGGGATAAGTCCGGGAGTATGGAGAGGATTCGGACGAGGGTTCTGTGTCCAATGCAGAGATGGGGCCAGGACCATCTGGAAGTGGGGTGCTGCCTCTGGAGCCTCCGGAATCTGGCAGCAGCAAGGCAGAGGACCCAAAGGGAGCCTGTTCCCAGTGCGCATGTGCGCAGAGCTGCTAGAAGGCAAGAGCAGCTGAAACTAAAGGGGTGACTCGGGAGCAAGGCTGGGAGGTGATTGTCCCATCAGGTATAGAGGATAGGCAAAGATGATGAAACCTTTGCAGGAAGCAAAGTTGTTCATTAGGTTCAGACTCATTCTTGAAGCTCAACTTCAGTTGGTTTTCTTTCTAGTTCATTTGACACTTCTGTTATTGGCAGTACTTCACAGGAAAGCAAAGTGGGTGTTTATCTCAAAGGACTGTTTGAGAGTCATTACTAGCTGGGAATGAAAATAATTCCCAGCATTGCAATAAAACAAGACTTGTTTTTAAAATAAGCATGTGCGTAATTACGGTCTCAGAAGCCCTGGTCAGAACAGCAGCTCAAGTTGTGCAAGTTGAGCTGCACGCCTGTGGGCACATGCAGTGGTCTGCCGCTTGCACAAATTGAGTTGCACATGTGTGTGTGTGTGTGTGTGTGTGTGTGTGTGTGTGCATGCAAGCTTACCACTTGAGGGCCCCAGTTCCGAATAGCCTAGGCCATGGCCCGGTAGTGGGATTGGGAACCCTAATCAAGGACCCTAAGCAAGGACCCTAAGCAAGGGACACCACACAGATCCTAATGCCCTCACAGAAAAGGATGCACTGTATATAGCAATGGCAATAGTACTTAGACTTATATACCACTTTACAGTGCTTTACAGCCCTCTCTAAGCAGTTTTACAGAGTCAGCCTATTGCCCCCAACAATCTGGGTCCTCATTTTACCCACCTCGGAAGGATGGAAGGCTGAGTCAACCTGGAGCCTGGTGAGATTTGAACTGCCAAATTGCAGGCAGCCGGTAGTCAGCAGAAATGGTCTACAGTACTGTACTCTATCCACTGTACCACCGAGGCTCATCCCTTGCATCAAGCAAAATGAATGCAAGCAAAAGAAATTATCTAATTTGCATCATTCGTCTGATGACAACGTGTGTGTGGTGTCACTCTGGTTGACCTTGGAAATTTGTGCCTCAACACAAAACAAAATGTGGTGAACTATGTTGCTTAATTGTGGAGTCTTTGAGTGTTTTTTCTATCAGGGCAACCTGGTCTACCCACATATGAGACGGAACATATCACTTCCTCTTTTGTCATTCAGCCCCAACCCAGGAGCCTTCACAGGAAGTCACTTTCGCAACAAACTATTTTTGTGTTAAATTTATATTTACCGATAAAGAAATAAAGGGAAACTAGTATAGATCTATTTCAAACTATTTAGTTCTCATCAGTTGGTCATACCCTTCTGGGATTCCAACCCAGACCGCTTGAATATTAGGCTTAGATGTATTAACCTCTAAGCCATGGATCCTCCTCACTTTGTCAGCTATACAAGGGGAGAGGTTAAATGTTTTTTCTATCAGGGCAACCTGGTTTACCCACATATGACACCGAGTCTTTGGTGCTTTCTGAACTTCACTGTTTTCTTGCAGACATTTCATTCCCCAACTAAGTAACATCATTGGTGTATTGTTGATGTTACTTAGTTGGTTAATTAAATGTCTACAAGAAAGCAGCCAAGTTTTGTTTGTTTTTAGGATTCTATAGTTCAACCCTGAGCGCCTCTGTGTTTTCTTCCCCAAACCCCAAAAACTTTAACTTTAGACTGTCTACTATTGACCTCACCCCTTTCCTAAGAGGTCTCTAGGGGGCGTGCATAAGCGCACCAACGTGCCTACCGTCCCTGTCCAACTGTTTCTTTTATTTTTCTTATATGTATCCATTTCATGTATTCATAACTACGTTTACACTTATACCTATTATCTTGTAAGTGATTGACAAATCAAATAAATCTAAAATCTAAGTCTAAAATAAAACCTTCATGTTTTTGTCATTAACCCCAATAAGTTTCTAATTACTGCACAATATGCAGGATTTTTTTTTTTTCTAAAGAAGTCATTTACACATGTTGCAATAAAGAAAGAATAAATATTTTGGACCCTTTAAAGTTATGCACCGTTTCTGAATATTAATCTCAGTATTTTCTCATTTCTGAGAGAATTATAGTGAAAGTGAGAACATGGTTTAGATAATTAGAACAGGAACTTTCTTCTCTTCCTTTAAGCCACAAATTGAAACCCAAGTGTACCGGAAGCTTTAGTCTATTTAGGAGTTTTAGAGGCACATGTATTCCCCTTTTATCTTTGCAAAATTGAAAAAGATGGATTAGAGTAAGAGACAGTTAATTATGGAAATTATCTCTAAAATTGTGACTGCAGATATAAATTAGCATATGTGCATTTCATATAAACCTGTACCCTCCATTTAATACTGGATGATTTTTTTTGTTCATACTTTTTCTCCCTTAGCATTAGATATATTAATGGCATTCTGACTTTATATGATAAAGAACTATTTCTACCAGCCACACTACAGCTACATAAGTTCTAATCGGGACTTAATCAAGGCCAGAAAACATTTCTGCATGAAAGAAGACAATAAAAGAAAGCCTTGGACAACTCCAACAAAATCCACTATCTAAAATCCACCATTTTTTTAAAGACAATAAACATATTGCCTTTAAAATCTATTTTATTTTATTTTATTTAGCATATGGCATCTATAGAGGTCTTGCAATCACTCATACAGAAATTTAATTTAAATAAAGCTTCAGCAATTTTACACATACATACATATACTGTACATATCTAGATAGATATCTAGATAGATAGAGATAGAGATAGTGTCAACTGTGAAGTTGGCCGAACTGTGGCCATTTTCTTTTGTAGTTTTCTATAGGGACACAGCCTAGGGCGAAGGGGCCAGGGAGGGGGGGGATGTAGAGATAACTGGGGTGTTGTAACCTAAATAAAATTCTTTCCCCTGGGAATCAAGGACGTTGGTGCAGGTGCTTCAAAGGTGGAGACTGAGGTTACCTAGCAACTGGGCTGCATGCTCATTGGACCATGTGACTGGAGATTCTGGGAGAGGGAAGTGACAAAGTTTTACTTTTAATTGGTTGAAAACTGGTGGCAATTTAGAGCCAGTTTTCCACCTGGAATATGCCAATGTGATATTTCTAATAAACTGTTCTTTGAGGAACTTGCCTGCCTCGGTGTTCTTATTGAACGGGATGTATAAATTGGAACTCTGGCAAATAGATATGTAGATATAGATATAAACATAAAGATATGTGGATAACATAGTTAAGGAGATAATATATTGTCCCAAAAGAGCTTTTTCAAAAAGGCAACTGGACTTCCTTTGTTTTGTTTTTCCTTGAAGACATTTCACTTCTCATCCAAGAAGCTTCTTCAACTTCTTCAGTTCAAACCTTTTTATTTAAATTTTCACTCTGATAGCTTTCATTTGCAACTATCTGTTAAATAATCAAGATTTTTTTAAATCTAAAGGTAGCAAAATTTTGCTACTTTACTTTGCCCACACATGGTTGCTAATAGTTCTTGTTGTTAGGGAATAGCTTTGTGTTGTTCCTTTTGTTGTTTGGATTTTATTGGTCAATGACGCAAATAAAGTCCTGTCTATTTCTAGATGCCACCTCCATCTGCCCACACCTGGCCTCTTGCAAACGTGTTGGGAACTGACTCCCAAAAGTCCCCTGCCAGCAGGGGTCAGAATAACAGAGTTGGAAAGGACCTTGGAGGTCTTCTAGTCCAGCCCCCTGCTCAAGCAGAAAACTCTATTCCATTTCAGACAAATGGCTGTCCAATCTCTTCTTAAAAAGCTCCATTGTTGGACCACCCATAAATCCTGGCATCAAGAATGAAGGATTCTGGGAGTTATAATCCAATACATCACGGAAGTACTCACTTGCAAAATGTGACTCTATTCACTTCTGTAGATCTATTAATCCATACATCACAAACCATTCAATTTATAGTCCAACCTATCCCAAAGCTTACAAAAATCACTTACAATTCATAGGAGCATGATTAGATTCATAAATCACACTAAGTCTTAAGGTAATTTGTGTAGGAGATGACCAGGCTGAGCCCGAGGGAGGAGTGAAACATGTCATCAGTCTTGAGTCCCTTCATACCCACAAGAGATCTAAGTCTTGCCCAACTTGAATTCCATCAATTCTTATCTACTGCCAATTTGCTTTCGCTGTTAGTAGTTCAGATTCTTGTAGAGCACTTAAGCTTGCAATAAGCCTTTATACAGGTAGTCCTCGATTTAGGACAGTTTGTTTGATGACCATTCTAACTTGCAATGGCATTGAAAAAAGCAACTTATGACCAATATTTCATGCATACAACCTTTGCAGCATCCCCAGGGTCACATGATCAAAATTCAGATGCTCGGCAACTGACTCATTTCTCTGATGGTTGCAACAAAAATCATTTTATTTACTATTAACACTCAGTCTCTCCCCAACACCACAAACAGCAAGTTGGAAATGGCAACCCTTTGAATCTGAAAATACCCCCTATATGCATAATTCTCGACTTACAACAGTTCATTTATTCATTCATTTATTCAAAGTTACCACGGCAGTGAAAAAAGTGACATGACCGTTTTTCACACTTACAACCTTCGTAGCATCCCCAGGATCATGTGATTGAAATTCAGAGGTTTGGCAGCTGATTCCTACTTATGACTATTTTACTGTGTCCCAAGATCATGTGTTCCCTTTTTGCGATCGATCTTCTGACATACAAAATCAACGAGAAAGTCAGATTCACTTAACACGGTTACACTTAGGTGTGTTCCTAATTTATCAACTGCAGTGATTCACTTAACAGCTGTAGCAAGAAAGGTCGTAAAATGGGGGGAGGGGGAAACATACATTCTGGGCTCAGTTGTGGTTGTAAGTCAAAGACTACCTGTAATGTTCAATCAGAAAATACTTTTCGTTGTTTTGAGAGAATTCTAGGGCACGTATATTCTAGATCATTTTACATGCCAGATTAAGTTTTAATGGATTTGCAATGCAATGCTCTGTACATCTGTTCACTGAGGGCATACTTACTGATGATTGTTATTACTTCAATTTATATCCTATCAACTGACAGTGTGTAGGATTAAAGCTTTAAGCTGTAATCCTTTATCTCTGGAAATAAACGCAATTAGACTGATTATATGCATCATACTATGACACTTTGGGTCAGTTATTTTTCTTTTTGGATGTGTGCATGTAGATGTGGGCACCTTCAAGTCAGTGTTGACTCCTGGCAACCGTTTAAAACAAGTTCCCTCAATTTTCTTGGTAATATTTTCAGAGTTGCCTCTTTCCTAGAGTGACTGACCCAAGGTGACTCAGCTGGTTTTCAGGACTAAGGCAGAACTAGAACTCACCATCTCCTGCCGGTGCCTTAACTGCTAGACCAAACTGGCTCTCTAGATTAACTGTATTTTTTGACATAAAGTTTTAATCATTCCTAAAACAATTTCAACATTCCTAATGCAAAGAATGAGGTGGCTGCATGGAGTCATTGAAGCAGTCAGTGTGAGCTTAAACAGACTCCGGGGGATGGTCGAGGACAGGAAGGCCTGGAGGAATGTTGTCCATGGGGTGGCGATGGGTCAGACATGACATCGCCACTAACAACAACAACAATACCATTTTTACCAGTGAAATTACTCTCTCTTACTCATTTATGTTGGAAACCAAGGTCAAGATCAGACTAATCCCTCAGTTTCAGAGGAGAAAGAGAATATAGGATTCTTGCTATTTAGTTTCAATAAGCCTTCAAGTCAGCGTTCCCCAATTTTTCTGTGTTGGTGGCCTGGCATGGAGGGGGAGTGGAGGGGATGGTTTTGTGTGATGGGCAGGAGTGCAGCTTCATTTAACAGAACAACAGATTTGGAAGGGACCTTATAGGTCATCGAGTCCAAACCACCCCTGCCCAAATAGGAGACCCTACACCATTTCTGACAGAGTGCAGTCCAATCTCTTCTTGAAAGCCTCCAATGATGAAGCTCCCACAACTTTCAATGGAAAGCTTGTTCCATTGTTTGATTGCTCTCACTGTCAGGAAAGTTCTCCTTATTCCTAGATTGAAACTCTTCTTGTCCAGTTTCCATCCATTATTCCTTATCTGGCCTTCAGGTGCTTTGGAAAATAGCTTGAACTCTTTCTCTCTGTGGTAGCCCCTCAAATATTGGAAGACTGCTATCATGTCTCCCCTGGTCCTTCTCTTCACTAGACTAGCCATGCACAGTTCCTGTAACCGTTCTTCATATGTTTTAGCATGAGTAGGGTTGCGAACACCAGCACTCGCTGCTTACATGAATAAGTTTGCAGCTGCCGGCAGCTGTGGCTTGCACGAGTAGGTCTATGTATGTGCCAGCCTGTCATTCATACAGTCCAGTTGTGAATAGGTTGCACGGCCTGGTCGTAGGCTATGGCCCACAGGTTGGGGGAGCCATGTTTTAAGTTATCCATCAGCTGTCAGCGCCTGACTGGCAAAATGAACAGCATGGACTACCTCTTGATATGATGGTGATATTTATAAATCTAATAAATGATGACGATAATAATGGTAACAAAAACACAGATCAGTTTTCTTCATTCTGCTGAGAGAGTTTTGAGTTCTTATTGAAATTATAATCAGCATTTCAAAAACTGGCACCTAAAAAAAGCAAAATAGCTTTTGTAAATTTCACATAATTGAGCATCTTCTCCTGGGCACCATGCAGGGCATAAGTGGCTGTTCTTTCTCCCAAGAAAATTTCACAAAAAATGTGAGTTTCAGAAAAGCTCTGATTGGTAAAGTTATATTGAACTTATACATATATGAATTTGGTTCATTTCGGGTTAGGTTATTAACCTAAAAGCAAAAAAAAAAAAAAAATGAGGGAAGCAACCATTTATACTGAAAAGAAATATAAGTAGTCCTTGTTTAGTGACCATAACTGGGACCAGTATTTGATTGCTAAGTGAAACTGCCACTGTGCTTACGATCTTGCTTTAGCTTTCCTTTGTTTTACAGACCTGCAAAAGTTATAAACATGAAATTTGGTTGTCAAGCTACTTTTCATCACTGCAGATGGTCATTAAGTGAGACAGTCACTAAATAAAAACTGCCTATATTATTAAAAGCTACATATCCCTGCAAAAAGACCAGTTCTTGCATTTATTTTGTATTTTAAGTTGGGAACTTTTTAAAAAAATATCAGTCAAATGCATACACTCTAATATCGCTCTATAAAGCCTTAGTAAGACCATACCTAGAGTACTGCATCCAGTTTTGGTCACCACACTATAAAAAAGCTGTTGAGACTCTAGAAAAAGTACAGAGAAGAACAACCAGGATGATTAGGAGACTGGTGGCTAAAACATATGAAGAATGGTTACAAGAACTGGGCATGGCTAGTCTAGGGAAGAGAACGACCAGGGGAGACGAGATAACAGTGCCCCAATATTTGAGGGGCTGCCACAGAAAGGAAGGGGTCAAGCTATTTCCCAAGGCACCCAAAGGCCAGACAAGGAACAATGGATGGAAACTGATCAAGGAGAGATTAAACCTAGAAATAAGGAGACATTTTCTAACAATGAGAACAATCAACCAGTGGAACAGCTTGCCTTAGGAAGTTGTGGGAACTTCATCCCTGGAAGATTTCAAGAAGAGACTAGACTGCCATCTGTCAGAAATGGTGTAGGGGCTCCTGCTTGGGCAGAGATGGGGGTTAGACTAGATGACCTACAAGGTCCCTTCCATCTCTGTTAATCTGTTAATCCATCTATTATCTATCTGTCTGTCTGTCTATCTATCATCAATCAATTGAATATATGGAGGGATACTGTTATGATTAGATTAGATTAATCTAATCATAACAGTATTCCCCCATATATTCAATTCCTTCTCCACTACTCCTTTTCTATAGAAAGTTAACATATATTTAAAGAAAAGAACAGATGACGTTGTCTGAGGTAACCGTTTTCTCGATTTTAACAGATTTGGTTCTTCCAGCAAAATGTTAGAATGAAGATCTTTTTGAAGACAGCTACTCTGTATTCATGAACAATCATAACGGTGCTGGTAATGTGCATTTGTAAGTATCAGACGATAAGATTTACCCTTTAAAAATAATGACTACCGTTAGATATTACTAGACAGGGAGAGAAATATATAAAGCTTTTTCATACACAAGAGGCATTTATGGATTTGCACAAGACTATATCTGTTATTTTTCCTCCCCCCTCCCCTGCCCGAGGACAGCATCTTTTGAAGTAAATAATTCACCAAGAGAAAAAAAAGGGACAAAAAAAACATTGATGAAAAATGAGCAATTGCCTAGCCTTCCTTTGTCACCTGCACAACAATTTCCTCTTATTTTTAGGCATCACACTTCATCTTAGCCGTTCAGTGAAATTTTGCTGTTGTGGTTTTGACAGGGAGGGGAGAAGAGAAATCATATTAAATATTCTGAAGAAAAACTTATCCAGACTGCACACAATTGGAAGGTAATTTGTATTAAATTATGTCTCCTGTTTCACCATGCATGATGGGAAGCTAAATATATCAGCAAGAACAAGAGCTCCTTAAAGTTTCACAAGAGAAGGATTGGAGGAGAAAGTCTTTCACATATGACATATACTCTTACATCCCCAAATGACATAAATTAAAAATAATACATTGGGTGGGTGGGGTTCCTTAATTACTCATCTCTGAGGTGTCCTGCATTGGAAGACTGGAAAGCTAGCAATAAATGAATTGATTCCTGAGGTTCCTCAGAAGATCTAATCCACCAGCAGGATTTATAGATAACAGCATCCAATTGTTCATGTTCCCTAGCAACTATGACTGAGAGACATGACAACTGTGATCCTGGATGTTGAGTAGCAACCAGCTATAGTGACTGACAAGCTTCCTTTTCCTTCACTCCTTCATCTTGGTTTGTTGAGGGCTGCTGCCTTTGCTGAAATTCGTCACAGCAGCAACAATAATTTCAGCCTTCCTGTGGAATTGATTTCTTGAGTCTATTCTACCCACATGGGTTGAGTCACTAATGTCAACTCATAAAACATTTTCTAGGCACACGTTAGAGTTGCCAACAAAAAGAAGCGGGGAGGAAGGAGTTTGAAAAAACAGTGTAACAGTTTGCAATTGAAAATGCATTCCATTCATATTTTCTTCAGAGATTGTAACTAGGAGACTGAAGCTTCTGCCAAGCAAAAATCTAATTGGAGAACATGATTGGTGACTCTTGGCTATGGATGTGTTTTGTTGGAGAATATGAATTATGATACACCCAGAGGATTGATCAAATCAATCTAAATACTAAATAAATATTAAATTTATGCTGTTTGGCATATGCAGATGTTTACCTATATGGTATCTGTCAAGATTCCAAAAGTTAATTTAAAAATAGGAACACAACATATGCATTTCCACATAGCCCTCAACTTATGACCACAATTGAAGCCCAAATTTATCTTCCTAAATGAGTCCCATCATGTTTTATGATCTTCCTTGCCACAGTTGTAAGTGAATCACTGCAGTTGTTAAGTTAGTAACACGGTTGTTAAGTGAATCTGGCTTCCCCATTGACCTTGCTTGTCGGAAGGTCTCAAAAGGGAATCACATGACGTTGGGACACAGCAACGGTCATAAATATGAGTCAGTTGCCAAACAGCCAAATTTGGATCATGTGACCAATGGGATGCTGCAACAGTTCCTCTACAGAGGAATTATTGAGTCTATCATCTGCACCTCTATAACTGTCTGGTTTGGTTCTGCAACCCAACAGGACAGACACAGACTTCAGAGAGTAATTAGGACAATTGCTACCAACCTGCCTTCAATCTAGGACCTGTATACTGCAAGAGTCAAAAAGAGGGCTGAGAAAATATTTACAGACCCCTCACATAAACTGTTTCAACTCCTTCCCTCAAAATGACGCTATAGAGCACTGCACACCAGAACAACTAGACACAAGAACAGTTTTTTCCCCAAAACCACCACTCTGCTAAACAAATATTTCCCTCAACACTGTTCAACTATTACAAAGTCTCCACTACTACTACTGTTAATCTTCTCATCACTCCTTATCACCCATTCCCTCCCACTTGTGACTGTATGACTCTAATTTTGTTGCTTGTACCCTTACGACTTATATTGACTGTTTCCTAGTATGATTTGATTGCTTATTTGTACCCTATGACCTGATGATTCTTGACTCTTGATGAATGTATCTTTTCTTTTATATAATACTTGGAACATTTGCACCAAGACAAATTCCTTGTGTGTGTCCAATCACACTTGGCCAATAAAGAATTCTATTCTATTCTATTCTGTTCTGTTCTGTTCTGTTCTGTTCTGTTCTGTTCTGTTCTGTTCTGTTCTATTCTGTTCTATTCTATTCTATTCTATTCTATTCTATTCTATTCTTATAAGTGTGAAAAATGGTCATGTCACTTTTTTCAATGCTGTTTTAACTTTGGATGGTCACTAGCAAAATATTATAAATCAAGAACTATCTATATTCATTGAGAATAAACCCCCACACACAACAATTTTAGGATCTTAATTTCATAGATATTAATTTGCCTTCATCCAGAAATTTCTTGGCCCTTCTGAGCTTTTAATAGGCATAATATCAAATGGTCTACAGAGCGATCAAACAATATTTGAGTTTGTTGTGTTGTCCTTCACCAACAAGCACTGAATTGAATGTCTGTTTATTTATTCATTCATATTCAAAGTGGTGAAAGTAGATATGCAATTTTGATTTTGCTCTCAATGTTCAATTAATTTCTTTCTTATATTGGTTCTGTATCCTGCTTAATAATGCATTACAAATGCATTCCATGAGGCCCTTTAAAAGCATTATAGACATGTCACATCAAATTCATTAAGAGCATTTCTCTTCAGTCTTTAAGTCCCTGCTGGCTGGGCTGAATATATAGATAGTCCTCAACTTACAACTACTTGTTCGGTGACTTTTCAAAGTTACAATGGCACTGAAAAAAAGTAACTGGTTTCAGCATCTCTGTGATGACCCAGGACGTGGCACAAAGGCAACACAGTCACATAAGTAAGAAAAGTCCCTTTAATACTTCCAACTTTGCCCCCAGTGTCCAGTTACCTTTGGCTGGAGAAAAAAACTCTCCCAAGAACAGTCTTTAAATGGAGAAAATTCAGTCTGAAAACAAAGTACATATAAACTGTAAATAAAAATCCACACAAACCACGCTGCAGCAATTAACTGGACAGGGCAGGAGAAGGAATTGCAGACTTCAAAGGCCAACAAAACACACAATTGGGAAGATGTCAGGAACCCAGATAAGCCTCAACCATAAAAGATAACTCACAATTTGCTTCCCATGAGTTGCTGTGCGCAACCTTCCTTTTTAAACACTGTGTTCTCAGCTGCAGCTAATGAAGGGAATCAGGGCCCTTTCCTCCCCTGTAAGCCATGCAACTCATGTTGCTCCCTTCTCCGTTCCTCCCCGCGTGCCCTACGATTAAGAGGGGGTGGGCCTGGATCTTTCTCTGAATTCCCTCTGCCTTGCTCTACCTCTCCCCTGCTCTACCCAGCCGGACTTTGCCCTTCCCCAGTTTCTTCCCCAGCCAATGGGGCCACACTCCCACTCCCTGTCAGCTGCTTGGCCTCCCCCTCCAAATCAGATTCCAACAGGAGCATGACAATCTCCATGAGCATATTTTGGTGTTGGCAACCAACATGTGTTTTTGATGGTTGTGGAGTTCCCAGAGTCATTTCATCACCATTTGTGACTTTCCCAGCTAGTTTCTGATAAGCAAACTCAATGGGGGAAGCCAGATTTACTTAATGATGGCCTGATTCATTTAACAATGGCAACAATTTGCTTAACAACCATAGCAAAAAAAAAGGTTGTAAAATGAGGATAGCTGTAGAGATAGAAATCTGATGGACATCAATAGCAATAGCACCTAGACTCATATACTGCCTCGTAGTGGTTTATAGCACTCTCTGGGTGGTTTACAGGGTCAGCCTATTGCCCCCAACAATCTGGGTCCTCGTTTTACCAACCTTGGAAAGATGGAAAGTTGAATCAACCTGGAATCCTATCAGGATCGAACTCCAGGCTGTGGACAGAGCCTGCCTGCAATACTGAATTCTAACCACTGGGCAATCAGGGCTCCTAACAGTGAAACAGTGGACATTTCCCTCAGTCAGCCTTAAGATCTGCTTTCCAAATGGACAAGTCCATATCATTTTCTTAGCAATGAAATAGTTGCCCATTGTCTTCTTCCAGTATATGAAATGCTGTTCAACATTTATGTGAAGCCGCTGGGTGAGATCATCTGTGGCTTTGGGGTGGAGTTCCATCAGTACGCTGATGATACTCAGCTCTACATCTCCACCCCAAACCACCCTAACGAAGCCGTCGAAGTGATGACCCAGTGCCTGGAGGCCGTGCAGAGTTGGATGGGTTGTAACAGGCTTCGTCTCAACCCGACCAAAACCGAGTGGCTGTGGTTTCCTGCCCCCAGATTCAGTCAGCTTATTCCTTCGCTGACCGTGGGAGGAGAGATATTATCCCCTGTGGAAAGGGCGCGCAATTTGGGTGTCCTCCTGGACGTACGGCTGTCTTTGGAAGAACATATTGCGGCCGTCGCCAGGAGAGCTTTTTATCAGATTCGTCTGATCTACCAGTTGCGACCCTTTCTGGATCTGGGCGCACTTCGCACAGTCACCTCTGCCCTCGTCATCTCCCGCTTGGACTACTGCAATGCTCTCTACATGGGGCTCCCCTTGAAGATTCTCCGGAGGTTACAGTTAGTTCAGAATGCAGCCGTGCGGATGATCGTGGGCGCCCCTCGGGACGCCCACGTAACACCTCTTCTCCGCAGGCTGCACTGGCTTCCTGTGGCCTTCCGGATTCGATTCAAGGTGGTACTAACAGTATTTAAAGTGCTCCATGGCTCGGGACCTGGATACTTACGGGACCGCCTGCTGCCACCTACAACCTCCCGCCGCCCAGTACGCTCCCACAGGGTCAACCTACTTGGGGTACCGCCACTCGATCGCTGTCGGCTGGCGGCCCCGAGATTACGTGCTTTCTCTGTGGGAGCCCCCTCCCTTTGGAATTGTCTCCCCCCGGAGATACGAGCCATGTCAGACATCCTAACCTTCCGACGCGCAGTTAAGACCTTACTGTTCAAACAAGCCGGTCTGGCCAAATAAGGGTCTTTGGGGTTTTTTAAATTTTAATAAGGGTTCTTATTCTTAGCTAATTGAGACCTAATCACATATTTATTTAATCTTGATTTTAAATTCTGTTATCTGTATTATCTTATTTGTTTAGTGTGTACACCGCCCCGAGTCCCTTTTTGGGAGAGGGAGCAGTATAGAAATACGAAAAAATAAATAAATAAATAAATAAATAAATAAATATATTTTTTTCGAATTTCAACCTAGAGTTTTTGGTAGTATCAACCACAAGAAATAGTCATGAAAACTTTCAGGAGCTGGCTTCAAATTGAGGGAGTTTTTAGATCTAGAAAACTGATATAAACAAAATCTTTGCAAGCATATTTTCCCTTTGTAGTTGTAGTTCTTTAATAAATTTATTATTAAATTTTTCATTTTATTAGAGTCCATTTGGACTAGTGGTTTAGACCCCAGGCTAGAAACCAGGAGACCATGAGTTCTTGTTTTAGCTGAGTGCCTTGGGACATCCTCTTAGCCCTAGGAAGAAAGCAAGGGCAAACTACTTTTGAAAAATCTTGTCAAGTAAATTGCAGGGACTAATCCAGACAATCAACAAACAATGGATGGAAACTAACCAAGGAGAGAAGCAACCTAGTACCAATGAGAAATTTCCTAACTGTGAGATCAATTAACTAGTGAAACAGTTTCCCCCTAGGAATTGTGGGTGTTCATCACTGGAGGCTTTCAAAAAGAGATTGGATAACTATGTGTCGCAAACATTATAAGCAGAGGTGGGATGCTACCAGTTCAGCCCAGTTCTATAGAACTTGTAGCTGCGAAGATCAGTTGACACTGAACCGGTTCGGTGTTTGGCCCACCTGCCAGCCTGGGCTCTAGGCTGTCCTTCATTCCCTGATTTTCCCTCTTCAGCTGCTTTGCACGGCACAGCTGAGATTGAAAAAGCAGGAAACAAGAGGATTTTCAAATGCTACGCACCCACGCACAGCGCTTGTCAGCTGTCCAGGCAGCACAGCTGATGATTTCTTGCAAACGCTGCACACACACTTGTTATGATTGTCCGCAGTTCAGAGAACCGGCAAATCACTCCACTGGCTGGCCCCTCCCCTTCCCTCCCCTCCCCTCCCCTCCCCGCCCACTCACTCCTTACCTGGCATTCAACTTGCCTGGTTGCTATTTTTCCTCTCCCACCCTAACCATCAGCTGTTCTGCTCTGCCGGGAGATTTAGATTAGCCAGTAAGCAGGAAATCCTTGGATTTCTTGCTTTCCAGCTAATCTAAAAGCAGAGCCGAACCTTCCTTAGGACTGAAGCTTTTCAGTGCAGACTCAGGTAGTCAATTGCAGATAGATAGTTAATCTGTGATTTAAGTTAATCTGTGATTCCTTGAGCAACTCAATCTGTCTACCTGCTTTTGCCTGCTTTTGGGTAAAAGTTACTCTTTTTTTATAAAAAAAAATCAATATTTACATATATAGTGTGTTGTGAGTTAATTTTGTGAGTTTGCTTGCTAGCAAATTTTATGTGACAGAATCAGGTAGCCAATTGCAGATAGATAGATCTCTAAGTGAATCTGTGATTCTGTGAGCAACTCAATCTGCCTGCCTGTTTTGCCTACCTTTGGGTAAAAGTTGCTCTTTTTTATTTAAAAAAATCAATATTTACATCAATATTTATAATATTTACATACAAGCCATGCCCACCCAGTCACATTACCACCAAGCCACACCCACAAATTAAGCTACACCCACAGAACCAGTTGTTAAGAAATTTGAATCCTGCCCGAGTATAAGGTCTTCTGCTTGAGCATAGGGACTAAACGACCTTCCAAGTCCCTTCCAGTCGTATTATTCTATGTTCATCAGTAGTCAGTCCTGATTTAAAGGCACTGAACAATAATAAAATAAAATAATAATAATAAAATAAATTAAAAAATAAAATGTAAAGTAAAATGAAATAAAATAAATTCTATAAGCTGCCACAGGTGAAGTGTGTGCATTGGAACAGAAAGATTGACATTTTGCTAAAAATAAATCTATAGCCATTAGAAGAGAACGAGAGCTTTCCTTCAGCTAGCAGCTTCACTGCAGGAAAAAAAATCAAGCTTTTCTATCATTTAATATGCATTAAGCAATGTGCACTATTAGGATGTTAAAGGGATGAAATCTTCCCAGTGCTTCAGGTGACATAATGAGCTATACAGAGGAGGTGACTGCAAAAGTTAAGTTCTATGAGCATCTAGTGGACAATATTTAAATGCAAACAGCCTTAGTGATGGATAAATTCAGGCACCATAAATTTTGATACGAAATGATCTGATCCACATACCTCTGATTAAAGTGTATGTTGGAACTTCATTAGCTACTGAACAAAACGAGGTTGCAATTCTTGTAAAGCAGGTTTTGGCAATTTAAATTACGACAATTTAAATAGAGTTTTTCATACGTATCAACATAGGTCTTTGAGAAGTTTTTTTAAAAATACTCTTTAATGAAGAAACAGAACAGCTCTATATAAACTGAGAACAGACAGATTTGTGTATTCCTTCTATATCTTCCCTGCTGTGCAAATGTGAAAGATATCTCTTTTTCCCTCCTCCCTTGAAAAACAGAGAGCCAGATTTGCAATTTGCAAACTGCATACGTACATATATTCATCTACATTTTCAGTGTGGCTTATGAGGGATTTGTTTGTGTAGGATCATAAATGGTTCCACTGAACAGGAATGTTGATGTATGAGCAGTCCCAACAAGAAGCTTCACAAAATTAATTTTAATTATTATGCCTCTCATTGTACAATTAGATTTTTTTTGTTCCAACATTATTTCATTTAAAAATGTTAATTAAAAAGCCTAACTCTCCTCTGCCCTTTACATTTAAGTAGATGTTTTGATTATTATTCTTAACTATAGCTTGTGTTGAATGCTGTTGAAGGGAAAAGCAAACAACTGGGTTTCCCACCCCCCCTTCTCCTAGATTTTGAAAAAATTATCAGGCAATGTAAGCAATTATAAGAAAAATAAAGGATGACAGGGTTTCAGTGGATAGAACTCCATACTGTCAGTACTGAGAGTATAAGATAGCCTTGAAATTACTTTTTATATTCACATTACTATCCCTCCCCCAATAAGAACTGCATTCTCTTTGCTGATGATGTAAAGCTATTCAACACCACAGAAAATACTACTACCCTCCAAAAAGACTTCGACTACGTATCAGAATGGTCGATCAAATGGCAACTTCAAACCTCAACAAATAAATGCTCTGTCTTACAAATTGGCAAAAATAATAATAATCAGAAAATAAAATACAAGCTGAATAGTCAAGACCTTGTTGAGGATCCAAACTTTATCAAGGACCTTGGAGTACTCATCTCTAATGATCTAAGTGCTAGAGCCCACTGTAACTACATCACCAAAAAGGCATTAAGAGTTGTTAACCTAATCCTATGTAGCTTTTTCTCTGGTAATATCACACTACTAACGAGTGCATACAAAACATTTGCTAGACCAATACTTGCTCATCAGTCTGGAACCCACTTCATGTATCTGATATTAACATAGTTGAGAAAGTCCAGAAATATTTCACAAGAAGAGTTCACTGCTCCTCTACCAATTGCAGAATACTTATGCCACCAGACTTGAAACTCTAGACCTAGAAAAGCTAGAACTATGCCTTCTTCGGTCTGATCTAAATACAGTATATAAAATCATACATTGCAATGTCCTACCTGTAAATGAATACTTCAGCTTCAACCATAACAACACAAGAGCACACAATAGATACAAACTCAAGGTTAACCGCACCAAAGTTGATTGCAGGAAATACGACTTCAGCAACAGAGTGGTCAATGTTTGGAATACTCTACCTGACTCTGTGGTTTCTTCCCCAAACTCCAAAAACTTTAACCTCAGACTGTCTACTATTGACCTCACCCCTTTCTTAAGAGGCCTGTAGGGGGTATGCATAAGTGCACCAATCATGACTATCATCCCTGTCCTATTGTTTCTTTTTATTTTTCTTATACGTATCCATCTCATGTATTCATAACTCTGTTTATACTTATACCTGTTATCTTGTAAGCGATTGATAAATCAAATAAATAAACAAATAAATAAAAAATAAATAAATAATGCAAAGAGGTAATTTTAACTGGAGTTGTTCATTAATTCTTCCTTTACCATGTTCCAATCCAAATCATGTTAGCAGCAGAAAGAAAATATGCAGCTTATGAGTATAAAATTATTTATGTATTTATTAGATTTTTTATCCAATCTTTACTACTTTATAAGAAACTCAAAGCAGCAAACATGTCTAATATTCCTTCCTCCTCCTATTTTCTCCACAACAACCCTGTGAAATGACTGGCTAAGGGAAAATGCCTGGCTCAAAGTTAACCAGTCAACATTTATGCCTAAAGTTGGAATTAGAACTCACAGCCTTCTGGAGATCATTAGACCAAAGTCACCCATTCGGTTCTTGTGTCTAAAGTAGGACTAGAACTTGCAATCTCCTGGTAATGGATCCAAAGTCACGCAGCCACTTTTCATGCCTAATAGGGGACTAGAACTCACATTTCTACATTTTTACCACTACACCAAAGTGGCTCTAAATATTTCTCTTGCAGGTTGTAGTTCATAAATGTTGCAGTTGTTGATCTTCCCTGTATACAAACCCAATCCAAATCAGACCATTATGCCTATTTCAGGAACTTTTGTTTTTGTTTTTTTCCTTCTCACAGTAGTTGTCAAGATTCAGATGATAGCTGGTGTCAAAAGCCTGCCTATTGAGTACTTGGATAAAGAGCCACCTTGAATTGTCAGATCTCTAGGCTCCACTATAAGATTCTGTCAGAGTATATTCATTAACTGGCAGAGACATGGTTAACAAAGTAAGCATGGCAACAGACCAGCCAATGGGAGCTGACTGCCTGGGTGTGGTTTGGTTCTGTGTGCTTTGCTGAGAATTGAAACTGAAACTAACTTGCTTACAAACTGAAAGTAGAGATCTGTTCTGAGCTGCTGCTTGTGTTTTTGCTTATGTTACGTTGAAAGAATCTACAAATGGTATCGTAAACTTTACTCATTTTATTATGTTTATAAAGGAGTTAATGATCCTGCTGAATCAGTCATCTGTGTGTTTTCTGGACTTGAATTTCTGCTGAAAAATCTAATAGGTTCTTCTAAAAAAACAACCCCGAAACCACTTCTATATGGCTGCCAAGTAATGTGCATTGAAATGAGTCGCCAAGAGTGAAGATTCAAGCTCTTGAGGTAATCTACTTATACTTTCTTCTTCCTCACCTCCTTCTTCATAAAAAAAAAAAAGATATCTGGAGTCATAGGGCCCTCATGACATACAGTTTGTGACAGGTTTTTTTGTACCACATAGAAATGTCTTACACAGCCTCTCAAAGACAGTTGGACCATATCATATCTGAAGGTATCAAGGTAGGGTTTAGATTCCATTAGGGATTGTGTGTGTGTGTGTGTGTGTGTGTGTGTGTGAATTTTGGACACATGTACTTGGTGGCTAACTATCCCTGGTTCTCCTCTGTACATCGTCTGGTCCTCAAATTTTTTTATTGGAGAGAAGAAAATATCTCCATGCTTATCGTGCCATAAATTACTTTTTTCTCCCTTCCTTCTCGGGTCTCCTGTGCCAAATTTCATAATCTTTGGAAATCTGTCTTCTTAGTCAAGGGTACCAGTTTGGGTGGGTCTGGTTTAACATTTTTAAGAGTACAAGGATGCTATGATTGCTTCTTAAGGGCACAGAGAGCTTCAAAACCAAAAATTAAAGATAAGGAATAAGGGTTGTGGCAGATAAAAGGCAAGGAACCTGCAGCATGCTTGGTCCTTCAAACTCCATATTTTATGCTGTGAAAAGGGCCAAGTATTTTGAAACCAATCAGCAATGCAGGCAGTCCTTCATAAAGCATGTTTACCTGACCATGGATGCAACAAGCACCTGAAACTCGATCAGGTGACCACTGCCCTCAACCATCAGAACTTTGAATCCAGATCATAAGTAGTCCCCAGGCAGGTCTCTTGTAACTTCAAACTGCTGCTAAGCAATTGGGCATAACTTGAGGACAGAATAGAACAGAATAGAATAACAGAGTTAGATGGGACCTTGCTCAAGCAGGACACCCTATACCAGTGATGGCGAACCTTTTTTGTTGTGGTGTGCTGAAAGCGTGTGCATGCTGACATCCACAATGCAATGCGCCCTGCCCCTGCGCATGAATGTGCAACACCCTCCCTTACCTGCATTGCACATGCGCGCGTCTCCCAGCTGATTTTTGGCCCATTTGAGGCCGTTTTCACCCTCCCGGAGGCTCAAGAGAAATCTCTGCAGCTTCGGGAGGCTGAAAATGGGCCCGTTTCGGCACTTCCGGAAGGCCTGTTTTTCGGCCTCCCGAGGCTGCAGAGGCTTCCCTTCAGCCTTCTAGAAGGGCAAAAATGGCCTCAAACGGGCCAAAAATCAGTTGGGAGGTGTGTGCATGCGCAGTGCAGGTAAGTTTAGCTGGTGCTTGTGTGCCCGCAGAAATGGCTCTGCATGCCACCTGTGGCACGCGTGCCATAGGTTCGCCATCACGGCCTTATGCCATTTCAGACAAATGGTTGTCCAGTTTCTTTTTAAAAACTTCCAGTGTTGGAGCATTTTACAGAATAGCTTGTAAAACCATGGAAATTGGTTTGATATATACTGTTTTATTTCTGTTCTTTTCAAAACATATTTCATATTTGCTTATCTATACTGAAGGAATTTCATTTTTTTCCCCAACCATCCTTATTTCACTTCATTCAACAAGTCTGTAGAATTTTGCACTTCAGAATGCCCCAGTTTTTCCCTTCATTGCCAAATCTCTACAAACTCAGTAGCCAGACTTCCGGCTTAAATTAAACAATTCAGCAATATCCCTTTTGTTCAGCCAGAATCTGAATGTATCCATTATTTTACATTCTTTCTTTGTTCCTTCAGCTTCCCTCCCTCTCCGTTCTCCATTTCAGTGTAACTTAAATTTTATTACGGTCTTTCTTTCACAGTGTCTTTGTAGGTCCACATTCATTTCATTTGTTCTGAATGACGAAATCTCCTGCTTTGTGGGGAAGGAGGACAACAGATTGCTTCATAATTAATTGAAAAGCAAAACCTGGATATGCTCAGTCACCTGCTGATGGGAATTGCTTGGTGCTACCTCAGTAAATCAACAGTCGCCCGGTGAAGTCACTTTTCTGAGTTCACCGCCAGGCCTAGCTCCAAAATTATGCATGCAAGACAGTGGTGGGACTCAAAAACAAAAATTCTACTGGTTCTGTGGGCGTGGCTTGGTGGGCATGACAGGGGAAGGATACTGTAAAATCTCCATTCCCTCCCCACTCATGGGGGAAGGTTACTGCAAAATCTCCATTCTCTCCCCACCCCGCTAACCTGCTTTCCAGCTCCGTTCTCCTGTGTAGGGCAACAAAAGAAGACCCAGACAATCAGCTGGGACTCGGGAGGCAGAGAATAGATGGGGGCGGGGCCAGTCAGAGGTGGTATTTGCCGGTTCTCTGAACTATTCAAAATTTCCTCTACTGGTTCTCCAAAACTGGTCAGAACCTGCTGAATACCACCTCTGATGCAAGATGTAGATCAGAGCTTCTGTTAGAAGCAGAGGTGGGGAACGATGGCTTCTTATGATTTGTGGACTTCAACTCTGAGAATTCCTGAGCTAGTTGGCTCAGGAATTCTCAGAGTTGAAGTCCACAAGTTGTAAAAGAGCCATCATTCCCCACTTTTGTGTTAGAGGGACCCCTTTCATGTGATTTCTGTCCCCTTCACAAGTCCTACCTTCCACCCAAACAAGAATTGAACTCCACAGTAGTAATAAACTGGCAGCAAGGATTGAAAAGTCATTAATAAATCATCAGAGCAGAGAACCAAAAGGTGGCCATTATTTGTCACCCACCCTGTACTAGTTTATGTCAAGCAGCAGACTGGTAGAAATTATGGCCCTTCTTTTAAGGTCATCTATGTATTTCTGTGGATTGGGGTTTTGGTTTTTTTTGCTAACCACAAAAGCTTAATTAATAGTTTCATTGTTCTCCTCTGTCAACTATTGCGGTAGCTCAGTTGCCCTCTCACTAGGCTTAAAAGGATTATTGATGTGACAACTTCTCTAAGAAATACTATGGCCGATGGTATAAAAAGTCACTATTAAGAAGATCTGAAGAATCAAGAAGCTTGCATTTCCTCCTCTCCACTCATCCAGAAAGGAGACCATTGCCAGTGTCAAAATAGGTCTACTTATTTATATCCTTTGGATCCACTGGTGCTTATTTTCAGCCTCCTATAAGAAGTCTAGAGCTTTTTCTAAGTACACCAGGAGCCCCCAACTTTTTGTCCATGGACCGGCACTGGTCTGTGGCATGCCAGTAATCGGGCCATTGCAAACAAGTGAAGCCCCATCCATGGAATGTGGGCAGCATGCCAAACCATGTACCCTACAGTCTGCGGGGAATAACTTTTGGTGTCCAAAAGGTTGGGAGCAGTAAAGCCTATGCGAAAAGCCATAAAGGACAATCAAAAATGTCTGCCTAACTTGACTTAGCTCAAGTATATATAGTGAAGGAATGAATGCATGGATGCTCACATATACATTCTTCTATAGATTGAGCTGCAGAAACATATCTTCCACTCTCCCCCAAAATCATTTTATTGGCTCCTCTGTGCGTGAAGTGCTTTACTAATCTCTCCAACCTTCTGTTGCTCTATCAATTATTGTATGGATTTCTTTAACAACTTCCCTATTGTACTTCAGTGTGAATGTTTTCTGTCCTCTACAGTGGAAAACTACCGCTGCTGTAGAGTCCTTCCTTCCTTCCTTCCTTCCTTCCTTCCTTCCTTCCTTCCTTCCTTCCTTCCTGCCTGCCTGCCTGCCTTCTTCCTTCCTTCCTTCCTTTTCTTCCTTTTTTCTCTCTCTCCCTCTTTCTCTCCCCTAGTCCTTCCTTCCTTCCCTGCCTCCCACCATCCATTCATCCACCTTTCTATCCTTTCATTCTTCCATCTGCCTTTTGATTATTGCTGCCTGTGCCTGCTTCATTCTCCCTTTCTCCATACCTTTTCTGTTCTCACCATTTCTTTCAAGGTAACTGGAGAGGTTGCATTTCCTTCCATTTTTTAATTTACCTTTGCTACCACCTTTCCTTTTCTTTCTTCTCCATCTCAGAAGGACATCTTTAGGAATATTTTTTTTTCTTTGTTCTTGCCCTGCTTTGCAGCTCTCTTACTGAACTTCAGCCAGTCAGAAATCACTCTCTTTTTTGTAAGCCTTTTTAGACACCTGACTATGTAATGAAAGAACTTAACAGATGGACAGATTCCCTAATAAGTAGCATGAATGCACTATACATTCAATGTACTGGTCAATGGATATCTAAAAAAAAATACTTTAAAATTGTCAAAAATAATGTTTCCTCCCCTGATACTGCCATTTTTCTGCTGCTATTTTCCTACTAATACAGTGAAACAGGTTAATATTTTCCTGTGGATACAAGACAAACATTAGCTAGATGATTGCTAGTCACTGACAAATCATTTGACTTTATGAGCAGAGATTGCCTAAAAAGTAGAAAGCTTTTAACATAGTTTAATTCTAACTAATTCTGTCAATTCTAACCAATTGTCCAAATTCTAACATGCCTCAAGAGATTAAAGCATCATTCCAAAACGCTGAAGTAAATCCTGGTTTAAATCTGAAGCCAAAATGCCAAACCCCCAGAAACAAAGCATGACCAGACAAGACAGATACATGCAGAGATTAATTAATCAGGTTTAATGTGAAGAAATTAGAGGTTAAGATCCACAACCTTAGAAACAGAATAGGAAAACTCCTGCCTTCATTTGTGTCTTAATGGAGCCTGCCCATTACATCATCAGTTGTGATAGTCGTAAAGCAAGTCATCCACATGACTGACCTGATTTTATGTCCTTTTCTTTTTTTTTGCTAAGGTTGTTAAAGCAAACCAATTGTTCACTATGGAGTGTTTTTGCCAAAAAACCCGAAGTAAACAAAAATATTTCAAACCATGGGAGATTTCAAACGGCCATAAATGTAAGTCCGTTTTGGGAGGGGGAGGCTCAAAATGCAGTCACATGATTGCAGGAGAGGTGTAAGCATTAGAACTAGGTTAAAAGTACCTTTTAGGTGGTCTGTCATAATTCTGAATGGTTGCTAAGCAACCAGCCATAAATGGAGGACGACATGTATTTTCACCTGTAATTGTCTTACACAGAATAGCAATAGCATTTTAGACTTGTATACCTCTTCACATATAAAGCTTTGCAGTGCTTTATAGCCCTCTCTAAGCCATTTTACATAGTCAGCATCATGCCACCAACAATCTGGGTCCTCATTTTACTCACCTCGAAAGGATGAAAGATTAAGTCAACCTTGAGCCCCATCAAGATTGAACTCCAGGCTGTGTGCATAGTACTGCATTCTAACCTCTGTACCACCACAACTCTGATTATTTTAATTATATGGAAATGGAAATGAAATCAAGTTGAATTTTTGTCTTGGGTCCATCCCGCTCTTGAAATTCCCAACATGATAATGAAAATTGTGCTTTAGTGCCTCTTGTCATTCATCTTCCAGAGGAATTTGGTATAGAACCTGTGAAATAGATTTCTCACCTGACAGGGTGGTTTTTAATGACATTATATATGGCCTGCTAGAAGGGTTGACCACCATAGTTTTCATTTACGAGATTCGAACTGCCAAATTGCAGTCAGCCGCAGTCAGCAGAAGTAGCCTGCAGTACTACATTCTAACCACTGCGCCACCATGACTCACCAATGAAATTTATGTGAGGAATAGAGTTAAGTAAACAGAACTTTTCTTTTTAAAGCTGAGATAGGGTCTGGTGAATTCCAGATTGTGCTGTAAGGCAGTGGACCCCAATCCCTGAGCCACAGACCAGTACTGATCCATGGTCTGTTGGAAACCAGGCTGCACAGCGGGAGGTGAGTGGTGGGAGAGCAAGCGAAGCTTCATCTGTATTTGTAGCAATTTGCCAGGACTACATGGACTGCCTCAGTTCCATCTTAGATCATAAGGCATTTTATAAGAGCCCAAACCAGGGGTGGGATTCTACCTGGTTGGACCGGTTCTATAGACTCAGTTGTTACGATTTTGCGCAGTTCGGAGAATCGACAAATTGCACTACTGGCTCACCCCACCCCACCCACTCACTCCTTACCTGGCATGTGCGCCATTCAACTTGCCTGCACTGTGCCTTTGCCTAATTTTTGATAAGTTGCTATTTTTCCTTCTCCCCTCCCCAACCATCAACTGTTCTGATTATCAACTGTGCCGGCAGATTTAGATTAGCTAGAAAGCAAGAAATCATTGGATTTCTTGCTTGCTAGCTAATGTAAAAGCAGAGCTGAACCTTCCTTAGGACTGAAGCTTCTATTTTTCAGTGCAGACTCAGGTAGCAGATTGCAGAATGGTAGATCTCTGAGTGAATCTGTGATTCTGTGAGCAACTCAATTTGCCTGGCTGCTTTGCCTGATTTTGGGTAAAAGTTGCTCTTTTTTTATTAAAAAAGTCAATATTTACATACATGGTGAATTTTTTGTGAGTTTACAATATTTACATACAAGCCATGCCCACCCAGTCACATGCCCACCAAGCCACACCCACAAGTTAGGCCACTCCCATATTGAAAGCAGGGTGGAAAAATGAGTAATTTTTAAAATATCAAATACAAAATAATGGGTAATAAATAATGGTGAAAAGAAATGTTATGTATGCTTCAAGGAATCAATGGGAAAAATAAGAAAGAATAGAAATACAAATAAGAGGGGAACAACAATGCACATAGTTTAACATAACAAGATCTATGCAATAATAAGAGGGAGGTTTAGAAATTGAATGGCGGTAGCATTAGATATGTTTAAATAACATGCAACAATGAAAATGAAATGTAATAACCATAACAACATTATGTTTAGCTGTACTAAATGTATGATAACCAGTAATGTATGATTAACATATCAATGCATGAACACTGTTCATGCATTGATATGTTAATATAAAATAAAAAACTTGATTTTAAAAATATATAAATTCCTAGAAGAAAAAGTGCTTTTTCTGCTAGGAATTTATATTTAAGCTGCATAAAAAATAAAGAACTTTCTCCCCCCCTCCCCCTAATGTTATATAGATGATGGTCACACAGCATGCTTAACCTGGTTGCAGAATTAGTCCACAAGGGACAATTCTTTAAAAGTAATAATCCAAACTATAAAAGATGTTACAAGGAAGAATCAGCATTTTGACTTGAGTCTGGAACATGGGTAACTGAAACACTGTGAGAATTACATGCTTAAATCTTACTACTCTCTACAAATATTTAATCAGCTGTATTCTTAGGGCTTCCATATCTGGACTGCAAAAGTGCAATTTCATTGCTAGTGGTAACAAAGATACATAGTAAACACAACCTCTTTGCTATGTGATCCAATGGCTGCCTGGATTTTGGCAGCCTAGCTATGGTATGCCCTGAATTCAGCATCAGCTGAAATGTCCACACTATTTTCAAATGAGTTTTGATTAAATGGCTGGAGGCTAAAATGTTTCTTCCTTCCCTCCATTTGGAGAAGAAAAGAAGCTTATAAAAGATAGAAGACACAAGAAGCTCACCTGTGGTTTTCCAACTAAAGCTATTAAGCATTTATAGATTATTCAAAAGCCAAGAATTTAACATGGCATATGGCACTCACCTTCATTTTGTGCAGCTAATTTCAAGAGGCTTCTTTAAATGAAGAATTCAGAACTTTGACAGATTATTGGAAATCATATATATATATATATATATGTATGTATGAATATATGTATGTATGTTTTCGTAGATTTTCATGGGTACAGGTATGCAGGTCTTTGTGTGTTCGGGTCTTTTCTCATGTAAGATTGAGACTATCTGGGCAATATATATGAATGATACATACACGCACACACATATGAGCTGGGCACTAATATAAATTTGTATGTGTGTGAGCAAAAAAGAGCAAGTAAGATGATTAAAGGCCCGGAAGCAACACCATATAAAGAATGGTTGCAGGAATTGGGTATAGCTTGTCTAAAGAAAAGAAGAATTAAGGGTGACATGGTAGCAGTATTCCAGTATTTCAGGGTTTGCAGCAAGGAAGAATTGGTCAATCTGTTTTCCAAGCACCAAAAGGCAGGACAAAAAACAATGGATGGAAACTAATCAAGGAGAGAGGCAACCAAGAATTAAGGAGAAATTTCCTAACTCTGAAGACAATTAACCAGTGGAACAGCTTGCCTTCAGAAGTTGTAGGAGCTTCATCACTGGAGGTTTTTAAGAAAAGACTGGACAGCCACTTCAGTCTGAAATGGTATAGGGTCTCCTGCTTCAGCAGGGGATTGGACTAGAAGACCTCCAAGGTCCCTTCCAGCTCTATTCTGCCTTTGTGTGTTTCCTCTTTGAAAGGCCCCAGATTGGAGAAATTGGAAAAACAAAACATTCAACTTGATTCATTTCAGCTTTACTTAGTCAAAAACAAGAAGCGAGAGAGGAAAGAATTTGTTCAACTCTCAGATTTATGAATGGCTTTTCCTTCAGGAGCAAAAAACAAAAACAAAACAGCATACATTTTTCTTTTTCCTTTTGCAGCAAAAGTCCTGAGGGGTAGGTATGGAGAAAAATGCTAGCAACTTCTGCACAATCAAAGTAACCTGCCATTGTTATGGGGAAAACACACTGATGTGCTGACAATGCATTATAATATATGTCAGAACAGAACAGAAATGATATTGGTCATTGACCAATAAAAACACATTCCATAAAACAAACAAAGCAAAATTAATCCCCTAACATCAATAACTGGATGTCTGGCACAAATGGAAATGGTTACTTTCAATAGCTTCCCAGCCACAATAAACTGGATGGAATGCTGTATCTTCTTGTCACTTCTTAATATCTTTGATCTGGGATGGCAGCATTGTAATTAGAATATGGAAACACTTAGCTATTCCATCTTTGTGGCTTGTGTCACCTCCACTATGGTGGAAGAGAGGGAGGGAGGGAGGGAGGAAAGAAGAAAAATGGAGAGGAGGGAGGGAGGGAAATGGAGAGAAGGGAGTAGGGAGGAAGGGAAAGAGGAAGGAAGAAAGAAGAGGAGAAGAGAGCAGGAAGAGAAGGGAGAATAGAGTAGAATAGAGTAGAAGGAAAGGAAAGGAAAGGGAAAGAAAAGGAAGTGAAGTGAAGCTTTGAGGTACAGTTCTGCAAACAGGTTGTTTTATGACATTGTTTCATATGGCAGGAAGAAGAGATGTTTAATTCCCTATTAACTCTTTCATTCTCCCTGTTTGGGAGAATCAGCCGAATGTTGGGACTTGTTAATCCATTTCCAAATAATTCCAGAACTCTTTTAAGGGCTAAAATTATCTCTTTCTAATTCCAGGATGGTAGACTTATACAATATACTCACTCCACATGCTAGCCTTTCTTAATCCATTGGTCCCAAGCAGTGGTAGGATTCAAAAACATTTACTACCGGTTCTGTGGGCATGGCTTGGGGGGCGTGGCATGGCTTGGTGAGTGTGGCTTAGTGGGCATGGCAGAAGGATATTATAACATCTCCATTCTCTTTCCACTCCTGGGGGAAGATTACTCCAAAATCCCCATTCCCTCCCCACCCCACTAACCTGCTTTCCAGTTCCATTCTCCTGTGCAAGGAAACAAAAGAAGACCCAGCCGATCAGCTGGGAGTCGGGAGGCAGAGAATAGATAGGGGCTGGGGCCAATCAGAGGAGGTATTTGCCGGTTGTCTGAACTACCCAAAATTTCTGCTACCGGTTCTCTAGAACTGGTCAGAACCTGCTGAATACCACCTCTGGTCTCAGGTCTTCTTCAAACTTGGCCTATGGGGCCACAACAGTTCATTTGAAACTGGATCACACCATTCTGTGAACTGTTGTTATTCTGCTTTGAAAACTTGATTTATGCCCATAAAGAGAAAGATGGATGTCTCAAATGGCACCCAAACTGAAGCCTATTATAAAAATGACAATTTTATTTAATGATACAAACGTTTGTCACACTCACTGATGAACACTGCATTCTTGTACCAACTTTCTACATTCTGAAGAAGGTTCTTTTGAGCATTAAGAATGAGAAAAAGTTAGTGATGTGGTACTGGGACTTCAGTGAATACCACATGGAGACAACTAATGCAGGCAAGAACTTGAATAAGAGACTTTTGTGAGGATCACCTAATTCAGGGGTCTCGAAACTTGGCAATTTTAAGACTTATGAACTTCAACTCCCGGAATTCTTCAGCCAGCAATGGCTGGCTATGGAATCCTGGGAGTTAAAATCCACAAGTCTTAAAGTTGCCAAGCTTGAACATCCTTGATCCAATCCTTAAAATAAAGTTTTGAAATTCCCAGGGGGTGGAAAAGATAGATATCGCCTGTGCAAATGGAATTCAGATCAGGTAGTCAAGGAGACTTAAAAATTAGTTTACATATAAAGGAGACCTTAATTATAAGAGGACTTTTTTAAAATGTACATGTAAAATGAGGTTTTGCAGGAAAAAAAACCAGAGACATTTCACATTTACAAAATCAAGGAGACTTATATTTTCTTTATGATGGGCAGAGGGCTTGGTCAACAAAAATTGGGTTCTATGTTGTTTGAAGTACTTCAAATGGAGTTCAATTCCTGGGGACTGGACAGAAAGTTTTATGTAGTTTACTAATATGATGGAAAGAGTGAGTCAGGCGGAATTGAGACAGACAAGGGGAGTCAGCTGAGGCATGTTATCCCATTCTGCCTCTATGCACTTAGCTTTCAAGATCAACTATTAGCTAGCTGCTGTCACCTACTATGATAATGTACAAATTAGCTAAGGGAAATGATATAGATCAGGGCTGTGAAACTCAATTTCATTGAGGGCCGCATCAAGGTTGTGTTTGACCTCAGCGGGGATGTGGGGGGAGGGGCGTGGCCAGCTCAGCATCACTTGTCAAGGCTCCATTTTCAGCCGCGATGGCCTCCTGCATACCTCTGCCAGCAAAAATGGAGCTCAGGGAGGTTATGTGTGGCCCCTCTGGGCTCTGTTTTTGGCTGCGATGGCTTCCCATATTATCATCTCTTACAATACTAGACAACACAGTATCAACAGTAGAGACTTTCAAATTTCTATCATATCACAAGACCTAAAATGGACACCTAACATCAGGAATGTCATCAAAAAAGCACAACAAGGAATGTTCTTTCTGTGCCAACTCAGAAAGATCAAACTGCCCAAGCAGCTGTTGATGCAGTTCTACAGAGGAATTATTGAGTCTATCATCTGCACCTCTATAACTGTTTGGTTTGGTTCTGCAACCCAACAGGACAGACACAGACTTCAGAGAGTAATTAGGACTGCAGAAAAAAACAATTACTACCCACCTGCCTTCCATCGAGGACCTGTATACTGCATGAGTCAAAAAGAGGGCTGTGAAAATATCTACAGACCCCTCACATCCTGAACATAAGCTGTTTCAACTCCCACCCTCAAAACGATACTATAGAGCACTGCACACCAGAACAACTAGACACAAGGACAGTTTTTTTTCCGAAACCCATCACTGCTAAACAAATAATTCCCTCAACACTGTCCAACTATTTACTAAGTCTGCATTACTATTACTATTAACCTTATTAATCCTCCCATCCTTTCTTTCACCCATCTCTTCCCACTTATGACTATATGACTGTAACCTTTTTATTTGTATCCTAACAATTTTTATTGACTGTTTCCTAGTATGATTTGATTGCTTATTGTACCCTATGACTATCATTAAGTGTTGTACCTGATGATTCTTGACGAATGTATCTTTTCTTTTATATACACTAAGAGCATTTGCACCAAGACAAATTCCTTGTGTGTCCAATCACACTTAGCCAATAAAGAATTCTATTCTATTCTATTCTCCTGCAGACCTCTGCCCACAAAAACAGAGCTCCTTCACTGTTTCCAGGGTGGTCCCATGAGCCAGATCTAAGTATCCCGTGGGCCGAATCCATCCCGCAAGCCTTGAGTTTGACACCCCTGATATAGATCACTCATCAAAGATGTATGAACAGTATGAATGGGACTGCTTTGAATGCATCTGAAAGAAAGAAGGAAAAAAAAGGAGACCCATAAAGTTTCTAGTTGTTCAAACTTGCAGAAATATCACACATCAAATAATTAAGTTGCTGCATCTCCTGGGAGCTGTCAAACAACCATTACATTGTGGGTTTAATTAAAGGAAAGAAATGATAAACTATTCCAAATTTTGGAATATATTTCTCGCTTCAAAACTCTAAAATAACAACAGGGCATGCAGAAGTGTGTGCACCCACTTATGTCTGCATGGTGTGTTTAGGGAAAAGCGAAGACATAAATTTAATCATCTTTGGATTGGAAAAAAAGAAGGCGGCCCCAATTGGGACCAGGTCTGCCAGCCAACATCTGTTATTATTATGAATTGGCTTATTAATTATCAATACTGTGATTAGGCAAAACATGAATGTTCCTTGGCTCATGGCGTCTCTGATCGATCCATTGCATGCAGAAAGTAAATGAAAACTATGGTGTTCAACCCTTCTAGCAGCTCATATATAATGTCATTAAAAACCACCCTTTCAAGTGATAAACTTATCCCACCGGTTCTATACAAAATTCCTCTGGAAGATGAATGACAGAGGCACTAAAGCACAATTTTTAAGCTGTACAACTTTTCCTTGGCTGAGAAGGACTGTCAGCTTCTCATTATCATGTTGGGAATTTCAAGAGCGGGATGGACCCAAGACAAAAATTCAATTTTATTTCATTTCCATTTCTATATAAATTAAAATGATAAGAGCCATGGTGGTACAGTGATTAGAATGCAGTACTGCAGACAAACTGCCCGTAGCTTGGAGTTCGATCTTGATGGGGCTCGAGGTTGACTCAGCCTTCCATCCTTCCGTGGTCAGTAAAATGAAGACCCAGATTGTTGGGGGCAAGATGCTGACTCTGTAAATCGCTTAGAGAGGGAGGTAAAAGCACTGTGAAGTGGTATATAAGTTTAAGTGCTATTGCTATTGTTAAAACTAAATACATTTCCTACACTTGCAAATCTATCATAGGTGTCATAAGAAAAATTCCAGCAGGAAACTGACAACAACACAAGCAATAATTCTTACTTTAAGATCAGAGGTTTATTATTTCTAATAATTTGGAATCTAATAAATAAATAGATATAGAAGATATAATAGTAGTAATACACTTACATTAACATGCCATTAAAATGGCGTCCAGTGACATACAGCAGGTCCTTCAAGGACTGCCATAAATCAAAGGGCCCCCGAGCTGATTTCTAACCCTATCCTTTATACTTTTCTTCTAACTACATACAAGCTTCACAAGTTCACTAACCGTCACTTTCTGTAAACACCTGTGTATATTACTTTTCGTTCCTCACTTCCAACAGTTTCATTCTTCCTGTTTTAAACGTATCCATCCAAGCACATACTTTGCAAAAATATGTTTTCAGTTATTAGCAAAAATATGTTTTCAGTTATTAGCAATGGCTCAGCAGGATTACAAATAGTTCTGGTACATTTTGAAACCATCCTAGCTGAAAACTTGGGTTCATATCTCTTTCTTTTGGGGCCTGCTATGATCCATAGGCCTTATTGAATATAATAGATCAATAAGCTTTTTTTATTCCCACATATGTTTAACCATCTGTCCTTTTGGTCTAATTTAAAATAGCCAATTAATAGCTATCGTCAGACATAGCAGTGCTTTAAAAAGATCCTGCAATCTTTCTTCCTCTCTTGATTATATGTTCATTTCTTGGCTGGTTTTTCTCAAGAAAGAGAGATATTTGCTGCCATTGTCAGTGTCTTTCTTTTTGTCAGGTTACTAATATTTAGAATTTATTTGATTGGTCAATCGCTTACAAGATAATAGGTATAAGTATATACATAGTTATGGATACATGAAATGGGTACATATAAGAAAATAAAAGAAACAATAGGACAGGGATGGTATGTATAATGCACCACATCCTGGTGGCAAATCATAATGAAATCTTGTAACTACATGATTGGATCTATGCTTCCTTCTGAATAATATTTTGAATAGCGTGGAGATACATCCGCATGCAAGGGAAACAAAACTGCAAATCAAATGAGGGAAACTCAAAATGGCATCTGTGACCTCTGAAATAAATTGGAAAGCAAAAACAGTGGAGGATGGGCACCCCACGCAATCCATATGTTCTGAGAATAGAAAGGCATTTTCTTTCAATAGGGTTGATGAACAATTCAGTATTATTTATTCTGTAAAATACGGCATGAGAATTTATATGCAATGGTGGTAACTTTTACAAAACTTCTTCCTTTTTCCCTACTTCAGAGGGAAGAGCTGAAGAGCTCTTCCTGAAGTGCTGAGCTTTACATTGGCAATGCCCATTAGCATATCGAGATGAAGTTGTTGATTAGAAGGCTCCAAACCAGTTCTGTAAAAAAATGTTCAACTTATGGCAAACTTTTCAATGCCACGTTGGCACACCTCAAAGGGAAAGAATGATGTAAACGGCCACCAGTCGCATCAGCAAATGTCATTGGATAATTTCTATAGAATTTCTTAAGAGATGCGAGCCGGTGAAGCTCACATCTGGCACCGATGCACTGAAAGACCTTTCCACTCTAGGTAGAGATAGATTCTCAATTATTTTTGCTACAATGCTGGTCTTTGGCCAGAAGGATTCGAAGTTTGTTTCATAGTTGCTTTGCATTCTCCTTGGCAGAAGCTAAAACAAGTTCAGCTGCATGGAACCATATGGTAGCTTTTTGTAGCATGGTATATAGGGAGTCTAATTAGACAAACAGAAGCAGTATTAACTGCAGTGTGAAGCTGGTAACAAATGCACATTTCTCTCTGCTTTTGCCCCAGAATTTCTTATTTCATCAAAAGATAAAGAACAGCTCTTCAAGTCCACCTGGTATGGAATAATCCCAACGTTTGTGTTGTCTTTCTCTTTGTTGAGAAAGTTTTTAAACGAGGCTACAAAGTTGATAAAGTTCTGATGAAGGTGATTTTATTTATTTTAAAATATTAACAGAGTTGGAAGGGACCTTGTAGGTCAGCTAGTCCAACCCCCCTGCCCAAGCAGGAGATCCCACACAATTTCTGACAGATGGCAGTCCAATCTCTTCTTAAAAGCCTCCAGTGATGAAGCTCCCACAAGTTCCGAAGGAAAGCTGTTCCATTGGTTGACTGTTCTCACTGTCAGAAAAATTCTCCTTATTTATAGATTGGAACTCTCCTTGTTCAGTTTCCATCCATTATTCTGCTGCCTCCAGGTATAGCCACATGCACTATCCAGACTTTTTTTGTCTTTTGTATCCACAATTGTTAAGTCTGGGGTGTTATATGGCAAGTACCTGTTGGTTTGAATTCCTATAACAATTTAGCTTCTTCATTTTCTATGACTTTCTCTATTCTATGGTCCCACCAGTTCTTGCTTGCAGGTAAATGGTATTTTTGCAGATCTTCCAATGTATTATTGCTATTATCAAAAATAAATTATTATTATTAATTATCCTAATTCTATAAACAATCTGAGGCATCAGAAATAAATATTTATTACAAAGTTTCCCCTAATTTGTGTAGAGACCAAGAAGGATATTACATAAATCAAGAATTCTACAGTATTCTTATTACACACACTGATTTTGAAATTTTGGAAACATTTCTCTCATGTCCTCTAAAACAATATTTTAGGGGTATCTGTAAGGCAGATACTGGTTCTCTTGAGTCATTTCAATTCACGCTCCAAACAACAATGACTGGATTGATATACAGTACTTATGCTAAACCAAATTAAACAAACCACCTTGAGTGCTCATCTAAGCAGAAAGGTGTGCTATAAATTGAATATTGAATTAAATTAAAATGATGGCTTAGTATAATATATGAATCCAGTCACAAATGGAGTGTGCTTGGTCTCTGAAAAACAACATGCTGCCATATACAGTGGTGCAGAGGCTTAATGACGCTGGAATGGCGGGGCAGAAATGATTGGTAATTTTGAGCCCAGCTCCATGAGATGGACTGAGTTCCCATCCCTTGCTCCCTAGCTCCTACCCACCCAGCAGTTTGAAAGCATGAGATATTGCGAGTAGATAAATAGGTAGTTTGTGTGTGCAGAGTGTGAAAGCAGGTGCTGGATCTGGTCAGACATGAGGCATCACAATGTAAGACGAGGTGAGACTGGCAGATGAGCCTGGTAGAGCCAGCAATCTGAGCGCTACTAGTCAGCAAGTGTGAGTAGTTCACCCCCTATGGTGCACCAAGGATAGACACACAAGCACCAAACAGAATGAACTGGCAATTTAAGCTATCAGGACTGCATTGTAGATTTCCCTGACATTGTATGACACATGCTTAATTCATATATACATATAGCAACAGCGTGTAGACTTACATTTGCTTTACAGTGCTTTCAGCCATCTCTAAGTGGTTTATAGAGTCATCATATTGCCCCCAACAATCTAGGTCCTCATTTTACCCACCTCGGAAGGATGGAAGGCTATATGTGTGTGTGTGTGTGTATACATACATACATACATACATACATACAGACATACAGACATACATACATACATACATACATACATACATACATACATACATATATATATATATATATATATATATATATATATATATATACACATACACACATATATGTAACAATTTATTCTGTGCCATCAAAGCAGTGTCAAACTTCATATAGATAGATCTTCTCCAGGTTGATATATCCCAACCTGGCCCTTCAGATTTTCCAAGGGTGCATAAATGATGTAATTGACCCATTCATAGTTTTCATTTTCCCTTCCACTTTTCCTAGTATTATAAACTTCTCCAGAGAGATAGGTCTTTGCCTAATGCTTTTAAAATGTGTTTCTGAAATAGACGGCTTACATCTAAACAAACCAAGTATAGCTTCCATGTTTACATAGCTCCTTATGCCCAAAACAGTGTGAATCAAGGTGATGTTTTACACAAAACATCAGCTAGGTTCCTGAAACACAAGCTATCCAACCTTATTATTTTATATGTTCTCTGAACTCTATCAAAATAGATATTGTACCAATACTGGCTAAGCAGAATTTAGTATAGGACAGCTGTAAAATATATATTTATAATTACACACCCCAGAGATGGATTATCCTCATATTATGTAGAGGGAAGAAATCAGATTTTTCCTAAGAATTATACATCAAAATAAAACATGGTATATTGTACCTGCCTATCCTTCAAGCTGACAACATCAGACACACTGAAGTCAAAAAGAAAGTTAGGAAAGAATACGTCAAAGATTCTTAAAATCCAAACTTGGTGGAGGAAATACCATCAAGGGAATTAACACCTGGGCAATTCCATTCGTTAGATCTACTGCTGGAATAGCAGACTGGACTCAAAGAAAATTAAAAGCCCTGGATAGGAAGATGAGAAAAATAATTATGGCATCCATGCAGCAATGTTGACAGACTCTACTTATCAAGTAAAATAAGTGGGTGGGGAATGTTACAAGTACACCAGACAATTGAGGAACAAAAAAGGCAATGGAAGAATATCAGAAGGACAGTGAAGAAGATGCACCGAAGTTAGGATGCCATGAAGGTTTACTGAATATTGGAGAGACCAAACTAGCCTACGAGAATGACTAAATGAAGAACAGAAAAGAGACATGGCAAGGAAAAGTCTTACATGGCAAATACATTAAGAAAATAGCAGGCAAAAGTGATGATGACTTTGTTGATAACTTGACAATCACTAAGAGCAGGAAAGTTGAAGTAAGAGATAGAGGGGCTAATTCTAGCTGACAAGACAAAGCCTTAAGAACAAATTCATACCAAATCAGAATTGAGAAGACAGCAAATGTTCTTCTATAAAGATGCTGAAGAAACATTGGACTACCTTGCTAGCTATTGAAAGTTGATTTCACAGATGGACTATCAGCAATAATATGACAAAGTAGCAACAGTGGTACATTGCCAGAAATACCATTTGCCCGCAAGCAAGAACTTTGGGGCCACAAAATAGTAACAGAAAATTAAGAAACTGAAGTGGTCTGGGATTTTAGAATTCAAACAGACAAGTACCTGCCACACAACACCTCAGACCTAATAATTGTAGAGAAGCAAGTCAAAAAAGTCTGGAAGGATGGGTACTATCTGGAGACAGTAGAATAGAAAAGAAAATACTGGAGAAAAATAAAATACAAACATTTGCAAACAGAAATAGAGCCACTATTGAAAAAAAAAAAAAGAGGAATACCAATAAGAATAGGTGCCTTGGGTGCAACCCAAAACTTCTAGAGCACCACTTGAACACTATTGGCATTGACAAAAATCAAGTCAATTCCAAAAGGCATCTTTACTTGGAATAGCTTACATCCTGTGACGACACGTTAAAGATAAATAAAGCAGTAAATAAAGCAAACTGCAGACCATACAAATCACAGAGATTGTGTTCATAGTTTGGCTTAGTGAAATTTGAATCCAGCAGTAGCCCAAAATTGGGCCAACGTTTGCCCAACAAATAGCAACTGGGGTGGAATTCATTTTAACTTTGAAATGTAGTTGTATTCTGTAAGAAAATGCAAAAGGGGCAACTATAATATCATTGGGACCATGTTTATTTTTATTTTATTTATTTGATTTGATTTGTCAATCGCTTACAAGATAATAGGTATAAGGATAAACATAGTTATGAATACATGAAATAGATACATATAAGAAAAATAAAAGAAACAATAGGACAGGGATGGTAGGTACGCTGGTGCGCTTATGCCCGCCCCCTACACTCCTCCCTCCCAATGAACAACCGAACATGCAAAACAACCAAAATGGCATGAGAAGAACATTCCCCCATGCAGACCAAAAAGCTTTTTTGCTGTTCTTGTTTCCTATTCTTCCCAGAATCTAATCAACTTCAACGCTCTTTTTCAACCATTTGAAGAGCACCGAGGCAAGATTGTGCCATTAATTACAGAAAGATGAGAAAGAAGAGACTGGACTGCCATCTGTCAGAAATGGTGTAGGGTCTCCCACTTGGACGGGAGGTTGGACTAGATGACCTATAAGGTCCCTTCCAACTCTGGTTACCTGTTATTTGATGTTTTTACTAGGTCAGCCTATGTATTTCTCCCACCCCGCCTCGCAATTTACACAAGGAGTCCATTATTAAAGCAACAATGAGCGGAGGATCAGTGGGCTTCTTTAAATCTGTTTGCAAAGAGACACTGGCTGCCATCCAGCCAGCTGTTAAACATGCTTAAGCCTCTCTTATTTAAATGGGGCTTAAGCCTCTGTAACTGTGAACTGGATTATATTCTTTGTCAATAGCTTATGTTTACTGGATTCATAACACATGGGGTTCTAACCATTCTATGTTATAATTTGGAATATGATCAGTACGCTTTATGGGGGGGGGGGGGGGGAATCTTTCCGAAGAGCTGAAATCTAAAGATGACACAGAGACAAGTCCTTCCTGCTATTTATATCTGTGTTTTCATAATCTATATTCATGCAATCTTTTCTGCTGCAGTTTTTGGCTTTCTCCAGTGGGTAGAAAGGTGGATTAATTGGTAGCCTACCGCAGAAACGCAAAATAAGCACAGCGGATATAGGATAACTGAAATAAAAAAGAATGCACTAGTACCATACAATCACAAATGAATGTTTGATTAATTTGACTTATAGATTGCCAACCACTAAAGACTTACTGGATTATGAAGGGTATGGGGGAGAGGGGAATTCAGATGAAGACTTTAAAACAAACATGTTTTTTTTTAAAAAAGTTTTTTATTTATTTTGACACCAAACATTGACAAATACAAACATAAAACATCAAATAAAACCATCTTCCCATTATACAGTGTGTCAGTTGGTACATATCTCTTGTGCACAATATCAACAGTCTTTCTCTTCTAGTTTAGATTAAAATTCATACTGTATAGGTCAACTATGCATACTAAATTATTATTATTAACTCCTTATTAGACTATAATTATAAACTCACATCATCCTTTTTGAAGAAATCTCAACTTTTACAAAACCTAGTTCACAATATCATTCATTTCCTTATAATCAGCTAGATCATTACACTGTCCTATCTTTACTATTATGTTATATTTATATTATAATATATTTTATTTCCCTATTTTCTTATCTAACCATTGATAAAATAAATCCCATATTTTATGATATAAGAATATTAAAAATATCAAAAAAACATGTTAAATTAATAATTAAACAGAAGCCTGCATGAAAAGATGGAGCTTGGAACATCTAGGAAAGAGGTGGCCAGAGGTTCTTAAGGAAGAAAAAAAATGATACAGGTAGTCCTTGACTTACGACCACAATTAAGCCCAACATTTCGGTTGTTAAACGATAAATTTGTTAAGTAAGTTTTGCCCCAATTCTTGCCACAGTTGTTAAGTGAATCACTGCTGCTGTTAAGTTAGCAACATGATTGTTAAGTGAATCTGGCTTCCCCATCGATTTTGCTTGTCAAAAGATTGCTAGAAGTGGTCGCGTGACCTCGGGACACAGCATTGGTCATAAGTGTGAGGTAATTGCCAAGCATCTGAATTTTGATCACATGATCACAGAGAGGCCACAAAGGTCATAATGTGAAAAACGGTCATAAGTCACTCTTTACAGTGTCGTTGTAACTTTGAATGGTCATGAAATGAACTGAGGACTACTATAATAATAGACTTAAAATATTTTTTATTAGAGATATTTTACAAATCGTTTTACCCGCTTAGAATCATTAAAATTGATGGGTAAATCCAACCTCCCTACTGACTTTACTTGTTGAAAACCAGCTGGGAAGGTGATTGTCAACTAAAAAAAAATACTCCTTTGATGGTTTTAGTTACCATCAGAAAGGAAGAAAAGCAGTGCATTCCTCAAATGCCTGAGATAAATAGTCTTGGCAGCCCAAAGCTGTCGGCACGCAGGAATATTACTGGAGAGCATGATTGATGACTCTTGGCTATGGATGTGTCCCATTGGAGAATATACATCCAGGGAGTAGGGGGAAGACCAGAATCAAGGGGGGAATGAATGATGCATTTTAGTGTCGGCTGCACCAACATGGCCATTCCTAATAAAACATTTTTTTAAACTCTGAGAGATGCGGCTAGAGACTTCTGATTTGAATGGGGGTGGATCTGTTGGAGGCCTCACAGTGATCACACAATACCAGGCCACAGACCATTATAAAAACATTCCAGTTGCCAGGCAGCCAAATTTTGATCATGTGACCTTGGGGATGCTGCACTGCTAGTAAGTGCAAGGATGAGCCATAAGTCACTTTTTTTCAGTACCGCTGTAACTTGCAAATGATTACTGAACTAATCGAGGGCTGTGTCAGGGTTCCAAGTAATACATCCATAGCAAACAAAAATCAAAGGCAGGTAGATTCCTCAAAGAATAGTTTTATTGGATATATCACATTGGCACAACCTGGTAAAAACCAACTCTGAAGGTTCCCATGGTTTTCACCTAATTAAAAGTAAATGTTTTCCCAAACAATCCCCTTTCCCAAACAATCAGTCACATGGTCCAATCCAGGTGCTGTCCGGTTACCTGGTAACTTCATTCCTCCTCTCTCTGGCCACCTGCGGGAATTGTCCTTGGTCCTTGGTGAGTGGGGCAAGTTCCTCCCTCCACCCTTTCCCCCCTCTGCCCTTTCCCCCCTCCCCTCACTACCTCATGTTGTTTGCAATGCAAGTGATGCAGTCTTGTGTTCCCGTGCAGCCTGGATTAACTACTTTGGGGGATGCTTTGGGGGTAACAATTCTCTGTGGACCACCAAAATTTTCTCACGGACCACCAGTGGTCCCCGGCCCACTGGTTGGCAACCGCTGATCTATAGAAAGGTGCTTAGGATACAGTACAGTTCCAGGAAGCTATTTGGCTCTTCCATGGAAAGTTAAAAAAAAAACTATATCATATTTCAAGGTTCCTCTCTATGCTACCTTCTTGTACCACCTATATATACTTTATGGAAGTGGATTACAAAATATTTACCAGAGAAGCTCCTTTCTTGAATGCTAGACACTCACTCTGGTAATTGCTTAGAATTATAGTCACACTAACAAAGAAAAGAGACATAAGAATGGCTCTCCAGTAACAATGAAGTTCAGCAGCTGTTTGAGATTTCTGCTTGCTGGTTCTAATCAAGAGAAAAAAAACCTGTAATTTCTACTTTCTGAATTTGGTTGTTTGCGTGCAGAGCAGTGGTGGGATTCATTTTTTTTTTTACTACCGGTTCTGTAGGCATGGCTTGGTGGGCGTGGCAGGGGAAGGATACTATAAAATCTCCAGTCAAGGGTGGTATTTGCCGGTTCTCCGAATTTACTCAACATTTCCACTACCGGTTCTTCAGAACTGGTCAGAACCTGCTGAATACCACCTCTGGTGCAGATGTTTTATTACCCAACTAGATGGCATCATCAGTATTAGTGAGGGTGGGGTTTACTCTGTTCATGTACAATGACTTTTCCTGCTAATGTTAGTGGGGATTTTCAAGCTGGTAGTTCCTTGACTGGAAATTGCAGTCTGCTTGATCATTTGTCTGGTATTAATCCCTGCTTTTTTGGGTGATGACCGCTAGAGAGGATGTGTTCTGATCTTTATGTACTCTATGGGAACTGTTGTAGAGAATAGACATTCTTATTACAAATCTCTTTTTCTTCCAAGAGCCAGCTTTTATAAAACTGGCTACACCAAGGAATTTACCATGCTTAGTTCAGCTGCAATCAATACAGAAAATGCTTAAACCCTATCAAACACAGTGGAAACTTACCTCTGACTAATCAAACAAAATATTGCTTTGTTAGCAGGCTCTTTAAGAACCAAAACTGTTGACTTCAGATAACATCCACTAATTAATAACACAGATATCAGTGGATTGGGTAAACAAACTCTTAATTACCTCTTGTTCCAACAGCCTGACTTTGTAGTACCATAATTTGCATATGACTACTTTGTGAATTCTCAATATTATGAACCCCATTATTTCTTAATTTTATGAACTTCTCAGTCTTTAATTATCTCATAAAGATCTACAAAGAGCTCTTTCACTGATAATCTTCTAAGCACTAGATAATTTAGTAGGAGGAGTTTCCTCCTCATCAAAGCTTTTTTCCACCTTTTAAACGCCCCCAAATATGACAGAGTTACTTGACATATATCGTAAAAATGGAGAAGCGGATATAAAGACTAGAGACATCTCATTGTGAACATCAATCACAATGAAGCTTTGCAGAAAAAAAATCCACACACAATTGTTTGCAGATTTTGAAATAGTCTGGATTCTTCAGCTACATTAATGTTATAATCCAGCATTTGTTTGGGTGAACCTTCTCCATACAGCCTTTCCAAGAGATAAAGATGACATACAATATGTTACATTATCAATGGAGAAAGCAATTATATTTGGAACAGTCAGGGGTGGGATTCAAATTTTTAACAACAGGTTCTGTGGGCGTGGCTTAAGTGGTGGGCATGGCTTGGTGGTCATGTGACTGGGTGGACATGGCTTGGTGGTCATGTTATTGGCTGGGTGTGGTCAACTCTATATCACTCACATCGAGGCACACATCTCCTCGCCTGGCCTCTCATGACTGTGGGGATGCTGCAACAGTCATAAGTGTGAAAAATGGTCATAAGTCACTTTTTTCAGTGCCATTGTAACTTTGAATGGTCACACAAGCAAAGTACCAGCAAAGGAAGGGAAAAAATTCCAGAGAGGTTCTTGAGACAGGAAGTCTAGTCCTGCCAAGAATGTAATAAGGGTTAACGGAGAAGCAGTTTCTGTAAGCAACACCAGAATGTTTCCTTCCTGCCTTCCTTGCAGGATTAGGCCAGTAATTTCTTCCAACAACCGGTTCTCCGGACTGCTTAGAATGTTAACAACCGGTTCTAGCGAATAGGTGTGAACTGGTAGAATCCCACCCTTTGTCAAACCTATATATAAGACTCTAGTCAATTAACAATCAACAGTAAATTGGCGCTAGAAAAAAGTTAACAATTCAAAGTGGGCTGCACTTGGAGTGTTTGTGGACATGTAATGATTCTAGGCTAAGTCCTCTCTTGACTCCATCCCCAGGCTCTGTCTGGTCTTCTCTTACAAATATGAACACTCAATCACATACACTTGATTGTCCATGGAGATTCTCAGTCATTTGGGTCATGGTTTTCCCAAAGGTGCTGTTTCAAGAAGCAACTTGACTTTCTTGTTTTTCTTTGAAGAAGTTTTCAAAGAAAAGAAAACATCTTCAAAAAACAACAACAACAACCTAGCAAGTTCAATTCTCTCTTGAAACAGCACCTTTGGGTCTCAGATTGATTCTTTTAGTGCTAGCAGATCACAGCTGCAAAGATCCAGATGGCCACCAGATGACGATACAGAAAAATCTAACCTGTTAGCAGGGGTGGGCAAAGGAGGGGAAAAAAACTCCAGAGAAGTTGCAGAGACAGGAAGTCTAGTCCTGCCAAGAATATAATAAGGGTTAACGGAGAGGCAGTTTCTGTAAGCAACACCAGAATGTTTCCTTCCTGCCTTCCTTGCAGGATTAGGCCAGTAATTTCTTCCAACAACCGGTTCTCCGAACTGCTTAGAATGTTAACAACCGGTTCTAGCGAATAGGTGTGAACTGGTAGAATCCCACCCCTGGGAACAGTAAACATGAAAAGGAAACTAGCAGGGGTGGGATTCTACTGGTTCTGTCCACTTCTGTAGAACTGATTGCTCTGTAAAGCAGCAAACAGAGAGCATACATAGAACCAGTTCTATGTCTGCTGCTGTTTTGGCCCAGCTGCCTGCCCGGGCTCTTACCTAACTTTTATTTCCTACTTTTTCAACCGCAGCTACTTTGCACGACACAGCTGCAGTGGAAAAAGCAGGAAAAAGAGGCTTTCCCAACCACTGCGCACCCGCATGCAGCACTGCTCAGCTGTCTGCGCAGCTCACCAGGTTGTAAATTGCACTCGCGCGACTTGCGCAACTCATGCATGTGCGCGCGATGCAGAGCAACAGAACCGGTAGTTATAGTGGCCGGATCCCATCCCTGGAAACTAGGCTGTCAAAGAACAGGGTGGTTGGACAATCAAAGCAGACACCAGCCTCAGAGCACAGACTAACTAAAAGATATAAGACTGGAAGATGTGGAGAGATCTGGCCCATAAAACCATCAAGAGTTGGAGTCAACTGAATGGATAACATCATCATAATGTTGTACTAGACCCAAACTCTACCTAATACAGTATTCCATTTCCATGGTGGTCAACTACTAAGAGCTGAATAAAACAGCAGTCACCAGTTCCTGTTCTTCAGTCCTAATATTGGTTCTTGAAAAGAAATTTAAAAGAAAGAAATTCCTATTACAAATAGGAATTTGGGATCTATGTGAAAGCGCTGCTTCTTCATGAATTATATTCCATGGTTTTCAGGTGCTGTAGAAATACTTTTTTTCAATATGAATTGAGTAGTTAATGAAAACATGCAAGTTTAGTTATGTGTCTGTGCTAAAATGCACAACATAATTTTATTGAGATGAAACATTATAGAGCAATTGTTTCTTACTGTTGCAATTTAGCCTTTGCTCAACATTGTCCTGTTAGAACTGAGGAACCTGGAAAAGCTAATTGTAGAATGGGTATTCAACGTGGCATGGAGTACACATATTTAATATTGAACATTAAAAACATCATGACCTTAAATATTTGCTGCTGGAACTTTAAAAGTAGAGTTAAGATTCAAAATAATGGTTGCCAAGAACTTGTCTTAAACAGATTAGCAGATTCCAGCAACAACTTACTACAACTTGTTTGCTGCTAACTCTAAACAGCATTTGGAGCTTCCCATCTAGTTTAAAAGTCCTTCAAGCTACTAGTATTTGTATATCAGATTTCTATCCTGGTTTTTGTAAAGGAGTGCAGAGTAGTATTCCCTCTTCCTGTGTTATTCCATGACAACAATCTATGAAATAAGTTGGCTTGACAGAGGATGTCTGGACAAAGAATGACTGTTCTCCAAAGCACCTGAGGGCAGAACAAGAAGTAACAAGCCAGAGATCATTAAAAAGACTTTCAACTAGAACTAAAGAGAACAACGTTCAACTGTAAGAACAATTAATCAGTGGAATAGCTTGTCTCAGGAAGTTGTGGTTGCCCCATCACTGGAGGTTTTCAAGAAGAGACTGGACAACCATTTTTCCAGAGGTGGGATGCTATCAGTTCTACCTGGTTCTAAAGAACTGGCAGCTCTGAAAAGCAGCAGATACTGAACTGGCTCTGTGTTTGCTGCTGTTTGACCCACCTGCCCGCCCGAGCTCTTACCTGTCCTTTATTTCCTGCTTTTTCAACCTCAGCTGCTTTGCGCGGCACAGCTGAGGTTGAAAAAGCAAGGGAAAAGAGGCTTCTCGAATGTTGCGCGCCTACGCGCAGCGCTTTTCAGCTGTCCGGGCGGCACAGCCTAAGGTTAGTTTACACGCATGCAAAATGTAGTCCCTGAACCGGTAGTAACACCGATTGAATACCACCCCTGCATTTTTCCCACAATGGTATATGGGATTGGACTAGAAGACCTCCAAGGTTCCTGAAAGTAGAACAAGGAGCAATGGGTGGAAACCAATCAAGGAGAGAAGCAACCTAGAACTAAGGAAAAAATCCCCGACAGAACAATTAATCAGTGGGACAACTTGCCTCCAGAAGTTGTGGGTACTCCAACACTGGAAGTTTTTAAGGAGAGATTAGATAACCATTTGTCTGAAATGGTACAGGGTTTCCTGCCTAAGCAGGGGGTTGGACTAGAAGACCTCCAAGGTCCCTTCCTACTATTCTATTCTATTCTATTCTATTCTATTCTATTCTATTCTATTCTATTCTATTCTATTCTTCATTTCTTTTCTCCTCTCCTCTTTTTATTTCTATTTCTGTTCTATTCCTGGTGACAGATTAATACGGAACCGTGTTTTTATAACACTCACTTTTCAGATATATTTGAGCTGCAGCTCCTTAAAATCTCCATCAATTTCTCAACAATTTAATTGAAATTTTAGAGTTGTGCTATATCCCGTTCAAGTCTCGTAACCACGGTTCAGATAGAGCATTCTGTTATTAAATATATATTTCCTGGTGAGAACATTGCATTCCCCCCCTCTCTTTAAATAAAAGAGTCAAAAGAACGTTCCATTTTTTTGAAAAGATAACACATAAAATATAGTTGATAATTTAGACCGAGGACTTTTTCTTTGTATTTTGGTGGTAGTTTAATGCCAGTTATTGTTCAAGCCTCATCTTCAATTTCCACAAAATATTCTTGTTCCTAAGCAACTTTGATGCTCAAGCATGAGGCACATTATCCAAGGAGCCAAGGGGAGAACAGACTGCCCTTCTACAAGTCAGAATAATGGCAAGGGAAAAAGAAACATTTAAGCTACAGCAATTTTCTTGGAATAAACACAATAGAGATTTCTTAGAAAAAAACATTTTGCTTTCCAGAGTGTGAGTAAGGATAGGTAAAGCAAAAGAAAAAAGAAAAGAAAAGGAGGGACTGGAAAATAGATTCTGCAGTTGTACCAAATCAGGTTGTGTACTAACAGAGAAGGACAGGTGTAGCCACTAAATTGGTTGTGGGAGGAAACATGGATTTCCTTAGAGGCATAAAGAATAACATAGACACATTTAAGGCTGTGTAGAATCACTGATGCTTGTAGCAATATATTACTTAAGATTTGTGCTGGATTGATTGACCTAACAGCAAGTTCTACATGTCTTGTGTATTCCATTATGCTTTTCTTCATCCAATATCTTTCTTTCTCCCTCCTTTATGTAGCTGCACATTCTTCTATTCTGACACTAGGAACAAACACCTTATTTTCTATCCGGTCTGTGCTACATTTGCAAATGTTCATGCGGAAGGAAGTTCACGCCAGGATCTGGAAATGCATTTTAAACGGTGCTTTTCAAATGGAGAACCGTGTGGGAACATTTTGCAAATTTGAATACTGAGTCTGGTGCATTTATTATGCCCAACAGGGGCGACTAAATCAGTTACTATCACAATTCATTGAGATGAAATTGCTTAAGCATCCCTAACACACACACAAACACACAATCATGCCCAAACTCCATGTGCATACAAATTCACATGAGTTATTCCAAAGGCATATATTTACCCAGATGTCTTGCAACTGATCACTAATGGCATTCATCGCTTAATGATCGGAACTCCTTCCTATCACGAACATTTAGTCCATATCTATTTGTTTATTCATTCATTCATTCATTTAATCACACACACACACACACACACACACACACACACACACACACAGAGCTGCCCATTTCACATAGTGACTCTGATCTGCTGATCTATGACTGAATACAGATTGTTTTGATTTGATTTGATAGTGACTCTGGGCAACATGCATATGCTTCTAGAATATATGAACACCATTAAAAATCTAATTTAATTAAAATCAAAATAAGATAAAAGAAAATTAAAAAACAAAATGGCAAGAAAACATATAGGTAGTACTTGACTTATGACCACAACTGAGCCCAAAAGTTCCATTGCTAACCAAACCAGTTGTTAAGTGAGTTTGGTCCCATTTTTCAACTTTTCTTGCCACAGATGTTAAGTGAATCACTCCAATACTTAAGTTAGTAACATGGTTGTTAAGTGAATCTGGCTTTCCCATTGACTTTGTGTCAGGATTCCAGCAGTTACCCCCATTTAAATCATGAGTCTTGAGCCAAACTTCCAAAACTAAAAAATGATTTATTGGGAATTAAACTGTCCGGCATTGCCTGGGTATAGCCGATTCTTCAACACATAATTCATTGTCACCCTTGACCCTGGTTTCCCCCAACCCCCCTGGGTGTATCGTAATTCATATTCTCCAATGGGACACATCCATAGCCAAGAGTCATCATCAATCATGCTCTCCAGTTAGAATTTTGCACGGCAGAAACTTCAGTCACCTAGTTACTATCTTTGAAAACATTTGTGGAATGCAGTTTCGGTTTGCAAGTGGCTGCACTGCTCCCCCCTCCCTTTCTGTTGGCAACTCTAAAAAGACCATAGAGATATTTTATGAGTTGACACTTTGCTTGTCAGAAGGTCACAAAAAGTGACCACATGACTCCGGGCAACCATCATAAATGCACTTCACAAGTGTCCAAATTTTAATCACATTGTTAAGCCTGAATTTGGATAGATGGTGGATTGGTAGAATGCCTCAGAATTCGTTTTATAATGGTTGCATTTCTTGGAACCTGACACACATGACTACACGGATGCTACAGCGGTCATAAGTGTAAAAAACAATCATAAGTCATGTTTTAAGTGCCATTGCAATTTCAAATGGTCACTAAACAAATGGTTATAAGTCGAGGATTACCTATACAGCATTCCATTACTTGTGATAAAACCATCTGAGACGCTCTAGTTTATCAAGGGATTCCCCATGCTAGTTGACAAGCTATTTTTTAAAAAGGTTTCTTGGAGGTGAATAGGATTGTGACCTATTTCAGATTTACATCTTTTTGCAAAGTCCTCCAAGTCCCTGGAATTTTCACTAATCTCCTTCAACAAATACTTCCTTTGACCTGGTGAAGTCTGAATGTATGCACTCAAGGAATTAAAAGATTTTGAAAGGTTGGGACTAGCTTTTGTCATTTTCAAATGATTAAGACACTCTGTTGGGAAAGCTCTCAGCATTACGAAAAATTTGAGGTGTATGGGGTTTTTTTTTTTAAAAAAAAATCATACTTTACTTCTCTCTCTCAATAGTTGTCTGCTTTAAAAGATTATAGAAGCTGGCCTTACTTGCCACAGTTATTTACAGAACAATTGCACTTGCTACTTTATAGAAAGCAGAAGGTTATCTCAAAAAAGAAAGCTTTCAATGCTTGAAAGAAAGAGGTTTTAACAACTTTGATGCTATGAATGCCTATAGATGAACATAGTTTGTGTTCTCTCTCTCTCTCTCCCTCCCTCCCTACACACACACAGACACTATTGACTGGCTGAAATTAGTGATGTCAAACCTCAAACTGTCTACCGTGGACCTCACCCCAGGGGTGAGATTCTACCAGTTCACACCTATTCGCTAGAACCGGTTGTTAACATTCTAAGCAGTTCGGAGAACCGGTTATTAGAAGAAATTACTGGCCTAATCCTGTAAGGAAGGCAGGAAGGAAACATTCTGGTGTTGTTTATAGAAACTGTCTCTCCGTTAACCCTTATTACATTCTTGGCAGGACTAGACTTCCTGTCTCAGGAACTTCTCTGGAGTTTTTCCTCCCTTCCTTTGCTGGTATTTTGCTTGTGTGGAGTGACCATTCAAAGTTACAATGGCACTGGAAAAAGTGACTTATGACCATTTTTCACACTTATGACTGTTGCAGCATCCCCACAGTCATGAGAGGCCAGGCGAGGAGATGTGTGCCTCGATGTGAGTGATATAGAGTTGACCACACCCAGCCAATAACATGACCACCAAGCCATGTCCACCCAGTCACATGAACACCAAGTCACACCCACTACCTAAGCCACACCCACAGAACCGGCTGTTAAAATTTTTGAATCCCACCCCTGCCTCACCCCATTCCTAAGAGGTCCTTAAAGGGGGCATGCATAAGAGCACCAGCGTGCCAACCATCCCTGACTTACTATCCCCATTTATCTGTATTACTCCCTTTGTTCATGTTTATGTTCATACTTATACTTATTATCTTGTACATGTTTGACAAACAAACAAACAAAACTCTGCCTAATTTTTGTTTCCAATTAAAAAGAAAGGAAAATATACCCTTAAAAGTAGTTAGGCCATTTGGAGGAGGGGGGGAAACAATTGAAACAGCAAAACAGGTTTTTTTTTGGGGGGGAGGGGAATTAAATCCTGAAGCCTAACACTGCTCAGTTTTAAAAAGCTCTAAAATGAAAGATACGTTTCTTTCAATACAATTGCTAAATTATTAGCAATATTAGCCTTTTCCCTTAATGGAGTACTTCCATATATTCAAGAATTCTGGGCAGAATTATTGAATGGGGGTATTTAAAATGTTGAGTGTACAACCCAAAGGTGGTATTCAGCAGGTTCTGATCAGTTCTAGAGAACCGGTAGCGGAAATGTTGAGTAGTTCGGAGAACCAGCAAATGCCGCCTCTGACTGGCCCCGCCCCCATCTATTCTCTGCCTCCCGAGTCCCAGCTGATTGAGTGAGTCTTCTTTTGTTGCCTTGCAGAGGAGAACGGAGCTGGAAAGCAGGTTACTGACGTGGGGAGGGAATGGGGATTTTGCAGTATCCTTCCCCTGCCACACCCACCGAGCCACGCCCACAGAACCGGTAGTAAAGAAAATTGAATCCCATAACTGGTCCAACCGTTTATTTACTGATCGTTCAAAGTCACAACAGCACTGAAAAAAGTGACTTATGACCATTTTTCGTACTTATGACAGCTGCAGTGTCCCAGAGTCATGCCGTCACATTTGGCAACCCTCTGACCAGCAAAGTCAATGGGGAAGCCAGATTCACATGTTATTAACTTAACAACTGAACGGATTCACTTAACGGCCACGGCGAGAAAGGTTGTAAAATGGGGCACTTAACAACATTCTCATTTCGCAATGGAAGTTTTGGGTTCAACTATGATCATAAGTTGAGGACTATTTTTATATTATTAGCAGTATTAACATTTCCCCTGAATATATTACTTCCACATATTCAAACATATTCTGTACTTATGCATTCCTAAATTTTTCTTCTCTTTCCTTTTCTTCCCTTCCCCCTTCTTCCCCATCCCTACCTTTTCCTCCTCTCACTTTTAATTTAATTTTGCAATTTGTGTTCCTCCTTGTTCTGCGGCTTTCCTTCTCTCTGCCTTTTTCAGTCATCCCAATCTGATAAATTGCTTCTCACAATATAAATAATTCACACTAATAAAATGTAGCATTATGATTGACTGGGATATAAGTTAATTTAGGGATTGAAAGTTAGGGAGCTTTGCTCATACTGAAGGCAAACACAGAGAACATTTGGAACAGGTGTTCAGTTAATTTCTGCAAATTATGAAATGTAGTCACATTCACTGACAATTGTTAAACACCATGATTAAAACAACAACGTAGACAATGCCTTATATAAGAAAAAAAGCAAGTTGCCAGATCTCTTTCTCTCTCTCCTCTTTCCTCTGCCTCTCGTTCCCTCTGTCTGTCTGACTCTAATCCTCTCTCTCTCTCCTTCTCTCTCCCTCTCTCACCATCTCTCTCCTTCTGAATCTCCCTCCCTCTCTCTCTCTTCTCCCCTCTCTCCCTCCTCCCCCCTTTTTCTGTTTCTCTCCCTCCCTCTAGCTTGGTCTTTCTCTATATCTCTCTTTTCCTTTCCCTCCTTCCCTCTCTCTCTCTCTCTTCCACCCTCTTCCTCTTTCCCTCCTTCTTTCTTTCTTTCTTTCTTTCTTTCTTTCTTTCTTTCTTTCTTTCTTTCTTTCTTTCTTTCTTTCTTTCTTTCTTTCTTTCTTTCTTTCTCTACCTATCCATTTCCCTCTCTCTCTCCCTCCCCACTCTTCCCCCTCTTCCCTCTCTCTGCCTTTCTCTACATACCCATCTCCCTCTCTCTCCCTCCCATTTCTCCCCCCTCTTCTGCTCTCCCTCTCCCTCTCTCTGTCTCTGTCTTTCTCTCCCTCCTGCCCTCTCTCCCTCTCCCCCCTCTCTCTCACACACAAGGATTCCATAATACTATGAAAAATGCAGACCAAACTTCTTGTCCTTCAAGAAACCTGACAAGGACAATTCAGTCAAGACTAAGTAAGGTGAATCTTGGCGAAAGGAACAGACTCTCCTGGAAGATGGCAGGGCAGGGCTGAATTAATGACTAGAGGGCACCTTCTGGAGGAGCATCTCGCACTTTCCTGTGGAGATAATAATACTAATATATCTTCCATGTCTGCAGAAGTTTGGTTATGTAAGCACCCTTGAGCCAAGTTTGGTTCCTGATGATTCAGTGGACAAATGCTTTGCCACCGTAATAATTCGTAGGTGTTCTAGGACTTTCAAATAATTTATTTAAGACCATTCATCTACCTTCTCTATTGCCTTACCTGCTTCAAAACAGTTTTTTTTCTCATCCATCATCCATTCACATCACACGCCCAAAGCTATCAGCTTTTCTTTGGTCTAAGAATCATTGCTTGCAGTCCATAGCATTCTTTGCCCTTGAAAAGTATCCAGAAGCTTCAATTCATTCAAAATGCAGTGGCCCGTATGGTTTTGTGCAGGTGGCTCAGTGGCTAAGACGCTGAGCTTGTCAATCAGAAAGGTCGGCAATTCGAACCCCCAGCGCCGCATAATGGAGTGAGCTCCCGTTCCTTGTCCCAGCTTCTGCCAACCTAGCAGTTCGAAAGCATATAAAAATGCAAGTAGAAGAATAGGGACCACTTTGGTGGGAAGGTAACAGCATTCCATGCACCTTCAACATTTAGTCCTGCCGTCTTCAGACAGTGCTGGCTCTTTGTCTTTGTAACGGAGATAAGCACCGCCCCTCTAGAGCTGGAAACGACTAGCATGTATGTGCATGGGAAACCTTTACCTTAGATGTGCACATGTGTCGATCTCTCCTGTGGGAGCCATATTGCCTGTCAATTTGCATCTGGTCCAATTCAAGGTTCTGGGTTGTCATCTTCAAAACCCTACATGGCTTGGGACCAGATTATTTGAAAGACCATCTTTTCCCAGTTATATCTACCCAACCACCAGAGTGGAGAGGTGGGGAATGTAGCAGGCTTTCATAAAATAAATAAATAAATAAATAAATAAACTATTTAAATGTTCATGAATAAATTCTTAGCACCTACAGTATTTCCAAGTCTCTTTGCATTTGATCTTCCTTAGTGCCCAGCTTTTTCATTCTTAATTTCCAACAGGAAAAGTCATTTTGTCTAATCTTTGCCATTTCCTATTATTGTCTAACTCTAACTCTATCAATGTATTCCTTTCTTCAACACACTGTCCATCTTTATCAGCTCAACCCCAAAAAAAGAATGGTTACAGAAATTGGGTATGTCTAGTTTAATGAAAAGAAGGACTAGGGGAGACATGATAGCAGGGTTCCAATATTTGAGGGGCTCCAACAAAGATGGGGGGGGGTGTCAAACTATTTTCCAAAGCACCAAATGGCAACGATAAGAAACAACGAATGGAAATTAATCAAGGAGAGAAGTAACCTAAAATTAAGGAGGAATTTCCTAATGGTAAGAGCAATCAATCAATGGAACAGCTTGCCTTCAGAAGTTGTGGGTGTTCCATCACTGGAGACTTTTTAAAAGAATCATTTATCTGAAATGGTTATTGGGTCTCCTGCTGGAGCAGGGGGTTGGCTAGAAGACCTCCAAGGTCCCTTCCAACTCTGTTATTCAATGTTCTATTCTTGAAACAAAAATGCCTACAGCTTTTGTCTTTTAGTTGACAGTTTCAAATTCACTCAAGATTCACACCGGTATTATATTTGTCTCTTTTTAACAATTAACAGTATTTTTTTTAATGAAATAAAATCTACAGCAGAGATAATACCCATGAAGCATTTTGATCATTGAAAAATGCTGAATGAATAGTTATGGTCTTGATATTACCAAACCAACTGATGGATGAATGAATGCATTTGGAATAAGAAAAACAAGGACATGCTTGTTCAAGTCTCAATCAAATTGCCAAAAAGAAACAAACCCCCTCTGAGTATAATGGAGGGTATTAAGGGGGATTTACTTTACTTTGGCCTGATAAGAACATTCCATCTGGAGCCTAGCTAGTTTTAAACCCTGAGACAAAACAAGAGGAGCAACTTATATCTAAAATGTAAAAATTCTAACATCCACTGCTGTCCAAAGAGTAATTACTTGGTAACTAAGATGATGATTTATATTAAAATAAATTATAGAGCCAGTTTGATATAGTGGTTAAGAGGCTGGCCTAAAAACCAGGAGACTGAGAGTTCTAGTCCTGCCTTAGGCAGGCAAGCTGGCTGGGTGACTTTGAGCCAATCACCAGGTGATGGTGAGTTCTAGTTCTGCCTTAGGCATGAAAGCTGGCTAGGTGGTTTTGGGCCAATCATTTTCTCTCAGTCCAGCCCACCTCACAGGGTTGTTGTGAGGAAAATATTACATAATATTTTATATATTGTTGTTGTGAGGAATGTGTGTGTGTGTGTATTCTCTACTTTAAGTTACTTATAAAGTAAAAAAGCTGGGATAAAAAGCTAAATAAAATAAAATATTTCACAAATATATCTTTGTATATCTGTGTATTTCTGATTCGAAATAGGCCTTAAGAATAAGATGATAAAATTGCACAGAAGCGACTTAGGCATTTTATATTTACTTTTTTTTTTATTTTAGAGCCAAACAATAAAATATTAAGGAGTTATTCATTAAAGGATAGGATGGAAACCTTGTGAAAGTACTCCTGTGTTGGGATCCAAGCTTCATACATTAATCAATAGTCCATATATAATTAGTGCAAGAAACACTTGATATGAAAACGGAATTTCTTTACATAAGGGGAAAGAATAAACTTGATGAAACTCGATGAAAGTTAGGCTGCTTCTAAACATATGTTATCCTTGTGCAATGAAAAACAATAATATATATTTTTATGATCTAAAGTTTTTAAAATCTCCCTTTATTTCTAAAAAAAAATAAAAAAAATGTCAATCCTTTCCAGTTAGCTGACAAAACGGAGAATTATAAATAGGTCATTGCATAGATTCATAGAATAAAAATAAAATAGAACATAAAGAATGAACAATAAAAACAAAAGCCTAATTAATATAAACATCTAAACAGGACAGCTGCCTGCATTTTCAAAATAATTACAAATACATATTAATGGAGCTTGAACACACACACACATACATACCGCATTTCAGGTAGTCCTTGACTGACGACAACAATTTAGCCCCAAATTTCTGTTGCTAAGCAAGACAGTGAGTTTTGCCCTCTTTTTATGACCTTTCTTGCCACATTCTTTAAGTGAATTACGGCACTTGTTAAGTTAGTTAACTCAGCTGTTAAATGACTTTCCCCCATTGACTTTGCTTGTCACATGGTTGCAAAAGGTGATCACATGACCTCAGAACACTGCAACTGTCATAAGTTCATGCCAGTTGCCATGTGACCCAGGGCAACAGTCGTAAGTGTGAAAAACAGTCTTTTTTCAGGGCTCTTGTCACTTCAGATGGTCATTAAAAAATGGTTCTAAGTCAAAGATTACCTATGTACAATAATACCGTTTTTTTCCCCTCAGGCTTTGGGAGAGGATGAAAGGAACATGTGATGCTTTAAGGAACTGGTTCTAACACACTTGGAGAAGATTTACTGGCAACCCTGATGCGAGGCATGTCTGAACATGCATATCCAAATGTATGTATGTATGTAGACATGGTTAAAAAACCCGTGAAGCATCCATATCATATCTTAGGAAGGTTACCTTAATGCTTTGAAGAATAGATCTCGTAATGAATTCAAAATTCAATTTTACGAGCCTAAGCAAACTATTAAACATATTGGAGAATGCAATGCAAAGAATTGTGTTAGCACTGAAAAGACCACATGCATAAAAGAGTTTCTCCAAAAAACATTCCACAAAATGGGGGAAAAAGAAACCAAGACATATTCTCTCTCAGAAAGACCTAAGATCTGAATAGACTAGACTAGACTAGAATAACAGGGAAGGGATCTTGGAGGTCCTCTAGTCCAACCCCCTGCTCAGGCAGGAAACCCTATACCATTTCACACAAATGCTTATCGAAACTCTTCTTAAAAACTTCCAGTGTTGAAGCATTCATAACTTCGGGAGGCAAGTCGTTCCACTGATTAATTGTTCTAACTGTAAGGATATTTCTTCTTAGTTCTAGATTCCTTCTTTCCTTTGATTAGTTGCCATCCTTTGCTTCTTGTCCTGCCTTCAGGTGTGCTTTGGAGAATAGCTTGACTCCCTCTTCTTTGTGGCAACCCCTGAGATTTTGGAGCACTGCTATCATGTCACCCCTAGTCCTTCTTTTCATCAAACTAGACATATCCAGTTCTAGCAATCATTCTTTATATGTTTTAACCTCCAGTCCCCTAATCATCTTTGTTGCTATTCTCTGCACTCTTTCTAGAGTCTCAACATCTTTTTTACATCATGGCAACCTCAACTGGATGCAGTGTTCCAAGTGTGGCCTTACCAAGGCATTATAAAGTGGTATTAACACTTCATGTGATCTTGATTCTATCCCTCTGTTATTGAAGTCTAGAACTGTGTTGGCTTTTTTGTACACTGCTGGCTCATATTTAAGTGATTGTCCACTAGGACTCCAAGATCACAGTTACTACTGTTGAGTGAGGTACCACCTATACTATACCTTTGCGTTGGTTTTTCTTGCCTAAATATAAAACCTTACTTTTTTCACCATTGAATTTCATTATGTTAGATTTAAATAATCCTTCAAATAACTAGGCCTGCTATCATTTAGGGCATGAGCTATTGATACTGGTGCTTTGTTCTGCTCCCAAAAATCTGTCTAGAACCCAATGTAGATAATCAAGCATCTATTCCAACTATCACTTTCTGCCCTGTTTTTGGAGTGCCCAACAGAGAATGTGCTAAAATACTTCAGATAAATGTCCTCTATAAAAGATGGTCTTCTTAAACAATTCCTAGTAACATATCCATAAAGACAATCAGGTAAAGAACAAAGCACCTTCTTGATGTATTTTTTTTGTTTCCAGATTGTGGGTATTTTAAAGTTCCAAACTCTCCTCAGGATACAAATGATGACTTAAGACAAAAGTATCCAACCTTGGCAACTTTTAAGACTTCAACTCCCAGAATTCCCCAGCTAGCAAGATTGGATACCCCTATTTAAGACAACAAATTATACTTTGAAACCATGTGTATTTTATTGGTTTATAAATCTCACATTTCTTTTTTAATTATGGCTTATTCCTGGCCTGTGTTTGTGCTCTACCCAAACATTTTGTGGATGTTTTACAGGTGTGAGGCAATAGCCAATAAAAGGCAGAGCGCAGGATTGAATAAACCATGGCTATTTTGCTCACCTGCAGAATTGACTCTGGCTTGTTTAATAGTCCACAGCTAAACAAATGCCAGTTTAGTATGAGTTGTGTAGGCCTCTTCTGATAAAATTAGGATGTAAAGATGAAGATGACAGCAAGATGATTGATGTAAATTAAAGGATGCAAACACCCTTTCAAATTTGAGCACCAGAATTCATCTTTCAAAAAATGAAAAGCCACAAATCTTATTGTGCTGTTAGTCAGAATCACCTAGGACACATCTCATAAAAGTAATAAGAACCGTATTTGTCACCTCTTCTAAGCAACGGCTAACCTATTATTTCTCCAGAGACAACAAACTATCTTATCCTTAAGGCTCAGAAAGTTAATAGATCTTCATAAGCCTATTGGCGGAGAAGAAAGGTTTCTGGTGTGAAATAATAGCAATCTCATCTATTTCCCCCCAAATTTGTCCTTTAGCTCTTTCTTCTTTTGTCAGTTTTATGAGTTGGACATGAAACCTGATACCTAATTTATTTTGCAGTCTGTTAACTAGGAACCTCAGCAAAATAGTCAGATGGTAAACAATGGCTTCCACTTAATAAGGGTATTTTAATAGATGTATTTTAATCACCAGAAAATCCTGGAAAACCAGATGATTTCCGTTATGTGAAAATGAGAACCTGAGAAAATGAGATGCAAGGGAGATCTTTTCAGCTTTTCTTACAGGAAAATGGAAAGCCATAAACCACAATCTTGAGCCAATTCAATTAAGAAAATTGATGGACACAAAGGTGTTTTTCTTTAGCATCTCACACAAGAGATCTTTTCCTATGAAGCACCCTTTGACCTTGGCAGATAGAGCTGCTAATTGATTTAGCTTGGGAGGTAAGAAGTCGACATTTTGAAGACCTTAGCCAGTGTGGTTCCAGACAGGCAGCCAGTTTCTTAATAGTTATGGATAAGCACAAGCTCTAACAATGGTCAACAACTAGTAACAATGTGTGTATATATATATATATATATATATATTTGTTTTCGGAGATTTTTGCGGGTATTTGTATGTGGATCTTTGGTTCTTCGGGTTTTCTCCCGCGTAGAGTTGGAAATATTTAGGCGACGTTTCGATGAAGTCTCATTCATCATCTTCAGGCTTCTGTCTTCGGCCTTGTGCTTCTCAGAGTGATGTGAGCTTGCAGCTGCTTCTTCCTTTTAACTACTAGTGGGGGTGTGACTTGATTGGGTGGGGGCTTGGCTGTGTTCTGATTGGGTGGGGGTGTGTTCTCATTGGTTGGGGGTTTGGCTGTGTTCTGATTGGTTGGGGGGGTGGCTGTGTTCTGATTGGCTGGGGGTGTGTTCTGTTCTGGTGGGGGTTTGGTTGTACTCCGGTTAGTCTCAGTTGCTGGGGGATTTGAGCTGGTGAGCTGTGATCCTATTGTTTGGCTTCGCGTTCGTGGTCGTGTCACATCTTCATGGTGGGCATCAGTTCCCTTCATGTATGGGTTGGGGGGGTTTGAAGCAGGTAGTGATGCAGCTGTGGTACGGCTTCTGGTCCGTGGTCGTGTTTCATCTTCTATGTGGGTGTGAGTCTGCTTTCTGCATGGAAGTGTGGTGGTAGTTTCTTGTGTGGCCTTCGTGGGTGTGGGTCTGGTGTCCTTTATGTTAGGTACTCTTTTGTTAATGAGGGCGGGTTTCCAAATGGCTGGTAGGCGGGAGGTGTCATCTCGTTTATTCATGCTGTGTGGGCGTTTTTCTATCTCTATGGCTTCTCTGATTATTCTGTTGTTGAAGTGTTCAGTTTTGGCGATAGTTCTGGTATTTTTAAAGTCAATCTTGTGTCCTGTGGCTTTGAGGTGTTGGACCAGGGAAGAGGTCGGTTCTTCTTTTTTGATTGAGTTCTTATGTTCTTCAATGCGTGCACTTATCCTTCTGTTAGTTTGTCCAATGTATGTGGTGGGGCAGGAGGTGCACGGGATTTCGTATACTCCTTGGTTTTCTAACTCAATTTTGTCTTTAGGGTTTCTTAGGATGGTGGATATTTTTCCGTTTGTGCAGAATGCTGTTTTAATGTTGTGTTTTTGGAGGATCTTGCTGATTTTGTCTGTAGTGCCTTTTATATATGGGAGGAGGGCTTTGCCATTTTCTTGTTCTCTGTCTTGGATTTTGGTTGGGGTTTCTTTTTGGATTAGGTGAGTAATCTTTCTTCTTTGGAATCCATTTGCTGTTAGTACGTTAGTGAGAGTGTGTAGTTCGGTTTTTAGGTGTTGTTCATCGGCTAAGCATTTTGTTCTGGAGATGAGTGTCTCAGCTACGGAATTGATCTGTGCTGGGTGGTGGTGTGAGAGTGCGTGTAGATAGCAGTTTGTATGTGTTTTCTTCTGGTAGATGGTGTGTCCTAGGGAGCCATTGGATTTTTTGTATACTAAGACATCTAGGAAGGGAAGTTGATTGTTAGCTTCTGTTTCCATGGTGAATTGTATTTTGGAGTGTAGGCTGTTGAGGTGTGTGAGGAAGTTGTTCAGTTTTTCTTTCCCATGTGGCCAGATTATGAAGGTGTCATCTACGTATCTGAGCCAGAGTTTGGGTTTGTGATCATATTTTTCTAGAGCTTGTGTTTCAAAGTGTTCCATGTAAAGGTTTGCGATGACAGGTGAGAGGGGTGATCCCATGGGTGCTCCTTCTATTTGTTTGTATTTTTGTCCATTGTAGGTGAAGTATGTATTGGATAGGCAGTATGAAGTATGTATTGGATAGCACTTGAAGTCCAAAGAGCTTCCATTTTATGTGACCTCGTATTCCTACGCAACTGCCGAGATCAAAATTTAATCCCCACAAGCTTCCAATTGAAATTCCACACCAACACAGCAGCCACCAAACGCATCCTAAAAACTAATCAGAAATGAACTTCACACAAAAAGATTCCTCCTAGACCAAATCAACAAAGATCTCCTCACACTTCACCTCAGACTCAGCAACAAGATTCACCCCGCACTTTGGGACAAAACCAAACAACTCGCTGTCTGGAGAGCTGAAACACAGACCACCCTCAAGACAGATACACACACCAACAAACTCAGAAAACTACAACAACGCCAGAAACAAACTCCTCCCTCCTCACAGCCACACATGAAACAAACAGTGCACAACATCTCAGACAAGATCCTCAGCGAAGCCGAAACCAATGTCCTTTCGAAAGGATTCAACTTTGCTGTTGCTCCCAAACACATCCCCACAGAAACCATCATATGCGGAGTTGAAACCAGCCTGACCAAAACCAATCCTGATGATGCGAACAGAATCAGACTCGAAATTACCAACATCCTCTGCACTAGCAAACCACCCAAAAGCAACTTATCCAAAGAAGAACAAACTGCACTACTTAACCTGAAAAAAGACACCAGCATAATAATCCTACCAGCAGACAAGGGCAACGCGACAGTGGTTATGAACACATCCGACTACCAAACCAAGTTAACCAACCTACTCCAAGACCCCACATACAAACCCCTAAACACAGACCCCACCACCTACCTAGAAAAAACCACCAGATCTAAAATAAAAGCCTCCCCCATCAGCGAAGAAATCCAGCAAAGAATCATACCCAGAGAGAAATCATCCAGATGCCCTAAGCTTTATGGTCTCCCCAAGATACACAAAGAAGGAACCCCACGTAGACCTATAGTCAGCTCCATAGGCTCACCTCTACAAAACCTAGCCAAATTTCTCGCCAAACAACTACAGCCCTATGCTGAATCCATCAACTCACATGTAAGAAACTCATTCCAGTTCATCGAGATCATAAAGAAACAAAAGTTACAACCCAGTGATCTATTAGTGAGCTTCGATGTCATATCCCTCTTCACCCAAGTGCCTATAAAAGGAGCCTTGACAGCCATCCAAAATAAATACAACCCCCCCAAGCACATCCTAGATCTGACCAACCACTGCCTATCCAATACATACTTCACCTACAATGGACAAAAATACAAACAAATAGAAGGAGCACCCATGGGATCACCCCTCTCACCTGTCATCGCAAACCTTTACATGGAACACTTTGAAACACAAGCTCTAGAAAAATATGATCACAAACCCAAACTCTGGCTCAGATACGTAGATGACACCTTCATAATCTGGCCACATGGGAAAGAAAAACTGAACAACTTCCTCACACACCTCAACAGCCTAAACTCCAAAATACAATTCACCATGGAAACAGAAGCTAACAATCAACTTCCCTTCCTAGATGTCTTAGTATACAAAAAATCCAATGGCTCCCTAGGACACACCATCTACCAGAAGAAAACACATACAAACCGCTATCTACACGCACTCTCACACCACCACCCAGCACAGATCAATTCCGTAGCTGAGACACTCATCTCCAGAACAAAATGCTTAGCCGATGAACAACACCTAAAAACCGAACTACACACTCTCACTAACGTACTAACAGCAAATGGATTCCAAAGAAGAAAGATTACTCACCTAATCCAAAAAGAAACCCCAACCAAAATCCAAGACAGAGAATAAGAAAATGGCAAAGCCCTCCTCCCATATATAAAAGGCACTACAGACAAAATCAGCAAGATCCTCCAAAAACACAACATTAAAACAGCATTCTGCACAAACGGAAAAATATCCACCATCCTAAGAAACCCTAAAGACAAAATTGAGTTAGAAAACCAAGGAGTATACGAAATCCCGTGCACCTCCTGCCCCACCACATACATTGGACAAACTAACAGAAGGATAAGTGCACGCATTGAAGAACATAAGAACTCAATCAAAAAAGAAGAACCGACCTCTTCCCTGGTCCAACACCTCAAAGCCACAGGACACAAGATTGACTTTAAAAATACCAGAACTATCGCCAAAACTGAACACTTCAACAACAGAATAATCAGAGAAGCCATAGAGATAGAAAAACGCCCACACAGCATGAATAAACGAGATGACACCTCCCGCCTACCAGCCATTTGGAAACCCGCCCTCATTAACAAAAGAGTACCTAACATAAAGGACACCAGACCCACACCCACGAAGGCCACACAAGAAACTACCACCACACTTCCATGCAGAAAGCAGACTCACACCCACATAGAAGATGAAACACGACCACGGACCAGAAGCCGTACCACAGCTGCATCACTACCTGCTTCAAACCCCCCCAACCCATACATGAAGGGAACTGATGCCCACCATGAAGATGTGACACGATATATATATATATATATATATATATATATATATATATATATATATACACATATACACACATACACACACACATACATACATACATACATACATATTCACAGACAAGATTGGGGTTTAACTGTGAAATCAATTAATAGCTCCTTTCTTCAATCACTGCTCTCTGGTGCCTTTTCTAATACAGTCAATTTTCACATAGGCCTTTAATTAATTAATTTACCTTGAGATGGAATTCATTTGGGTTGGGTGAAACCAACTGAGTTAAGAGTTAAAGTGGTATACAGGTTATCGCTACGATAACAACTAATGCACATCCTTTCCAACCACAACCTGAAGTGGACATTTAAAATAACATCTCAGCATTTCTCACTTCTTTAATGGCTGACAGAATTCTATTTTCCTCCATGGAAGCAATAGCTGAGGCCTGCAAAAAAAATGAGCCCGCATTATAGAGATGAACCACCCACAACGTCAGTTTTTATAACAGCACTCTGGGGAACTCTCTCTCTCTCTCTCTCCCTCCCTCCCTCCCTCTCTCTCTCATTTGTGTTCAACTCCACACAAAAGAGTGACAGTATACTATTGGAAAAGAGATTTAATGATGACTATATTTTGCATTGTTCTTCAACAAGCATTGTTCAAATCTAGTGTGTTGATTGAACTAGCCACTGTCTCCATGCATACAGCATAATCAGTGTGGTGTTCAGCTGACCGTGACTATCACTATATTGTTGGAGGAAATATCCAGGTCCATTTCCAAGCCAGGAGAAAGGCACTGTAAACAAAATGGAGGCTGGAGGCTGATTGGAAAGATGATTTAATGATAAAACAGAACCACATGGAGTTGAGAATGGAGTTTTTTATACCTTCTCTTGGTCTTTGCATTTGAGCTTCCTGTTCCTGTGAAAGAACATGTATTCTATTGGTTATTGTCAGACACTCATGGTGCCATCTAGGGTCATAACTGCTTCTATAGGGAAAGGACAAACCCTAGGTCTGAGCTAAGTTTGGTTGAAGTTTCTGAGGGTAATGCAATAATTCCTATTGTGGCATTTGGCTCTTGAGTGAGGGCTTATCTGCCTTTACTGCAGGGAGTAATGCATTACCAAATCTGCATTTCTAAAATCTGCCCCAGCTCTGTATCTGCTTGGGGGCAGGGATCTGGGGCTCTGAGTTTCTGTCTTCCCTTTTTTTATTTTTTTATTTCTCTTTTAGGGGAAATAATTTATCCTGTCTTTTTTTTAATATTCCTCAAAACATTTCATTCTTCTAGGAGAGGAATGGGTGCTAACTTTCTACAGTACTGGTGCCACTTTTTTTAAAAAATGAAGAAAATCTGTAAGATTCCCCCATCTGTATGATTTTTAGAATTCTCACTGTCCAGAAAAACCTCTTGAGATTTGGCAATTTTGGCTGAATTCTTGAAAGATTTTGATTATTTTCAATTGAAATCTCAGATGTGTCCACCCACCACATAGGATTTTGTCCACCCACACAAGTTATACATAAGATTTCGACTTACAACAGTTCATTTAGTGACTGTTCAAAGTTATAAAGGCACTGAAAAAAATGACTTAGGACCGTTTTTCACACTTACGACTGTTACAGCATCCCCAAGAACACACGAACAAAATTTAGATACAACAGACTCATATTTATGATGGTTGCAGTGTCTTGGGGTCATGTCATCATCTTTTGGGACTTTCTGACGAGCAAAGTCAACGGGAAAGCCAGATTCACTTAACAAGTGTGCTATTAATTTAACAAGTGTAGCGATTCACATAACAACTGTGACAAGAAAGATCATAAAATAGTTCAAAATTCACTTAACAAATTTCTCCCTTAGCAATAGAAGTTTTGGGCTCAATGGTGGTCATCAGGCAAGGACTATCTGTATTGACTGGACTTGGAAAACTAACTAACCATTAAACCTACGGATGATTAATTTAACATCTAAGGCAGGGGTGTCAAACTCAAGGCCCTTCGGCCCATGGGATGCTTAGATCTGGCCCACAGGGCTACCCTGGAAACAGCGAAGGACCAGCCTGTAGTGCCTCTGCCAGTGAAAAAGGAGCTTGGGAGGCCCGCACGAGAACCCCGAGCTCTGTTTTTACTGGCAGAGGGCTGCAGGAGGCTGTCGCAAGCGAAAAAAAGGATTTTGAGCTTGCCATGCCCACCCTGGCCACGCCCACCCCTGCCCCCTCGAGGTTAAATGCAACCGCCCTTAATGAAATCGAGTTTGACACCCCTGATCTAAGCAGTAGCTCTCAACCCCTCTGCTGCTGGGATCAGAAACCCCAGCAATCCTTTCCCCAATGGGCACTTAAAAAAAATAAATAAATTGCAGGTAGTCCTCGACCACAATGGAGCCACAAATTTATGTTGTTAAGTGAATTATGCCCCATTTTATGACATTTCTGGCTACATTTGTTAAGTGAATCACTGCAGTTGCTAAACTAGTAACCCTGTTAAGTATCACAAAAAAGTGATCATGTGACCCCGGGACACAGCAAAGGTCATAACTGTGAACCAGTTGCTAAGCGTATGAATTTTGATCATGTGATCATTGGGATGCTGCCAAGGTCGTAACTGTGAAAATCGGTCATTTGTCACATTTTTCACTGCTATTATTTATTTGTTTGTTTGTTTGTCAAACCAGGGGTGGTATTCAGCAGGTTCTGATCAGTTCTGGAGAACCGGTAATGGAAATTTTGAGTAGTTCGGAGAACTGGCAAATACCACCTCTGATTGGCCCCTCCCCCATTTATTCTCTGCCTCCTGAGTCCCAGCTGATTGGCTGGGTCTTCTTTGGTTGCCCTGTACAGGAGTGCGGAGCTGGAAAGCGCCCACCAAGCCACACCCACCAAGTCACGCCCACAGAACCGCTAGTAAAAATTTTTGAATCCCACCACTGTATCCAACATGTACAAGATAACAAGTATAAGAATGAACATAAACAAGAACAGAGGGAGTAAATACAGATAAATAGGGACAGTAAGACAGAGATGGCAGGCACGCTGGTGCGCTTATGCACGTAATGGGATTCATTTTTTTTTTATTACCGGTTCTGTGGGCGTGGCTTGGTGGGTGTGGCAGGGAAAGGAGACTGTAAAATCTTCAGTCAGAGGTGGGATTTGCCGGTTCTCCAAACTACTCAAAATTTCCGCTACCAGTTCTCCAGAACTGGTCAGAACCTGCTGAATATCGCCTCTGGCATGCCACCTTTACGGACCTCTTAGGAATGGGGTGAGGTCAACGGTAGATAGTTTGAGGTTGAAGCTGTGAGGGGTTGAGGCTGTAACAACAGATTCGGGTAGGGCATTCCAGGCATTGACTATTCTGTTGCTGAAGTTGTATTTTCTGCAATTGACTTTGAAACAGTTTACCTTGAGTTTGTATTGTTTTTTGCCTGTGTATTGTTGTGATTGAGGCTTATGACTTTGAATGGTCACTCAATGAACTGTTGTAAGTTGAGGCCTACCTGTAGTTATTTTTTTTTTACAAGGCATTAAAAAAAAAAGCTTTACGGTCGAGTAAGAGCCATATCTTTTCAAAACAAAGCCGTAGGAAGAATAGAAAAGCAAAGTGAGAATAGGAGAAAAAAGCTTTTATTACCACCATGTGGTTTCCCTTTATAACAATATCCTATTTCCCTCCTCTCACCCTAGAGGAATAATGGCTGCTTAACTTTAAATTAACTGCAATAGTATTTTATTTCATTTTAAGCCCCGCTGACAACTGAAGTCTCATGTCAGTTTACATTAAAAAAAATGCATCCAGAAGCAATTAAACAAAACGTAAATGAAAAGGAACTGAAAATAAATTAAAAACCATAAAAACAAAACTTGCTTTTTTTCTCCTGTGATTTTACACTTTTTTAAGAGCTGAAAGAGGGATAATTCCAGAAGTGGTATTCAGCAGGTTCTGACCAGTTCTGGATAACCAGTAGTGGAAATTTTGAGTAGTTTGGACAACTGGCAAATACTACCTCTGACTAGAGATTTTACAATATCCTTCCCCTGCCATGCCCACCAAGCCAAGCTCAAAGAACTGGTAGTAAAAAAAATTGAATCCCACCACTGGATAATTGATATTAAACATTGAGGTTGCCTTTCCCAAGAGTGGCCTGCTTCATGTCTTCTACTGTCCTCAACTTACAATGGTTGTTTTAGAGACTGTTTAAAGTTACAACAGCACTGAAAAAAGAGACTTATAACCGTTTTTCACGTTATGATCACTGCAACATTCCCATGGTCACATGATCATAATTCATATGTTTAGCAACTGACTCATATTTAGGACGGTCGCAGTGTCAGTACTGTGAAATGGGCAAAACTCAACTTTACAAATGTCTCACTGACAGGTTTCCAAGTGATGAAATCCATTTAAAAAGAAAAGAACGAAGTCCATCTTCCAAGACAAATTCTTTTATTTAGGAAAGCATCAAATTGGCAAAGTCCATGGTGATTCTGGATCTGACACAACCCGGAATTACCCCACATATTAGAAGTTAGAAACAACCCCCAAAAGGTCACATTCTCCAATAGAAGTAATTCAACATTGCTTGATGTCATAAATCTCCACCTCCAGTGCCTAGACACGGACAGTTCAGGTTCCCACGGGAAGAATGATCACCTAGCCTAAACAACTCTCTCTATTTCCACTCCTCCCCGCTTAGGAATATGGCAAGTCCAAAATCCTTCCCACATGACTGCCAAAGAGAAAGTAAGAAAAAAGAATATATATTAAGCCTAACTAAAATGGCTACGTATATGTCAATTTTGGGCTTGACACTCACTTAGCAACATAAAGTTTGGGCTCAGTTGAGGTCATAAGTCAAAGACTACCTGTGGTAGCATCATGGACACATCATAACAATCATAACCCTGGATTTTATGTGGTGCAAGTGCCAATAGGATCGATTCTGTTTAAGTATTTGAGATCTTTGCACGCTGGTAAGGTTGGACATTACCAGGGGTGGGATTCGGCTGGGAAAGATCAGCTGGGAGCGAACTGGTTCACTCCGATGATTATATGGGCCCACCCACTGTCCCTGCATCGTACTGACCTTTCTCATCCAAGCTAATCAGTGTGGAACAGCGGATTGTCGCTCCTCAGTTGAAGTTACATAGCAAGTAAGGACTTCTGCATTACTGTTCATGTGCGTACGCTCACCGAACCAGTTTTTGTACTGGCAGCATCATACACAATGATGTACGTAATAAAAATACTCCACTAATAATCACAATCAACAAGGAGGTTCAAATATGGGACCTTTATTTAGGAACCTAACTATGTCCCAAAAGACTTCACTGCTGTGCTTGTAAGACTTCAGAAATCGAACTGTAGTCTACTATAACATATTATTTCTCCTTTGTCCATAAGATTACATGCCTGCTACTTTAATGGGCAGCTCTTCTTTAACCCAGAATATGAAAAATCAGAAAGCCAAAAGCTACTCAACAGGACAGAAAGAAAATAAAGCACATCAAATTATATACAGTCAGAGGAACAACAACAAAATCAATTAATTCAATGGGACATTAGATGTTAAATTGGCATACCAATGGATACACCCTGTGGATACAGCCTGTAGTTAGAGTCAATCACGTGTTGAGTACTTCCCTTTGTAACTGTTAAGAGCACAATATGTGGTTGTTATATATGTGAGACGCATTCCTGCCTGCACTATAATTGTATTGATTTACACATTGGCAGTGGTAGGGGGGTGGGCAGTTAGCAAATGGTATTTAATTTAATGTCAATCTAGCAGTTTCTTTGCATCACCTTTGATAAACTTCCCAAACCCTTGCCAAGTTTTGAGATGGAACTATTTGGATCCCATTTCCTATATTAACCAACATTTAAGTTTTGGCTTTTGGGAAATCATATGAAATCAGAAGGGTTTTTTTTCCCTCCTTTAGTTTTGTCTCCCTTTTAGTTTTCAGACAGCTGGGTACAGCAGTTGTAATCAATGGATAAAACATAGTGAGTTTTCCCCTCTATATGCTGGTTTAATGTTTTGCTTGTGATGACTTGGATAAGGTTTGAGTCATGCTGTTTGTAAAATGTGTAGTACACATTTACATTTCCGGAGATGCAATTTTTCATGCAATTCACTTGGATTTAGTCCAGTCTATTCCCAGCTTCATTTTGGACAGTGTTAATTGTGGTCATACTGAAAAATGAGTCATACCAAGACATAAATGGAGAGAGAAAGGGAATGGAGAACTTATTCATTCTGAAAGATTTGCAGTGGCCTTGTCAATGCTCTCTCCAAATGAGAATCAGGGAACAGAATATTAGTAAGGCGATATTAATATTTGTATAGATGCCTATTAATAATATATGATTCAGGATATACTGGTTACTAGTTACAATTTGCCTTCAAGCTGATCAGAATGTTGGCCTGTAGTACAATAAATTTGGAAGTTGCCATATTCTAAATGAAGCTACAATAGGGACATGCAGGAGGAGATCTGGGTATCTTAATGAGGATGTTTATCCTTCTTTATCTCTAATTATATTTTCCCCCACTCTCTACTCTCTTGAACCCCTTACTTTGACTAATGGGTACATTGTTTTGCTTTCCCCAAGACTTATTTGTGGCTGCTTTTTCTTAGACACAATTAGAAAGAATGTAGACCGTGAAGAAATTAGGCATTCTGAAGGACAATGGATGTTAAAAAGAAGGTTAAAACATATTTGTAATAATCTATTCTACTTCTGAATTAGTGTGCTAAAATATTAAAGCCTTTACTTCAGTCCACAATGGTTATTTACATCGCACTGCCTTCTTTTGACTTCACTTTCCATAGCCAAAATGTCTTCCTGCCCTGGAGACCCAGATAATATTGAGACTTTCACTGCAAGGCTAGAGACTATATACCTTTGAATCCTGGAAGAAATTGACATAGCCATCACAATGAGGTCAATATGGGTGTACTGGGAAGATGTCATACTTTTATTTTAAATTAATTCATTTGATTCAATTTAGGAGCCCCTCGATTCCAACTGACGTCTCGATCAAGTAAAATATGAAATCAATGTGGGTATATTTATTAAAGATTCTGGCATTTTTCTGATTCTTAATGAGAGAAAAAGAAAGTTATGAATGAGACCTATCCTTCTCTATAAGCCTTTGTCTTCAATTCTAATTGTGTATTCAGGATGACCATTAGTGATGGCAATAAACTTATCTTGGAAATATATAACAGAGTCGAACAACATGTCCTCTTTCACAGTAGAGATTGATGCTTCACCATCTTGACAACTTTAAGATGGGTGGATTTCAACTTCCACAAATCCTGGGAATTCTGGGATTTGAAGTCCACACATTTGCTAAATTGCCAAATTTGAGAAAGACTGGAAGAGATGGTATGGGAACCTGCTCATTCTTTGCTTCAGAAGAGCAAGGGACATTTTAAAAACAAACCTGGACATTACAGCACAATGTACATTACAGCTTTTATTCATAAATTCAGAGTACTGTGATAAGATGTTGCCTTTAAAAGAGCAGGCTGCCTGTTTAAATTGATTTTTAAAAAGAGAGAGAAGGAATATTTTATGGGTCCACCTCTCACCTGCTGACTTTTTTCTTTTCCTTTGTCATTTTTTAAAACAGAATTTGGATTCTGTATTGTGTTTCACTTCAGCATTTCCAGGAGCCTTTATATTACTATAGAGAATGTGACATTTCAAATTCAGGGATAAGCAAATCAAAATGAAAGACAGAGACAGAGGCTAAAAATGATAGCCAAAGAATCTCAAGTCCTTGTTTATCTTCAAGGGAAAAAAAAAACCCTTCAAAATATTAGAACATCCTATTTATAGGAAAGGACTGTTAAGTGAAGAAATGAAACAACTGTGCTATCATTAAAAGGAGAGAATCTACAGGAACAACGATAGGCTCTTTAATACAACTGGCATCTTGCCAAAAGTATTATTAATAGCAATAATATAGAAATAATAAATGATTGAGAAAAAAACATTAACGACATAGAGACCCACGGAAAGGGCAATCTGGGTGTCCTCCTGGACGTACGGCTACTGTTAGAAGATCACATCACAGCTGTCGCCAGGGGGGCCTTTTGTCAGATCCGTCGGATCTACCAGTTGCGTCCCTTTCTGGATCTGGGTGCACTTCGCACAGTCACCTCCGCCCTCGTCATTTCCCGCTTGGATTACTGCAATGCTCTCTACATGGGGCTCCTCTTGAAGAGCATCCGGAGGTTACAATTGGTCCAGAATGCGGCCGCACGGGTGATCTTGGGAGCCTCTCGAAGCTCCCATGTTATACCGCTCCTGCGCGAGCTGCATTGGCTCCCTGTGGTCTTCCGGATCCGATTCAAGGTGATAGTGATCATCTTTAAAGCGCTCCATGGCTCAGGACCTGGGTACTTACGGGACCGCCTGCTGCCACCAATGGCCTCCCGCTGCCCAGTGCGCTCCCACAGGGTCGGCCTCCTCAGGGTCCCATCGGCTGGTCGACGCCGGCTGGCGGCCCCGAGGGTGCAGGCCTTCTCTGCGGGGGCTCCCTCCCTTTGGAACGTCTTGCCCCTGGAGATATGGGCCATCACTGACATTCAAACCTTCCGGCGCACAGTAAAGACCCACTTTTTCCACCAGGCCGGCCTGGATCAGTAACAACTGTGGGGTTTTAACTTTGTTATTTTAAATTTTTTACCCGTTTTATATATTTTGATATAATTTTATTTCGGCCACTAATCTAATTATTTTAACTTGTTTTAACCTTTGTAGTTTTTCTATCTTGTTTTTATCTGGCTGTACACTGCCCCGAGTCCCGTTTCTGGGAGAGGGGCGGTATAAAAATTTAATTAATTAATTATTAATAATAATAATAGTTGTCTCAAAGGTGTTTTTTCTCAAGAGGCAACAGGACTTTCTGGTTCTTCTTTGAAGATGAAGCAACATTGTTATTCCATACGTTGCAGGAATATTGGAAAAGCTCAGGAGGATCTCCAGCCAACACAACATATGTGCAAACTTCAAACCCAAGGATACACTAAGGCAGAATGTCCACTTCTAGGATAAAACATCCAGACACAAACTGAGCCATATGCAGATGTGTACATTGGGGAAATAAAACAAGCACATCATGAATGCATGACACAACATAGGAGAACAAACCTATCAGGACTAGATTCAGTAGTCCACTCTTTTGAGGACTAGCAAAGTCCACATTCTGGACAGAGATGATCACTGGTTTGAAAGAGGGGTCAAAGAGCCATCTATGTCAAAATTGAGAGAAGGAGAGACATACAACATCATCTATCTCCAGTCTAAAACACAGTCCTTTCAGCAGTTCCAAGAAGGCTCCGTGGCCATTTCTAAGGTCACCCTGAAGACATAGATAAACCTCCAGATGACCTCAATGACTCATCAAAAGAACACAAATGACCAGGTGTCTGCAAGGAATATAAATCCTTCTATTCCCCACCATCCAGTCAGAGCTGAAAAAGCTTCTTGGATGAGAAGCAAAACGACTTCAAAGAAAAAAAAACCCAGAAAGTACAGTTGCCTCTTGAAAAAAAAAAACACCGTTGGGATTAATAACCCTTGAGGCATGGATCTCCAAACTTGGCAACTTTAAGATTTGTGGACTTCAACTCCCAGAATTCCCCAGCCTGCCAACTTTAAGACTCGTGGACTTCAACTGAAGTCCACGAGTCTTAAAGTTGCCAAGTTTGAAGACTCTTGCCTTAAGGGATATGTTAGACTTATGTCAGCTTCCAAACTTCTGGAGCTACTGATGCCAAGAACTTTGTCAGATATTCCTGCATATGGAAATCTACACTTGGATAGAAGTAGACACTGTTTTATTGCATTCCACATGAACTTATTTATTCATTTATTATTTTGTTTGCTTGTTTCTTTATTTGCTGCCCATCTCACTGTGAAGTGAAGATTTACAGTTGTGCTCTAACTCTAAAGTACCACCAAAGAAATGTATCCTGATCACTCTTGTTTGTCTCTAAACTCTGATACAAAGGGGAATTTCACCTCTAAGGCAGTCATGATAGAATAGGGTGCCTCACATTTATCTGAAAACTACAAGTAGGCCTCGACTTACAACACAGTGGAGCATTCAAAGTTATAACAGCACTGAAAAAAAAGTAATTTATGACCGTTTTTCACAATTACAACCATTGTGGCATTCCCCGTGCTCAAAATTCAGGTGCTCGACAACTGGTTCATATTTATGACAGTTGCAGTGTCCTGGGGTCATGTGAACAGCTTTTGTGACCTTCTGTCAAGCAGAGTCAATGGGGAAGCTGAATTCACTTAACAACTGTGGCTTAGAAAGGTCATAAAATGGGCAAAACTCACTTAACCAATGTTTCACTTCACCACACAAATTTTGGGCTTAATTGTGGCTGTAAGTCAAGGGTTACTTGTATAGGTAGTAATAGCACTTAGATAGTGCTTTACATCCCTTTCTAAGTGGTTTTCAGAGTCAGACTATTGCCTCCAACAATCTGGGTCTTCATTTTACCCACCTCGGAAGGACGGAAGGCTGAGTCAACCTTGAGCCTGGTGAGATTTGAACCTCCAAATTGCGGGCAGCCAGCAGAAGTAGTTAGAGTACTTGCACTCTAACCACTGTGCCACTGTAGCAACCATCCTTACATCCGGTGGAAGCCTAGTTCATAAGTTCCTCAAGCGTATCTTGAAGTTGCTTTTTTGCCTGCCTGAATCTATTATCAATCAGCACCCCAGGTTAAATCCACTGGATAAATTACAAGTCCTTTGTACTCAATATTGGTATAGCTTTAGTCCCCTTCTTCCCTGCCAGTAAAAAAAGGACACATTGGGAGAGGAAGAATATCTTGATTATCTGCAATTTTCTGTTCCCAAGGAAGAAATCATATTCATGGGTGTTCAGAGGTATTTCAAAAAAGAAAAAAAACCTGGCAGATTCGTAAGGATTTTTCAAGCTATATAATTTCATCGCTTAGGAACTGTGTGCCTGAAAAGAGCAGAATATGGAAGCAAGGCCATTTCAACATTGTTAAAAAAAGCTCCATCGGTCTCTTCTTCTTTCTAAAAGTTAACCAGCTCTCCATTATGTAGAAACTACAAGGTGGTCCTCAGCTTACAACCATTTTTTTAGTGGCCGTTCGAAGTTACCATGGCAATGAAAAAAGTGACTTATGACTATTTTTCACACTTAAAACAGTTACAGCATCCCCGAGTCATGGGCTCAAAATTTGGATGCTTGGCAACTGGTTCATATTTATGATGGCTGCAGTGAAGCAAGGTCATCTGATCCCCTTTGACAAGTAAAGGTTCACTTAACAACCATGTTATTCGTTTAAGAACTGCAGCGGTTCACTTAACAACTGTGGCAAGAAAGTTCACAAAACGGGGCAAAACTCACTTAACAATTGTCTCACTTAGCCACATAAATTTATATGTGTGTGTGTGTGTGTGTGTGTGTGTGTGTGTGTAAGGTTTTAAGCTGATAATTTTAAATAATAAATAAGGGAGACTAGGATAGATCTATTTCGAGCTAGTTAGCTCTCTTCAGCTAGCCATACCCTTACTGGGATTCGAACCAGGGAAGTATTACATGTGAGGCTGTTGTAGTACAAAGTAATACAAAGTATATATATCAGCTTAAAAACCTTACACACACACACACACATATATATTTTCTTTGGTTCTTCGGGTTTTCTCCCGCATAGAATTGGAAATATCTAGGCGACGTTTTGATGAAGTCTCATTCATCATCTTCAGGCTTGTGTCTTTGGCCTTGTGCTTCTCGAAGTAATGTGAGCTTGCAGCTGCTTCTTCCTTTTAACTGCTAGTGGGAGTGTGACTTGATTGGGTGGGGGCTTGGCTGTGTTCTGATTGGTGGGGGTGTGTTCTGTTCCGGTGGGGGTTTGGTTGTACTCAGGTTAGTCTTAGTTGCTGGGGGAATTTGAGCTGGTGAGCTGTGATCCTGTTATTTGGCTTCGTGTTCGTGGTCATGCCACATCTTCATGGTGGGCGTCAGTTCCCTTCATGTATGGGTTGGGGGGTGTTTGAAGCAGGTAGTGATGCAGCTGTGGTACGGATTCTGGTCCGTGGTCGTGTTTCATCTTCTGTGTGGGTGTAAGTCTGCTTTCTACGTGGAAGTGTGGTGGTAGTTTCTTGTGTGACCCTCGTGGGTGTGGGACATGGGAAAAGACCCAAACACACCAATATATACAGGTATGCAGGTCTTGGTGTGTTCGGGTCTTTTCCCGTGTAAGATTGAGACTATCTGGGCAACATTTCGACATATATATGTATATATATATTGTATATGTAATAAATAAATATGTGTGTGTGTGTGTGTGTACACGGTATATTGCATTTATATGCTGCCCATCTCAGTATCAAGTGACTCGGGGTGGCTTACAACATCATAAAATAAGTAATAAATTAATATTTTTTCCTCCTCTTTTTTTCTCTCTCTCCCTTTTTTTAAAGCAGGTTATGCTTTTCAGATTGTAATTGACATTCTACAAACTGCTCTGGGAATCTTTTGATGGAAGAGTGAGATTAAAGGAAGCTTTAAATTAGTTAATAATGATAACAAAATTGGTCCTATTTTCAGTCCGATTTTGTAAAATGGTTTCAGGACCTGAAATGGAAAACCACACACTGTTGCATACAAACTGTACCCTAGCTATGAGATTCAAGTATGGAGGAAAACCCAGGAAAAATATTCAGCAGAAATAAAGGGAGGGCGAGCTGTACACATTCCTAATAATGACATAAACAGTGAACTTAGAGAGCAGAAAGAACCTGGATAAAAAGAGGAGATTTAATTGTGATGTTGTCTGTTGTTGTGAAAAGCTCCTTGATCAAACAATGAAGAGAAAGAAGCATGCCTTCAATCAATACCGTGTATGTGTGATAGACTTTAGGAGATATTCATCCTTGACAAATCCACAGATAATTACACAAAATATTGTTCTCAGTTATTCTCTTCATACAGTTTAGCACCTGCTCCCAGGGTATGAATAAATAACCCTTGCAAATCTTCATTCAAAAACATTTCAGTGTAGCTTCTGTTTGCTTCTAAGGCTTTTTATCTTTACACCTGTTTTCAAGACACACTCACAAACTTGTGATATTTTACATTTTACACTGTGGGTGCCTCTCTACTATTGATTGCAGGTTTTATTTCTGTCACTCGAGAGAAAAGAAATAATCAACAAAGCAGACTCTAAAAAGGTTGACTTGAGTATCATCAGATAGTAATGGGGAAGATGTTCTTTTTTTCTTTCTTAATGGCTTATAAATAAGTCCTTGAGAAAGGAAACCTTAACTGCACATTCCCAAATAATTACATATTCCACACAGAACTTGCTCCGGGATTTCAAAAGATGTTTGATTCCAATGATGCAACCCTATATAATCTTGTTGTAATTATAATATTTATCAATAGGCTTACCCTGTTTATTTTATTTTCCCCCTTAATGCTCTCACAAATAGTATTCAACTATTATATTAGTCTTTATTTATTTCTTTATATATTTTATAAATATATAAATTTAAATATTTATATAATTTTCTATCTAAAAATATTTATATATTTATTCTTTTTTAAAAAATGTTTTTATCGCAGTTTTCAAAAATACAAATCCCACTTATATTTGTAACAACATTTTGGCATCGACAAATACATATATCTTATATACATTATTATATACATACCTACATTAATACTCTATTAAGGTCTCTTGCTTTATTTACTATAATCCTTCTTCCTGATCTTTATATCTGTTTTTTAACCACTCATACCATTTATCCCATATTAAATAATATTCGGAATCCTCCTTGTCTTTCATTTCCAATGTGAGTTTGTCCGTTTTGCCACAATCCAATATTTTTTGTATAACTAAAGCTTCTGAGGGGATATTAGCTCCTTTCCATAATTGTGCAAAAGCTATTCTGGCTGCTATCAAAATATGCAATGTAATATACTTAGTCTTCTTAGTATAGTGGCCTGTAATTATTCCTAGCAAAAAAAATTCCGGTTTGAGTTCAATTTGGCATTTGGTAATCTCTTGCAACCAATTTTTTTATTTTGATTCAATATTCCCTTGCTGTGTTGCAAGGTTGCAGTGTCCTGGGATCATTTGATCCTCTTTTGTGGCCCTCTGACAAGCAAAGTCAATGGGGAAAGCTAGATTCTCTTAATAACTGTGTTACTAACTTAACAACTGCAGGGATTCGCTTAGCAAATTGCAAGGAAAGTCATAAAACATATAACTCATTTAGCAAGAGAAATTTTGGGTTCCATTGTGGTCATTAAATTGAGAGCTATCTGAAAATGCATATATTGTATTCCAAGACTCGACTGCCCTATAATCTCTTTGGCTGAGTAGACAACTTGTAGAGATAGATCTAATTTCTACCTGAGCCCTTGTTGTAAAGGACTTTCATTCTTTCTTTGTCGTGACCCAGATCAAAATACCATTGGGCCAGAGAGGACTTTGTTTGGGTCTGAACTCCGAATGCTGGATGTCAGTTCAGCACCAGGGGTGAGACCCTGTAATGGTTAAAAGAATGATCTTGGAAGACAGAGGGAAGAGCCGTAGCTAGAAAGACAGTTGGATAAGAAGCAGATTAGTCTGCAAAATTAGGATAGGATAGGACAGGACAGGACAGGACAGGACAGGACAGGACAGAGAGCTCAAATGGATTCCCGAGAATGGTAGAGGATAGGAAGGCCTGGAGGAACAATGTCCATGGGGTTGCGGTGGTTAGAACACAACTTCCCTACTAATAACAACAGAATAGAATAGAATAGAACAGAATTAGAATAGAATAGAATCAGAATCAGAACCAGAACCAGAACCAGAATAGAATAGAATAACAGAATTGGAAGACATCTTTGAGATCTTCTAGCCCAACCTCCTGCTTAGTCAGGAAAACCTATACCACTTCAGACAGATGGTTGTCCAATCTCTTCTTAAAAACTTCCAGTGTTGGGGAGCACCCACAACTTTTGGAGGCAAGTTGTCCCACTGATTAATTGTCCTAACTCTCAGGAAATTTCTCCTTAGTTCTAAGTTGCTTCTCTCCTTAGTTAGTTTCTACCCATTGCTTCTTGTCCTGCCCTCAGGTACTTTGAAGAATAGCTTGACTCCCTCTTCTTTGGGGCACCCCTGAGATCTTGGAATTAGCCTGACTGAGATCATGGCAAATATATCAGAAGGACCTTTCGTAGTTTCTTGAGTTACACAAACCACGGGGGTGGGAAATGTTTCAGACTTGCAAAATTGTGTTAAAGTTCTCACAAATTGTGGGACTATAGGTAGCATCTTGACTTTTTTGACTCCTGCTGATGCCTCTAGTGATGTGATGAATATATACTCATTCATCCTGTGGATTGAACTGTGGTTATTCAGAGTTATTTAATTAAGGTGATACTAAAATAGCTTTTCAATTTATTTTTTTGCTTGAATTAAAATCACTGTTCACTGTAATAAGTCAAGAAAGTTATTATGGGCCTCAGGAACTTCTATAACCCTACAGACTAATTTGTATTCAATGTTTTGTAAAAAGTTATATTTTCTATGACTATATACACGGTCTGAACCCTGAATACAGGATCGTGATGTTAATATATGTTTAGTTTTCTTTCCAACTTTTGGAGGAGGCAAAGTTGACTGCATATAATTTTTTACTTTAGATCAGTGTTTTAAAAACTTGGGACAATTTAAGCTTTGCAGATTGTTATGTCCAGAATTTCCCAGACAGCAGCCTCACTGTGGAATTCTGGGAGCTGAAGTTCACACATCTTAAAAGTTTACATATTTGAAAGAGATTGCTTTAGATGCAATATCTCTGCTGCTATCCTGAAGCATTTTCTATCCCCCAGCTGGATATTATGAGTCTAACAGGTTCATCAACAAGGACAAAGACCTCTTATTATTTTTAGTGATTGCTATCTTTTATGGATATTTTTTTCCTAAAAAAAAGAAGAAAAAAATAAAATTGTGATGTATGCGTTTGATGATTAGAAAGGTAGACTATGGAAATAAGAAAAAAATATGTTGTAACTTTAGAGAGAGGCTAAAATATAACTGTTCTTGCAGCTGTTATAAGAAGATCAGAAGTCTTTTCCTTTCCTTTCCTTTCCTTTCCTTTCCTTTCCTTTCCTGTCCTGTCCTTTTTTTCCCTTTCCTTTTCTTTCCTCCCCTCCCTCTTTTCCCCATTTTTTTCCTTTGCATCTTTTTCTGGTTACTTTACTTTTTCTACTTTTTTCTTTCTCGAATGCATCGTTTTTATTCTCTTATTTTTTTAAATAAAATTATATATAAAATAACAATCAAGAATAACACTAGCAGGATGAGAAGGCATACCCAGTCCTCCATTCGTAAAGAATGGTTCTAATTCTCAACAAGGAACTTTATTTTTTAAAGAAATGTAAAGCTCACAGACACACACAGAGTGTGAAAAACAGAGAGAGACAGAGATAGAGACAGAGAGACAGAAATAGTGTGAATTGCTCTGTACTAAATTAACTTAGTAACAGAGTATTTTTCTCCTTCTAGATTAGAAAAGAAGAACTAGGGGGACATGATATAGCGGTATTACAGTATTTGAGAGGTTGCTATTCAAGAAACAATGAATGCAAACTAATCAAGGAAAGAAGCAACCTGGAATTAAGGAGAAACTTCCTAACAGTGAGGACAATTAACCAGTGTGTCAGGCTACAGAACTTTTTCCCACTCAATTACCAAGAATGAACTTCTGAAAAACCAAACGTATCAAAAGGAATCCTTTATTGAGATGAGACAATTCATATAGGAGTTCAAAGCAGCATCTAAGGTCTCTCAGGCATAAAGGGATAGATAAGGGAGTTTAGAACCCCTCCCCTTATCTCGATGTGTATTTTGTGAAACAAAAGCCAGTATGTTAATTCCCCCCCACCCCTTTTGTAAAACTATCTTTTTCACAGTTTCCCAGGGCATACCTAATTTCCCCCCACCCCCTTTTCAGAACGAACTTTTCCAGAGGTTCCCAGGACACATCTCACTGTGGAATTGTTATGGCTTTTTCATCTCCTGGCTGTGCCTCTCAGAGGTGATAGGTTCCGGCCATCTGGGTTTCCTCCCTCCATTGTATCATGTGTGGGTTATATAAATTTGATATAAGATTAAATATATTCAGATTACATCAACAAAGGATTTCTTTATCAGCCTCCCCCCCCCTTTTTTTTCTTCTTCCACTGAAGAAATGACAGATACACAGATCTGACACAGTGCAACAGCTTGACTTCGGAGGTTGTGGGTGCTTCATCACTGGAGGTTTTTAAGAAGGGACTGGACAGTCACTTGTCTGACATGGTATAGAACAGTGGTGGTTAACCTTTTCTGGTTCCCGTGCCGATAATTGTGCACCTGCTCGTGCATTCGCGCTTGCATGCCAGCACCCAGAAGGCAATACATGCTGGTCCCCTCCCGCACCCCACGCGCCACATGCCTATGTGCATGCGCCCGTGATTCCCCCTGCTGAACGTCATGCAGCTGCGCATGCACCTGAGGTCACCCCCATGCGCTGTGCATATCTGTGCATGTGTGCACGAGCCCCCCGCACCATGCACCTGTGCATGCACGCGTGACCCCCCCACACGTGCGCTGCACATCTCTGCACATGCACGCACATCTCCCACGCATCCCCCACTCCCCACACACGCATGCCAGATACCTGACAATCAGCTGTCGGGTAGCGGCAGCTCACGCACATACGCAGTGGGGCTCTTCCGGGCTAGCCATAGGTTTGCCAACAAGTGTATAGAATCTTCTGCTTGAGCAGGGGGCTGGACTAGAAGACCTCAAAGGTCCCTTCCATCTCTATTCTGATTAATATTGATTATAGCTACTACCAAAATACTGGTCAACGTAAATAGGCAAACTTCGTGGGCCATGCTGTGGGGGTGTGCACCACCAATGCGTACATATGACCAGTGGCTAGTTTGACTTTGAAAATCTCAAAAATGTAGATGTACATTTCATTCCATCAAATCACATTCTGATCTCTGCAGCAATTGATTGTGGTAAAAATTCCCATTACAATTTCCTGTTTAATTTCCTCTCTTTCTTCTATAAACAGTATAGAGAAACAAAAGAGTCCCTAGCACATTTCTGTTATTGTTTTTGTTCTCTGGACATATGTATAAATAATTATCAAAGAGATCGTACCATGTGCTAAGGCAGTCTGCATCGCTGAACAGCTCATTTCCTACTAATGTAGCCAAGTATAAATCGGCTTTTTTGGCAGTAATTGAATTCAACCTGCTGCTGTCAAAACAAAGAATTTATGAATAATAAATTGATTATAGCCAACACAGCTAAGTCTGAGGTAGCATACTCTGTCAAGGAATCTTATGAAATTTAAAATGCAATAAGGATTAATTTAGACCCAAACTTATGCTGTTTCCACAGCAGACAATAAAAAGCAAATAAAGCTGTCAATCTTACTGAACAGAATCTGTATCTCTACATGAAAAAGTAAAGGAGCTTTGAGAGGAAATAGGTAGACCACAAATGTCTTTATTTGTATTATTATTTGCAGAAGGGAGGCAGAGGTTGAAATAACACAGACCTATATTTATTTATTGCTATCCCACCTTAGCTAAGCAATTCTTTCAATTGTTTAATTGTTTGCAGTTTCTTCCACTGGAAAAATACACCAAGTCTTATAGGACATTCTTGTACCCAGGCCATTTCTCATCTCAATGCATTCCCATTTCTTGTCAGAGTTTTCTTAAAATTCTGCTGAAATTACAGAAGGGAAAATGAGTTTTAACAAATCCTTTTTTTGGGGTGGGAGGGGGAAATCTCCTTTAGTTTATTATTTAAGGAAGAGCTGAGCATCTTTTCCTGATACGCTGGTTGGAGTAAGTAGATTCCTCTATTGTTTTTTATTTATTTGATTTTTAGAGCTCATTTTATAGTTGGAATTTTTATTTATTTTTGTTTATTTATTTGATTTCTATAGCCACCTATCTCAGCAAATGAAATTTATTGAGATAAATACATACAGATAGATGATTAGATAGATAGATGATTAAATAGATAGACAGACAGACAGACAGACAGATGATTAAATAGATAGACAGATAGACAGATAGACAGATAGACAGATAGACAGATAGATAGATAGACAGATAGATAGATAGACAGATAGACAGATAGACAGATAGATAGATAATAGATGATACATAGATAGATGATAGAGATAGATAGAGAGATAGAGAGATAGATAGATAGATGATAGATAGACAGACAGACAGACAGATGATAAATAGATAGATAGTTAGATAGATAGGTAGGTAGATAGATGATACATAGATAGATGATAGAGATAGATAGATAGATAGATAGATAGATAGATAGATAGATAGATAGATAGATAGATAGATAGATAGATAGGAAGATGATATAGATAAATAGATAGATAGATAGATAGATGGATGGATGGATGGATGGATGGATGGATGGATGGATGGATGGATAGATAGATAGATAGATAGATAGATAGATAGATAGATAGATAGATAGATAGATAGATAGAAAAAGATACATACAGATATAGCTAGATGAAATAAAAAATAGATAGAAAGTTAGGTATGGATGATAGATATATGACAGTTGGATAATAGAAAGATAGATATAGATGACAGATGGGGGGAGGAGAGAGATTTAATGTTATTATTTCATGTAAGGCATGTAACTAAAAGAGGCAATACACTTTTTACATCATTCTCCAGTAATAAAGTCATCGACAGAAAAGAAAAGTAAAAAAAGGATGAGGATCTCCATTACAAATTCACTGAAACTATTCCATCAGGCAAGGTTAAAAAAAAAAAAGGAAACTGGAATTCAGCTGAGTCTGTGGCTTCAAAAACAGTTCTCCATAAATCTGCCTATGAGCTATAATCTTCAATTAATCTCTGAATCTATTTCAACCCGGAGCCATCATCTTTACTCTGGCTGATATCTCTGATCTAAGAATAAGTACCTGTGCAAGATGAACTATGATTTACAGTACGAAGCAAAATCATTAGCACTTAGCCTGGGAGCTTTATTACTTAAAAATCACAGGTCAGAATTTCTAAGCAAGATATTCCCCAGAGGCACTTAACCAAACTTGATCAAGGTTTCGTACACATAAATGGATGGATCGGCACCATTAACAGAGGTTTTCCTTTTACAAATATTAATCAGGCCACTGAGTAAACAGATAAACAATTTCTCACTCATTACTTCCCCTGGATGTTTTAATTCTCTTCCCCACCACCCACCCAAAAGACTTTTTCTCTATTGGGCTCATCCTTCTGGAATAAAGGTATTATATTCCATTTTCAATGGTAGCTAAGAAGATATTTCTTACTGGGTCTATAACAATTTGCAATGGCCAACTTGCCATTGCCAACTTGCTGAGGGCCAACTCACTGCAGAAGGAGAGTTACACTCATATCAGAGAAATGGTGAAATTGAATCATTAAAGAAAGGATGCAAAAGGAGGGATAGAATGAAATGTGAATGCCAAAAGTTAAAATATTTTTTAATTTATTTTAAATAAATTGAATTGTTCAATTGTCCCGCAGTGAATTGTTGTTGATAAGTTGGCTGTGGTGAATTGGTTGCATTGAATTGGCAGTGGTGAATTGGCAGTGGTGAGTTGGCCACAGCGTGTTGGCTATGGCAAGTTGGCTGTGGCAAGTTATCCCATTCTGCCTCTTCTTAGCCTACAAACAAGAGAAGGAGGCACCACCATATTTCTGCTGTAGGTATCCAAACCAATATATAGATACGTGCTATTCATCAAATCCATCTCAACATATAAGCCTCACAGTGGATACCTAGCAGGATAATTTATTTTAAATTAATCTAAGCATTTTAAAGATAGATGCAGTTATCTTCACAGCATCTCCATGTTTAACTATGGCTATTTCCCCAAGCCACCCTTCCTGAACTTTGAAACTTCCAGATACATTGAAACGGAAATTTTTACAATTCATAGAAAAATGGCTGTCATGAGCTACAAAACTCATCTTTTCCAGATAGTAAACCATTATGGTTGATTTTTACATCCTTCTGATCCTCAGATTGCTTTTACTGGATTATATCTACCTGTTCCCCATCTTAATTTTCTGAAACTTTCCTTCCTTCCTTCCTTCCTTCCTTCCTTCCTTCCTTCCTTCCTTCCTTGCCATACCTACAGAATGTCTATGATGTCCACAGTTAAGATGATATTCAAAGCTGATGAGTAGCTTTACAGGATCCTAGTATTTTATCTCAATTTTAAAGTTAAAGTAAATGTAAATAATGGCAATCATCAAGGGAAATGTCCACAGGGTATATGTTTCCAATAGATACCACCTTTCCTACCTATAGGTCCTCAGTTCCTAGAAGCAGAACACTTAGAACACAGAGTGTTATGAATTGGGAGAGAGAGTAAGTTTAGGGGTAGAGTTTTCAACTTAATCCACAATACCTTCCATGTTGGATTGAAGAAACCACAAATTACAGAAGAATGCAGTCAACCAACCTGATGGAATTCAATGCTTGAGTTTGCTCTACATTGAGTACCTTGGAAGGTCACTTGGAAGATACAGCAGGTGCAATGCCTGCTTGCTGTTAGGTGAGAACCTTTCTATCTAATTAACAACTTGGTACTCTCTGAGTTCAGTGGCTTTCTTGCAGATGTCTTGTTACCAAACTAAGTAACATCACCAGTGCAGTGCAATTGTTCAATCCTGAGCTACAATTATTCTCTTTTCTTCTGCAAGTCTTGGAGGAACATATTTTACATACTAGGTTAGGGTTATTATCAGCGGTGCGATTCAACTGGTGTAACAACCGGTTCCATGATCACACATGCACCATTTAAAAAAAACCAAACATTTTTAGCTGTAATACTACCTTCTACTGCAGCCCTGTGAGTAAAACAGCTGAGGTATGGCAAAACCGTTCTGCTGCGTGAATCAGTTGTGTTCCAAAACAACGAAATAAAGCATAGGAAAGGGCAGTAGAATCCTGCCCCTGGTTATTATTAATTTAATCACTTGGGTATGCTGCTGGCTCATTCAATAAAATAAAAGGAACAGTTCACAATAAAGAAAAATAAATTAAGCCCTACCTTACAGTGTTGAAATCAGAAAGAAAGACACAGCCCCCCTTGTAAAATCAAAACCACAAAGCAATAAAATAATAATGATGATGATCTTGGGGAGTTCAGTTTTTAGAAACTTTGGCAAGGCTACCCTTGAAAGGGGTCGCTCTAACTTCCACTGGGAAGTTATGTGTTGTCCCATTTTTTACAAGGGAGTATTGAAGTTACTAGAATACTTGCATTTTTTTTTTTTACCTTTGATCTATAATGTTGTTTGAAGGAATACCGGAGTGAGTCACCCAGAGTTTGGGTTTAAGGCAGTATGCAAATCATAGAGAATAAATAAATGAGCAGCTAGAGTAAACCAGATTTCTAGGTTCCTATGCAAATGGCCAAATCAATATTGCATATGATTTTTGCATGTACAGGACTTGTACTTAAAGCCTTTGGCACAAATCATCCATTTTCCAGCTGTGTGGAGCTCTCCTTGTGAGTAAATGTTATTTGCTTTGCAACTGCTGGAAATGGGTTGTTGCTCCCAGAGTTGTAATGTCCCTGAAAACAATTGCAGCCAGACCTTGTTGCTTTGACTACGGTGTGTTTTAGGCAAATTAACCTGTTCTCCCTGTGCAAAAAATATTTCAGTACTATGCCTGGAAATAGATGTAACAATAAACGAGAGAGTCCTGGGTGCAAACTCAGCAATAAATTCAAATGAAATTTCATTCCTCCTGTCAGAGGGAGAGACAAGTTGCTATTGAGATAAATGTTTAAGGATTTCAAATGGATTTGGACAGTAGAGAAAAAAAAATGCTAACATTTCTAGTATTCAGAAAAACCTGAATACTACTTTTATTTACTTACTTACTTACTTACTTACTTACTTACTTACTTACTTACCTAGCAGTACTTATTTGTCTGTTTGTTCATTTAGTAAAATTTTAAAACAGTCCAACTCCCTCACTGAGAGACTCAGGGCAGTATACAAATAAAATATTAAAAACATAAAAACAGTATGCAACATTTAAAATGCAAGCAATGTGAAAAATTAATTAATTAAAAACAAATTTCATATAAGCTGCCTTTTCCAGCTAAGAAAGATGATGAACCACCAAACAATGTGGCTGTGTCAGAGGTGGTATTCAGCAGGTTCTGACCAGTTCTGGAGAACCAGTAGTGGAAAGTTTGAGTAGTTCAGAGAACCGGCAAATACCACTTCTGACTGGCCCCGCCCCCCCTCTATTCTCTGCCTCCCAAGTCCCAGCTGATTGGCTGGGTCTTCTTTTGTTGCCCTGCACAGGAGAATAGAGCTGGAAAGCAGGTTAGTGGGGTGGGGAGGGGAGGGGGATTTTACAGTATCCTTCCCCTGCCATGCCCACTAAACCACGCTTACCAAGCCACACCCATAAAACAGGTAGTAAAAAAAAATTGAATCCCACCACTGGGCTGTATACTATACAACGTTTTACATCTTGTTCCCAAAACATGCTTGATGCCCCAATTTATGTTGTGGCCCATGAAGTCAAGCTAGCTAGATTAAAAGTTGTGTTTTGGGAATACAAAGTTTTGATTATTGTACCCATTTCGTATTTAGCATATGCTTTTTAAAAAAAATTCCCAGTAAATAATGACACTGACTTTTTCAGCCGCTGTCTCTCCACTGTCTTTCCTAGAGCTTTAGATATGCACATGTCCTTTCAGCATGACTAACGTGTTGGAATTAATTTATTTCAATTTCATCTTTAATTTATCAGATTTGGTATGGCCGCCCACTCTAGAAAAGTAGGCTTCTAAAATCCCCTAAACAGTAAAACAATTAAAAGAGTTCAAACCCACACAAAGAGGCAGCCAGGATAAAAAAAAAATTAGAACAGAAGAACAGAATGGGGGAAAAAATGACAGCGGCCCCCAAGGAACATCTCCTTTGGCCCACAAGATAGCAAGATTTAATTCAACAAAACTGGTGTGCATATTTTGCCCAAATATGCAATGGGCAGAAACAACTGAGGAAAAGCAGGCCATTATTTCAACTAGTTCAACTCTGTGTATAATTAGATCTATTCGGGTTAAATCTATCCTCCAGAGAGGTAAATAACTTGGATTAGTTTATTTCTTCTTGGTGGTCCCATAACAGGCTAACTTTGCCCTTTAAGAGTGTTTTCAATTCAGTGTTATTATGTTTTTATCATTGCTATTATGTTTTATAGTGTGCTGTGTTAAATAGTAACCAGTAAGTAATAAAGGCCAATTTCCCCACAAATTCGTCATAAATCGTGGTCACATGATCACAGGGGGGAACTGAAAATGGTCATAAATTTGGCCTGGTTGATGAGCAACCAAAATGCAGTCATGTGACTCTGGGAGTGGCTTTATTGGAACTTCAAAACTGGGTTGTAAGTAGCTTTTGGGGGAGAGTCACTTGTAATATCAAACAGTTACTAAGCAATTGGTCGTAAGTCAAGGACTACCTGTATATAAAGGAAAACAAGCACCAGGATCATAAAGGAAGGAGTCCCTGAGGGTTTTACTCTGCTAGTCTACTACAGGGGGTAGGTGATGGTCATCTCTGTTTCAAAGCCTTTGAATCAGGTCTATTGGAAGACATTTCCACAGTCATGTGGCCACCATGACATCATGGAGCGCTGTTACCTTCCCAACTGAACAGTACCTATTTATCTACTCACATTTGCATGCCTTCTCACTTCTAGGTTGGCAGGAGCTGAGAGGAGGATGGGAGCTCACCCCATCACGTAGTGCTTGGGTCTCAAATCTGGGCTGATGGCTTTCCAGTCAAAAGTCCAGCATTTTAACTGCTCAGCCCCCATGCCACCAGGATGAATAGAAGTAACAACTTATTACTCTCTGCCTATTGTAGTGTATTTCAACAATATTTGTTGTTAACATGTTACAAAGGTTATAATATTCTCTTGGGAAAATAACAGAATAACAGAGTTGGAAAGGACCTTGGAGGTTTTCTAGTCCAATCCCCTGCGCAGGCAGGAGACCCTATACTAGGGGTCCCAACCTGAGGGCCATGCCCACTACTAGGTCATGGCCTACTCACCACCGGACTGCGTGAGCAGGTGGCTGTTGCATGTGTGCATGAGTGTGTGGACGGTCCCACTGCGCATGTCGCAGGAGCTTTGGTACCACTTGCATGAGTGTCGTTGTGGGTAGTTATGGTCCCACTCACACGAGCATCTTTGGTCGCAATCCCACTCATGCGAGCCTTCTCGCAAATGCTTGCAGCCCTACTTGTCACTGCGAATGTTGCAGGCACTTGCATTCATGTGCATACACATACATGCGCCTGCCCCTCCCACAAAATGATCCACTCTCCCCCCCACTTCGCTCCAGGCCGTCAACTCAGAAAAGTTGGGGAACTGTGCCCTATACCACTTCAGGCCAAAGGTCATTAAAAAGCTCCAATGTTGGAGCACCCACAACTTCTGGTGGCAAGTTGTCCCACTAATTTTTTTTCTCTCACAGACAGGAAATTCAATTGGATCCAAGGGGACTATTGACTTGAGAGTAATAGAGTTCGTGCAGGAAAGACTTATTTTGTCTTTCGCTAATCCAGGGTGGGGAGAAATTAAAAAAAAAATGTTTATCTCCAAAGGTACTGTATCTTGTTGGCTTTATCAAATTTGTGATAAATGTTAAGAGAGACTTGGGCATTCATTAGACCAAAAAAAACCTCAAAGAATGAAGCAAGATTCCACACAGAAACCAAAATGATGTGCTGAGAGGTTGGTATAACTTAAAAGGGGAAATTTCGCTCTTTGTGAAAAAAGAAAGAGATGTCTTGATTTATAGCATGCAGAAGAAAGCATATGTGTGTGTCTACACACACACACACACACACACTATTTGAAAGCTGGAAAAACATTTCAGAATGACATTTCTGGGTAGTGATTTGAATTATGCATCCGGCACACTTTAGCAGTCTTTGCTGACTTCCTATGAGAAGAGGAGATACAATAAAGAGAGAGCCATATTTTGAAAATGTAAGCCCTTGGATTTTCCGGTAGCAAATACATTAGAGACAGGGGTGGGATTCTACTGGTTCGAACTGGTTTGGGCGAACCCCTTGTTCCAAAGATCATCTGGCAGCAAAACATATGGACCTGCATGCCCGCTCCTGCTCTTTCCTGTCCTTTACTTCCTTTGTTTAGAGCATAGCTGATTCATGCGGCAGACCGGTCTGCCGCGCCTCAGCTGTTTTATTCACAGGGACTCCTGTAGAAGTTAAGTATTAGAGCTTTTCTAAATGTGGAGCGAGTAAGTGTAAGGAGCGCGCGATGGAATCCCACCCATGATTACTGAGGTTATTCAGCACAGGCTGAGGACTGCAAATTTGGGCGGAGAAGCTACAGGACCACAAGAGAAGCTGCATCAAACTTCAACTCCCTGGAGATTGCCTTTAATAGACTCCTTTCAGTCGAGGTCTTCCTATTCTATTTCCCCAGATCTGGAGGTTTGGGGAAGGAAGCTAAGTCACTTCCACAAAGATAATGTTATGAAGACACCCAAAGGTGTTTTTTCAACTGTACTTTCTTATTTTTCTTCGAAGACGTTTCACTTCTCATCCAAGAAGCTTCTTCAGCTCTAACTCCATGGCAGGGAAATGGAATATAACCTTGCAGATAGCTGGTTATAAATCCTTCAATTTCCCCACCGTTCACTCAGAGCTAAAGATGCTTCTTGGATGAGAAGTAAAACATCTTCAAAGAAAAACAAGAAAGTCCAGTTGCTTCTTGTAAAAAGCACTTTTGGGACAACTATGACTTGGATGATTGAGAATCTCCGTAGACATTTATGAAAAGAGACATTAGCAAGAATAGAAAGATTTAGAGATCAGGTAAGGGCATGTATGGGGGGATGGTAGTTTAGCAGTTAAAGACACTGAGTTTGTCAGCAGGCTCGGTTTGAGACCTGAGCGCCATCTGACATGATGAGCTCTTATTACTTGTCCCAGCTCCTACCAATCTAGGAAGCCTTTATGTACAAAAATACTTCAGCTTCAACCATAACAACTCAAGAACAAACAATAGATACAAACTCAAGGTTAATTGCACCAAACTTAATTGCAGGAAATAAGACTTCAGCAACAGAGTGGTCAATGTCTGGAATACTCTACCTGACTCTGTGGTTTCTTCCCCAAACCCCAAAAACGTTGACCTTAGACTGTCTACTATTGACCTCACCCCTTTCCTAAGAGGTCTGGAGGGGGCGTGCATAAGCGCACCAACATGCCTACCATCCCTGTCCTATTGTTTCTTTTATATTTTATTTTTCTTATATGTATCCATGTATTCATAACTATGTTTTACTTATACCTATTATATCCCTAATTTAATCTGCCTGTATGACAAGATATAGCAGAGAGGACATGCTACAGGTACTATAAAAAAAAAAACAGAGCTGTAGGTGGGGTTAAGTGCATCATTGGCTTAGAATCATTATATTCCCACAAATGGTCCAAGTCCAACCCCTCTTGAATTCCACTGACTTTTATCTAGTGCCCATTTAGTATTGAACTATAGTTGACTAGATTCTTGCATATACGTTTGAGCAATAAATCTTCCTTGGTGCTCTTTGACTTTGCTTGTTTTCTTGCAGACATTTCATTATTCAAACAAGGTAACATCATCACTAGCCTTGATGATGCTACCTAGTTTGAGTAATGAAACATCTGCAAGAAAACAAGCAAGCTCGAAGAACACCAAGGACCCCTCATTTCAACCCTGAGCTATACATATTCTCCTTTATTGGCAATAAATCTTCTGAACTGCAACTTAATGTATGTGCCTGATGCTTTGCACTTGACAAATCCTGTTGGTTAGGGAGCAACATGTGGCAGGCCCTAAGCGGTGGGGGGGGGCTTTTTGTTGTGGCCCCTGCACAGTGAAATTTTCCTTCCTCCCTGTGATGACCCAGAATGTCACACAAATGTAACAAAATCCAAAACATAAATAAATGTCCTTGAATGCCTCCAACTTGGCCCCACTGTTCAATAATTCTCAGCTGGAGATAAAACATACTCAAAAATAGTCTTTAAAAGAAAACAATACAGTTCGAATTTAATGAGCAGATAGAGCTGAAAAATAAAAAAACCAAACAAACTACAGTGACGAAATTTCCACAACGGAACAGGAGAAGTATTTACCAAATTCAAGGAGATAACAAGGCACAGTCTGTTGGAAAGATACCAACTAAGATAACCTCAGACCAAAATAAAACACACTTTGTCTCCAGCGTTTGCCAGAAAGCAGGTCCAAACTCTTATTCAGTTGTCACACCTGCAGCCCATGAAGTGGATCAAGGCCCTCTCCTCCCAAGTAGATCACATCTCTCTCTTATCCTCTCCTCCCTGCATGCCTTAGGATGGATAGGGGATGGGCCTGGGTCCTCCTCTGACTGCTCAGCTGGCCTCTTCCCTTCCCCAGCCTCCTCCACAACCTCCGGAGCCATACTTCCACTCCCTGTCAGCTGTTCCTCCTCTCCCTCAGAGTCCGTCTCCACCAGGGGCATGACACTCCTGATTTGAGTTTTGAGTGTCTGAAGCAGGGGTGGGATTCAAATTTTTTAACAACCAGTTCTGTGGGCATGGCTTAGTTGGTGGGCATGGCTTGGTGGTCATGTGATTGGCTGGGTATGGTCAACTCAACATCACTCACATCAAGGCACGCATCTCCTCGCCTGGCCTCTCATGACTGTGGGGATGCTGCAACAGTCGTATGTGTGAAAAATGGTCATAAGTCATTTTTTCAATGCCATTGTAACTTTGAATGGTCACTCCACACAAGCAAAGTATCAGCAAAGGAGGGGGAAAAAACTCCAGAGAAGTTCCAGAGACAGGAAGTCTAGTCCTGCCAAGAACGTAATAAGGGTTAACGGAGAGGCAGTTTCTGTAAGCAGCACCAGAATGTTTCCTTCCTATCTTCCTTACAGGATTAGGCTGGTAATTTATTCTAACAACCAGTTATCCGAACTGCTTAGAATGTTAACAACTGGTTCTACCGAATAGGTGCGAACCTATAGAATCCCACCCCTGGTCTGAAGGTCCCTGAAGATGTGGTTATGCCAGCAAGTTTGAGGTTCCCAGCAGATGGATGAGCTTGTGAGATTGCTCCATTAACATCCCTTTGTCTGTCATTTCCTTGTTTTGTTCTGTTTTTATAGCTATTTAATGTTTTTATAATTAATGATAATTGGTTTATGTATTTATTTGCTAGCTTAGTTTTGTTGTACGCCATTCAGAATTGTTTTTGGTGAGGTGGGGGAGGGCTATATAAATTTGATAACAAACAAACTTAATGTTTTAAAAAGGACACATACTACATACTGTGTTCCAGCTTCGTAGTTACCAAAGTGATAAGATTGTATCTGACAATTACTACATCACTTCTAGAAGTGACATTCACACCATTAAATGTCCCTTCACAGAATTAAAATAAATGAACATCATTTTTAAAAAGCCCCAATGACTTAATTGGCTGGGGGAAAAAAAACACAAAACCTCCTTATCTGCTAAAATAAATAAAAATAACTTTCTCCCAGCAAGGATGAACAATCTCAGTAAGAATTGGAAAACACTGTGAGTTCACTTCAGAGCAGTGGGTGCATTTCAAAAAAGTTTACCACCGGTTCAGTGGGCATGGCTTGGTGGGCACTCTTTGCATGCATGCAGACATTTTGTGTGTGCCAAACATGCACTTTGCGCAGGCGCAGAGGCTTTCTGACTCACCTCCTGCACTCCTGCACTCTCTCTGTCGCTTCAGCAGCTGACATGTGGCTATCGGCTGTGCCATGCAAAGCAGCTGCGCTTCAAAAGCAGGGAATAAAAGTCAATATGGGAGTCCGGGTGGGCAGGTGGGCCCAACAGCAGAGCATCTTAGAGAACCAGTTCGGACTCCGCTGCTCTTCAGTGCTACTAATATGCCAGAACCGGGCCGAACCGGTAGAATACCACCTCTACTTCAGAGAATCCAGATTCTGAAGTGATCTCTTTTGAGATGGGGCTGTCAGCCTTGGAAGCCATTTTTTCAGAAGGAGACTACAGGGCCTCGACGAAGGACCCTGTCTCAATCCTCACGGCTCCCTCCTCAATCATTGCCTTCTCTTCCATCTTCCCTGAGTCTTCATGCCCAACTGGAAGCACCCCTCCAGTCACTCCCCTCCAGGTGCAGGGTAACATGTCCTTGACTCTCTGAGAAAGAATGTTGCTGGGTCTAATCTTCTACCTCACTATGAAATCCCCCCTCTTAAATTCCCAGGCACTGAATGTGGCAGCCTCGAAGATTCCAAGTGAAAAATGACTTCCAAGGCTGACAGGGGCTACATCTTTTGACCCCCAAATGAACAAATGAAGCAGCGCTGTGGGACTCTTTCTCTGACCAGACCTGAATCCAGCAGAAAACCAATCAAAGCTAGTAAAGTGATTATTTTAACCCGACTCAGATCCAGAAGACAGAAGGTACTGCCCTGTAAAGCTTCCACAAAAAGATTCATCGATCAAAGCAAAGTATCTCTTTGAAGTTCCACACAGCTTTAATCTGGATTCCCTAGTCCCAGTTTTGCAGACTGTGTAGCAAAATAATGTTGCTTCATCCCTGTGCCCAAAGACATTCTCATTTTTTCTTCTTCTTTTTTCCCCTCCTGCCCTCCATATACCCATCAGCCATGCTTTTGATGAAATTCTGTAGAGCTTCAGCAGCAGATTTTCACAAGGATCTGTGATGGGGAAAAAGAGTCCTATGGTGTTTTATCTTCAAAGTCTGTCAAGCTTTATGGCTTAGATCCTTGTTCCCAACTTGATATCCTTCCAGATGAATAGGACTACAATTCCTATTCCTCCCCCCTCCCCCAGTCAATACCAATCAACAGATGGAGTATCAGGTTAGAAAAGGCAGATCTAGATTGTTAACAACAGCATCAACAGCAAGGAGATTCCAGAAGCAGATTCTGAAACTTATCCTTCTCAAAACTTTCCTTGCAAGGATTCAGATTGCAATCACATGACTGTGGGAACAGTATTGCAGGAAAGTCCCCAATCCCAGAATAAAATATTATTTATTCTTAATATTAAAAAAGAGGCAGAATAGAATATTTCCCCTGAAGGGGAAGAGGAGAGACATCTTCTTAAAGGAAGAAAGCAGCCCCAGTCTTTCTACTATAGGAAAACAGCTTCAAGTAGAAGCATGAAGAGGCTAGTCTTTAGGAATGGAGATTTTATATCCATTCAGAAAGACTGGGCCAGTCTATTCAGAAACATAGACCAGCCAGAAACTCCAAATAAGCAACACAATAGGCAAGGAGCTGAAGCTGACAAGATTAGTTCACACCAACAAAACACCAAGGATTTACATTTCCCCTTTTGCCTGTAGAGCCAGCCATGACCTCTACATGACCCCATAGGAATCTGGCAACAGCCATTAAAATATTAAAGGACATATTCTTACACAGATGCTGGCATTTCAATCACAAAACCCCAAAGAATGTATGGAAGCCCACCTACTCTCAATGCCATTTTGTCAGCCACCTCAGAAACGTGCTGCTGTCATTGAAGTTTCTGATTACCAACAAATGGAGATCTTCTTTCCTGCAGTCTGCCTCCATTTTATTTTCAGCATCTTTCTCCCAGCTTGGAACTAGACCTGATTTTTCTTCCAACTGTATGCTGGCTGGAGCTTTGAGAAACATCTGTAAGTGCCACTTGGTCCACCCCACTGCAACTTTAAATGGTTGCTGAGCGAGTGGTCACTATGCAAGGACCATATTTAAAAGCACTGCTGAACACATTTGGTATTGGCTTAACAACCACATATTCACTTAGCAGATCTTTTGACATGGTGCAGTTCAAAAGTGTGAATGCATTGTTTCAAGTCAGTGTTGACTGCCTGGACTAGTCCTGTAGTTTTCTTGGCAAGATTTCCATTGCCCTCTTCTTAGAGCTGAGACAGAGTGACTGGCCCATCTCCTTTTCTTTGTGCCTATAGCAGGACTTGAATTGATGGTTTCTAGCCTGATGCTTTAACCATTATACCAAACTGGTTCTCAAGGTATAAATCTAATACATCTATATGTGTTAGAATATATATACCATAGAAATATTTATGTTGGTCAATTGGTCTGTTGAAAATGTAGTTATCTATTTTACTTGATGGGTAAAATGTCCCTGATATATGAAATATATTTGTTAGTGGGTATTTTGGAAGAGAAACACGGTAGATGTTGAAAACCAATACACAACCAATAATCTTGTGCTTGTTGAAAGTACATCAACAATAAATGAATAACCAGAAAGTGATAAATAGTTCCAGCCAACTGGAAATGGCATGGAACACTAGACAAGACAAATTCGAGATATGAATAAAAATCCTATTTTACAGCCAAGAGTTGCTGGATCTATATTACTGCATAGATAAAACTTAGTTACACATTTGCCATGAAGAAGAATGCAATAGCTTAAAACTGCTGAAAGACTTCTAAAATTGGATTATAATGCTTGAATATGTTATTATAATGAATACGATTTGAGCAATACTGTTTTGGAATTAATTGTAGGAAAGCCACACTTTAGAGTAACAATGGAATTCTCTAAAAGTTTTGGTTCTTACTGATATATTTTTATTGCTGTTTTCTATACATTTAATCACATTGTTGTAAGCTATTCAGAGCCAGTCAAAGAATAAGCAGCATATCCATTTCGAATCATGACAATAAGAGAAAAAACCACACCAGGATGGTATAAGCTATCCTGCCATAACTAGGGGGTTGGACTAGAAAATTTCTGAGGTCCCTTCCAGCTTTATGATTCTATGTTCTATGATATTGTTCCCAGATTATTTTCATATAGTTCAACCCATCAATATGCCCAGAAACACTGTGTTTGTTGCCTGCCAATCTATTTCCATCACATATTTCTATATTTATATAAAATATTTTTTTAATATTAAAGAGTTATTTGCTATGAGATAGGTGGTAAGCAAATTCAATGAGCAAACAAATGAACAACCCCCACTTTAATAATAATAAAAAGATCAATCCAGAATGTTAAATGCTAAGTATCAATAGAGAGCACCTCTTTATTTCCATGGGCACTTTCCAGAAAATTAACAGCGTAAAAAGCTAAAACTCCATACCCTATTTGAAAATGTACCCCTTCCCCCCTCAAAAAAGAAAGAAAGAAAGGTAAGGAGGTATGATTTACTATTTTTCTAAATAAATTACTAAGTAAATTTTCTAAATAAATACATTTATAGATTTATTCATTTAAAATATAGCCTGTCCATTTCCTATGAACCTGGGCAGCATACTTTTTGGGAAAAAAGCTATATTATGAATTATAAAAAAATATTTAATCACTTAGTCATAAAACTGTATTAAAATAAGTTTCAAAGTTCAGGAATAAGACAGTCTATGGCCACTCTACACTAAAATGGCCTAATAAAACAGTGTTTCTCAATCTTGGCATATTGGCTGGGGAATTCTGGGAATTCTGAAGTCCCTAAAGTCTTAAAGTTGCAAAAGTTGAGAAACATTGGTTGTGGTAGAATGTGGATTATATTCGCGGAAGGAGGAGTGCATTCCAAATAAATATGAGGCAGTGACATTTAGATGGTTTGTCTGGGAAAAAAGAATTAAGATAGGTTCCTCCCTAGGATATTCTCAGAATAGATGTTCAATGGGGCGAGAAGTGTGCATGATTTTTTCTCTGTGAGTGAGGAAACAATAAAGGAAACTGCTTAGAAGAACCTCAACACCTTTTTTCTTGGTTAGAAGAACCTCAATATATTTTTCTTGGTTTTTGGAGTCTGAAAATGTCAAGGAGACAAGACAGGACATCATGGTTGTCCGAAACAACATGCATGTAGTTTTTCTCCAAATGTCAAGGTATAACATACACCATAGGCCTAAACTGTTGCAGAAAAAGCTTACTTCAATAAAGGGAAATATTTGTAACTCAGGGTTGAAATGAGGGATCCTCTGATGTCTGTTTCTTGCAGATGTTTCATTACCCAAACTAGATAATATCATAAGCAGAGGTGAGCTTCAAAAATTTTAGCAACGGGTTCTCTGCCCGGTTGCTGGGTGGGCGTGGCCATGGTGGGCATGGCCTAGTCAGCCTCCTGCATCATGGTGGGGGGCATTTTCGCCCTTCCCAGGCTCCGAAGGCTTTCTTTGAGCCTCCGGGAGGGCGAAAAAGACCTCCCCGGGCTCCGGAGGCTCTCGGGAAGCTAGAAATGAGCCCGCTTCCGGCCTTCCTGAACTTCCGAGAGGCCCGTTTTTCACTCTCCCTGAGCCTCCGTGCATGCCCTATACTTACCTGCATCCAAAACAGGCCGTGTGGGGAGGGGTGGGCAGGGCCAGCTAGGAGTGGGATTTGGGGGTTCTCTGAACTGTGCAGAATCTTAACTAGAGGATCTCCCAAACCCCTGTGAACCCACAGCAGCCCACCCTGATCATAAACGTGATCAAGGACCCCTCAAGGACCTTATTTCTACCTTCATCTTCCTCTGTTCCTTCCCCTCCCCTCAGACACACACAATCTCTTGCAAGCGTAAAACATAGAACCTCCTTTCCTAGACTGATAAAACAGGAAGGAAAGATTCCTTTTCCCCCCTCCTTAGAATGCAAGTTTTGGAAAAAAAAACCTAAGAATCATGGAAGAGTAGGAAAAGCAGGTGGACTAAATGTTGGGAAGAGAAAGGAAAATGGAAGCATTTGCTCCTGAAATCTGCTTTTAAATTGATTCTGAAAAGAAGGACCTTCTGTCCTCCTATACAGCCAGCTTGGGAACCCATTTGAACTGCCAGGTGCTGCTTTTGAACTACAATTCCTAGTATTCTTCAATCTCGGGCCCCAAATTTAGAGCTGCTTAGAAGAGTAGTTTAGAAACTAGACTCTTAGGTTCTCACCTCAATTAAGAGCTGTCTCAGGTGCTTGGAAACTTCCATCATCAGTTGGATTTGAGTCACCAATTACTGAGGTTTTTTTTTTTTTTTAAAAAGAAGACTCCATGCCACTTGGTGAAGACTGCCTGAACATAATAAAGGTCAGTCCAGACATAGCTATAAAACCGGGAAATGGATGGGCAGATGGCTCCTTGACTGTAGGTATCAATTACTTTTGTTACCTAGGGCTCGTGAAACCTATGCATTATACATCAGCTTTCAAATAGGCTCTATTCATTTCAGGAATGAGGTTCCTGCATTTAAAAAACAGTTTAATTGAAACAGGTGTTGGAGGAAGTCAATCAAACTACTTGGATGGACATGCAGAAGCCAAAGAAAGTTCATGGTTTATAACTTGCAGATCATTGTCAATTTGTCAGGCTAATTAAAAACAAGGACAGATTTCACTGGGAATCCACTCTTGTATTCAGGCAGCGACAGAGAAAAATTGTCCTCAGACTATTGTTATTTTCATTGGTTGCACAGTGAACTAGACACTAAGAATGGGTTTTGCATTTCTATCTACCCTACGGAGTCCTTCCAAAGGACCTGTGATAGGCAGATCTTGCAGTTTGATGGTGTTAAAGGCATTGCTGCAGGATGTAAGCTGTTTCAAATAAAGCTGCCTTTTGCAATTGACTGGTGGTGATTTTGCCAATGCCGATGATGTTGAAATGGTGCTCTAGTTGTTTTGGGATGACAACCAAGTTGCCTATTATTGGTACTATCTTGGCTTTCTTTTGCCACAGTCTTTCTACTTCTATTTGCAGGTTTGTTTTTTTTTAATTTTGTGATTTTCTCCAGTTCTTTAAGAGCCGTGATAGTGCAGTGGCTATAATGCAGTATTGCAGGCTAACTCTGCATTCCCGCTGTCAAGAGTTTGTTTCTGACCAGCTCAAGGTTGACTTAGAGAGGGCTGTAGCAATGGCAGTAGCAATTAGATTTATATACTGCTTGATGGTGCTTTACAGCCCTCTCTAAGTGGTTTATGAACACTGCATATTGCCCCCAACAATCTTTACTGACCTCTGAAGGATGAATCAACCTTGAGCTGGTTACAATTAAACTCCTGACAGTGAGCAGTGAGTTAGCCTGCCATACTACATTAGAACCACTGTGCCACCACAGCTTCTGTAAAGCACTAAGAAGCAGTATATAAGTCTAAATACTATTACTATAGCTATTTCTCTTATCTTAAGGATATTATAACATCTACTATACAAGTAATAATAATAATAATAATGATAACAATATTGTTATTGTTATCATTATTATTTGTACATCCTTTTTTGGTAGCCTCCTTTTTCTGGTTCTGCTTTGTAGTAGCATTTCATTACAGTGTGGTTCTCTGACATGGTGTATTTCTGCCGCTTCTGAGGTTGTTCAGCTTCCAGTAGCCCTGCAGGCCCATGCCCTGGTTGCTCAGCTATTGGACCCGTGGCCTGTAGCCTACTCATCAACGGATGCCCAGGTTCTCCAACACCCAACACAGTCCTTGTTAACCCGGGCAACAAGCGGGCTGGTATAGGCTTCGTTCGGTTGTGTTTCACTATGATTCATTGTATGGGTTGTTGGGTGCACTCAATTCTGCTCCTCGGCCTAGACCTCTCTGACATGGTTGGACTTGCTGGTAGTTTGCAGTACCACCAGCACAGCTCTCAGCTTCATTGGAGCAGTTAAGCCCCCCCGCCATGTCAAGGCAGCACCCCATGGATCATCGACATTGCCATACCTGGTGACAGCAGAATCTACGAGAAACAACTTGAAAAAGTCACCAGATATCAGGACTTGAGAATTGAACTGCAGAGACTCTGTCATAAACCAGAGCAGGTGATTCCAGTGGTAATCGGCACACTGGGTGCTGTGTCTAAAGACCTAGGCAAGCACTTAAAAACAATTGGCGCTGACAAGATCACCATTGGTCAGCTGCAGAAGGCCACCTTACTGGGATCTGCTCGCATAATCCGCCGATACATCACACAGTCCTAAACACTTCGGAAGTGTTCGACTAGTGATTTGTGATACGAAACCCAGCATGGTTATCTTGTTTGCTGTGTATACTGTCATTTTTGTGTATAATTATTATTATTACCACCACCACATTATTACTTTTTGGGACAATTCTCTGAATCTTAATCCCTAATATACATACATACATATATTTAGTGTATTTCATGAAAAATATAGCAGCAGAAAAGATGCATAGAAAGAACATAATAATATGATGCACATAAGATGAAGATATGTGGCCAATTTTGTAAAGTATAAGAAATTCAAGAAGTTATATATTAAATCCCTTCCAACTTTGTTATTCTGTTAAGTTACATTTTAAAATGTGTTGGTTGATAAAGATAAAATAAGTATTCTATATATAACCCTAATACATATTAATGTAACATGGTTGCATTGGATTCTGGTTCAGCAGAGTGCACTGGTTCAAACTGAAATATACATATTCCTACTTGTAAAATTTTATTTCCAAAGGAAACATGCTCAGATCAACCTTAGAATGGTTTAATCTTATTCTACAAGTTGCTCACCAAGGTCTGATACTGTACATTTTAGCATCATTTGATAACCCAGTGGTTTATCTTTTTAAAGTTTTAATCATATAATGAGTTACAGTATTTTATTTAGACTGATAGAATAAAATGGCATAAAATAGTTCAAAATAGGAGTATTGACTCATTTAAGGTACATTAACAATATGCTGCTTTCCTAACTTTTTTAAAAAAAATGTTATAGTTTTTATAGTTTATAGTTTTTCTTTTCTATTTTACAGTTGTTTCAATACCCCAGAAAAAGAAACAGAAATAAGCATCTTGACTTTCAGGGTCTTATAAAGAATGATTTTATCTTTTTTTGTGTGAGAAGAAATCTTGACATTTTGTTCTTTTATAGTGCCTTGGGTATTAATGAGAACTTCTCTGCAATGTTTTATAACAAGAATATATAACCACCCCCTTACCCAGTTTTGTGTTGCTTGCCTCAAATGTAGGAAAAATAAAGTTGATGCAGCTTTACATAAACATTTCTGTTGCTTGGCTGTTTGCTAAGTATAGCTATTGTAGTTAATACAATACAGCTTAACACAATATATGAATTGAGCTCACTGTAGTTTATTGACAAACCATTGTTAATGAAATTGTGACTTACTGCAGTGTGTGTTAACCAGAAGTGGCAATGGATTCAACTGTTTAGAACAATCCATCTCATTCTGGAACTGAGACTAAGTTTAATTAAATGGGGGAGTTAATTTGTTGTGTTATCAACAAAGCTCACTTGGATAAATCATCTATCAAATGGAGACAAATCTGTTTTACAGTTAGTTCTGCTAAGAAATTGCTAAGCAGCCTTTAACTCTGAACTTCCCAAGGAAAAAACCAGAATTGGACTGTTTCCAAAACTGGCATCTCATGCAATGATCTACCTGATCTGAGAAATTTTTTAAAAATGGTGGAGCTGAGCTATAACTCAGAGACGTATTTGAAAGTTGGAAACACCTGGGCTAAACAGAAGGAACAAAAATAAGGTGGAAAGGTAGAAACTGTCCTGTATATGAGGTGATCTCTAAGGAGCACATGGTTTTTTGATATAGTGATTATCCATGCTATTATGGAAAGGTATTTTATGAATAGGCACCTTTCAACCTTAGTCATTTAGGAAAAGGCCATAAATTAGGGAGGGAGGGGGAGGGAGGAAGAAGAAGGAAGAGAGGGAGGGAGAGAAGGAGAGGGAGGGAAGAAGAAAAGACTGTTTTCCTTAATGCAGTGTTTCCAATTCCCAGCATTGATAATGTTAACCAAGTTTGATAATAAAACATCTGGCAAGAAAACCACCAAACTCAGAGAGCACCAAGGACCCCACATGTTTTGCTTACAAAAGTTAATAAAAACCCTCAAGAAGATAAATTGTCTTCTTTTTGTATATTAGCCCCCCACAATTTCTTTACTTATGAAAAGAAAAGGAGAAGGATAATTGGTCTTTTCTAAGGTAGTAAATACTATTTCCAATAATATTTTCTAGGCACTTTGATTCATTCCTATATATCCTCTCTGAGAAATCCTGAAGAACTGATGAAATGTCAGATGACCGGAGGACAGCATATGTCACTATCTTCAAAACGTGAAAATGACAATGCATCAAACCACAGAGAGGTTGCTGTGACATGAATTTTTATGAAGACTCTAAATCTTATCAAAAAGACTATAATCTGCAAGAATCTTGAAAAGAATAATTACCAGAAATCAGCATGGCAAATCTTACTAGAATAATCTTAAATTATTTTAAAAAACAAATAACAAAATATATGTGCAAATGCTAAAGACATAATAAATTTCCACATTATTGAAACTACTTGATAAAGTATGCTATTACATAGAACAGGGGTCTTGACAGCTTTAAGACTTGTGGACTTCAACTCCCAGAATTCCTCCTCCAGTCATGTTAGCTCAGGAATTCTGGGAGTTGAAGTCCACAAGTCTAAAACTTGCCAAGTTTGAAGACTTTTGACATAGAACATTAAGCATACAGTTTTAGGGCTAGAAAGGACCTTGGAGGTCTTCTCTAGTCCAACCGCTTGTTCAACCACACATTGTCCAAGTCAAATGGTTCTCCAGTCTGTTCTTAAAAATTTCCAGTGATGGATTGAGAATCCCCATAGACGTCTCTCCATTGATGAAGCACCCATGATGCCAGGAGACAAACCGATAAAGGAGAAAATTTATAGCTCAGGGTTGAAATGAAGAATCCTTGGTGCTCTCTGACCATCCAAGTTTGGTCAACCAAAAACAACCAAGCTCAGAGAGCACCAAAGACCTCTCACATCAGGAATTGCTTTGAAGTCCTGAACTCCATTGATAGGGAATCAGATGAATTATGGAAGGAACTTAAAAGAAGTATGTAAGGATGAAGGTGAAAAGAGACTAGTGAAAAAGAGAAAGGAAAAGGAAAGGAAAGGGGAGGAAAGGAGAGAAAAGGAAAGGAAAGGAAAAGAGAAAGGGAAAGGAAACTGGATGTTGAAACAAACTCTGAAGATTGCCAAGGTAGAAGATGCCAAAGACAAAAAGTACAGAAAGGAACTGAACAAAAAATTTCAGAGATCTATCAGAAGAGACAATAAGTAGCATTAAGTAAGAATATAGAAGTTTCCAAATGGATACTTTCCCCACCCATTCATTCTTTTAGATAAAGGATCTGGTACTAAGCAGTCCAAACAGAATTTGGCAAAATAATTGTCACACTTTCCTCAACCTTTCACACATATTGGGTTTAGGATTTTGTTTTAAGAAGTAGCTCTCTTGACTTCTTAATTTATTTCAAGCCATGGTGGGAAATTTATTGCCAGCACTTCTGAAGTACAATTATAACAACACCTGGTCAACTTGCTCATGGCTTCCTAATAAATTGTACTTTCTGAGATACAAATATACTTGGTAGAAAAGCCCACCACTTAGAAAAAGAGTTATAATAGGCTCTACCATACAAGAATGGTAATTTACTGTGCTTCCATGACCCTTTTAAAACAAAGTCATCCTATTTCTTATTACATTCTAAAATACTTCAAATTGCATTTTTATTAAATCATGCTCGCTCTCTTGTTCGCTTTCTCTCTCACCAATATGACTTTCCTTCAATTATTCCCCCTCTTGCTCAAAAATATATCTCTATCATAGATGTCAGCTTGTTCCTATCTTCAATCTTCCAAATTACTCTTACTGCCACCGTTGCTGTGTGGTGCTGATTTATTTTATCAGTCAAGAAGGACAGCTGACAATAGGTCAGTGAGCAAGGATTCTGATGTCTCAAGCAAATCAACTCTAAATATGTTCTGTTATCTGGTTACTGAGAGTTCTTGCTTGTGCAATACATGAAATTATTACATATATCACCACATTACAGGAAAGTTGTTGAGACTTTGGAAAAAGTGCAAAGAAGAGCAACTAGGATGAATAAAGGCCTGGAGACTACAACATAACGATTGCAGAATCTGGATATCGCTAGTCTGGAGAAAAGAAGGACTAGGGGCGACATGATAGCAATATTTCAGTATTTGAGGGGCTGCTACAAAGAAGAAGGGGTCAACTTATTTTCCAAAGCACCAGAAGGCAAGACAAGATGGAAACTCATCAAGGAGAGAAGCAACTTGGAATTAAGGAGAAACTTCCTAACAGTGAGGACAATTAATCAGTGGAACAGCTGGACTTCAGAAGTTGTAAGTGCTTCATTACTGGATGTTTTTAAGAAGACACTGGACCACACCTAGAGTACTGCATCCAGTTTTGGTCACCACACTATAAAAAAGATGTTGAGACTCTAGAAAAAGTACAGAGAAGAGCAACCAGGATGATTAGGGGACTGGAGACTAAAACATATGAAGAACGGTTACAGGAACTTGGGCTTGGCTAGTCTAGTGAAGAGAAGGACCAAGAGAGACATGATAGCTGTTTTCCAATATTTGAGGGGCTGCCACAGAGAGGAGGGGGTAAAGTTATTTTCTAAAGCACCCGAAGGCCAGACAAGGAATAATGGATGGAAACTGAACAAGGAGAAATCCAACCTGGAAATAAGGAGAAACTTTCTGACAGTGAGAACAATCAATCAATGAAAGAGCTTGCCCTCGGAAGTTGTGGGAGCGCCATCACTTGAGACTTACAAGAAGAGATTGGATTCCCATCTATCACAAATGGTGATGGGTCTCCTGCTTGGGCAGAGGGTTGGACTAGATGACCTCCAAGGTCCCTTCCAGCTCTATTCTGATTGAATCAGAAATCAACTCAGCAACATTGATCCATATATAAACTAAATGCATAAACTGAGGCTAGTATCAACCAAATTTAGCATGTGATCTGCAATGTATGTTTTTAACTAAGCTAGTCACATATTGTACAAATACAGCTACAAATTACATGAAACTTGATGATAATCCTTGGCAATTTCTAAGTACCAACTACACAGTTTTAGTCAGCTCATCTGCCCTGCATTATTGTAAGTATCAGCAGAATTCTGTTCCAAAAATACATATTGGCTTCTTTCTCCCTATCAGGATGATAAAAAATAGTGATTGCGCTGATCTGACTGACAGAATAGAGCCAACAGCTTTTCTAATCATGGGTAAAAATAGGAAGAAAAGAGGACTGCAACCAGACAAGTCGTACTGTGTCTTTTGAATCTATAACACAGTTGTGTAACTTTTGAAGACTACTTGAATTATTGCATTCTGAAATCTTGTACTAAGGCACTTAGTATGCCCCAAAAAGTATGTACTTATGTAGAGACATGTTAAAACGCCTATGATTTTTAAATTCTCACCTAAAATGGGATGCAATTTTATGCAAGAACAGCAATATCTCATGAGATTTGGGGCATTTTAAATCTTTTAATTAAAAAATGAGAAGGAATTCCATGGATACCACTTAGCAACGTCAAGGAATTTCTCTTCACAGGGTGTCATGATCTTGAGCAGGGCTGTCAAACTCCCATCCCACGGGCCGGATGTGTCATGTGCTGGCCATGCCCACACCCAATATCGCGAAGGGGGGAGAAAGTCCTGATGCATCATGTGACAACTCTTGATACATCACATGATGCAACTGTGATGATGTGAGTTTGATACCCCTGATCTTCAGGAACAGATTTTTTTTTCTCTCTGTCTCCTTCTCTTTTTCTCTTTTACTCCAGATCCATTTATAATGGTTTGTCCAACAGTAAGCCAGATGTTCAGATTGGATTTAGAATAGAAAGTGTTCGAAGGACCTTGGAAATCTTCTTGTGCAGAGGTCTTCAAACTTGGCAACTTTAAGACTTGTGGACTTCAACTCCCAGAATTCCTCAGCCAGCTATTCTGGGAGTTGAAGTCCACAAGTCTTAAAGTTGCCAAGTTTGGGGATCCCTGTTCTAGTCCAACCCCCTACTCAGGCAAGAAACCCTATAACATTTCAGAGAAATGGTTGTCCAATCTTTTCTTAAAAACTTCCAGTGTTGGAGCATTCACAACTTCTGGAGGAAAGTTGTTCCACTGATGGATTGTTCTAACTGTCAGGACATTTGTTTCTCCTAGTTCTAGATTGCTTCTCTCCTTGATTAGTTTCAACCCACTGTTTCTTGTCCTGCCTTCAGGTGCTTTGGAGAATAGCTTGACTCCCTCTTCTCTTCCTGAGATATTGGAAGACTGGTTATCATGTCACCCCTAGTCCTTCTTTCCATTAAGATAGAGATACTCAGTTCCTGCAACTGTTCTTTATATGGTTTATCCTCCAGTCCCCTAATCATCTTTGTTGCTCTTCTATTTGACATTTTTTACCACCTTTTGGGTCCTTCCCAAGGACCTGGGATAGGCAAATGTTGATATTTGATTATGTCAGAGGCATCATCGGAGGATGTAAGCTGTTCTGAGTAAAGCTGCCTTTTGCAACTGACTGATGGTGAATGTGTCAATGCCAATGCACTTGGAACATTTGTGTATATGTAACAACTCTAGGCTGAGTCCTCTCTTGACACTGCCCACTAAGCTCTGCCTCTTCTACAGGAAGGAACATCCACTACCCAGAAAAAGTATACTTCATGTAGGGAAGGATCTCATGGGAGTTATCTTCATGATACAACTTGTCAATAATAGGTTGGATAATTAGAGGAAGAAATCACATACTTCAATTCCTAGTGTAATGTTTAACGTTTTTTCCAAAGGATCAAACAGGAAATATTCATTTGCATGAATGTGATGAGAGCTGTCATGCCCCTGGTGGAAACTGACTCTGAGGGAGAGGAGGAACAGCCAACAGGGAGTGGAAGTGTGGCTCTGGAGGTTATGGAGGAGGCTGGGGAAGGGCAGAGGCCGGCTGAGCAGTCAGAGGAGGACCCAGGCCCGTCCCCTCTCCATCCTAGGGCATGCAGGGAAGAGAGGATAAGGGAGAGACATGGTCTACTTGGGAGGAGAGGGCCTTGATCCTCTTCATAGGCCGCAGCTGTGACAACTAAATAAGAGGTCAGACATGTGTACGGGCAAACGCTGGAAACAAAGCATGGAAATATCTCTAGTTCATGGTTCCTCTCTGAGTTTGGTGTCCTTCCCAATGTGTGTTATCTGTGGACGTCCTCCGGCTCTTATCTTGCATGGTTTGTGTTGCTTTTTTCCTTCTTCTTGTAACCGTTTGTGTGGGAGTTTTATTTTCTTCTGTCAAGAATATTCAGTGCTTGGAAGAAAAGTGAAGGAATAAAAGGGGCTTCACCCGTTTTCTGTAATTGTGTTTGTTTTGTATCCCACCCTGGGTCATCACAGGAGTAGACTCTAGATTCTTCTACTGACCCTGGACTTTGAGAGTTAAGCAATCCAGATTATTTTCAAAAATCATAACAAAAATTGTAAAAAAAGGTTCAGATAAACTCTTTTACTAGCTATTATTTATTGCTCTCTCTTCTGTTTCATTAAGTACAAAATCTGGAGATCCATCAAAACTTAGATGTAACTTGGAGACCCTTGGTATGGTTTACTCATATATTTCTAATCCATTTGATCTGAAGAGGGGTTAGGGTTGGCCACATATCCAACTGTTCCATCTTCTAATTCTAATTGAGGGGTTATCAGTAGCACTCCAATTATATAGTGAGGACATTCATACGCTGCAAATACTTAATTATTTTATATTACACTGTCCTGTTTATCTAAAACAATACATCCTAAATTTAAAAGAATCTAACTACAAAATCTGCATCTTTCCTTTTTCAGGCATTCTTTAAAGCTGGTGACAATGATCCCCAGAGCCCAGTTCTCGAACCCTATCTTATTTCTAAGAAGCATGTATTTCAAGGAATATTATTTCTCAAAATGACATGCTAAACTACAGAGTAGCAAGTCAATTAACATGTCATGTGTGCACAATCTACTTTGGTTAGGAAATTGTGTTTAACCAGTAAACTATAGTTGAGTAAAACATAGGTAAGAATATCTTCTGAAAGTAAATTATATATTATCATCCCCCCCTTTTTTTAAAAAAGTTATAACTGTTTAGGATTGTCCTTTTTTTTAAACCCATTTCAGTTTGGACTTTGGCTTCAAACATATTGTAAGTAGGGGATCTTTGCTATGGTTACCATTAAATCAGATTTAATCTATGTTCCCAAATGCCAGATTGGGACAAAAACAAACCTTATGGTGATTGCACATCTACATTTGACATTCACACTTTCAAATCTTGCATTAAGAATGTGAATGTACACAATGATGTCCTAAGCCAACTATGGATTCAAGATCATCACACACACACAACACACACACACACACACACACACACACACACACACACACACACACACACCTCTAACTCCTTTTGTCCAAACCACAGTAAGTCTACACTCAAGTGGGTTGATTTTTCCATGGCTCAAAATTCTGATACCCTTTTCACTTACAAAGGTTTGTTTATGTGCAACCCTCCCCACACACACAAACAAAACAAAAGAAAAACAAAGGCACCTCCATTCCTTCTCAGAAAAGTGAAGGGGAAAACCTCAGGGGAAGGGAATTATCCTGGTTTTTAAATTCTATCTTTGACTCAAGAATGTATTCTTTCTCCATTTAGGGAAACATACAGGCTTTGAAATAATATATGTAATGGGAGAAATAATGCAGGGGATGAGCTAAGATTGGGAACATAACAGAAAAAAAAAATAGCCTGTTTAGGTACATGCTCTTAATAAAACACATTTAAGCTAGGAAAGTCATTTTTTTTTTCTTTTTACAACCCTTTAATCCTTTTTTTTTTCCCAGGGTGGAATTGGAGTGGCTGAATGGAGCTGAGTGTTTACTGGCCGGATACCCTTCCTGATGCCTATTTGGAGTTTGCAGCAGATATTTTCTCTTTGCACCCTGATAGAAAAACATTTGCACTGTCCAGGACTGAACTCCTAACTCTCTGAGTGGAAGGCAAATATCTTCACCTCTAGGCTACCATGTCACTTAAGGAAAGGCATTATTAATGATCACTATTAATCAATCATATCAAAGTTATGTGATACGGCTGAAAAAAATGCAACATTTGCTTCCACAGACCTCTAGTTTTCAATTCATAGTGCATAATTTTCCCACCGTAAGCTGCAATGTTCAAACCCAATTAAATAATTGCCCAATTCTGGCTATCTTTTTTTAAGAAAGCAGGAAAAATCAAGAGTAATTAGATTAGGTGCAAAGAAATGCAAAAAGGGAAGATCAGGTAACTGAGCTGTTACTCCAGAGGATGCATAATGGTCTTTTGGAAAGGCAGATACACATATTTTCATCACATTATTCCCCACTGAAATAAATAATGTTATGCAAAATGGGGTGGAAAAAAAACAGATGCTACAAAAATTAAGTCAAATAAATAAAAGGCATTAATAAAGAAAAGAAGCTAATTCTATTTTATACCAATAATATTCCTTATCACTATCCATATCTTTGCTTCCAGCACATCCATGTACTGCTTCCTATAGGTAGTTCTTGATTTACATCCATTCATTTAGCAACTAATCAAAGTTACAACGGTACTGAACTTTTCTCCTTCCCTCTCTTTCTTATATAGAATTTCATCAACGTATTACGATGCATCAAGTATTATGAACTCTTCAAGAGGTGAAGAAAACAGAATAAATCTTTTGTCCAGCTTCATCCAGCTATGAATTTCTTGGACTTGTCCTTCCCTTCAGCTTATACTTCCTTCCTTCATACGAATCATTTTGTGATTCGGTCTTCATTTATTCTCTCAACCATTTCAACATATTTCTTTCATACTGATAATTCATTTTTGTATTCAAGCCACCATTCATTTGGCATTGCTCTTCACGTTTAACAATACAGAAATATATATATGTGTGTGTGTGTGTGTGTATGTATTTATATATATGTATATGTATGTTTTCGTAGATTTTCACAGGTACAGATATGCAGATCTTGGCGTACTCAATCTTACACGAGATTGAGTACTTGGAGTACTCAATCCTACATGGGAAAAAACCTGAACACGCCAAGACCTGCATGTATATATATATATATATATATATATATATATGTATGTATGTATGTATGTATGTATGTGTATGTATGTATGTATGTATGTATGTATGTATGTATGTATATACTTTGTGTTACAACACCCTGTTAAGCCCCAATTAAGGGAGAAAGCATACTGCTTTCTTTTCTGTCTTTCAGCTCATCACCAGAGACCATACCGACAGGAAGCTATTTGTTTCGTTGTCTTTTCTTTACATGTGTGTAAGGTTTTTAAGCTGATAATTTTAAATAATAAATAAGGGAGACTAGTATACTCACAAAACGCCACATACTACATGTTACCTTTCCACTGGCATTTGCACATCTTAAAATTTTCCCACCCATTTCCATATCTTGAGTAAACATCTAACTTCTACACAAACATATCTACTTGCTTTAGTATTTTTCCAAAATAAAATATACCTTGAAATTGTTCCTTTCATTTTCCCTGTAATGCACAACTGCTTCAGCCTTTGATACCTTCCTTTTCAGATCTGTATTCCTTGTTGCATTATTCAAACTAACGTTCTTTGTGATTGTTCAGATTCTCACACAACATCATGCAATCATCTGCACGCAAAAGTAAATGTGAATTTATGTTCTAATGTTTAATACATCCACAAGCATTCCATATAGATTTATCTGTAACTACATTAAACAACCAAAAGATATCTCTAATCTTTATATTTTGAACAATCCGCTGAGTGTTCCCTAAGCTTTCTATTTATTTTCACAATGTTTGTCATCATCACATATTGTTCTTATTCATAAGTTCACATTTAGGAACCACTCTTCAATTTCATACCTGTGTGTAAACGGAGCTGCTTGATCCTTTCTCCCAAACCACAATCTGGCAGAAAATGCTTAAAAAATAATTAAATTTTCTGAGTTGGTGACAGGTTAAAGAGAATCCTAAAACTTTAACAGAATAAGAAAGTTGGAAGGAACTTTCGAGATCTTCAGGGGTTGCCAACATTTTGGACCTCAGGGACCACCAAACTCATAATTTTAAATCCCATGGATCAGAGACTCAGGGAAAATCCCCAAAAAAGTCTGCAGGAAAATTCCCCGCCCCATTTTCCTACCGATCGATCATTCTTTATTTGGGATCGCAGGATACCGTCTCCAGCTCCGTTCTCAGGGAAAGAGAGAGAGAGGGAGTGAAAGAGAGAGACAGACCTTGCAAGGTCCCAAAGACTCATTTCTGGGGAGTTTGGGAGAGAGAGAAAAAGACTTTTGCTGCTTTCCTTGCATGCAGCCAAAAGCAGAAGAAAAAAGCGGAAAGAAGCAGCCTGGTGGACAGAATAGGCGTGTGGGGTGAGTGGGGCAAGTCCACCCCCTCCGTCCTTTCCCCCCTCCCCTCACTACCTTGTGTTGTTCGCAATGCAAGCCTTGTGTTCCCATGGGCCATGTGGACGGCACAGCCTTGTGTTCCCGCGCAGCCTGGATTAATTGCTTTGGGAGGTGCTTTGGGGATAACATTTCTCTGTAGATCACCAAAATTTTCTCGCGAAGCGGCCCACTGGTTGACGACCGCTTTTCTAGTTCAACCCCCTGCTTAAGCAAGAAACTCTATAACCTTTCAGACAAATGGCTAATATCTTCTTAAAAACCTCCAGTGATGGAGCACCCACAACTTTTAGAGGCAAATTATCCCACTGATTAATGGTTCTCACTGTCAGAAAATTTCTCTTTAGTTCTAAGTTGCTTCTCTCCTTGATTAGTTTCCATCCATTGTTCTTTTATTGCCTTCTGTTGCTTTGGAGAATAGTTTGGCTCCCTCTTCTTTGTGGCAACTCCTGAGATATTGGAACACTGTCACTCTGTCACCTTTGGTTTGGTCAAGACCTCCAAGGTCCCTTCGAACTCGGATATTATGTTAGATAACTACCATGTTTATAGCTCTCCCCCCATGGCAAGACTGGTAGATTCTTATCTTGTCCAATTTAAGGAGGAAAAAAAGGGATTCCTATCTGCATACTAATTAGGATAGGTAATTACTGTTGAAACAAGTGTCTGTTGCATTCTCATTTCCAACACGCAAACACTACACGCACACACGCACACACAATCCTAAAGGTTTTCAAACATTTCTAAAACTGTCCAGGCAACAGCTCTTCAATAGCATTTACTAAGTGTGAATAATAGTTTGGAGGCAGAAATCAGAGAAAAACCATTGTTCTCTGATGAAACACCAATGGGAATTCAGGTAATGGCAAAACGTAATTACCAAGGCTTGGAGGGTTAACATCTTGCCTTGCACAAAATGTTGCTTTTAACCACTCTGAGGGCATTCATCTGTTGTGAAAGAGAGAGAGATGTTATTCTGAATATTGGAAAAGACTGTACAAGAGAAACCCAGCTGAGTGTTATATTTATCAACAGTTTCAGATCCTTTGCAACAGGTCGAAGGCAGGGGGGAAAGGCATGTATTTTTCTGGACACTTATTGTTGGAATCCCTTTTTTGTCCCCTGTATAGGAGTAAATCAGCAGCAAACGAAGGAGTAAACAAATCTCAGTGGGGCTAAATACCAGTTCCATTAATACATTCCCATTAAAAATTCAACAGGTAAGGCACAGCAGCTTGCTTTTTCTCAATACTTTGCATTTTCATGATTCTGCTATTTGCACAGATTTGAAAATTCCAGTTGCTAGCAACTGCTCCGAAGAATGGATCCACACCTCTTCACTGACATTATTATTTGTTTGTTTGTTATTCTTTATATTTATTTATTTATTTATTTATTTATTTATTTATTTATTTATTTATTTATTTATTTGATTGATTGATTGATTGATTGATTGATCTTCTATACCGCCCGTCTCCCAACAGGACTCGGGGCGGTGTATAGCCGAATAAAAATACAAACATAAATACAATATTTAAAATGGAATTAAAAGAATTAAATAATTGGCTGAAAAATTAAAACTATCAAAGGCTAAAAGCTAAGAAACCATTTAAAATCAATTAAAAACCCTGCAAGTAACTCTAGGCCAGACCGGCTTGATGGAATAAGTGGGTCTTCAGCGCGCGCCGGAAGGTTAATAGATCAGGGATGGTTCTCATCTCCGGGGGTAATTCGTTCCAGAGGGAGGGTGCTCCCAGAGAGAAGGCCCACACCCTCGGGGTTGCTAGCCGTCCAGCTGGTGGCACCCTGAGGAGGCCCACCCTATGAGAGCGCACTGGCCGACGGGAGGCCGATGATGGCAGTAGGCGGTCCTGTAAGTACCCAGGTCCCAAGCCATGGAGAACTTTAAAGATGACCATAACATCTTGAATCGTACCTGGAAGGCCACCGGGAGCCAGTGCAGCTCGCGCAAAAGTGGCATAACATGGGAGCTCCAAGAAGCCCCCAAAACCACCCGCGCGGCCGCACTCTGCACCAACTGGAGCCTCCGGATGCTCTTCAAGGGGAGCCTCATGTAGAGAGCATTGCAATAGTCTGGGCGGGAGATGACAAAGGCGGATGTGACCGTGTGAAGTGCATCCCGATCCAGAAAGGGCCGCAACTGGTAGATCCTACGGACCTGACAAAAATCCCCCCTGGCAATGGCCGCTATATGGTCTTTTAACGACAGCTGTACGTCCAGGAGGACACCCAGATTGCGAGCCTCCATGGGGGCAAGAATTTCCTCCCCCACGGCCAGTGATGGAGTTAGCTGGCTGTATTGGGGCGCCAGAAAGCACAGCCACTCAGTCTTGGCTGGGTTGAGCCAAAGCCTGTTTCACCCCATCCAACCCCACACAGCCTCCAGGCACCGGGTCATCACTTCCACGGCTTCGTCAGGGTGGCCTGGGGTAGAAATGTACAGCTGAGTATCATCAGCGTACTGATGAAACTCTACCCCAAAGCCATGGATGATCTCACCCAGTGGCTTCACATAAACGTTGAACAGTAAGGGCGAGAGCACCGACCCCTGAGGTACCCCACAAGTCAGGGTCCTCGGGGACCGATCTCTGCCCCCCTGCCAACACAAATTGCAAACGGTCGGAGAGGAAGAAGGACAACCACCGTAACACAGTGCCTCCAACCCCCAACCCACCCAGCCATCACATATAAAAGTGAAATACCACTCACGCAGCATTTACAAAGTCTTCAGGACCATAAAGCCTACAAACTTGAAATTTGGCATGTTAGATGCTCACTAAGAAAGGATTTGGCTCTCCAACACTGGGCAGAACGTCCTTGGCACCCATGGGAAAGAATGTTGTTTTGGCTACACATCCCCAGCTATCTCTGTCATCCCCCTTTGGCTCTCACAGCTCTCCAACTGGCCTTGCTGTGGCAGCCCTGAAGATGCTCACCAAATGGCTCTAACTTTAAAAAAAATGGCTTCAGGCCTGACACTGTTGTGGCCCGCCAGCAACTGGCGGAGCTGGCAGCAGATGTCGGACAGTAGTGAAGAGATTGGGGGAGGAACCCAGGCCAGTCCTGGAGGCTGAGGAAGGCTAGGATGAAGGCTCTATGTCAGAGCAGAGATGGGGCCAGGGCAGGCTGGCAGTTATCAGCTGCCTTTAGAATCGGACAGCAGTGAGGTAGGGGAGCTTCCGGAACCAGTTCCCAGATTGAGCATGCGAAGAGCTGCCAAAAGGAAGGCACAATTAAGAACTCAGGGTCGACATGGGAGTAAAGCCATAGATGGATGATGAATGGCCCCTCCCATCAGGATTAAAAGAGAAGCAAAAGGGGAGGGGGCTTTTGCAGGAAACAACTCGCTCGTTAGTTCATCTATTCGTTCCAGCCTTGTGAAGATTTGTCTGTATAACCCAGCCCTTCCCTGTCAGCACTGAGTGTGGAATTTTACGGAGCAGCGTTCCAGAATTGATAAAAGTCTGAGCTAATTAGTATACTTTCGCAAGAATGTTTGCCAAGCTGTTGGCTGACTGTGAATGAAATAAATTCACATTAATGTAATAAAAGAGGTTTTTGCCAGGACTCAGAATTCACTTAGTGCTTTTTGGGGAGACCTAAAAATAAACCTATCTCATATGGATTGCAAAAGTCCAAAGAACTACTAAGCTCTGCAGAGATAGACACTTTAAACCTTCGTTACCATGTCATGAAGATTCAAAAATCTAACACTCCAGATTACTGCAGCCCTATGACAAACTAGATCAGTTTTAGGGGATCATTAAGTTGAAGCCCAGAACTGACTCTGTTTAAACAGAATTAAACCCTATCTGGTCTGTTAATGGTTTCTCTGTGGATTATGCCCATTCCTGAGAATGCTTGACTTAATAGAGAAAATTCCATCACATAATTTCAGCTTTCCTCAATCTCTGATGTGGAACTGCATTAACAAAATTATCATATAATAGATCTCTTTCCAAGGGAAATGAGGAAAGTACAACCTTACCGACTCTGCATTTTTTTCACCAATGCATTTCATCAAAACATAGTCAACAGGGAATCATTTTGGCCAGCTAGCTCAAGTAAGGTAAGAAGCACCATTACCGACACATAAAGAATGTATTTTTCCAGTATACAATCTCCACAAATCCTGGCTAATGCCACTTTTTCACCTTCAATCCAATAAAAATAATCTCTTGTCTGTTTGTCTATATCCTGTGTTATTATTGCTTTTATCCTGTTGGCTTTTAAAGGGGGAAAAAAAACCCCATTCACATCTAAAGAGTTTCCTTCTACACACATCTACCCTCTGACAATTATAAACAGTCATCAAAGCTGTATTTTTTCCTGGTTTCTCTTGACAATCCCTTGTGATTAAAGTTTCAAATAAATACCTGCCACTTATCGTACACTGACAAAAGTAAAGAAAACATGCAATTTTAACAGCCGGTCCAATTATTCCTTTTTGATTCGCATTGTGTGTGTTTTGTTATGACTTTGTGTGATTTTTCTCTCTCCCTCCCATTTCAATGCAGTTTTTCAAACTCCTGATTTCTCCTGACTAGAGGATAAATTGCTTGTTTAGAATGACTGCCAGTGATTGCCTTACCTTATTCATTTCATTGTTGGGTTTTTTTTTTTTTTACTGCTGCCCCTATACAACCTTTGGTCACCAATTTGAAAAGCTTGCTGGTAGCTGAAGTCTAACATAATGAGGGGTATTATAACAGAAAATAAATGAGACAGGTACAGGCAGATCCAAAGAAATATTATTTTCAAGGAGAGCAATCCACTCCTTTCCTACTTTATCGATAATATAATGTGATGCACACACAAACCCAGTCCCAATGTTTTCTTTCCATTCTAAACAATTTTTTTCAAAATGACGAAAGATTAATTGTGCCCAGGTATCTTCTCATTTAAATAATACCATCATCAAATATTATTAACAGGTTCACATTTTAAAAAATGCTTCTGAATTGAGCTCAGTAGTCAACTCATCTTGTATTATCATTGTTATCATTGTAGGGCATATAGTCACTCTGATGGATCTGGCATTCCAATCCATCTATTGAGTCCTTTCTAAGGACCTTGGATAGACAGATGCTGTTGTTTAATAGCGTTGAAGGTATACATGCAAGCAGAAATTGCAGAATAATAGAGTTGGAAGGGACCTTGGGGGTTTCCTAGTCCAACCCAGAGCTCAAGCAGGAGACTCTACCATTCCAGACAAGTGGCTCTTCTTAACAGCCTCCAGTGATGGAGCACCTACAGCTTCTGAAGGCAAGCCATTCCACTGGTTAGGAAATTTAACCTTAGTTCCAGTTACTTCTCTCTTTGATTAGTTTCCATCCATTGTTTCTTGTCTTGCCTTTGGCTGCTTTGGAAAATAAGTTGACCCAGGGGTGGGATTCAAATTTTTAACAACCGGTTCTGTGGGTGTGGCTTAAGTGGTGGGTGTGGCTTGGTGGTCATGTGACTGGGTGGACATGGTTTGGTGGTCATGTTATTGGCTGGGTGTGGCCAACTCAATATCACTCACATCGAGTCACGCATCTCCTTGCCTGGCTTCTCATGACTGTGGGGATGCTGCAACAGTCATAAGTGTGAAAATGATCATAAATCACTTTTTTCAGTGCCACTCCACACAAGCAAAGTACCAGCAAAGGTGGGGAAAAAAACTCCAGAGAAGTTCCTGAGACAGGAAGTCTAGTCCTGCCAAGAATGTAATAAGGGTTAACGGAGAGGCAATTTCTGTAAGCAACACCAGAATGTTTCCTTCCTGCCTTCCTTACAGGATTAGGCCAGTAATTTCTTCTAATAACTGGTTCTCTGAACTGCTTAGAATGTTAACAACCGGTTCTAGAGAATAGGTGCGAACTGGTAGAATCCCATCATCTTCTTTGTCGCCATCTTCTTTGTGGCAGCCCCTCAAATATTGGAACACTGCTACCATACCAATGCAGTTCAGCAGAACTTAAGGTCAATTCTTTATCGCTTCAGGAACTGCAATGGAAGACTTTGAGTTGAAGCTCTAGATTACAAGACTGCTGCCAGCACAATAGCTGCCAACTACTCCAAGTAAAACTGCCTTTTGCAATTGACTGGTGGGATTTTGACGATGCTAACAGTGTTCAAATAGTAGATGGTGTGGTGGCCTAGTGGTGAAGATGCTTGCCACTCTCTTGGAAGGTTGAGAGTTCAATCCTGGTAGCAGCAGATGCTTCTCTCACAAAGAAAAAAAAAATCTGCTGTGAACTTTGCAGGGCATCTGGCCAGTAAACACTCCATTCCATCCCTTCAACACTCTACCCGGAGTTAAGGGATTACAGGATTGTAAAAAGGGCGTTTTAATGGTGCTCCAGATATTTTGATATTGCAGCCAAGGCTCTTATTACTATTATTAGGGTTACAGAAACATGGTGGCACAGTAGTTAGAATGAAGTACTGCAGGTCAACTCAATGCTCACTCTAGGAGTTTGATCCTGAGCAGCTCAAGGTTGACTCAGCCTTCCATCTCCCAACGTCAGTAAAATGAGGTCCCAGATTGTTTGGGGCAATATGCTGACACAGGAAAACTGCTTAGAGAGGTCTGTAAAGCACTGTGAAGAGATATATATAAGTGATATTGCTATGAGAGGTCACCAATCCTTCTTAGACTGAAGAAATATGATCATTTTCCATTTTTTTAGGATCATACCTGTAAAAGAAGGTGTTCAGGGATATTTGCTCAATGGGACTTTCTAGATCAGTGGTGGTTAACCTTTTCGGCACTGAGTGCTGAAATGGGAGCACATGCGCACGCCAGAAACAGGAAGAGCAGTTCCCTGATGCCTGGAAACCGGAAGTTTAGCACTCTGGGGAGCTGCTCTTCCGGTTCCGGCACTCTTGCATGCATGAAGACCAGATGGCTGGTATGTGCATGCGCTCCAGGGAGTTGCTCTTCCAGTTTCTGGTTCTTCCCCATGCACAAACACCAGCTGGTTGGTGTGCATGTGCGCGCCGGAACCCAGAAGAACAATGGGCGATAGCCAGTGTGCCTGGAGAGATGGCTCTGTGTGCCACTTCCGGCACACGTGGCATAGGTTCACCATCATAGTTCTAGATTGATTCTTAGTTCCCAGTTTGTAAATTAACTACATCCTTCAGGTCAACCCTAACATCTGGTTCTGTTTTTCCCTGATAATGGCCACTTGTAAGCAGTTTCATATCCTTACTTAAATGGAAAGTGTTTTTTAAAACTGGATGTTTTTAAGGAGCAGATGTCTCAATTACACCTATATATTCATGCATATTAGATTAAGATGAGATTTTCATCCTACTTTTATTATCTTATAAGTAACCCAAGGCAGTGAATACTCTCTTCTCCTCCTATTTTCTTCACCACAACAACCCTCTGAGGTAAATTGGGCTGAAAAAGAATGACTGACCTAAAATCACCTAAGGCAGGACTAGAACTCTCTGTCTCCTGGTGATTGACCCAACCAGCTTTCATGGGTGATACTAGAATTCACCATCTCCTGGTAATTGGCCCAGCTAGCTTTCATGACTAAAACAGAACTAGAAGTCACAGTCTCCTGGTTTCTAGGCCAGCACCTTTACAAAACTGGCTCTCTCCAAATTTTGTAGGCCTAACATGCGGTATAAATACAGTACATGCATATCTATCTACATAGCTTAAAAAAAAAAACCCAACCCTTTGAACTTTAGATATTTAAAATAGTCATCCTACAATAACTTGCTCTGTTATTATCATCCAGTATCAGAAGCCATTTCAAAATTATCTCCACTTTCAGAGATAAGTACAATTGTGCATGAAAAGGGTTTTTTTTATTTTTTTATTTTAATATACCGATGGCCCTGATGAAATTATTTCCTCAGGAAGATTCATCTGGCTTTGAATCGGTGTCTGATCAATTCCATACACAAATATGTTTTATCTGTCCGTGCCTTTTCAAGCATTGCCTAATTCAAAGCTTGCTGGATTTTTATCATCTTTGTACTGCTCTTATTTCCATCATTATTAGGTTTTCAGTAAACTGAAACTGCACTCCAGGCTTTGTATTGAGAAGCTGCACTGAAAATTCCTGTATTTGGGGTTTTCTTTAAAAAAACAAAAAGTTTTGTTTTGTTTTTTTGTTCTGCTACAAACCTTTCCAGCCTTACTGCCAAAGAAGAACAGGCTGTTTCTTATTCACCACCACGTCCCAGGAAATTGCTATTTTAACCCTGTGCATTGAGATAAGAGATCTACATGCATAGGGGGAATTGACGGGAACTCAATTTCCCAACTGAGATACACGGGGCTAACATATTTGTTTCCTTGCAATAACCCTGCAACACGCATAGAGCTAACGATCAAAGGAACTCCAAGGAAACGCAGCTTAAAATTCGAGCACCGGCTTGGGTGTTCTCATTAATTTGAATCCAAGTCTTCCTCTTCCAGTGAATGCATTAGCTCTGGCAACAAAAAATACTTTGCAAACCTAAACATTAAATCGTGGTGCTTTTTTATTTTATTTTTTTTTCTCTCCCTACAAAGAAAAATAAAATAAAATAAAAAGAACCATCAATTTTAGCTAAAACATATTCAATTCTCTCCCCTCCCTCTTTCAGGTTTTTCTCTTTTTCGGTATTGTGTAAAAAAAGCTGGGGGGAAAAATTATGGTAATTACACTTCCCATTCTATCCTCCCCTCCTCTCTTTTTTTTCTGTGAACCACTTTCAGCTCTTATGTATAAATAACTAAATGCTCTTATTAGGCCTAACACATTGAGAAATACATTCGCCGTAGCTTGTCTCTGTGGGAAACCTTGGTAAAACCAGCCTCCCTCTTCTCTTTTGATTCCTCCCCCCCAATACAAGTCCAGCATTTGTCATCTATTATTCCCTTAACAATGTGTTTGACATTTGGCCACCAAGCCATTTACAAGAAGAAAAGGACAGTTGTTCTATTATCAGCAAAAAGCAGCGTGTTCTTTTATAGGCCTGCCAGCGGGGAAGTCCATTTTAACTTGCTTTACTGGGATGACCAGTAATGATATTCCAACAGAACACCAGGAAAGGCAGTGCAATCTTTGAACCCACTAATTGTAACCCTACAGTTTTGGGAAAGGGAAAACCAGGAAGGTTCCCAATTAGAAAATAAGGTCTTATTTAACATAACTCCGTTCACTTAACAATTAGGGTACAAAAGGTCACAAAATGGGGTAGAACTCATTTAACAAATGACTCACTTAACAACAAATACTTTGGGCTTCATTGTGTTTGTAAGTCAAGGATTACCTACATTTGAGCAGGTCTTTTCTAGGTTATTTTTCTCTGACCGTTATGTGACTTTGGGCTTCTGCCTCTCTTATCTTATATAGGGGACTGGAACAGTGGTGGGATTAAAAAACTTTTACAACCGGTTCTGTGGGCGTGGCTTGGTGGGCATGGTCATGTGACTGGGTAAGTGTGGCTTTATTTTTTTGTACACCCCACCCATTTTGGGGAGCTTCTTAGCCACAGAGGAGCCTCTGAGGAGGGTGCTTTTGCTCCCCTAAGGCTCCTCTGGGGCTAGGAAGAAAAGGAACAGAGCATGGGAGGGGCGCACAGCACCCCTCCAAGCTCCATTTTGGGAGCTTCCTAGCCTCAGAGAAGCTTCTGGGGGAGTGTTTTTGCTCCCCTAAAGCTCCTCTGGGGCTCTGGAAGGCAAAAACTGGAGGGGGGGGCTGAGCTCCTCCCTCCATTTTTTGCCTTCCTGGGCCTCAGCAAGGTGAATCCCGGCACAGCTGATCTTATCTACAGCTGATTATCGGGAGGGAAAAAAAGAAATACCTTAGGCAAATGTCAGGCAGGTGGGTGGGGTGAGTGAACATCGGGCGGGAGGATGACCGGGTGGCGGGCGTGGCCAGCCAGAACTTACTACTCGTTCGGCAACCCATGCTAAATTCTTGCTATCGGTTCACCCAATCCAGTGCAAACCAGTTGAATACCACCACTGGACTGGAGGGTAAAATATATAAAGAACGGTTGCTGGAACTTGGTATGTCTAATTTAATGAAAAGAAGGACTAGGGATGACATGATAGCAGTGTTCTAATATCTCAAGGGCTGCCACAAAGAAGAGGGAGTCAAGCTATTCCCCAAAGCACCTGAAGGCAGGACACGAAGCAATGGGTGGAAACGAATCAAGGAGAGAAGCAATCTAGAACTAAGGAGACATTTCTTGACAGTGAGAACAATTAATCAGTGGAACAACTTGCTTCTAGAAGTTGTAAATGCTCCAACACTGGAAGTTTTTAAGAAGAGCTTGGACAACAATTTGTCTGAAATGGTATAAGGTTTCCTGCCTAAGCAGGGGGTCGGACTAGAAGACTTCCAAGGTCTCTTCCAACTGTTCTGTTCTATTCTATTTCTATTCTATTCTTTTTTTAAAAAAAAAAACAAGTTTTATTTCAGTTTTTCACATTATACAACAACAACATAAAAGAAACCCAACTGTTTTCAGTGGACAGTATGATTCCGGGTTACCACATTTACATGCAAATATGACAATAGTTATACATTTATCTTTTGCATTCGACTTCCTACCTTATCCAAATTTTACTTAATTCTATTATTACCTTTTCCAAAATACTCTTTTCTCATTTAAATCACATATAATTCCCATATCTTCATACTTATTACCTTTTAGTACTTTTATCTGTCAAATTTGCAATTTCATCACATATTCTTTTCATAAATTCTAAGTTAACACAAACTTTTACACAAAAAAAGGACAAACAAGCATAATTTTTCCCCATTTACTAATTTGGGTGTGCCACCCTAGTGGTTTAGATATTCCTTAATTCCCTCTTCTTTAATTCCCAATAAACTAGTTATAATAATAATCCCTTAAAAGCTACATAATATATATATCATTTCAATCAGATTCCGCATTGTATTTTCCCCTTTTAATTCATAAAGTTTTATTTATAGTTTTTTACAAAAGGAACAGAAAAAAAAATTAATCCATTTAACTAAGCCTGGTCACTGATATTAGTCTCATTTTAAACATCCCCACAGTTCATTGCAATTATTTCAATGTGTTTATTAAACATTAATATTTCTTTTAAAGATGAAAATAAAAACATACATTCACTTAATGGAAAATATCAGTGTCCATCCTTCCTTTTAGTAATCTATATTTCCCTATTTTCTAAATAGTTTATAATTGCATATACATTTATATTGCCCCATGTGGAATCCCTCTTAATTCTTAATCAACCATTATCTCTATCTCTTCTAAATAAACAGTTTCTTTTCATTATTTTGCTGTTCCCATATTTCTTTATTTCCTGCTCCGTTTCTCATTACCTCTCTTCTCCTTTATTTTTCCACATCTTTTCCCCCTCCAGTTTTTATCCCCCTCCCTCTTATATCTTCCTTCCCCATTTTGCTTTTCTGTTGTTGTTTTTGCCTTTCCTAGCTTCCCAGGTATTCCCCTTTTTAGTTACCTTCTTGAATCTTGAACCCCCTTCTTTTCCCTCTTCTTTGTAATGTTCTTTGTGTTAAGTGTTTATTAAACATGGCTTCTCCTTGAATCAACTTCTCCTTCTCTGAACTTCCTTCTTCATGTTCTTTAATCGCCATTTCCAAAAATTTTAAGACAGAGCCCAATGATTCACCTCTTTCCTGTAATAATTCTTTCATATTTTTAAGTTCCATTTTTAATTCCAGAAGAGATATCATCATTGCACACTTTTATATCTTACAGTCAATAAAGTCCAAGAATCAACTTCTAATTTTCTTCTTTCTTCTTCAAGCTTTCTAGATTCACAATTATTCCAGCACTGGGTCTATACCAAAGTCACCAATTAATCCCAATGTCAATCTTTTCTTGATGTTTCCTTTGTTCAGATTCAACTTTCACTTTCCAGGATTCCTGTTTTATTGTTTCAATATTTCCTTTATTTGTATCAAATCAGGTTCATAGAAAAACAGGGTCTTTTTTAAATTAATTTTTTGTCCACAAGATGGCACTCTCTGTTATACAGAATCTTCACCTTTCTTCCCCAGTTGTATTATTCAGGGCTATTCAAACTTCCATATTCCAATACAATCAAATCTCCAATTAGTATATTGTGTCCCCCCCCCTTTTTTTTTTCCTTTTGAAACTCTTAAGTCCAGCTTTGATTATGCTGTTTAGTGCCAAATTTTTTTAGTCCAATTTAATTAAATATCTTGTTCCAGCTTCTTCCTTTCATGGTTCAAAGCCCCACTCTGCTTGTCAAAATTATTTTCCCTTTTTTTCCCTTTGTATTTCCGCCCCTTTCTTTTCTTTCTTAAAACTTATTATTATTATATTAGTCCCGGGGTACCTTTTATTTAGTTGTTGTGCCCAAATGTCTCGGTTCTCTTACTGTCCACCTCTTTCTTCACTCTTGCACGATCTTAGTCCAGCTGGGTCTTCCTCTTCAGGGTGGTCATTTTAGACCACCACTACAGTCGTCTTCGGGGGAAATATTGCCAAGCCAAGGGGGGAAGATGCAGCTCCCCTCAACCTGGCTGGTGGCTTCCCCTTCCTCCATCCCTCTGAGGCGGCTTCAGCCCCTAATCAAAACAATTGGGGCTCTCCGACGAAAGAGCATGGACTGAAGCCACAGACGATCACGGTCTCCAGTCTGTTGGCAAGGAGGGCTCAACCGGAAGTCCTATTCTATTCTATTCTATTCTATTCTATTCTATTCTTTTCTATTCTATTCCATTCCATTCCTAGGCAGCCTCTCCTCTTTTCCCCAAGGTCATTCATAGATTCCATTATATGCCAGAGCTGTCAGATAATTTGAAAGTTTTGATTCTATAATCTAATAGTAAAGAAAAGAAGCAGATACATCAGAAAAAGAGAAGGGAGGGATATCAGACATTTCTTCTGACTGTGCTAATCAGTTGTCCGATTAATTGCATCTTAATTGCAACCTCCGTATGGGGGGGGAGACAGCTCAGGCTCATTGGCTCTTCAATAATGATCTTAAAAGGAATGCAGGATTGTCAGCAGGCCAATTAGTTCCTATCACTACTGCCACTGCTATGGGAAATCCATTATTAGTATTATTATTTTATCAGCAAGACTGTAGCTCCCATCAGTGGATCTACCGTTCTTGTAAGCCAATCACTGACTTTAAATGTGTATATAGACATATTTCCTCACTGGCAGCCCTAGTTTTATTTTTCCTTCACCCTCTCCTGTGTGCTAAATCCAAGAAGCCACATCACAGGTTCCGTCACTATGCCAAAGTTAAGATTTCCATTAATAATATTGTGCTAAGTGTCAGCAGAAACAGCAAATGCATTTTTATTGGCAGCTTTCAGTGTCAAGGGATTGCTTCTTATTACTGTATAAACAAACTATTTTCTTCCATGTCAGCCTGAGACTTCATGCAGTACAGCCATCTTTACCTTGAAGGAAAAGTTGATGCTAAGCCCACCTGGTGGAGACTGTTTTGAAACCCACTTCTGAGAATGAACCTGGCTCATCTTTATTCATCTACTCAACATTGGCAGAGTTTTGCATGCATACTTAGAATAACATAGAATAACAGAGTTGGAAGGGGCCTTGGAAGTCTTCTAGTCCATCCCCCTGCTTGAGTAGGAAACTCTTTACCATTTCAGACAAAGACCACTCAGTCTCTTCTTAAAAGCCTTCAGTGATGGAGCACCCATAACTTTTGAAGACAAGCCGTTCTACTGGTTAATTGTTGTTAAACATAGGGATTTTTTTCCTTAGTTCTAGGTTGCTTCTCCCCTTGATTAGTTTCCATCCATTGTTTCTTGTCTTGTCTTCTGGTGTTTTGGAGAATAGGTTGACTCCGTTCTTCATGGCAGCCCCTCAAATATTGGAACACTGCTAAAATGTCTCAGTCCTTCTTTTTATTAGACTAGACATACCCAATTCCTGCGACTGTTCTTCATATGTTTTAACCTCCAGTCTCCTAATCATCTTTCTTGCTCTTCTCTGCATTCTTTCCAATGTCTAACACATAATTTACTATCACTTATGACTGTGTTTCCCCCCACCACCTCTGGGTGTATCATAAATCAGATTCTCCAATGAAACACTTTCACGGGCTGGGTGTCATCAATCACACTCTCCAATTAAGGATTTTCAGGAGCAGAAGATCCAGTATCCTAGGCTACAATCTCCACAAGATAAGTGTGAAATGTGCTTCTGGCCTTCATCTGCCACACTGCTCCTTCAGGCCTTCCCCCTCCCTTCTTATGGCAATTCGGAAACAGGCATGGGAATGATTTACGAGTTGACACAATATATTTACTCAACAGAATTGAATTTGGTTCCATTCATTCATTGGGCCTTTTCTAAGTATGATTAGTAGTGTGGAATCCATGTAGGAAAAGTAAAAAAAGTTAAGAGTTATGTACTTATTTATTAAGTTTATATATAGTCCCAGTTGGCATACAATTGTAATAGTGCAATCAAAGGCCTGTCCTTTTGGACACCTATGTGATATTGACACAGGGTGTCCTTGACTTACAACCATAATTGAGCCCCAAGGTTGTTAAGCAAGATAGTTGCTAAGTGAGTTTTGTCCATGTTATGACCTTTCTTGCCACAGTTGTTAAGTGAATAACCAAAAAAGTAAGTTTAGTAATACAGTTGTACAGGGAATTTGATTTTCCCCATTGATTTTGCTTGTCAGAAGTTTTCAAAAGGTGATCACATGATGCCAGGACACTGCAACCATTATAATTATGAATCAGTTGCTAAGCATCCAAATTTTGATCACATGACCACAGGGGCACTGCAAAGGTTGCAAGTGTGAGTACAATCATGAACCACTTTTTTCAGTGCCTTTGTAACTTCAAATGGTCACTGAACAAATGCTCCTAAGTCGAGGATTACCTGTACACACAATGAAGGCCTCTGATGATAACAGATATCCAGAATTGGAAGGGACCTTATAGGTCATCTAGTTCAACCCCCCCACCCAAGGAGGAGATCCTACACCATTTCTGACAGATGGGAGTCCAATCTCTTCTTGAAGGTCTCAAGTGATGGTGCTCCCACAACTTCCGAGGGCAACTTCTGTTCCATTGGTTGATTGTGCTCACTGTCAGAAAGTTTCTTCTTATTTCCAGGTTGAATCTCTCCTTGTTCAGTTTCCATCCATTATTCCTTGTCTGGCTTTTGGATGCTTTAGAAAATAGCTTTATCTCTTCCTTTCTGTGGCAGCCCCTCAAATATTGGAAGACCACTATCATGTCTCACCTGGTCCTTCTCTTCACTAGACTAGCCACGCCCAGTTCCTGTAACCGTTCTTCATATGTTTGAGTCTCCAGTCCCCTAATCATCCTGGTTGCTCTTCTCTGTACTTTTTCTAGAGTCTCAACATCTTTTTTATAGTGTGGTGACAAGAACTGGATGCAGTACTCTAGGTGTGCTCTTACTAAGGCTTTATAGAGTGGTATTAGTACTTCATTTGTTCTTGATTGTATCCCTCTGTTAATGCAACATGATGATGTTACTAGAACTGCAATCTTACTTTTTTATTTGATTCCTCACCTCTGCAGGCTCTACTAATTGTGTCAGGATGTAAAGAACATTTCTGCCTATAACCATTTGTCTGAAATGGTGTAGAGGCTTGGGCTACAAGACCTCCAAGGTCCCTTCCAACTCTGTTATTCTAGTCTCTGCAATCAAGAGTCACAATGTGCTTTAGTTTATGTATTACTAGATTTATTTTCCAGAGGGTTGTGGGAATGACACGGGGAAGAGTAGAAAGTCAGGATGGCTGAATTGTTCCCCATGGTTTTAGATGGTTGGAGAAAGTTGGGATTAAAAAAATCCAGAATGCAAATCCTTCCTTTGAAATTTTTAGACGCAACAATGCAAAAAGGCAGGTTCTTTCTTGTGAGTGTTGTAGCCCACCCCCTCCCAAAAAAAAAACTTATTTAAGCACGTGCGTTTCTTTAATATGTTAACCATGTAAATTTATACCCTTGAATCAAAGCAGCTGGTGTAAAGCAAATTTGGCCAGCCGGATTGCTGAGCCAAAAGTAACAGCGAGAACTTGCTGATAGTTTTGAGGTAGGAGGAGAGGTTTTTGGGTCCCCCCCCCCCCAGCACTTATTGTGGAAATATTTACATATTTGCGGCCTTCACATTCTTGCTTTCTCTAAATTTGCCCTCAGTAAAGACCTCCAACTGAATTGCTCGTATGGGTAGTCCTCTCTTAACAACCACAATTGGGGATCGGCAACTTAACTGGGAAGTGCCGCAGTCGCTTAGTGGAAAATCACATCAGCAACTTACATAACACCTTATGACCTCGCCTCCTGCTGGGTCATTAAGTGACACCTTGTGCAACTTACAATTTTACTTCAACTTCCCTATGAAACAGTGGCGGGCTGCAAATTTTTTAACAACCGGTTCTCTGGCTGGGTAGGCCTGGCCGTTTGGTCATATGACCAGGTAGGTGATGTTACTCATCACACCCAGCCCCACCTCCCGGCCACTCCGCCTCAAAGGAACAGATAGGATTCAGAAGGTTGATGCTAATCCCATCACTGGCTGGCCCCGCCCCCAACCATTTTTCAGGCTGTCTTTCGGGCTGTTTTCAGGCTGTTTTTTGGGCTGTTTTCAGGCCGATTCTGGAACAATGGCCTGAAAACAGCCCAAAAAATAGGCCATTTTCCAGGCTGTTTCCAGACTGTTTTTTGGGCAATTTTGGCCAGAAAACAGCCTGGAAACAGTCCCAAAACAGGCCATTTTTAGGGCTGTTCAGGCTGTTTTCAGGCCATTTTCAAGGCGATTTTCTCCAGACAAATGGCCTGTAAACATCCTGGAAACAAGCCTGAAGAACAGGCCATTTTAGGGCCATTTCTAGGCCATTGTCAGGCCATTTTTCGCCCCCAAAACAGCTGAAAACGGCCCGAAAAACAGGGTGAGGGGGGCACCTGGTAGTCCGATTTGCCGGTTCTCCAAACCGCACAGAATCAGAACAAGGTGTTCAAGCGAACCCGTCCGAAGCTGCAGCAGCCCACCTGTGCTATTAAATCTGCTTGTTGCAAGTTAATTGTCAAGCATGCAAATGGCGATTGAGAGCCTATGGGCCCCTACAACGGTCAAAAAGGGATGCCAGATACAAACAGGTGAGACCTGCCATTCAGTGCACCCTTGCAATGGGTGTTGATGCAAGGATCGATTGCAATCCTGTTTTATTTTTACACTGTTGTAAGTTTGAAGCACCACTAAACAAGGTAGTCAGTAAGCGAGGACCACCTGCCTAGCATCCCATTCACAACATGATCTCTGATTGCCCGGGGTTATTTTTTCCAAAGATCCCATTGGAAGACATGAAGAACATTGGAGGAAGGACGCATGTAAAGGTAATCCTCAACTTACGACCACAATTGGGCCCAACATTTCTGTTGTTAAGTCAGTTTTGACCCATTTTACCACCTTCCTGGCCACAGTTATTAAGTGAATCACTGCAGCTGTTAAGTTAATAACAAAGTTGTTAAGTGAACCTGGCTTCCCCATTGACTTTGCTTATCAGAAGGTCACAAAACGGGATCAGATGACCACAGGACACTGCAACCATCATAAGTATGAACCAGTTGCCAAGAGTCTGAATTTTGATCATGTGACCCATGGGGACGCGACAATAGTTGTAAGTATAAAAAAAATGTCATAAGTCACTTTTTTCAGTAGCGTTGTAACTTTGAATGGTCACTAAATGAACTGTTGTAAGTTGAGGACTTACCTATATTACTGCAGAGGAAATTGAAGTTAGTATGTCAAATAATAGGAGAAAAACACCCTGTAATGGATGTTGCTCGGACATACAGCTATTCCTCCTGAAATATCTACTTGGGGATAAAAATAGGAAACTATATTTGATTCAGACTGTGTTTTCCACATTCAAGAATGGAGAAAGTAATAAATTTTCAGGGTATTCCATTCTTATGAAAAGCAACAAACATTTCTTATTACGGTCTTTGGCCAGCGTACGATAAGATTATCATCATCACCATAGAAAATAAAAATGCCATTCAGAATATGATAAAAGAACAATGTAGTAAAAGAGAGACATTTTATATGTAATAAAATTTGCGCCCATCAGTATTATAGCCCCAGGAATGGGACAAACAAGAGCATTTTAGCAACATTTCTACAAGGAAAATAGAGTTGAATATCTCTGTGCCAGAATAAAAATTATTATTCATTAATATTCAATGGATTAGACATGCTTCTGCACAAAATTTTTAGATTCTCTCTCTTTCTCTCTCTCTCTTAAAAAAAGATGGATTAATCAGTATTTTAGAGGATTCCTCTTATGAACAGAAATAAGATTTGTTGACTTCAATGGGATTAATTTGCAAATAAATGAGTTTGGAACCAGTGAAAAACAGAGGAGCATAGCTTTGTGGTTTTCAAGCAATGGCTGCCTGAGTTCAATAGAGAAAGAGAAATTTAAAGAAAAAGGAAGACTTCTTTATTCTCATATACTGACTTATAGAATGGTGCAGTGGTTACAGTGCAGTACTGCAGGCTAATTTGGCTGACTGCCGGCTGACTGCAATTTGGCAGTTCAAATTTCACCAGGCTCAAGGTTGTCTCGGCTTTCCATCCTTCCAAGGTGGGTAAAATGAAGATCCAGATTGTTGCGGTCAATAGGCTGACTCTGTAAATTGCCTAGAGAAGGGCGTAAAGCACTGTAAAGTGGTATATAAGTCTAAGTGCTATTGCTATTGCTATAGAGGATGCTCTTAATAGGTTGTTCTACCTCATAGATGCGGATGTGTGTATGTGTGTGCGCGTGCGATGACTCAGTGGTTAAAGGCCACTGAACTTGTCTGCTGGAAAGCTGACAGCCCAGGTTTAAGACCTGAGCATCGGGCTATGGTGTAAGCTCCTGTTACTTGCCTCAGCTCCTCCCCACCTAGCAGTTCGAAAGCATGCAAATGTAAGTACATAAATAGGTACCACTTCTATGGGAAAGTGTTCCATGCACCTTGATGTACAGTCATACCAACCACATGACCTCGGAAGTGTCTTCAGACAACACTGGCTCGCTTAGCTAAGAAATGGAGAGGAGTACCATGCTATGGACTTAGATTATGATTAGACTTTACCTTTACCTAATAGATTAGATCCAGGACCAAAATTATTGATATTACATCCTGGAACACAAGGAACTGAACATCCGGCCTCATTCTAATTCCTTTGGCTATTCTGCAAGTTTGAATGCTATCAAATCCATTTGAATGAATCTGATTTTACTGAGTAGGATTTTGAGCTAGCAAAAAATTGTATCAGAATATCCAGTGTAAGCTAGATAGATTTAGTTTATTTATTTTATTTATTTATTTACATTTATATGCCGCCCTTCTCCGGAGACTCAGGGTGGCTTACAGTCTTTAGAGTACCATGCTAAGTGCTCAGCAATAGCCTTCGTTCCATTGTATATGCCTGCTTATTACTAGGGCTTTTAGGGCCTCCAAGTGGCATTCTTTACATAGTCAGCTTATTGCCCCCAACAATCTTGGGTCCTCAATTTATCTATCCCAAGAGGATGGAAGGCTGAGTCAACCTTGAGTCTGGTGGGATTCGAACCGGCACTAATTGCAGGCAATTGAACTAAGTGCTAGATGATTAACAGCCTGCACCACCAAGGCCCTTCCTGATGCAGAAGGAGTTAGAGAAGCACCTCACATGGTGGAGAGTCAGTGAAAATAACCTTAAATACATACAGTCGAACCTGGAACACCCAGTGTTTCGGGAACACATTCATTGCTTCAAGGAGGAGAACAAAGAACGTGAAGACAGTGTTTGGGAAGGCAGAAACTCCCTCCAGACCGTGATCTGCAATGCGCTTCAAAAGGAACAAGGGGCAAGGGAGAAGTACACATCTGACAAAGTTCTTCAATCACAAGCAGCCTCTTCCCACCATTCTAAGAAAGCCTCCTCCCTCTGTCCCAAACCAGCTAGATCGCAAGCAGCTTCCAGTGTCTTGCGCCAATTCTCTGCTAGCGGCTCTCACCATACTTCAGAACAAAACAGAATACTTTATTGGCCAAGTGCGATTGGACACACAAGGAATTTGTCTTGGTGTAAATACTCTCAGTATACATAAGGAAAAGATACATTCTTTAAGAATCAAGAATCATAACGTACAACCCTTAATGATAGTCAAAGGTACAATCAACAATCAAATCATACTAAGAAACAGTCAATATAAATTGTAAGGATACAAGGGACAAAGTTACAGTCCTACAATCACAAGTGGGAGGGGATGGGTGATAAGGAGTGATGAGAAAATTAATAGTAATAGTGAGCAAACTGCATGAGATCTAACTGCGGATCTGTGATGGTTTTCAAGTGGGACAACAGAAGCCTTTCAAAGATTTTCATAACTACAGATGTTAGAGCAACTGGTCTGTAGTCATTAAGTTCCTTGATGGAGGGCTTCTTTGGCACTGGGATGATGGTAGAACATTTGAAGCTGTTCAGTTATGGCTGATCCTCAGGAATTGCTCTGTGTAGTTTTCTTGGGAAGGTTTTTCAGAAGCGGTTTGCCATTGCTTCCAGTCTAGGGCCAAGAGAGAGTGCCTGGCTCGAGATTATTGGCTTTGCACCCAAAACACGACTAGAATTCAGGGTCTCCTGTTTTTTAGCCTGACACCTTTTTTGATCATTATTATGGTGTTTAAGAATCTTGTATTGAAATCTGAATTAAAAGGAGTAAATGAGCTTTAATAATATGTAACTGTCCATAGCTCAGGAAAAGCACGACAGGTAACCACAAATAGAGACAATTGGCTTTGCTAAATATGTTTCATTCAAACATGCCCTTATACATATATGTTCCCCTAACCAGTAGATTTTCAAATTGAGGACCACACAGCCCTGTGAAAATTTCAGGGGTTCTATAAGAGACTTAAGGGACATAAAACACACGATCACTGAAATGCAGCCAATTTTCCATCCCCTCTTGATTAGGGGTGTTGGGAATTTATTATTACTACTTTTTAATGAGCTTGTACTGTGGCCTGAAAATGTTTGAAACCCTTGATCTACAGGTTTTTTTTTCTTCTTCTTTCTTTCTGAGACACACTGTCACACAAAAAGTCACTTGTAATCTGAATGTTAGCCCAAAATGCGAGTTTGTAAAATAAATAGCTAATGGAAAGATGGGAACACGGAAGGAAAACTCATCACAGCCAACGATGAAATGAAATGACATGACAGTTCTTAATATAAAAGGAAAATGAACTGTAAGGTCAGCTGCTGTTCACGTAATGCTTCTCCAGCCCGTTCCATAAAAATTCTCTTTTTCAATCTAGTGTTAACTTGCTTGTGTATTGCTGTTTATCCTTTAAACAGCCTGAGACGATTAGGATGCTACGCTAATGAAACTATTGCAGCTCCCTGGTTTAATACAAGACGTTCTGTGCATTAACTAACACACAAATACACACAGAAATTATATACGGAAGATATAATGAGGAGAGGAGGAGAGAAAGACGCATAAAATATATGCTGGAGAATCTTTAATTATTAGGTTATCGGGAACTATGGTGGAAAGCCAGATCATTTATATCTGAAGTGGGAAATCTCAGAACTTTTCTTTAGCTTAATTCATGCAAACATATTTATGTGGTGTGGGAGAGTTTTAGAAAGAGTGCAGAGAAGAGTAACAAAGATGATTAGGGGGTTGAAGGCTAAAACATGAAGAACAGCTGCAAGAATTGATTTTGTCTAGTCTAGTGAAATGAAGGATTGGTCATGACAAGAAAGCAGAAATTGGGTAAGTCTAGTGAAAAGAAGGACTAGGAGTGGCATGATAGCAGTGTTCCAATATATAAGGGGCTGCCACAAAGAAGGAGGGGTCAAGCTATTCTCCAAAGCAGTGGTCGCCAACCGTTGGGCTGCGGCCCACAGGTGGGTTGTGAGAAAATTTTGGTGGGCCACAGAGAAATCTCACCACCAGAGCACTCCCCCAAAGCAATTAATCCAGACTGCGCAGAAACAAAAGGCTGCGCCGCCCACATAGCCCACGGGAACCTTCCTCCCTGTCCACTTATTCCTTACCTGGCAAACCTGCCTGCTAAATTGCTATTTTTCCAACCATCAGCTGTTCTGCTGTGCTGGGAGATTTAGAATAGCTAGAAAGCAGGAAATGGTTGCTTTCTAGCTAGTCTTTAGATCTTCGGCTCTGCTTTTAAGCACAGCCAAACCTCCCTTAGGATTGAAGGTTCTATTATTCAGTGCAGACTCACTGCAAGCAAATTTTATGTGACAGTCTGAGCTAGCCGATGGCTGATAGATAAATCACTGAATGATTCTGTGAGCAACTCAATCTGTCTGCCTGCTTTTCCTGATTTTGGATAAAAGTTGTTCTTTTCTTTATAAAAAATTCAATATTTACAGACATGGTGTGTTGTGAGTTAATTTTGTGAGTTTGCTTGCAAACAAATTTTATGTGACAGCCTGAGCTAGCCAATGGCAGATAGATATCTGAATGAATCTGTGATTCTGTGAGCAACTCAATCTGCCTGCCTGCTTTGCCTGATTTTGGGTAAAAGTTGTTCTTTTTTATAAAAAAATTCAATATTTATATAAATATTTAAAACATTTACATACAAGCCGTGCCCAGCCAGTCACATGATCACCAAGCCACACCCACAAATTAGGCCACGCCCACATAACCAGTTAGTGGTCCCTGGGATTTAAAATTATGAGTTTGGTGGTCCCTGAGGTCCAAAAGGTTGGCGACCCCTGCTCCAAAGCACCTAAAGGCAGGACAAGAAGCAATGGATGGAAACTAATCAAAAAGAGTAGCAACCTAGAACTAAGAAGAAACTTCCTGACAACAAGAACAATTAACCAATGGAACGGCTTGCCTCCATAAGTTGTAGGTGCTCCAAACACTGGATGTTTTAAAGAAGAGACTGGACTGGGATTTGTCTGAAATGTGTAGGGTCTCCCACTTGAGCAGAGAAGTTGGACTAGAAGACCTCCAAGGTCCCTTCCAACTTTGTTATTCTGTTAAATAAAGCCGATTTAAAAATGCTTTGCTACTTGGAATGATGCCATTTAAATCAGCTGGGCAACATTGCTCCAGATAGAGCTGAATTGTATTTTTAGGAGGTCTTGCTAACCCTGAACATTGATATTGGATCCAGAGTGATATCGTTCAATAATGTCCAAAGATCTACAGGATCTCCTAATTCTGATATCATTATGTGACAGATAGAGGACAAACAGTATGGAGAGGTTACTATTTTCTGCTTATCAAAATGCCCTTAGACTTAAACTGATCCACTTACTTCTCCATTTTTTCATGCTACTCAAAGACTTGACACGAACTAATGTAATCCAACGATTTAAGCCTCCCCGAGAAATTCTGAGGTCTAATACAGAATTAGTAATTACTATCCTTTACTATTAATAATCAATAGCATATTGATTAGCATAATCGATATAATAGTCAATATTAAATACAACCATTTGTCTGAAATGCTATAGGGTTTCCTGCCTAAACAGGGGGTTGGACTAGAAGACCTCCAAGGTTCCTTCCATCTCTGTTATTCTATTCTTAAAGGGTCAAAGAGACCTCAAAAAAGTAAGGACTTACAAATGCCCATTTGAATAAAAGGGAAAGAATGGGGGTGTCCCTTGTATGTTTCACGAGAACAGCGCAACACGCAGTATTCAAAATGGAAAATAGTCAGACGCAGAGTGACAAGTTGGCCTACGGAAACAGACATATGTCCTCATGGGATAAATGGTGCAGACAGGGGGGGAAAAGTCTGCCTAATTATAAGAAATGCACTCCATTTATCAGACTGGAAGGCAGATAATCATACAGCAGGGTCTCCAAATAGATTTCCATAAAGATCAAGATCAATTTGTTGACATATGGAGAGCTCTCAGTAGCTGATTGATGACAGACCAAAGTCCCTTAAAAACAAAGGCTGCCACCATTTCTGGATTTTTAGTGCCGTTTAACAACTCGTGCCCATCCTTTGAGGAATTGTTTAATTCCACCTGGCACTCCAAATGTAGAAAATCAGCGGCGTAAATGTTTCTGCGCTGAACTGTTCCCGGACCAAGTGCCAAACGATGGTAACAGATGGGGGGGGAAAGGAATATACATTCTTAAGTACCACATAAGCAATTTAGCATATGAGAAGCCTGGAATTCATATTCCATACCTAACTAATGGCACTGTTTGGTACTGATACCTGGAAGGCAAAATGTTCAGTGAGAAACTCAGAGCAAATTGTGGATATAAAAAGAAATGGCCTGTACAGAATACCGAAGCATCAGGAATTTAGCTGTCATCTTTGCTTCTCTTCCCACCAGGGATGGGATTCAGCTGGTATGGATCGGTTCAGGTGAACCGGTAGTTCCGGCGATCAGTTCAGTGGTGATATTCTACCGGTTTGGCCTGGTTCTGGAGAGCTGGTAGCAGTGATGAGCAGCAGAGAGCAAACCGGTTCTCTCCATTGCTCTGTTGTTGGGCCTACCTATCCGCACAGGCTCCCATACTCACCTTTATCTGCTGAATTTGAAGCACAGCTGCTTTGCGCGGCACAGAATAGTGCTGCGCAAGGCAGCTCCTGAAGCGACTGGGATCATGCAGGCTTGTAGGAGGCAAGTTAGAATGCCGCTGCGCCTGTGCAAAGTGCGCATTTGGTGTGCGCGTGCATGCAAAGTGCACGCCCACCAAGCCATGCCCACCGAACCGGTGGCAAAAATATTTAAATCCCATCACTAGATCAGTTGACCCCGCCCATCCTCCCCTGTGCTATTCTGTCCTAAATTTCCTTTGTTTGAAGTCCAGCTGATCGGCGCGGCAGCACAGGTTGCCATTCCTCAGCCATTTTTATTCCCCGGGGGCTGCAGTAAAAGGTAAGTTTTCTTGCTAATTTCAAATGCACCGACCCAGTTGCTACACTGGTTGAATCCCACCACTGCTTCCGACCTCCAACAACAACCAAGAAAAGTCCACAGTTTGGATAAAGAGGACTTTGCTGGTGTGAAAGAGGGATAAAAGAATCCACGTATGTTAGAATTGAACATCTCACCCTCATCAGAGGGGGAGGAATAAGACACCACCTATCTCCAGTTTACAACAGAGTCTATACAGCAGTTCTAAAAAGAGTCCACAACCAATTTCAGTCTGATTCAGATGACCCCAAGTGGCCTCAAGAGCTCTCAGAGAGAGTATCAATGACCAGATGACTGCAAAGAAATACAATCCTTCCGTTCCCCCACACCATCCTATCAGACCCTCTCCTACCATCCCGCCACCATCCAGTCTCAAATGTCAGAACCTATCTGTTGGGCTCTGGACACGCTGCAACATGCGCCGTAGCCCGACAACGATGTCAGGCGGTGGGAGGAACTGCTACCTTGTTGCCACCCCAGCCGCCCCTATGGAGACACTAGGATGATGTCATCAGGAGGCGACAGGGAGATTGCAGCAGGCTGGGAATGGGTGGCAGCTACTGAATCCGGGACTGAAGGAGAGACGAGCAGTGGCTGATGTTCAGAGGAGAATGGCCATGGTGGTGGGTAATCTGGGAACAATCACGGGATACTAAGGAAGGATAGTAAGCATACAGGTGAAGGGAGCTGCAGATAGGCAAATGTTAGTATAACGAAGGACCGGATGTCAGGCAGCTTAGATGAGTGGGAGGGGCAGAACTAGAGTATTTAAAGCACTGAGAGGCAATGGCTCTCAGCGCTGGCTTTATTCGGAAATATCCTTACTCGCTGTTGCATTGTTTTGGTTGCTGGAATAAAGTGAAGATTACTCCAAACTGTGAGTCCTGGCTGCTTTTTCCAGGTGGGAGACCAAGAGACCAGAGGCAGCTGAGACTATCCTTCTATCCTCCCATTATCAGAACTGATGAAGCTTCTTGAGTGAAAAGCAAAATGTTTTCTTTCCTCAAAGGAAAAAAAAAATTGCCAATTTTTTTGTCCAATTGCCTTTTGAAGAGGAAAAATAAACCACCATGGAGACATCCAACAAAGTTTGCATGGGCAAACTGAGATACCACAGGTAACCCTCAACTTATGACAGTTCACTTAGTGTCCATTCAAAGTTACAACTGAAAAAGTGAGTTATGACCATTTTTCACACTTACAACCATTGCAAAATTCCCATGATCCTGTGATCAAAATTCAGACACTTGCAATTGGTTCATATTTATGATGGTTGCAGTGTCCCAAGTCATGTGATCATCTCTTGTGACCTTCTGAATGAGTAAAGTCAATGGAGAAGCCAGATTCACTTAACAACTTAAGCTTGCAATATACCTTTATATAGGTAGTCCTTGATTTTCAACAGTTCATTTAATGGCCGTTCCAAGTTACAACGGCACTGAAAAAAGTGACCTATGACCATTTTTCCCAGCTACAACCTTTGTAGCACCTCCATGATCCTATGATCAAAATTCAGAGACTTGGCAACTGATTCATACTTATGACCATTGCTGTGTCCCAGGGTCATATGATCGTCTCTTGTGACCTTCTGACAAGCAAAGTCAATGGGGAAGCCAGATTCAATTAACAGCCAGGTTGACTAACTTATCAACTGCAGTGATCCACTTAACAACTGTGGCAAGGAAGGTCATAAAGTGAGGCATAATTCACTTCACAAATGTCTCACTGAACAACAGAAAGTTTGGGCTCAATTGTGGTCATGATTCGAGGATTTCCTGTACTTTTCACATAACATTTGCTATGCTCCTTTAGTCTGAGGCAGTTTAGAGACCTTCAAATTTCTAGGTTCTATCATATCACAAGGCCTAAAATGGACACCTAACATTAAGAACATCATCAAAAAAGCACAACAAAGAATGTTCTTTCTGCGCCAAAAAGAAAAAAGAAAGCTAGTCTTCAAGAGCCTCCAATTTTCAGTTCAGATTCACGGCTCACCGATTAGCTTTGATTTAATACATATGGAATACATGATTGAGCTGTCTTAATGATCAAGGTAGCACCAATCCATCTTCAATTATCGCAAATTTATGCTGTTTTACTGAAGAGCAAAAGTACCTCAGCTGGATCACAGTGAAAGTCCTCTAACCTCTTATTTTATTCTTTTAAATCACAGAATCAAATGTCAGGTACAAGAAATCAGGAGCTGGAATAGAATTCAAAAACACTACGAGTTTATTACACACTGCCTGTACATAAGAATCTGATCTGATCTACTAACAGTCAAGGCAATTGGTACCAGATAAGAGTCAATGGATTTCCAAAGGGGGTTGGACTTATGTTGGTGTAGAGACATATGTGGGTATAGTGATTCCAAACTAATGACACATTTGACCCCATCCTTAGGCTCAGCCTCATCTCCTACATGAAGGGATATTTAATAGTTCTCAGAAATTGGGCATTGGACAAACTAGCTTTTGTCTATATCTTTAACAGGAGAGAAAATGTATATGAACTTTAAAAGACTGAGTTCAAATCCCAGCTCAACCATAGATAGTAATCTCTATCAGTTATTTTACAGAGCTGATTTGAAGAGATTAAAAGAGAAGATCTATGGGACTGTAATAAAGCAAGTCAAATGGTTTGCCGCTTCTTATTTAAATAAAGCATATATTCTATTTTTAAGTAATAATGTAGATACTTTTTAAAATGAACATGTAACAGCCTCTAATTAAAAGACATCAATCTTTGCGAAGTTGCTTACACTAAAAATAGGGCTAAAACTCCAGAATCATCTGACTGTAGAAGTTTACAATGAAAGTAATGGCACATTAGCAGATCATCTCCAGGAAATATTCAACACGTAGGGAAGGAAGGAAGGAAGGAAGGAAGGAAGGAAGGAAGGAAGGAAGGAAGGAAGGAAGGAAGGAAGGAAGGAAGGAAGGAAGTGAAATACTTCTAGTCTCTGTATGCTCATGCCCCTTTAGGAAATGGTCTTACAACAGAAAAGGAATTCTAAGTAACCAACCCAGGCAATTTTCTACATCAAAGAAAGAAAGGAAGGAAGGAAGGAAGGAAGGAAGGAAGGAAGGAAGAAAGAAAGAAAGAAAGAAAGAAAGAAAGAAAGAAAGAAAGAAAGAAAGAAAGAAAGAAAGAAAGAAAGAAAGAAAGAAAGAAAGAAAGAGAAGAATTTTAGCACAGAATTGATTAGAAAACAGTTTTACTTTAGGGAAAGGTGCATACAGATATTTTTTTTCCCTCATCCCACAATGTTGTTTTACTATGAATCTCCTTTGAAGAGCACCCCGAGGCTAAAACCTACTTGCTCAGCTCTATGGACATGTCCATCTGCTTCATTTAAATTCTTTATTTATAAGTTTGGTGGGGGGAACTATACGCATTAACAAAGAATTTCAAACCATCCCTAGATTTCTATTTAAGGAAGCAAATACAGAAGTCTTCAAAATCTGTTCCATACCAATGGGCAACATAGGTATTGCATGAACGACCAGCTGAGCTGTAGGCCTCACTACAAGCTTCTGTAAATATATGCACAACACAAAAGTTGAAATAGATTTAAAACTGGTAAATCCATCACACCCAAGAGTTTTTGATGGACAAGGCACGAGAGCTGATAGTTCTCTCCAGGGATGTGTAGATGAAGTTTTCTAGCAGAGAAAATTCCAGTGCAAACAATAACTATACCAATAGAAAACTACAGGAAGTCCTCAACCTATAATCACAACTGGGAGCAGAACTTCTGTCATTAAGTGATATGATTATTAAGAGAGCCGTGCCCTATTTTACAATATTTTTTCCTGTAGTTATTAAGTGAACACAGCTTCCCCCATTGACTTTGGTTGTAGGAAGATGCCTGGAAAAGTGACAAATATGAACACAGGACACCACAACCATCATAAATACATGCTGGTTGAATTTGTGACTGTGGGGTTGCAGAGATAGTCATAAGTGTGCTGAATGATTGTCAATTTTTCAGCACCATCGTAACTGTCAGCGTTCCAAGTAATACACCCATTGCAAACAGAACTCCGGGGCAAGTTGGTTCTTCAAAGAACAGTTTTATTAGGAGATATCACCTTGGCACAAACTGTTGGAAAGCCAACTCTGAGGGTTCCCGCGCTTTCCATTAAAAAGTGGAAGTTTCCTTCCCCACCAGCAATAAGTCACATTGTCCAATCTGGGTGCTGGCTAGTTACTTCTCTCCTACCCCTCTGGTCAGACAGCAGTTGGGATGTCCATGACTCATAAGAGAACTATTCTCTTTTTGGCTACAAAACCCCAACTATCTCTACACCCTCCTCACTCCAAATCCAAAGGCAGTATAATGGTATGTGTGAAAAACTTTGGGTGGCTTTGGGTGAAGAGATGCTGTCTAGGAAATTATCAGATAAGAGATGGAATATCCCACAGCTGCTTAATGGGTATGGCAGGAGGCTTGCGGGGGCTGTCCCTAAGTTCTAAGGAGACAGTGGGAGATTTGTATTTTCAGACTTTCAAGCATTGCATAATAAATGTTAATAGATTTAGTCTGTCTAGTTCAGAGGTAGTATTAAGCAGGTTCTGACCAGTTCTGGAGAACCGGAAATTTTGAGTGGTTCAGAGAACCGGCAAATACCACCTCTGGCTGGCCCTGCCCCCATCTATACTCTGCCTCCCAAGTCCCAGCTGATTGGCTGGGTCTTCTTTGGTTGCCCTGCACAGGAGAAGGGAGCTGGAAAGCAGGTTAGTGGGGAGGGAATGGGATTTTGCAGTAACATTCCCCCAGGAATGGAGTGAAAATAGAGATTTTACAGTATCCTTCTCGTGCCATGCCCACCAAGCCACGGCCACAGAACCAGTAGTTAAAAAAATTGAATTCCACCACTGATCCAGTTCCAAATAACAAAACATGTCAGACACATTTCAACCAGAGACTTTCAATTGTTAGCAATTTCTAGTTTGTGCTTTCACTATTGGAAATTTTCAGAACGGGAAAAGGTCATTGTTTCTCAGAGTTCAGTATGTGACTTGCTTCAATCAATAGACCTCATTTAGTCTCTAAAGTTGGAAACCTTTGTGTATTAAAATTGGTAGTGATCTGCCATTGATGTAATAACAGCGGAACTATATCACAAATAAAGGATATAAGATCCTTCTGTTTATTCCAAAAGTTGGGATAATCAGACCATCAAAGGCTGGGATAAATCCCTCATCATTAATCATAGCGATTCATACGATCCAGTGCTGTTCTTTCTTTTCTGTGTATAACGTTACCCCATTTCTGTGTATAACATTACAGGCTTATTAGCTTCTCATGCTCTAATATTTATTTTCTTTTCTTTTTTAAATCTTTTGACTTGTTCACTTCCTCATGGGTTGTAGGATCTTGGATTGTGTAAAAACTATGCAATAACGTTCACTTCTTATCCAAATAAATATATCTACTGATAGTTCATGGAAGGCTTCAAAGCCTCACGAGAAGGCCGCACATGATTTGGACAAATGTGAGTGTAAAAAAAGCCTGGTCCAGCCAGCAGCTGTTTTGTGATGGGCCAGGCTTGGCACACCTTGTCATCAGCAGGGTAAAAATGACAGTGAAGGGCTATCTGTAAGAGAAGAGCAGGCAGAGCTGGAGGCAGAGTTAAACATGTCATCGGCTTAGAATCCTTAGGTTGCCACAAACAATCCAAGTTCAGCCCTCCTTGAATTCTGCTGATCTTATCAAACACAATTTAGGACTGACCATTAATTGACTGGACTCTTGTGTATAGGCTCTAAATAATAAATATGCTGTGCTGTAACTTAATGTACAGTCTTGATCTCTTAGCCTGACACTACTAGAGAAGAAATAATGAAGGGTTGCCAAAATCCAGAGTTTAGAGGGGAGATAGGCAGGTGGGCAATTGAAGTTCCCTTCCAGTTGTAAATTTGGGCAGGTGCCAAATACCAGAATATGACCAGAGGAGTTGCATTGGCCAGTGCACCGAATTCTGGGACTGGGTGTCATTTGTTCAGCAAAAGCTGCGGGTGGCGCAGTGGTTAGAATGCAGCACTACAGGCTACTTCTGCTGGCTACCGGTTGCCTGCAATTTGCCAGTTCAAATCTCACCAGGCTCAAGGTTGACTCAGCTTTCCATCCTTCCGAGGTGGGTAAAATGAAGACCCAGATTGTTGGGGGCAATAGGCTGACTCTGTAAACTGCTTACAGAGGGCTGTAAAAGCATTGTGAAGTGGTATATAAGTCTAAGTGCTATTGCTATTGCCATAACTTTGAAAACTTGCTGAACGGTCAACAAGGACTACCTGTATTTGGATGTTTTGATGCATCATGACTTGAAAAAATAATTAATACATTATTTAAGCAATGGGATTGAAAAGAGCCAGCTAAATCCAAGGACAAAAATGCCACACAATAATTTACTCATTAGGTTCTAGAATGAAGATTACTCTGTTGCTGCTACTAGTGTTAATTCTCCATATAAAATCCGGTATTGTTTAAATTTCTTATGGATCCTAACCTCTTCCCTCTTTACAAGAACACAGCAAGGGGTGATCCATAAAGGAATTTATTCAGTAATAGAAATGGGAGCAGAGTTAAAGAGGCTTGGTTCTAGAACATCTAGAACAATTAGATCTTGCCCATGTATTTTAGTCTTTCATATGCAGCAGTCCCATCCATTTTCATGGCTACTGTAAAGAGACTATGGATGCTAGAATTATTGAGATTACTGAGTTGTCTTTCTTTGTGGTTGACTGTGAGCTGTGATCTTCTTGTTTGTCACTTATCTTCTCCTCTGACCACCTTCTTTATCTTCATCCACACTCTCCGATCTTATCTCTTTTGATTCACATTTTAACCTCCTGGTTACTGTGCTGTCACAAACTATTAATCCCCAATGTGATGTTTGACTTCTGTGGTATCCTTGAGCTCTTACTGTCATCTTGTCCTTTCTCCTTTGTTCAGATATGACAGCCTAACTTTGTAACTTTCATTCATGTTTTTTTTTTTTTTGCAATGATTCACAGTACATGTAGGAGTTCACAGTTTACCACTTTAATGTCATGGTCCCATAACCAACAAACTGATGTTGTGATTTTTCCATGCAGATTCATTATTTATTTCTGGGAACTATTAGGGAGGAGTTGTGTTCACCCTCTTCCTTTCACACAAACTATCTGAAGTGAGTAGTCTCTTGCTCCTGTGGAATTTACCCCTTCCCTCCTGGGAATCCAGCCTACATTCATCACCACTAACACATTACAAGTGTTTCCAATGTGAAAACCTTTCTTTCTCTTTGTTCCAAACAACACAATGTAATTTTTGCAGCAATAGATGCATTTTTGGTGTATGGGAACACACTCAATAAAACTCCCACCCCACCTGAAGATGACATAGTTGAGAAATATATAGTTTAAGATGAAGTATATAGAAGTAGAAAAGAAATTTTTGTCAATCTTCATCATGTTATCACTGGAGGAAGGAAAAATTGACTTGGAGTCAGAATAAACACATGCTAAAGTCATCTTTCTCACAGGTCTCATGTGGATGGAGCTAGACAGATGCTTCAGGAAATCTTGGGCAGCAATCTAGCAGAAATATTCTTTGTCTTCTCTGTAATATTTATTATATAATTTGCCCTGACTCCCAGTGTCATTCACCAAGCCAAGACCAAAAATGCTAGAGATTTCCTGGAAGCCTGGCACTCAGACAAATCAGCCATCAACAGGCACATAGAGATAAACAAGATCTACATGCCATTTAAAAGACACAATCAAAAGCCAAACAGGAAACAAAAAAACCCAAATATCTGACCAGCAATCAACACCCAGATCAGCAGAGATTAACCCCAAGATTAATACTAAACCAACAATCAAGAAGTAAACAATACCCTAAACAAGGAAGTCCCAACTCAGACAAACAAAACAATAGTAAACAACAGCCTAATCAAAGAACCACCAAAATTACCCTACCAACACTAACAGAGTGTCCGGTATATAAAATGAGAGCAAAAGCACTGATGTTATCTAGTTAGGCAATAAAACATCTGCAAGAAAATAACCAAGCTTAAAGAGAATAACCACAATTTTGCATTTTCTCTGGAAACAAATTGACTATCAGTTCAAACCATTTAAAACAAGTCTAACGGTCTGGAAATCGGTTCCTTATATTTTCTAAGGTAAATTCATTAAAGCATGTAAAAGAGCAATGACAGAAAGAAAGAAAGAAAGAGAGAGAGAGAGAAAGAGAAAGAAAGAAAGAAAGAAAGAAAGAAAGAAAGAAAGAAAGAAAGAAAGAAAGAAAGAAAGAAAGAAAGGAAAGAGGAAGGAAGGAAGGAAAGAGAGAGAGAGAGAGAGAGGAAGGAAGGAAAGAAGGAAGGGCATATCTCTTAATACCCTTTTCAATAGACATCCATTTTTTTCAGCTCTGAGTTTACTATAGTTCAGGGATAAAACTTACATGTTGTTTTAAAACCATTACTAAATTCAATTTGCTATGTTTTTTAAAAAAGGACTCCCCCCCACCCTTTCAAATCAGTTTTGACTCCTGGGGAATTCCTGGACAAGTCCCTGAAGTTTTCTTGGCAACATTTTCAGAAGTGGTTTGCCTTTGGCTTCATCCTAGGGCTGAAAGAGAGTAACCTCAGCTGGCTTCATGCCTAAGGCAGGATTAGAATTTTAGTCTCCTGGTTTCTACCCTGATCTTTAACAGGACTGGCTGTCTTTGCTATGCTGTAAACTTTCTGAAAGTTTTCTGAGCTTATGTAATGCATTGTTGGGTATACTTTTCCCTCCTGTATACACTTTGCCCAGCATGCTTCCTTTAACCTACACATTTGTAGCATTGTGGTTTTTGGGTTTTTTTGGGGGGGTATGGAGAACTTTTTCCAAAACTATGGAGAATGAGTTCAGCATGATCACATCTCTCAGAAGAATTGGGAGGCTGTACATTGTACAACACACTTATTATCCTTGAACAATCATTCAGACAACAGAAGGTCAATTAACATGACTTAAATATATTGGTTAGCAGTAAAGACCAAATCAAACATGCTGTAAGTTGATTCTAAGCAAGATGTAAAAGGTCAGTACAGCTAGTTTTTATTTTATTTAGCATATGCCTAAATAAATATAAATACATTTATAATAAATAAATATGACAGATGATAGAATAGAATAGAATAGAATAGAATAGAATAGCAGAGTTGGACGAGACCTTGGAGGTCTTCTAGTCCAACCCCTTTTGTTTGCCTCTAAGTGTTCACAGATTGGTTGCTTGATTATCTTTTCCAGAATCTTTCCATGTATTGATGTCAGGTTGATTGGTCTGTAATTTTCTGGATCCATTTTTTCAAATATGTGATTAAACCATAACTTGTATTATTATATATACTTGTCAAGAAATGACTATAAATCTAAAAGCATGAAAAATTCAATTATTTACTATGAAAGGTTGAAGCAATTAGTGAATAATGCAAGATTGATCAGACATTTTGAATACAAGACAGATAACTTTTGATAGTGATTAGAGAGGATCTGGCAAAAAAAATGAACATGAGAGAAAAAGAAAAAAAATGAAAAACTAGAATAGAATGATTGTAGTGGGATTCTATCAGTTTGCACCTATTCACTAGAACCGATTGTTAACATTCTAAGCAGTTCAGAGAACCGGTTGTTAGAAGAAATTACTGGCCTAATCCTGTAAGGAAGGCAGGAAGGAAACATTCTGGTGTTGTTTACAGAAACTGCCTCTCCGTTAAACCTTATTACATTCTTGGTAGGACTAGACTTCCTATCTCTGGAACTTCTCTGGAGGTTTTTTTTCCTCTTTTGCTGGTACTTTGCTTGTGTGGCGTGACCATTCAAAGTTACAATGGCACTGAAAAAAGTGACTTAGACCATTTTTCACACTTACGACTGTTTCAGTATCCCCACAGTCATGAGAGGCCAGGCGAGGAGATGTGTGCCTCAATGTGAGTGATGTTGAGTTGGCCACACTCAGCCAGTCACATGATCACCTAGCCACATCCACCAACTAAGCCACACTCACAGAACCGGTTGTTAAAAAATTTGAATCCCACCCCTTTTGTAGGCAGCAAGTCCTTACATATATACATACACATACATACATACATACATACATACATGCATGCGTGTGTGCATGCATGCGTGCATACATATATACATACATACATACATATGTATGTGTATATATAAATAGAACATAGATTAATATCCCAATAGAATAAACTGAGAATGGAAGAAGTTTGGAGACTGCTTGTTATAGAGTGAAAAGAATTATTTTACAGAAGTTTATAGAGTTACACAAATGAAAAAGGATGCTTGGTGGAATTATGAAATGAAAGGAACTGGATGAAGAAAGATGTGCATAGCAGAATGATCGCTGCAAAATAGAGAAGACGAGAGCCTTCTGTTCTGCGTAAAGAGAGAAAAGAGAGAGTTGCAAAAGAATGCCATCAAAGAGAAGGAACTCTTAAGATTAAAAAAAAAAGGCACAGAAAATGCAGAAAGGTTTTTTTAAAAATAAACTTTATTGAATTTTTATTAAATGCAGAAGGGTTTTGATGGATTTTTTTTTAAAAGTTATTTTGGATGTGAGGAAAGAAGACCACAGAAACTCCAGCAGGGTCAGAGGAACTAAAAATAAAAGCCATGAAATGTTCTGGGATAAAAGCAAAGGGAGAGAATGTGCAAAGGGTAGTTTAGGGAGTGATATATGTCATGGACCAGGGGTCTGCAACCTGCAGCTCTGGAGCCACATGTGGCTTTTTTGGCCCTCTGCTGTGGCTCCCTGTTGGCTGACTCCACCACTGACTGACCCCTCCCCTCCCCATCACTCCTCGCCTGGCCTGGGAAGGTAAGGGTGATGGCGGGGGATGGAGACTCGCTCCATATTCCAGAGCAGGAGATGACCACGTGGGAGTGAGTGGCGGTCGAGTTGGCCACGCCCACCCAGTCACACTGGTTGTTAAATTATTGGCTCCCGGGGTTTTCTTTTCTGTGGGAAATGGGTCCAAATGGCTCTTTGAGTGTTTAAGGTTGCAGGCCCCTGTCACAGACTGAGGACTGTAATAAATGGTGTAAATGCAAACAGCCAGGAAACAAAAGAAAGTCAATGAGAATGCCAAAAAAAAAAAAAAAAAAAAACGCCTTGAGAATATAGAAACTGGATAAGGCTGTTTAAGTAGAAGATGGAACTCCCTGGAGAAAGGCTAGAAGATGGATTTGGCTTGCTTTACACAATGCAAGTACCTATTGTTTAACACTGTGCCATAAGTCAGGTAGTCCTAGACTTATGACCACAACTGGGACCAGGATTTCTGGTGCTAAGCATGCAGTGGTAAAGTGAGTTGTGTCTAATTTTTTTGTGTCTTTTTGTGCCATATTTGTAAAGTGGATCACTGCCATTGTTAAGTGAATTCTGGTGGTTGAAATCCACATGTCTCTTAAAGTTGTCAAAGGTGGAAGGAAGGAAGGAAGGAAGGAAGGAAGGAAGGAAGGAAGGAAGGAAGGAAGGAAGGAAGGAAGGAAGGAAGGAAGGAAGGAAGGAAGGAAAGGAGGGAGGGAGGGAGGGAGGAAATGGAAGGGGAGGGAGGAAATTGAAGGAAGGAAAGAATGGAAAAAATGAAGGAGGGAAGGAAGAAGGGAGGGAGGGATGGGGGATGGAGGGATGGAGAGAGGAAGAAAGGAAGGAAGGAAATGGATTGGAAGGGAGGGAGGAAGAAAAGGAGGGAGGGAGGGAGGAAATTGAAGGGAAGGGAGGGAGAGAGGGAGGGAGGAAGCAAGGAAGGAAGGAAAGAAGGAAGGGGGAGGAAGAAACCCTCATGCGCTCTCCCTGTCTCTTACCACCAGTACCCCACACTCACTAACCCAACCTGTGCTCCCCCACTTGCACCTTCCCCAGTGTGTGCTGCCTTGTGTGCCTTCCCCAACTCACACATCACCTCTTGCACAACACCACAAACATCTCTGACCCCCACACGCCTTCCCTGACCTCTGTGGCACCTCTCATGCAGCCCCTGCAGTCCTCCCAACCCATGCCACTCACCCACACCTCATCACTCACCTCGTTCACACACCCCTGAGACCCCCATGCATTCTCTTTGACCTATTCCCTTGTCTGTTCTACATAATGTACAGGCAACACCCAACCGTCATCATCTTCTCCCTGCCTCTCCTGGGACTTACATCTCTAAATTCACTACAGAACCATTGAACCTTAGCGCAAAAACAAATGGCTTATGCTCAGGTTTGAAATGGCCTTAAGGTACATAATGTATCTTAAGATACATTAATTAATTAATTAAGATACATAATGGGCATGCATAAGCGCACCAATGTGCCTACCATCCCTGTCCTATTGTTTCTTTTACTTTTTTTAATTTTTTCTTATATGTATCCATGTATTCATAATTATGTTTTTACTTATACCTATTATCTTGTAAGCAATTGACAAAAATAAATAAATAAATAAAAATAAATAAAAATACATCAAATTGCAAGGAGATTCTCAGGATCAACCCACCCACCCCCAATAAATCCACAGTGATCTGTGTGATATCATGTTATAATCACCTTATCTCTGTAACTTCCCGTTGCTCACACTAATCTTTTAAATGTGATCCCTGCCAGTATAAATGCTAGATACCCTTGCCTTAAAGTCAAGATTTACCAACTTACAACTTCCTAGCTCGCAAGTGACAAAAGATAAAATGACAACAGTTCAGGGGTAAAAGCCCTGCTATACAGGTAGTCCTTGACTTACGACCACAACTAAGCCCAAAATTTTCATTGCTAAGCGAGACAGCTGCTAAGTGAGCTTTGTCCCATTTTATGACCTTTCTTGCTACTGTTGCTAAGTGAATCACTGCAGTTGTTAACTAGTAAGATGTGACCACGGACACTAGGACCGTTATAAATATGAATTGAATGCCAAGCATCCAAATTTTGATCACGGATGCTGCAAGAGTTGTAAATATGAAAAATGGTCGTAAGTCACTTTTTTTCGGTGCTGTTAAAAATTCAAACAGTCACTATATGAATGGTTGTAAGTCAAGGACTACCTGTATAATCAAAATGCCATAGGTTCAATTGCCATCCTTTCTGGCCAGGACACACTGCTATTTTACATCATAGGGAACTGCTTTGAGTTAGCACAGGCAATATAGGGAAAGACTAGAATACATAATATAATGCAAAATAACAGAGCTGGAATAGAACGTGGTCGATTTTTAATCCAGCCCCCCCTGACCAATAGCAGGAGACCCTATATCGAGAAAGCAACAAAGATGATGAGGGGACTGGAGGCTAAAACATATAAAGAACAGTTGCTGGAATGGGGCGTGTCTAGTTTTAGTTTAGTTTTAGTTTACTTTATTGTCATTGCACCTCGTATAACAAAATCAAACACCATCTTCAGTGCACATCATGACCATGGAAATAAACACACATCCTTCACACTCCACACATTGAATTGAAAACCCTCGACACCACACCAACACTGCACTATACAGTAGAATTCAACAGAGCTACTGCCCTGGGATAGAAGCTGTTTTTCAGTCTATTAGTCTGATGAAATAGGGGTGACATGATAGCAGTGTTTCAATATCTCAGGGGCTGCCATAAAGAAGCGGGAGTCAAACTAATCTCCAAAGCACCTGACAAGAAGCAATGGGTGGAAATTAAACAGGGAGAGAAGCAACCTAGAACTAAGGAGAAATTTCCTGACAGTGAGAACAATTAATCAGTGGAACGACTTGCTTCCAGAAGTTGTGAATGCTCCAACATTGGAAGTTTTTAAGAAGAGATTGGACAACCATTTGTCTGAAATGGTACAGGGTTTTCTGTCTCAGCAAGGGGTTGGACTAGAAGACCTCCAAGGTCCCTTCCAACTTTGTTATTCTGTCATTCTTTCATACCATTCCAGGCAAATGGATAGATGGTTTGATTTCCATTAAAATGGTTCTCTACCTGTCTTAGGTAGAAGCCAAGAATTACACCTCTTTCTCCGACTCCTGGTTCTATTAAGATGCAGTGGACATAGAAAATACTGCTACCCTTCAAAAAGACCTCGACTATGTATCAGAATGGTCAAATAAATGGCAACTTCAAATCTCAACAAATAAATACTCTGTCTTACATATTGGCAAAAAAAATCAGAAAATAAAATACAAGCTGAATAGTCAAGACCTTGTTGATGACACAAACTTTTTCAAGGACCTTGGAGTACTCATCTCTAATGATCTAAGTGATAGAACCCACTGTAACTACATAGCCAAAAAGGCATTAAGAGTTGTTAACCTAATCCTACGTAGCTTTTTCTCTGGTAATATCATACTACTAACGAGAGCATACAAAACATTTGCTAGACCAATACTTGAATACAGCTCATCAGTGTGGAATCCACATTATGTATCTGATATTAACACAGTTGAGAAAGTCCAGAAATATTTCACAAGAAGAGTTCTTCACTCCTCTACTCATTGCAGAATACCTTATGCTACCAGACTTGAAATTTTAGACCTAGAAAACCTAGAACTATGCTGCCTTCGGACCGATCTAAGTATAGTATATAAAATCATACATTGCAATGCCCTATCTGTCAATGAATACTTCAGCTTCAACCATAACAACACAAGAGCAAACAATAGATATAAACTCAAGGTAAACCGCACCAAACTTGATTGCAGGAAATACAACTTCAGCAACAGTGATCAATGTCTGGAATACTCTGCCTGACTCTGTGGTTTCTTCCCCAAACCCCAAAAACTTTAACCTTAGACTGTCTACTATTGACCTCACCCCTTTCCTAAGAGGTCTGTAGGGGGCGTGCATAAGCGCACCAACGTGCCTACCGTCCCTGTCCTATTGGTTTTTTTTTCTTTTTTATATGCATCCATTTCATGTATTCATAACTATGTTTATACTTATACCTATTATCTTGTAAGTGATTGACAAATCAAATAAATAAATAAAAATAAAAAACAATGGCCTTATTGTAGAAGCCAATCAGATGTAATCCAGATGTCTGCTGATGCTGTCTCTAAATGACAGGCATCATCACTCCAATCAGCAGTGGATAGTTTTATTTCCCTGGTGAGATTCTCTGCATCATCCTTGACAGCAGCTAAAAATAAAATAAAAATAAAGTGCCTTGTAGTTTGGCATCCAGCAGATGGTTACTGATCAAATATTAGTAGTGGGACTGGAGGTCAGCTGGCTGCTAAAGCAACCTCATTTGAAGCCTGTCTGTTATTCAGCCATCTCTGGAGACGCTGCTCTGCTGACTTAGTGCAGACAGGTGACTGCCTTGGCAATGTTATTGTTCTGATCAGAGCTCTCTGTGGAGATATAAGGGTCCACCTCATTTATAATGCATAGCTCTCCGATTCTTCCGGTGGATAGAATTACTCATTGCAACTTGGCATCAAGTCATTCCAGAGAGAATTTGGGACTGACAAGAGAGCCAAAAAGAGGGAGGGAAGAGACAGAGAACCTCTTGCAACTTTGCAAACAGAGTGGCTTGACCCCGTAAGAGCAGGAGGAGGAGGAGGAAGAAGAGGAGGAGGAGGAGGAGGAGGCCAACAGGAATAACAGTAAGAAAAGTAACAAAGCCAGGCACTACAGATTATTTCAGGAATCACAGAGGGTTGACTGTTGAAATGTATACATAGCGACATTATTGACATGCATTGTTTCTGGGCTGCTGTTTTCTGTTTGTGTGGTGCCTTCAAGACAATGTTGGCTCTTGGTGACTGCCTGGACTACAGTTCTCTTGGCAAGATTTCTGGAAATGTCTTGTTCCTAGGATCCAATTAACTAAGGTGGGACTAGAACTCACAGTCCCCAGCATTATACTGAAGTGGCTCCCATGCAATCCAGTCTTTCTCTCGCCTCTCCCATGTCTTCCTGGCACTTCCCAGCATCCTTTTGTCAAAGCCCCATCAGAGCCCGGTGAGGAGGATGAGGTGGAACTGGGACTGTCCAACAGGGAAGGCATACCAGGGGCTGAGGACGATGCTGTCCCAGGCCCCTCAGGCATTGGGGAACCAGATGGAGAGCTGCCTGCCTGCACAGACACAGAGGAGGATTGGCTGCTGATTGGCAGTGGTGCGGATAGGCAGCCGATCTCCATTGATGAGGAACAGCTGCCTACTCCACTTGCTCCAAGGGTAAGGAGAGCGGAGAGGAGGCAAGGCCAGAGAAGGGCTGCGAGGCTACTCAGAAGGAGGTCCCTCCACCCCCTTCTCACAAGGAACATCTGGAGGAGATGAACTTAAGGAGAAGCTGTGAGGATTCAGTCTTTGCCAAGAACAATTGTTTTAGCTTACACTCCCTGGCTTTTACTCATGCCTGTTGCTGTTTGCCTTGCCTTGCTTGGAAGATTACTCTTTGCCTTTTGTTTTGGACCTTGCCTTTCTCTTGTGGCCTGCATTTGGTCTTTGGTTGCTGTGCCTTTGGAACTGCTTCTTCTTGCCTGGTACTTGTTTCTTGTCCTGAGGACTGCCCTTGTCTTGTGCCTGGACTCTGCCTTGTGGATTGGACTTGGAACCCTGGACCTTGCCCTACGAAAGTGCTCTTACTCTGTGGACTGTCTTTGTACTACCAGGGCTAAAAGATAACAGATAATCAGAGTTGGAGGGGACTTTGTAGGTCATCTAGTCCAATCCTCGCCCCTGCCCAAGCAGGAGACCCTACACCATTTTGTAGTGTGCTGTGTTTGGGGGAACTGAAGGTGGCTGCTTTGAGGGTAACATAGGGGTTGGAGCCTTACCAGTCATTGGAGGACCGTTGGCTGGAACATTTGTTAAGAGAAATGAAGAACTCTCTTGAGGCCTGCCTTGCCTTGACTGCCTGGGTCATAACATAGACACACAGACACATTAAATTGTAAACAAATAATTCCCTCAACACTGTTCAACTATTTACAAAGTGTACACTACTACTACTGTTAATCTTCTCATCACTCCTTATCACCCATCCCCTCCCACTTGTGACTATAACTTTGTTGCTTGTATCCTCTGTTTCCTAGTATGATTTGATGTTGATTGTACCCTATGACTATCATTAAGTGTTGTACATTATGATTCTTGATTCTTAACGAATGTTCCTTCTTTATGTATACTGAGAGTATTTACACCAAGACAAATTCCTTGTGTGTCCAATCACACTTGGCCAATAAAGCATTCTATTCTATTCTACTCTTCCTTCTACAGCAGCTGTTTTTAAAAAGAAATAGATGTTTCTCCCATTGTCATTTATTTTATCACTGGACCAATGCTTTTTAAATGTAAATGGTTTTTCTATGAGACTATTAGCCAATCTGAGCAATTAAAAACACCACCACCAATACCTAATAAGTAAGATTTATGCTATAAAATAAACTGTGTGATGGGATCAACCCAAAAGATAATTTGGCATATGAGTAACCAAGTTTCAGTTAAATACTCAATTTGAACATGCTTTCTTCTTCTTCTTCTTCTTCTTCTTCTTCTTCTTCTTCTTCTTCTTCTTCTTCTTCTTCTTCTTCTTCTTCTTCTTCTTCTTCTTCTTCTTCTTCTTCTTCTTCTTCTTCTTCTTCTTCTTCTTCTTCTTCTTCTTCTTCTTCTTCTTCTTCTTCTTCTTCTCCTTCTCCTCCTCCTCCTCCTCCTCCTCCTCCTCCTCCTCCTTCTTCTTTTCTCCTCCTCCTCCTCTTCCTCCTGAAATACCAAACCTGATTCTGCATTATATGTTGCCGTTATTGATTTCAGGTGTGTATTTGATATTATCTCTTAGAACAAAGCTCTGCAGCTAACTCAAAAATACTGTGATAGATCTCTGCGCTAAAGGGATTACAAGTCAAAGACGAACAAGAAAGGGATACATCTTTGTTTCCCTGGTGCTCAGGCTGCACCACCACAATTCTCTTATGACCAAAACAGGTAATTCAGAGCATAGTTTCCAAAGTTAGCCAACACACACATTGCAATATTCCTGTGTCAAACCACACAATGCTCTTATTGTGGAAGCTAACAGGATTAATGCCAGCTCAGAGTGCCTTATCAACAAACATACCGTTCTGAGAAAATACTTGAGATTAAAGCAATTAAAAGCAAGACCTTGATTTTTGCACAAAGCATCCTAGAATACATGCCCGGCGGTTACATGATCAGACAATGAACGAGTTAAAATCCATAAATCTAAAGCCTCAAAAGCTTTTGGGTACAGCCCCGAAAACCTATTGCAAACCTTGCCAAGAAATTGTAACTTGCAATAGGTTAGATTGATAAAGGACTATAAAGGGATATGATTTAGAATCTATGACGGTTCATTTAAATGTAAATAGATAGAACATGCCATCAAACTGAGTTTTTTTTGTCTTTGCCCTACCCTGTTTGAGACAGCTAAAGGGATTTACACTCCTCTTTTGTTTCCAAGTTAAAAGTTAGTGTGCTCTCAACAGTGGCTTGGGGATTTTCTTATAGAGATCTCCCCTCCTATAGTTCTTCTAGGAAGGCCCCAGACATCATAGAAAATGCTATATAAAAGCCGAGAAAAACACCCCTTCTCTTCCCCCAGCACACTGAAGAAAGTTAAATCGGAGACCAAGCAGCCCAATAAACATTTTCACTGAGGGAAAAAAATGAGAAAAATCTATAAAAGAGCAACCAACTGGAAGTCTGTCAGCAAAAGCAGATAGTAAAACCGAATAGATTTTTATTGATCCACCTAAATGCTGTTAATATCACCAGAGAGAAAAATGGATGTGTGTTGTTCACCTGTAACAACCTGGAAAAGTTGTTACATCAGGCGAGTAAGTTTCTCTCTCTCTCTCCCTCCCTCTCTCCCTTTCCCTCCCTCCCTATCTTTCTCTCCTTCCTTCCTTTTCTTTTAACTTGGGATACATGATCATGAAGTTGTTGGTCACATGTTGAGAAAAAATTTTCTCAACAGGACTAAAGCCAAACCAACAATCAAGCAGCTAAAAAATACCCCAATCAAGGAACTACCAATTCAGACAAACAATCAAACAACAAACAACAGCCTAATCAAAGAACCACCAAGAAAACTGTAGGGCAAGTCATTATTTGTAATAAATAGAGAGCAACCTCCAATCTCTTCTCTTAAGCACCTGAGGGCAGGACAAGAAGCAATGGGTGGAAACTAATCAAGGAGAGAAGCAACCTAGGACTAAGGAGAACTATGAAAGGTCGCAAAATGGGGTAAAACTCGCTTAACAAATGTCTCACTTAACAACAAAAACTTTGGGCTTCATTGTGTTCATAAGTCAAGGACTATCTATATTTGGGCAGGTCTTTTCTAGGTTATTTTTTCTCTGACCATTATGTGACTTTGGGATCCTGCCTCTCTTATCTAGAGGCTCCTGCCTCTCTCATCTTATATAGGGGACTGGAGACTAAAACATATAAAGAACAGTTGCTGGAATTGGGTGTGTCTAGTCTGATGAAAAGAAGGATTAGGTGAGACTTGAGAGCAGTGTTCCAATATCTCAGCGGCTGCCACAAAGAAGAGGGAGTCAAGCTATTCTCCAAAGCACCTGAGGGCAGGATAAGAAGCAATGGGTGGATCATGGAAGAATCAACCTAGAACTAAGGAGAATTTTTCTGACAGTTAGAACAATTAATTGGTGGAACGACTTGCCTCCAGAAATTATAAATGCTCCAATACTGGAAGTTTTTAAGAAAAGATTGGATAGCTATTTATCTGAAATGGTGTAGAGTTTCCTGGCTGGGCAGGGGGTTGGACTAGAAGACCTCCAGGGTCCCTTCCAACTCTGTTATTCTATTCTATTCTTCTAGCACTGATGATGTTACCTAGTTGGGTAATAAAATGTCTGCAAAAAAACAACCAAGCTCAGAGAGCACCCAGATTTATGTAACAGAAATGTGTTTGTTACTCTCAACCCAGCCCCAACTCACAGGAGTGTGCAATATTGTGCTAACTTCAAATAATTGGGGTTTGGATCTGAATGTGCAAACAGGACTGGTTCTTTCTCTTCAACATAAGCCCATGAATGCTGACTCCAGGAAAACTCATTCAGAAGGAACTTGGCCAAGGCATAGATGCAAACTCATGCTTTGATCCTCAGTTTGGAGAGAAGAGATCCCAGGAGGAAGTAAGGCACTCTATTTTGACAAATCCCCTTAGCATGCTTACACATTTGAGAATGTCCAAAATGGAAGTTTTCCAATATGGGATGGGATGTGGGAAGTGTTGAGAAAGAAAGCTTTTTACATTTCTCTTTATAAACCCTCTGCATAATTAATCCTTAGCCAGGCCAGATTAACTACCATGGCAGCCTTGGCTTAACTACCATGGCAGCCTTGGCTTAACTACCATGGCAGCTGGACATGGAAGAAGTTGATGAATGGTTGGTGCATATATTCAATATTCCTCCTCACCCTATCAATTTAGTTCAATTGGTGTCTGGAAAATGTCTGAATATTGGCTTCATAGAATCCCAGAGTGAATAAAGACCTCAAAGTTAATACCTTCTATCCACATGTCAATGCAGGACTACTATGCTCTGATAGGATCCAACCTCTGCTTATTTATATTTATTGATTGAATAATTTATATTCCTACCTTTCTTATCTTTATAAATAAGTTGTCATCTTGCTGCCTTTGATCTATTCATTCTTGATATATTTTTATAGAGCACTGCACACCAGAACTAGACACAAGAACAGTTTTTTTTCCCCGAACACCATCATTCTGCTAAACAAATAATTCCCTCAACACCGTCCGACTATTTACAAAGTCTGCACTACTATTACTATTAACCTTCTCATCACTCCTTATCACCCATCCCCTCCCACGTGTGACTGTATGACTGTAACTTTGTCCCTGGTATTCTTACGATTTATATTGACTGTTTCCTAGTTTGATTTGATTGCTTATTGTACACTATGACTATTAGTAAATGTTGTACCTTATGATTCTTGATGAATGTATCTTTTCTTTTATGTATACTGAGAGCATTTGCACCAAGACAAATTCCTTGTATGTCCAATCACATTTGGCCAATAAAGCATTCATTCATTCATCCATCCATCCATTCATTCATTCATTCAATAAATCACTCACTGTGGTAACCTCAGTACCCATTACACAAGCATTGCCTTCTAGACTCTTAGCCAGGAAAGTGCAATTATTATCTTGTTTGGCTTTAACGTACATGGGATTATTCCTTTATCTACCCCCACTTTTTTGTCATTGCGTCCTGTTTCTTCCTCCTATTTTCTCCTTGACAACCCTGTGACCTGGATTGTGCTGAGAGAGTGACTGGCCCAGGGTCATCCAGCCATCTTTTCCCTGCCTAAGGCAAGACTAGAACTTACTGTCTCCTAGTAACTGGTCCAAGGGACGTGGTGGCTCAATGGCTAAGACGCTGAGCTTGTCGATCAGAAAGGTTGGCAGTTCAGTGGTTTGAAACCCTAGCGCCACGTAACAGAAAGAGCTCCTGTTACTTGTTCCAGCTTCCGCCAACCTAACAGTTTGAAAGCATGTAAAAAAGCAAGTAGAAAAATAGGGACCACTTTGGTGGGAAGGTAACAGCGTTCCGTGCACCTTCAGCATTTAGTCATGCCGGCCAAATAGCCATGGAGACATCTTTGTACAGCGTTGGCTCTTCGGCGTTGTAGCAGAGGTGAGCACTGCTCCTTAGAGCTGGAAATGACTAGCATGTTTGTGCAAGGGGAACCTTTACTTTTACTTTTAGTGACTGGTCCAAAGTCACCCAGCTGGCATTCATGCTGTAGAAAGTTAGCACCCACCCCTCTCCTAAAATAATATTTTGAGAAATATTAAAAAGGCAGAATATTATATTTCCCTAAATGAGAAATGGAGAAATATGTTCTTGGAAAGCAGCCCCCACCTTTCTTAATAACCGTCAGCAGATGTCAGCACTTAAGACATAAAGAGATAGGTAGCTCTATTCATAGACAAATACCCTTAACCTAGATCCAACAAAGGTAGGATTAGCCCTCAGCCACAATAGGAATTGCTCAATGCCCCTTCATTGCATCGCCCTCCAAACTTCAACCATACTTAGGTCAGACAAACTCCTAGGATTTGTACATGGATCCACGGGAGTCTGACAACAGCCAACAGAATACATGTTCTTGCACAGGAACAGGAAGTTCAAGTGCAAAGTCCAAAAGAAGGTATAAATATCCTCCACTGTCAACTCCATGTTGTCAGCTGCACCAGAATCCATGTGCTTAGTGCTTCTGCATCATCATTAAACCATCTTTCTAATCAGCCTCCATGTCTTTCTCCTGCCTTGGAACTGAACCAGATGGATATTTCTTCCCACAATGCCTAAGGCGGGACTAGAACTTACTGTCTCCTGGTGATTGAGCCAAAGTCACCCAGCCAGGAACTCACTGTCTCTTGGTTTCTAACCAGGTGCCTTAACCACTAGACCAAACTGGTCTAAAAAAACTGGTTAAAAAATCCCCACCAAGAAATGTGCAAGATACCCACTATTGGGTATTTGGTATGCATTTAGAAATGGATAATAAAATCTCCTATTTTGGGGTATCTGATTTTCATCAGGAAAAAGAAGCCACACCACAACCCACAAATCCTGAGACACCTAAAGATGCTCTTTTTATACCGACTCTGGAAATAAATATATAATGCAATGAGCGGTATAAAGTTAGTTTAAACTTCTAATTCCAGTGTTCATTAACTCCAGTTATTGCTACTAATAATGCTCACAGCATGAGACTTCAGTAGCTGCAGTAAAATTGTTTTTATTAAAAAAATGACATCAAGATAGGATTTGAACATCTGAATTGCATAATTAACAATATTCCTTTCATAATATCATCTTTCTTTTATTGTCCGCTGCCGTGAGACAATGTTTAACAGATCAGAATGGTTCTTTCTAAGGCAAGTTAAGCATACATTCAATGTAATAAACTGGAATAAAACAAAGAAACTGATTATTTATTTATTTATTTATTTATTTATTTCATTGACCCAATGGATACGGCTGCCCATTTCCCAAGAAGTGATGCTGAGAGTCTAGAACAATCAAATAAAATAACTATTTAAAAACAATAATTGCAAAAATATATAAAAAAATAGTTATTGTGCTGACTCTGTAAACTGCTTAGAGAGGGCTGTAAAGCACTGTGAAGTGGCATATAAGTCTAAGTGCTATTGCTATTAAAAATTAAAATATAAATTTTATGCACACACACACACACATACCACAGCGCATGGAGAAAGTGAATATATTGCAGGAACTAATTTGGCTGGGTTACTAGGACCAGAGATTTAGTCTTCTGAGTTTCCAGACTCTTTCAGCTGGAGCCCATCCTCAGGGGACTTTTCTCTACCAGAATGTGTGTTTTGGGCTACCCTGTGTATGGTATGTACTATATGTAGTGACTGTTGTGTGTGGCTTTTTAGATGTTGATTGGGGCTTTGATGGCTGTCTATTACGTTGTTGGCTGTTGCTTCATTGTTCTGCCAAGCATTCATATTCTAAGTACCTGATAAGACTTCAATCACTTCCCTTTGTGTGTGTGTGTGCGAGAGAGAGAGAGAGAGAGAGAGAGAGAGAGAGAGAGAGAGAGAGAGAGAGAGAGAGAGAGAGAGAGAGACAGACAGACAGAGAGACAGAGAGAGACAGAGAGAGACAGAGAGAGAGAGAGACAGAGAGAAAGAGAGAGAGAGAGAATAGCCCAAAGTATGCACTCTGGTAGAGTGAAGGATGCACTCCACCACAAATCCAAAAGCTCTGAAGATTAAACCTCTGGATCCCACTGACCGAACTAGATTGGATCCTGCAACATGTTCTTGGGACACGTATATTTGCCTTCATTCGTGAAAGTGAATATATTATCCACAACAGTGGAGCCATCAAATAATGTCTCCAGTTCCCTGCTACTCAACAGGCCTGATGATATAACCATGTTTTGAGGGATCTCTAGAACATTAACAGTTAACCTGACCTTGGAAGGGGAGGGGAGAATGTCCTACAAGGAAGATGCCATGGCAGAAAGGCCTGCCTCCTGGGACTTCCTAATTGTACGTTCATAGCAGATGTTACCCACAAACAGTCTTGTCTGCCAGATCTAATGGGATGGGATGATGTAATTGGGAAGAGGTAATCCTTCAGATAGTCTGATCTCATGCCATGAGGGCTTTCAAAGGTTAAACTGGCACATTGAACTGGCCTAGAAGCAGATTGACAGCCAATGCAGCTTGCAGAGCAGAGGTGCAGTAGGTGCTTTTCTAGGAGCAAACACAACTGCCCATGCTGCTGCATTCTGCACTAATTGAAGACTCTTCAAGGGCAGCCCCATATAGAATGCATTACAGTAGTCCAACCTGGAGGTAACCAGGCCATGAGTGACTGCGAGCAGAGCCCCCACATCCAGAAATAGGTGCAACTGGCACACAATATGAAGTTGTGCAAATGGCTTCCTTACCATGACTGTCACTTGTTCTTCAAGAAGATGTTGATGGTCTAGGATCCCCCAGTAGAACCCCATCTAGTACCAAAGATGACATAGTCCTAGAACCAGTAGGTCCAAAACCAAAAGCCACTTAGTCTTGCCAGGGTTCAGCTGAAGCCTGTTGTTCCCCATCCAGACCTTCATAGCCTCCAGAGACCAGGATTGGACTTATATCTAATTTATCTGATTAGAATTTACCAGGATTATCACATTTCTTAAATCACCAGGGGCAGAGATGTATAGTTGGGTATTGTCATTGTATGTTGATATCTCATTTCATGGTGGTGGATGAGCTCATCACCAAGCAGCCTCATGAAGATGTTAAATAAGAAAGAAGACTACACACTGCAGTACTTGAGGACAGGACCTCTCCTGTCCAATCATCACTGACTGGAATCGTTCCCAAAGGAAGAAGGTGAACCAAGATGATGTCCTAGTGCCCACCCCTAATCCTCTTAGCCAATGCAGAAGAGTACCATGATCAATGATATCAAAAACAAGAAGACAAATAGGGCAATCCCCACCCAACCAAAGTCAAAGATCACACAGAAGTGTGACCAATGCTATTCCTTGAGTGAACTTCTGATATTCCCCCCCCCTCTAAATATTAGCAGAAAATATGAGCCTATGCAGGATTGATTTACTTGGCTCCACCAGTAAATACATACAAGTACAATTACATCGTACACTAGAACATTAAGGGAAGTCACACAATCAGTTTCTCTACATTACAGAGCATTAAGGAAGTGTCAGGGCTGTGAGTGAGGCAAGTGGAGAATCTTAATCACTGAGAATTATTTACTTCTGTGAAAAGCATCACTGGAAAAATGGATAAGCCTTCCTCTTGCTCATTATCTCGATATGTTGATCAGCGAACACTCAATGTCAGGGTTTCCATTTGGGCACAAAGTACTTGGAAACAGCTGTTCTGTGCACAAGACAGTTTAAACATATTCTGAACAGAAAATCTGGGAAGGGCTTTTGCAATATCTCTGCCATAAGGAGGGGAGGAACAGTATTTAGATGTCTACATCAGAACACATCATCATCCCTTTGCTCTAAAGGTATGAAAACTCTGGAGAAGCACCACCCACATTACAAGTCCCTTAAATGAAAAGGGAATGAGATGTACAAATTATTTCACCTTCCTTTTCTCGCCAGTGAGAATGTTAGTTTCCTGCATCTAATCAGATATTCTGATTTTGCAGCTTTACATAAGGCCAATAAAAGAATCTGTTTAATAGTGTGTTATTAGACAGACTGCAGCTTAGCTAAACAAAAAAGGAAGGAAGGAAAGAGGGAGGGAGGGGGGAAAGAAGGAGGGGGGAGGAAGGAAGGTAGGTTATTTATTAGAAGCTGTTGTGGTTCATCGACTGCCCATGGAGATGGCAGTTGGGTCGGGAGGGTCAGAGGAGATGGAAGGGGTGCCTGGGTTACCATCGGGGCCAGAGGAAGGGTCTGAGAAGAAAGTGGTCTCAGAGCCAGATGCAGAGCAGGGCCCATCTACTGATGCTCAAGCAGAGAGACAGCTGTTTTCGGTGCCTGAGCTGAGCGAGGGAAGGAACATCTGGGTTTCTCATATGTGTGTGCAGAAAAGTGTGGAGAGGAGAGCAGGACTGAGGGCCAGCTATCCAGGAAAAGAAGGACACGTTAACAAGCCCCTCCCTGGCTGGGATATAAGGAGAAGAGGTGTGGGAGAGGTGTGGGAGAGTGTTTGTAGCATGACTGCTATTATGAGACAACCCAGGAGCAAAATGCAGCACACAGAGACTTAGCCATTTAACAGTGTTTTATATACAACAGTTATATTAGTCTTCTTAATCCCTTATTTTTAATCTTTGATATGGCCAACCTATTTAATCCTTTTTAACTTTTTAAAATATTGTATGTGTACTCTTATATGTATTTTTTATCTTCGCTGTTCACTGCCCCGAGTCCCTCCGGGAGAGGGGGCGGTATACGAATTTAAATAAATAAATAAATAAACAAACAAACAAACAGAAATATATGTGGTAGGCAAAATAACTTACAAGCAATCTAACTTCTTCTCTACATGGAGAACTCTACAATGAATACTGCACATAAGGAGAGAAACATGTCCTCTAATGGCTGCCTTTATATAAACACCTCTTAAAGGGATAGAACCCATCCCCAGTCTTAAAGGGAAATACCCATGCTATGCTGATTCATTCTTATTGATCATCCTATGTTGCATCAGCTTCACTACTGGTTGGCTCTTAAATCCCAAGACCTTAACAGTGTGGTTGTCAGAGACAACCGTTCATGCTCCAGAAGAGTTCCCTCTGGCAGATTCCTTGCCAAGATTTCTTTACCACTAACCAGGTTGGTCAGGATTCTTTGTGTTGGGATTGAAGTGCTAATTGAGTCTCCCTGCAGGAAATTCAGAGACTGATAGGCTTGTGAATCACCTATGGATATGTGACCTGGAGCTTTGTCAGGGAATGGCCTTTCTAAATAAAAAGGGGTTTCTCCTCACTGTTGAGGAGGCTGGGTCACAACAGGCATGTTAGTTGGTGTCCAAGAAATAATAATGGAGGGGAGTTTAGAAAAAAGTATTGGAGAAATTTTGTACATCCCTCTATTAAAGACACAGCTCTGATCTCCCACTGGACAAGAGCTAATCTTAAAATGAAGAATTAGCATCTATATTGTGATCCTCTCCAACAATGGAAGCAAAAGTGACTGGGGTTAGGATCTGAATGAGCAAACATCCATTCTTTGTCTACAATCTAAGTCCATGAAAGCTGGCCTCCTTCCAGGAAATTCCATTCAGAAGGATCTTGGTCAAGGCACAGGCTCAGAGTCATGCCTTGTTCCTGAGTTTGGAGAGAACAGATCCAGAAGGAAATAAGACATTCTTATTTTGACAGATCCTCTTAGCATGTTTGCACATTTGAAAAACGTTCAAAATTGAGATACTTCAATATGTCAGAGGTCCCCAAACTTGGCAACTTTAAGACTTGTGGACTTCAACTCCCAGAATTTGAAGTCCACAAGTCTTAAAGTTGCCAAGATTGGGGACCCCTGCAATATGGGATGGGGTGTGGATGGTGGCGAGAAAGAAAGCTTTTTAATTTTTTTTATAAACCCTCTGCACACTAATCCCTAGCCAGACTAGCTTAATTACATGGTATGTGTGTTTGCATGTATCTATACACAGAGACACACCTACATTTTCAGGAGTTGTTTGCCACTGTCTTCTCCCTAAGGCTAGGAAAGATTGATCGGCTCAGACATCCAGCTGGCTTTATCCCTATGGTTAGTTTGGTTAGGAAAAAGACTACTTCTCTTGTTACTATTCAATCTGAACTACTTCTTCTTCTTCTTTTTTTTTCTTTTTCTTTTTCTTTTTCTTCTTCTTCTTCTTCTTCTTCTTCTTCTTCTTATTATTATTATTATCTATCCTAAAGACCTAGGCAAGCACTTAAAAACAATTGGTGCTGACAAAATCACCATTGGTCAGCTGCAGAAGGCCACCTTACTGGGATCTGCTTGCATAATCCACTGATACATCACGCAGTCCTAAACGTTTGGGAAGTGTTCGACTAGTGATTTGTGATACGAAACCCAGCATGGTTATCTCGTTTTCTGTGTATACTGTAGTTTTTTGTTACTACTAGTACTAGTACTAGTACTACTACTACTACTAATAATAATAATAATAATAATAGTGATTCAATTGAGAGTTGACCCAAATCCTGGATATTGTAGAAGGCCAACCAACATCCGCAAATCATTAGCAGACAAAAACAAACTCATACTTAGGCTGTGCATCAGCCGGCTGTCATGCAAGAAAGAAAGTTTCCTAGAAAGCATCCTAAAACAGATAAGGTGCACAAAGCAAAATGCCAGCAATGAAGGGAATAAGCGATAAGCCGCTGAGGTCTATGCAAGAATTAAAACCACGCTTTCTTTGTTCAATTTGCTCTCTTGTATAATTCCTGAAGAAAGAAGCAAGTGAGAAATAATTATGGATGATCAAGGACAAAGCTTGCTCCTGCTTTAAATCTTCCATTGTTTCTTCCTAATAAGGTATGTAAGCAAGGCGAGGTAATGTTTGTAGCCTACATGATAAATTACTGGGGTTTTTTTTTTGCTTGAAAACTGTGTCTTCTCCTTCTAAGAGAATACCCTGTAGATATAGACCAATGTAATCTCCAAGCATATGTAATCTTCATATGTCGCTTGCATTATCTGTAAAATTGGGATTAAGGGAGGAGGGCTTTCCTATTAGGAGTCAATAATCAGGATCACATGGAAGTTCCAGTTCAGAAGGTTTAATGGTCAAACTCAGGGGTGGGATTCAAATTTTTAACAACCGGTTCTGTGGGTGTGCCTTAGGTGGTGGGCGTGGCTTGGTGGTCATGTGACTGGGTGGACATGGCTTGGTGGTCATGTTATTGGCTGGGTGTGGCCAATTCAATATCACTCACATCGAGACACGCATCTCCTCGCCTGGCCTCTCATGAATGTCAGGATGTTGCAACAGTTGTAAGTGTGAAAAATGGTCATAAGTCACTTTTTTCAGTGCCATTGTAACTTTGAATGATCACTCCACACAAGCAAAGTTCCAGCAAAGAAGGGGAAAAAAACTCCAGAGAGGTTTCAGAGACAGGAAATCTAGTCCTGCCAAGAATGTAATAAGGGTTAATGGAGAGGCAGTTTCTGTAAGCAACACCAGAATGTTTCCTTCCTGCCTTCCTATCAGGATTAGGCCAGTAATTTCTTCTAACAACCGGTTCTCCGAACTGCTTAGAATGTTAACAACCGGTTCTAGCAAATAGATGTGAACTGCTAGAATCCCACCCCTTTCAAACCTATATATAAGACTCTAATCAATTAACAATCAACAGTAAATTGGTGCTAGAAAAAAGTTAACAGAATTCAAAGTAGGCTGCACTTGGAGTGTTTGTGGACATGTAATGATTCTAGGCTGAGTCCTCTCTTGACTCCATCCCCAGGCTCTGTCTGGTCTTCTCTTACAAATATGAACACTCAGATCAATTGTCCATGGAGATTCTCAGTCATTCAGGTCATGGTTTTCCCAAAGGTGCTGTTTCAAGAGGCAACTGGACTTTCTTGTTTTTCTCTGAAGATGTTTTCAAAGAAAAGAAAACTTCTTCAAACAACAACAACAACAACAACAACCTAGAAAGTCCAATTCTCTCTTGAAACAGCACCTTTGGGTCTCAGGTTGATTCTTTTAGTGCTAGCAGATCACAGCTGCAAATGATCCATATGGCCACCAGATGATCATACAGAAAAATCTAACCTGTTAGCAGGGGTGGGCTTAAAAAAATTAGCAAAGGGTTCTCTGTCTGGTTGCTGGGTGGGCGTGGTCATGGTGGGTGTGGCCTGGTCAGTTTCCTGCAGCACAGCGAGGGGGCAGACATTTTTGCCCACCCCGGGCTTTGGAGGCTGTCCTCGAGCCTCCAGGAGGGCAAAAGGGGCCACCCTGGGCTCTGGAGGCTCTCTGGAAGTTGGAAACGGGCACATTTCCAGCCTTGCTGAACATCTGGGAGGCCCGTTTTTTGCCTTCCTTGAGCCTCTGTGTATGCCCTGCACTACTTGCTCCCAAAACAGGCTGCATGGGGACTCCTGGGAGGGGCGGGGAGGGGCGGGGTGAGAGAGGCCAGTCAAGAGTGGGATTTGGGGGTTCTTCAAACTGCACAGAATCTTAGCTAGGGGGTCTCCTGAACCCCTGCAAATCCCCAACAGCCCACCCCTGCCTGTTAGTGCCATTGAATGGTTAACTATGTTTTGCATTAGTTATGATAGAATCATAGGGCTCATAGGGACCTTGGCAATCTTCTAATCCAACTCCCTGTTCAAGGCAAGAGACCTTATGAGGCAGTTTCAATCGATAAAGTGTAGCTGTGTGCATGCAACACTATATCACATTTTCCAACTGAACTCAATTCCATGTATCTATTGATTTATCTCCCCCAATTCAAACATAGCTGACTCCACGTGGCTTACAACATTAAAAACCCACAACATAAAACCCCATGATGTGGGAGAGAGACTGTTCCTGTGGGGAGGAGGAGTCAAGCAGGGGATCAGTATGGAATCAATGCTAGATATAAGAGGGCAAGATCGGACCTCCCTTGAATGCCACTGAGCATTATCTAGTCTTTGCCAGGAGCAAATTGACAGTCTGGGAAGACTGATGTGAAATAGACATTGAGCGATAAAGTAGCTAGTTTACACTCTACACGAGTGAGTCTGGTTGTTCGTGCCTGACATATTTAAGTCTACCCCTTCTCCTGATTGCAGCAGCAACACAATCAAATCAACCACTTCATTGACTCCATCTCCATTTGTGATCCCCAGGTCAGCTGACAAAACCACCTCTTCAGGGCCTTTCAGAAAAGCAACAAGGTGGGAGCAAACCCTACTTCAGGGGGAACCAATGTTCTATAGAGAAGGGGCCATGTCAACCATCCCATTGGCAGATGCAGCAAAAAAGACTCCTGGGACAATTTTTTTTATCAAGCGTATAGCTTTACTGATAGATCCATATAGGCACTGTAGAAAGCAAAGCAGTAGAAGAAAGCAAAGTTGAGACTCTAGAAAGAGTGCAGAGAAGAGCAGCAAAGATGATTAGGAGACTGGAGGCTGAAACATATAAAGAACGGTTGCTGGAATGGGATATGTCTAGTTTGATGCAAATAAGGACTAGGAGTGACATGATAGCAGTGTTGCAATATCTCAGGGGCTTCCACAAAGAAGAGGAAGTCAAGCTATTCTCCAAAGCCCCTGAAGGCAGGACAAGAAGCAATGGGTGGAAACTAATCAAGGAGAGAAGCAAGTTTCTAAGACGTTTTTAAGAAGAGATTGGACAACCATTTGTCTAAAAATGGTATAGAGTTTCCTGCCTAAGAGGGGGGTTGGACTAGAAGACCTCCGATGTCCCTTCCAAGTCTGTTATTTTATTCTATTCTTTTGGTGCAAAAAGCCTCTGGGCCACCCACTGTCCAATGTGTCCACCAATACAGTGCAATCTCTTTGTTTTGGGAAACAGTCTGCTTGGCTCATCATTCGACCTTGAGATGTTGAGATTCTCCCAGGCCACAGATAGTGCACATGAATTCCTCAATTCCCTCCCAGCCACCTATACATTCAAATCATTCCTCCCCATTCCCTGGTTTCTGTTATTTGGCTGCAGAGCAAGTCGACAGGCCACCACAAAGAAGGCCCTTTTTCATGGTCCCATCAAATGTACTTTCCTAATTGATGGACCCGCAACATGTTCCCATCCCGGTGGGCTGAGTGGATGTAATGGGGAAGAGGCAGTCCTTCAAATAGCTTAATCCACATGCCATATAGGGTCAGTTCCCCTTACTGTCCTTGATATGACAAATTTTCAACAGATTTTTCTACAGGTTCACAGTGTTTATTCCCTGCGACTTGAACAAGGGCAATGCATTCTTGAAACACATATGATACGTGTGCACTGGGAACACACAAATTATTTTGCCGCATTTGTTTTTCCATGGTGTACAGTATTTCATTATCTGTAAATATTTCCTAGAACCTAGGAACCTAGAACAAGAACCTAGGAACTAGAATCTAGGAACTAGAACCTAGAACTAGACCCTAAGAACCTGGAATTGGTGTGGTAGATCCAACCGGTTTGGTTCAAATAATGTCCTAAGTCATAAACTCTGGCTGACAAAGCATGACAATTAGGCTCATGCCCATGCTAAGCTAAAACTGAACAAATTGCATTGATGAGTTAAGCTTGTGTGTGAATCTAGCCTCTGTAAATCAGATTTTTCATTTTGCATTAAAGGTCTTTGTTGCCGATGATTATGACAATGGTGACAGTGGTGAAGATGAAAGGATAATTATTATTCACTGCATTTTCTACCTTCCACTGGTAACTTCATTATTCCTCTTTCTAACCTCCCTAATTTCAAGCCACGGGTATGTGCTTATGTGTACCATAACTCAAAGTAATGCTTCATGTATCTGATACATGGGCTGCAGTCTATTAAAGCTTATGCTGCAATAAATGGCTTAGTCTTTAAGATGTCACAAGAAATCTGGTTACTTTTCACTGTAATAGAGTAAGCACCAGGAAATCTGTAATTGCTTTGTGATGCATGGAACTAAACAAAGCAAGTTTTCTAATGTAAACAGCTGCTATTCTCTCAAAGAAAAAAAAGAAAGAAAGAGACATAAAATCCATAGCTTAAGAGCCACAGACCTCACTGCTGCTTTGATGCCAGAGGTGCAAATGACCTAGGGTGAGACTTTAAACTTAGCAGCAAGATGTAATTTATTCATTGGGGATTCGCTGAGATAATACTAATTACTTCACACTAATATGGCATGTTTAAGAACATAATCCAGATTTCTGCGCAGGGACTCACTGCAATGCATTAGAACCATTAGTGAGGTGTGCTTTTGTCCTTGACTGTACCAGTGGTGATATTTGACCGGTTCTGCCCGGTTTTGGTGAGCCGGTAGGAGTGATGAGCAGCAGAGACCGAACCGGTTCTCTCCGCTGCTCTAATGGCTTTGCTGTTGGGCCCACCCACCCACTTGCCTGGGCTCCCATACTCACCTTTATCCATTGAATTTGAAGTGCAGCTGCTTTGCGCGGCACAGAATAGTGCCGCGCAGCAGCTACTAAAGCGACTGGGAGATCGTGCAGGCTTGCAGGGGGCAGGTAGAATGCCTCTGCACCTGCACAAAGTGCACATTTGGGCATGTACGTGCACGCAAATTGTGTGCACGCATACAAAGCGTGTCCACCAAACCACGCCCACCGAATTGGTGGCAACAATATTTGAATCCCACCACTGGGCTGTACCATTTGCAATTTGTTTTTTGAACTGTAAATTAATGGTCTGTTCTTTACAACTTTAAGTAAACAGAGTAAGGAGAAATTTCCTAACAGTGAGGACAATTAACCAGTGGAGCAGCTTGTCTTCAGAAGCTGTAGGTGCTTCATCACAGGAGATTTTTAAGAAAAGACTGGACAGCCAATTGTCTGAAATGGTATAGGGTCTCCTCCTTATGCAAGGGGTTGGACTAGAAGATCTCCAAGGTCCCTTCCAGCTCTATTCTGATTGAGTCCATGTTCACAAAGAGAGCACTGTTTGTTTCTGGCAAAAGTTGGGTGCATAGCTCTGGTATGGAGAACAGTCAAAGCCCCCACACCTAACATTTTTTTCCCAGGTTCCAGTGGGTAGAATTTCCTAAAACATGATTCTAGTAATGAGGTAGTTAATGGTCTATTAACTTCAGTGCTTTCTTATTCCTTGAGGATGTGCTAATTCCAAAATTACTCTGTTCCCCAATGATGTCAGTAGACTGGCATCCCCAAATTCTCAACCTGTCAGGTGCAAAGAATCAGGACCATATGTTGTGATAACAGATAACAGATAATCAGAGTTGGAAGGAACCTTGTAGGCCATCTAGTCCAACCCCCACCACCCAAGTGGGAGAACCTACACCATTTCTGACAAATGGCAGTCCAATCACTTCTTGAAAGTCTCAAGTGATGGCGCTCCCACAACTTCCGAGGGCAAGCTGTTCCATTGGTTGATTGTTCTCACTGTCAGAAAGTTTCTCCTTATTTTCAGGTTAAACCTCTCCTTATTCAGTTTCCATCCATTATTCCTTGTCTGGACCACAGGCACTTTAGAAAATAGCTTGATCCCTTCATCTCTGTGGCAGCCCCTCAAATATTGGAAGTCTGCTGTCATGTCTTCCCTGATCCTTCTCTTTACTAGACTAGCCAAGCCCAGTTCCTGCAACCGTTCATTGTATACTTTAGCCTCCAGTCCCCTAATCATCCTTGTTGCTCTTCTCTGTACTTTTTCTAGAGTCTCAACATCTTTTTTATAATGTGGTGAACAAAACTGGATGCAGTACTTTAGGTGTAGTCTTACTAAGGCTTTATAGAGTGGTATTAGTACTTCCCTTGATCTTGATTGTATCCCTTTGCTAATACAACTTAGGATTGCATTAGCTCTTTTGGCTGCTGCTGCACACTGCTGGCTCATATTTAGCTCGTTGTCCACTAAGACTCCAAGATCCTTCTCACAGTTACTGCTATTGAGCCTGGTTTCACCCAGTCTATACGTGTACTTTTGGTTTTTCTTGCCTAAGTGTAGGACTTTACTTTTCTCTACGTTGAATTTCATTTTGTTAGATATGGCCCATGTTCCAGTCTGTCAAGATCCATCTGGATCTTGAGGCTATCTTCTTGGATGTTAGCTATTCCTGCCAACTTATATCATCTGCAAATTTGGTAAGTCCCCCTTCTATTCCCTCATCAAAGTCATTAATGAAGATATTGAAGAGTACTGCGCCTAAGATGGAACCTTGTGGCACCCCACTGCTTACTTCCCTCCATGTACACTTAGATCCATTAAGGACTACTCATTGAGTATGGTTTGCCAGCCAGTTTCGAGTCCATCTAGCGGTGGTGCTATCTATTGCACTTTTTTCTAGCTTACTAAGAAGTAGGTTATGGTCTACTATGTCGAATGCCTTACTGAAATCTAAATATATTATGTCCACAGTATTTTGCTGGTCTACTAATTTAGTCACTGTGTTGAAGAATGAAATAAGATTGGTTTGGCATGATCTGTTCTTAACAAACCCGTGCTGACTGCTAGTTATTACTTTACTGGTTTCTAGATGTTGGCAGATCTGTTTTTTATTATATTTTCCAATATATTTCCGGGTTTTGACGTTAGGCTGATGGGTCTATAGTTTCCTGGGTCTGTTTTTTTTCCTTGTTTAAAGATGGGAACCACATCAGCTCTTTTCTAGTCCTCTGGTAGTTCCCCGGTGCTCCAGGATTTTTGAAAGATATGGTGCAGTGGTTCTGTGATGACCTCTGCCAGCTCCTTTAAAACTCTGGGATGTAATCCATCAGGCCCCATGATTTGTTTTCATCAGGATCAGACAGGTGTTCTCTTACTATTTTTTTGCTTATTTTAACTTTTATTTCTGGTCTGTCTTTTACAGTTATGTTTTTGGTGGGTTGAGCTACAGTTTCTTTTTGCATGAAGACGGATGCAAAGAATGATTTAAGCAGTTCTGCTTTCTCTCTGTTGCCTGTTACTTCCTTGCCATCTTCTCTCTTTAGTGGACCAACTGTTTCCTTGATTTTTTTTCTTGTTATTTATATGTTGGAAGAAAGATAATTTTTATTATCTTTGACTTTCGTTGCAAGTCTTTGTTCGTTCTGAGCCTTTGCTATCCTGACTTCGTCTTTGCAGATTCTGGCTATCTGCTGATATTCTGCCTTAGTTGTATGTCCTTCTTTCCATTTTTTGTATTTGTCCTTTTTTTCTTTCAATTTGCCAGAAAGATCTTTGTGCAGCCATGCTGGTTTCTTCTTGGATTTCTTGTTTTTCTTTCTCAGTGGTATTGTGGTTTAGACTTGTTATTGCTTAAGCCTATACAACAAGAATCTAGTCAACTAAAGTCCAATGCTAAATATACACCAGGTAACGGTCAATGGAATTCAAGGGGGATTGGCCTTAGACCATTTGTGGGAACATAATGATTCTAGGCTGATGATCTGTTTATCTTCATCTCCCAGCTCTGCCTGCTCTTTTTCTACATCACCTCCTAGAATATGCATTGTACTGTATAACTATTTAAAGACCAGCATATAAATCAATGGCACACATTTTTTTTTCCTTTGTATTTTGTATTCTGAGTCTCTGGATAAATAAGTAGCAGTATTGGAGGTCTCAGCATTAACTTTATTATAGCCTCTATGTGACATATAAAATTAGAGGTAGTGTGAATTATTCTATCTCCTCGTGCTTACTTCAAAAGAATATTAAAGAAATGGGTGGATGATTGGGAAAATGGCATTCCATGTTGCAAATGGTTATGATTATCTATCACATCATTTCCCATGTTTATAGGATAGATCTGTATATTTGTAGAATAAGATATATAAGATTGTGGCTAAGGAATACTCCAAAGCATCAGGCCAATATCTTCATAGAATTATAGACTTGTAAAGGATTTGAAGGTTATCTAGTTCAATCCATATGTCGATGGGCATCATGTTATTTTCATATATCAGAAGTTTGATTTGAAACAATATCCATACTCGCAATAATACTAAACAGTGACCATTAAAATAATGCAATAACCCATCACAACCCTATTTATTTAACAGGCATATATTACTTCTCATATAAGTGCACCATTGGAATATCTGAAATACCAGGTTAGGAAATATCATGGAAACAATTTCTCTATGTGGTTGCTAGGAATCAAAATCAACTTGATGGCTCATAATTAAACCATATTATTATTATTTTATATTTTATTATTTATTTTATTATTTTTATCATTATTACTTAGGAGCCTGGGGATGCAATGGCTTAAAATGCAATATTGCAGGCAAACTCTATCCCCAGCCTGGAATTTGATCCTGACCAGCTCCAGGTTGACTCAGCCTTCCATCCTTCCTAAGTTGGTAAAAATGAGGACCCAGGTTGTCGAGGCATTATGCAAATAATGCTTACATTGTAAACCACACAGAGAGTGTTCATCCTTGGTAAGTGCTTGTGTGATTACACTTTTATTTTAAAATATCTGGCATGGTTCAGTGCAACTATGGATTACACCCTAAAGTTCTGAAGGATTTGGGCGACAAGATCTGAGAACCACTGGTAGCATCAGGGAACTACCATATGACTGGAAAAGGGCCGATGCAGTTTCTATCTTCGAAAAACAAAAGTGTGTGGCGGGGGGAATGGATCCAGGAAACTATAGACTTATCAGCCTGACATCAATACATGGAAAGATTCTAGAAAAGGTAATCAAGCAACAAATCTGTAAACACCTAAAGGAAAACAAAGTCATAACCATTAGGGGATTGGACTCTGTACTTCTATTAGTGCTATATATTTTTTTTTAATTTGGTTTGTCAATTGCTTACAAGATAATAGGTATAAGTAAAAACATAGTTATGAATACATGGATATATATATAAGAAAAATAAAAGAAACAATAGGACAGGGACGGTAGTCACGTTGGTGCGCTTAAGCACGCCCCCTACAGACCTCTTAGGAAAGGGGTGAGGTCAATAGTAGACAGTCTAAGGTTAAAGTTTTTGGGGTTTGGGGAAGAATCCACAGAGTCAGGTAGAGTATTCCAGACATTGACCACTCTGTTGCTGAAATCGTATTTCCTGCAATCAAGTTTGGTGCGATTAACCTTGAGTTTGTATCTATTGTTTGCTCTTGTATTGTTATGGTTGAAGCTGAAGTGTTCTTTGACAGGTAGGACCTTGCAATGTATGATTTTATATACTATACTTAGATCGGACCGAAATATAAAATGCTATGGGGCAGTATATAAGCCTAAAAGAATTGCTACTGCTATTATTTCAAGTTGGGATACCAACCCATTCAGTATGGCATTTCCATGAAGCTTCAGAGCTAAAGTTGACTTTAGGATTTATTTTATTTAATGTATGAATTTATTGTTAGGATTTGAAAAGCAGGCCAAGCCTTTGATAGCTGCCAGTTATTCTCTTCCATCAAAAAAAAAAAAAATGATTTGTGACATATGTTGTATGTTTTGGCTAGTGATTTATAAATGAAAACTTTGGTAGATGGATTGTATAGTTCATGATTATTATGAGTGATTGATCTAATATTGGATAACACCAGAGCCAATTGTTCACGTGAAATAGTCAGCTAGACTGTAGGGTAATTACGGCATCTGAGGAATTGTTTTCACTGCACACATTTTTTTTGAAAAGAAGAAATTAATCATTTGCACACAATGGAGAAATCAGCTTTATAATAAGCACAGCATACAATAGTGTGTTTCAGTGTTAATAGAGCCAAGCAGTTTAAAGCATAGCACACATTCAAATGCTGGTTTGTGCTGAACTAATTATACTTTCTAAATAGTGGTGGGTACCCTTGATTATAGCTTGATGAAAGTATTGATCTAGCTGGTGACAAGTGCAATTTTCTTCCCTCTACATATCTTTGTTTCTCTTCCAACAGCTTTTAACAAGCCATCATATTATTGAATAGTTTCTACAAAGTCTCTTCTATTAGAATAATTTGGTGGAAGTGTAGATGATTAGATTTTTATTGAGAAACTTAGAGAGATGTCTATCACATGGCCAGAAAGTTTTGTGACTGGGGTGAGTGTATTTTCTATTTTATACCAACTAATAAAAGTTTTTTTTTTTGGAGGGGGTTATAACAGTCAGCTAAAACATATTATTAAAAGTAAACCTGTACAAAAACAGTATAATGACATTGTCATGTATTTCTTTTCTGCCAGCTCACAATTTTATAGCAAAGAACTTGCTTTAGAATGGAGAACAGTACTTGGGTGAAACTTTCAAGAGAATTTTATTTAGAGGATGCCAAGTAGTCTATCTGAACTATCAGAACTATCTCTGCAGGCTTTGGCAGTTTCTCTAGTTTTTCCCTTGCCACTCAATCTCAAAGAAAGAAATAGGAGAAAAGTCATCCCAAAGAAACTCATGGCAGTAGCTGGACAACTGTTGATGCTAAGAGGAGATTCTGATCTTCGGAAACAAGACCATATAAAAACATATATTTTATATTTAAATTTAAGGAAAAACTTCCTGACAATAAGATCCATCTGTTCAATAGTGGAACAATTTACCAATGGAGAGTATAGGATCTCTTTCATGGAAAGCTTTCACAAAGTGGTTGGACAACCAACTTTCATGGATGACTTAAATCAGTGTTTTTCAGCCTGGGCCACTTTGAGTAGTCCAGGCTGAGAAACACTGATTTAAATTATTTTCTTTCAGATATTTAGATGATCCTCTGATGCAGACTCAAGATTCAAAGAACATTGTGGTCCATCATCACTTATACCACCCAAATATATTTGAGGAGATCCAAGATTATCCTTGACTGCAGATAGCTCTCAACTTACAACTGTAACGGAGCTGGTCCATCGCTGTTGTTGCAACAGTCATAAAGCATGATTTCACAATTTTAGGACCTGTTTTGCAGTGAATGCCGTAGTTATAAATGATATCTTTTGGCAAAACTATTGTAAAATATAGTCAAGTGACCATGGGTTGCTGCAAATGGTCATAACTGCGAACTATTGTCAAGCGCTGGACATGCAGTCGTGTGACTGTGGAGAGGATGCTATCAGAACTTCAGAACTGGATCTTAAGTATTCCTCAGGAGACCTGCTATGACTTTTGTAATTGGTTACTGAATTACCACTCATAAACCGGTAGTTAAACTGTTACTTGCTTGAGTAATGATGTTCTACTTATTTTACAAATGATGTGGAGGTGATGCATTTATCCACAAATAAATGTCTGTGCTAAAGACGCCATTGTCAGCATTCCAGCAAATCTCCATTCCAACCAATAACTCCGAGACAGACATCTCTCAAAAGCTCCTTTTATTTGGATAGTAACTGGCACATCTGTGGAATCCCGAATCTGAAAGGTTCAGGCTTCCTTGCAATAAGTAAAAGCTTCAAATCAATCTCCCATACCCATCACATGGCCCAATCACCATCTGTCCACTTTTCACTATGCACAACACTACATGACTTTGAACCAGCAAAATAATTTTATTTTGTCTAACTAGATACACTCAAATGAATTCCCCCCTCCCACTTTCCCAGGCTCAATTATGGCAGAGTGAGAGCATCGAATCTCAATATGGCTTCCAAAGCTGAGAGCCATGTTGTTACTTCAGTGTTGTGTCAAATTGCACTGTTCCAGTACAATAGAAGGTGTGTTCCAGATGTTTTAGCTCCTCGCACTCATTTAATTCCACTCCACCCTGCCCCATCCAATATATGCAACAATATTTTCAAACACATTTTTAAACTCCCTGTGAGACTGTGAGTTCTAGTCCCACTTTAGGCATGAAAGCCAGCAGGATGACTTTGGGCCAATCACCACCAGGTGACGGTGAGTTCTAGTCCTACCTTAGGCATGAGAGTCAACTGGGTGACCTTGGGTCAGTGACTCCCTCTCAGCCAGTGGCGGGATTCAATTTTTTTTTACTATCGGTTCTATGGGCATGGCGTGGTGGGCACGCCAGGGGAAGGATACTGTAAAATCCCTAGTTAGAGCTGGTATTTGCCAGTTCTCCAAACTACTCAAAATTTCTGCTACCAGTTCTCCAGAACTGGTCAGAACCTGCTGAATACCATCTCTGCTCTCAGCCCAATGCACCTCACCTTGAAACATCTGCAAGAAAACAACCAAGTTCAGAGAGTGCCAAGGATCCCACAATTCACCTCACAGGATTGTTGTTATTTTGGGGAAAATAGGAGGAAGAAGATGTACGGAATATGCGGTCTTGACTTATTTGTAAAAATAACAAAGGTGGGATACAAATAAATAAATCATTATTGTTGCCAAGAATCAAATTCAACTCAAGGGAACCCATTGCTCTGCAAAATCAATGATGGACTTGGAGAAATAGTTTCGGTGAAGGAGAAATCTACTCACAGCCCATGAAAATAGATGATGAGGCCATCACTCACAAGAGGTTCCCCCAGAATGAAGAATGTTCAACATATCACCATACAAAGAGGTGATGTTCCACAGAGAGAAAGCAAGATTGTCCATTCACAGAACTTGCACAGTCAAAAAATTAGGGTCATGTTCAGGGCAGTTCACACGGGAGGATACTCTCAACTTCAGCTGCCAGAATCAAATGTACTTGGTGATTCTGCTTCATCAATAAATGGATCCTCTTTCCATTCAGTGTCCAGCCTCCATTTTATCTCCAGTGCCTTTCTCCCAACTTGGACCTGGATATTTCTTCCAACACTAGCGAAACCAGAATCCCAAAACAAGTCCATAGGACCAGCCTAGGTTTAACAGTGTTACTTTTAAGATACAGGAGATTCATCCTGTTTGAACTCACTTAACTTCAGTTGAACAAGTCCTATGAAGTTTAGCCTTTGCTTCCTTAGTCCGGAACTAATTCCTATAGTACTATGAGTTTCCTTCCCATAAGTCTTGAAACTAATTAAAATAGCTCAATAATGATAATGCATGTGCATTTCATGAACAGCCAATACCTGACCTATTAAGCATGCAGATAATGAAAATCAGTGTGATTTGCTTTTATGTATTACGTCAAAGACTAGGAGTATCATAGGAATACTGTAGCTGTGCACAAGTGTTTTTTTTTTTTTAAAAAAATTCTGCTTAGGTTTTCAGAAACAGATTGCAAGATTTAATAGCTGGAACAAGCATAGAAAAAGAGATAATTCTGCCCTATTAGTATCTTTCTCTCTTTGGCTCTCTCATACACACACACGAGAGAGAGAGAGAGAGAGATCACATGACCCCAAGACACTGCAATCTCTGTAGATATATCCTGGTTGCCAAGCACTTGAACTGTGATCATGTGACCATGGGTATGCTACAATGGCGAAACTAAAAAGACTAGTCATAAATAACTTTTATCACTCACTGCCTTTGTAACTTTAACTAAACTTATTGATAAATATATTTAGGATTAGCTGTAACCTAGCTGGGATCTGGTCTTGGACACTTTCTACCCGAAATCTCTCTGCAGAAGTAGAAAATTTTCCACCGACCTGATAAGGGAGTCAAGAAAAGTCTGTTTTGATCAGAAACCTCTAGTACAACACTGGAGGTAGCATGTATAGATATGCATTATGCCATCGTTGCTTTATTTTTGAATTTTGCTTTAATGTATTTGTATTTGTTACTCGTACATTATTTATTTGAACATTTTATTTTATCAGGGAAGTGACTAATAAAATCATACATTTCCATTAAGGCGGCTGATAAAAATAAAATAAAATAAAAGCATGCAAATAGAGATGATGTTGAATCACATTTTTATATTGCCTAGTAACCCAAGTTTCTCGGCAAGATGCAATCAATTAAAATACATTAAAATGTAACTAGATAAAAAAGTATAACCAGCATAGAAGCAATTTAAAACCTATGCAGAAAAACTACAAGTAAAATCACCATTATTTGCACTAATTCTAACAACAGAATTACATATTGACTTAATGCCCACAAGTCCAATTTTTAAATAATACATAATTGAGGTAAATGTCTATGGAGATTTTTCAGCCATCCAGATCAGTGGTCGCCAACCAGTGGGCCATGGACCACTGGTGGTCCATGAGAGAATGTTGGTGGTCTGCAGAGAAATGTCACCCCCAAAGCAATTAATCCAGGCTACACGGGAACACCAAGAGAAAGACTTCTGCTGCTTCTGCTGCTCTCCTTGCATGAAGCCAAAAGTCTCTCTCTTTCTCCCCCTGAGAACAGAGCTGGAGATGGTATCCTGCGATCCCAAATAAAGAATAATCGATTGGTAGGAAAATGGAGTGGGGAATTTTCCTGCCTACTTTTTTGGGAATTTTCCCGGGGTTTCTGGTCCACGGGATTTAAAATTATGAGTTTGGTGGTCCCTGAGGTCCAAAAGATTGGCGACCCCTGATCCAGATCATGGTTGTCCCAAAAGTGTTTTTTTTCTCAAGAGGCAACTGAACTTTCTGGTTTTTCTTTGAAGATGTTTCACTTCTCATCCAAGAAACTTCTTCAGTACTGAAGCTTCATGGATGAGAAGTGAAATGTCTTCAAGAAAAACCAGAAAGTCCAGTTGCCTCTTGAAAAAAAAAAAAAGCACCTTGGGGACATAATTGAGATAAGCAATGGAAAAGGCAAACTTCCAACCGATTTTTAGAAACTCGAAATTTAAAGAAATACATTGTGAGTTAAAGGCAATTTAGCAATCGATGCTACAAACACTACTTAGATTGCAATTATTTAAAATAAGCATCAAAATAGTTGGTGTTTGCACTCGCAAATCACAGATATGCTGCTATTTATTTTCTTGGCTTTACTTCTATTGCTAAAACAAAACAGAGTGAGGAATGCCACTGAGCTCAGCATCAAAAGGATAACACATTAGTATACTGAAATTAAGGGAAGAAAGCAATATTGATAAAATTATTTTTTTTCATCTCCCACACCAGAAATCATTGAACAAGCAAACGAAAGAAGTTCTATTTTTTTTCCATACGCCCATTTTTAATTCATTTCTATACTGTCATAACAAAGTCACTGTAGTCTCTTTGGAAACTTAATGATGGTACAATTTTTTTTAACTTTTTTAATCAAAACTTGAAATCAAATTAAAATAAATCTGATCAAAGCCCAGGTAACAGACTGATAAAAGATAGATTCATAGGTCATGTATTTTATGTATCATTTCCAGTCAAACAGTTTTAGTCTGTTGCAAAAAATACAACAACAGTTTCAATAAAGGCACTCTAGGGAGAAGCAAGGTATCTCAAGCTACTATTGTTACTGATATTGCAATGTACAACTGGCTTTATAAGCTGGCAATGCCAAATCAACCATGGTTAATCTTCAAGGATAAAGCAGCCCCAGAATTCCAAGTCTTTTGACTAACTTGGGAAGTTGAAGAAATATTAAAGAACAAGGTGATGGCAAACTACTTCCATTACATTTCCAAGAAAATGTCCTGCATGAGTGTTACCAGAAATCAAGCAAAATGGAAGGAGACATTTTGTTTTTAATCAATCCCAATTTTTAATTTTGAAACAAAAGAGGTAGTCCTCAATTTATGACCACAATTAAGTGAAACATTTGTTGAGTGAACTTTGCCCCATTTTACGACCTTCCTTGCCAAAGTTGTTAAGTGAATCAACGCAATTTAAATTTACTCACACGATCACATGACCCCAGAGACACTGCAACCGTCATAAATAGGAGTCAGTTGCTAAACGTCTGAATTTTGAATGCATGGGAGGATGCTGCAATGGTCATGAGTATGAAAAATGGTCGTAAGTCACTTTTTTCAGTGTCGTTGTAACTCTGAATGGTCACTAAAAGAACTGTTTTGAGTCGAAGGCTACCTGTGCAGCTTGAGCTTCCTAGCACTAGAAAATGGACAGCCAATAGGTGCACCTCCATGACTGCATTATAGAATATAGAATACAGAATAACAGAGTTGGAAAGGACCTGGGAGGTCTTCTAGTCCAACCCCCTGTCTAGGCAGGAAACCCTATACCTTTTCAGACAAATTGTTGTCCAATCTCTTCCTAAAAACTTCAAGTGTTGGAGCATTCATAACTTCTGGAGGCAAGTTGTTCCACTGATTAATTGTTCTAACTGTCAATAAATTTCTCCTTAGTTCTATCATAAAATGATACTCAGTGGAGTAAACCTCCTGTTTATTCTGAAGAACTGAAAGATGGCAAAGAAAGTAGCACAAACTAGATGACGGGTGGTCTAATCAATATTTATTTATTTATTTATTTATTTATTTATCATATTTTTATACCGCTCCCTCTCCCAAAAAGGGACTCGGGGCGGTGTACAGCCTACTAAAAACACAAAATATTTCATTTTAAAGTGGAAAATCACTCTAACGTGTATCCCCTTCTTCTTCTTCTTCTTCTCCATCAAGCCTCTTACAGCCAATCAGTCAAGACAACTTGATTGCTAGAGTTTCTTTAGTGAAAGCTACTGCAATGAAGAAGAAGAAGCAAAGGGTTAGAGATTCTCCAAACTTAGCAACTTTAAGATTTGTGGACCTCAACTGCCAGGATTCTTCCGCCAGCCATGATAGAAGGTCACACTGACACGCTTGCTGGGAAATTCTGCCATGGTAAAAGCGAAGGACCGGCTTGCAGTGCCTCTGCCAGAGAAGGAGCCCTAGAAACAGCAGTGCCTCTGCCAGGGAAAATGGAGCTCAGGAGCCCTGTTTTCACTGGAAGAGGGCTGCAGGAGGCCATTGCAGTCGAAAATGGAACCCAAAAACAGAGCTCTCCCTGGTCTCTCCTTCCTGCGCTGGAAACAATGGATCCCCTCAACCTCGCCTGGGCCACCACAGGTGCCCCCGACATGAGTGACGCTGAATTGGTCATGCGCACCATGGCCATGCCCCTCCCCCTGAGGTCAAACACAACCTGATGTGCCACCCCTGCTCTAGCTTAACAAAGGCCTGGTTTCCATAAAGAGGACCACAATAAATTTAACTAAAATATAAAAATAAAATGAATGATATACAGTCAAACGCTGTACCTAGTTGTAGAGAAATACCTTGATGAAATCTACCTAACAATCATTCAAGCTTAACCCGCAACGTGTTACATTATGTATGTATCATGCAGAAGAGTTTTCAGAAAAAAAAAAAAATCTATATAAAAAAAATCAGCAAATGTATTCATAAGCACATATATTTAAATCTAATCAACAATTCAGACAGTTATTTAAAATCCAGAGGGTATAGTAACGAACAGACTGATTGGCAACGTTACAAACAAAACAGCTACTTCTCTCTGTGGTGTATGTGTGTGTGTGTGTGTGTATAAATAAATTAAAAAAGGGGATGGGAAATCACCCTATCTTTAATCCATGCCATATCTTTTGTTTTTCCTATATTATCCTGTTTTGCCTCCTATTAATCGGTATTTTTCAGAAAATTCCACCAATTCCAAATGTATTTAAATGCACACTCTAAATTCAAGGAACATTTGTAAATAAATAAATACATCTTGTCTCTTCAGGTTGACAAGGTAGACAAATTTCTAACGCAGTTGGAAAATATATATATTTAAAAAGTTAATCAAAACCAGCTGTTTGAAATTCAGTTTAATCTCATTTTTAGTAGAATAAATATGCCATTCAACCCAGGTCACTGCAAATATATTTATGCATTTAAATGAACACTCTTTTTCAAATAAAATCTGTAATAAAGAAATATGTCTAATTTCTGCCTACATTTACAAGAGAATCCTGGGGAAAAGAAGAACTGGCACTTATCTAAGTTTTCATCCCCAGATTTAGCCTGAAAAGTTCAGTACATAAAAATTAAATGCAAATGGAGAACAAAAACAAATCAAATCCTAATCAGCTATTTAAAATTCAGTTTAATTTCATTTTTAGTAGAATAAATATGCTGTTTGACACAGGTCATTGCAAAGCCTGTGTAGTTACTTTAGCAAATTCGTACACTCAGTAGTAACAGAAAACAAGGAACATATTAAAGCAATAAATAACAATAGAAGATTGCTCTTCCAAAGCTCCCACATTTTTTTTCTACATTTCCCCAGTTCCCCCCCCCCCCGCCTCTCTTTTAAAACTTTGAATCTACCTGAGTGCATCACAATTAATGGGTCACTTTGTAGAAGAAGATGAAAAGAGAGTTCAGAGTTCTCTCCTGCTAACTTTCACCTTTTTTTGACAGAACCCTTGGTGTACCAAACTGCCTGAGGGAAAGAATACAGACAAAATGGCTGGCAGAAGAGTTGGAAGGAAAAAAGGGAAACTTTTAACGGAATAGCTTGTTTATTTAATACACTAACTGTGCAGCCAAATGTCAGCGCAATATGTGGAAGGCATTTTATTCCTTTGCTAATGGGGTTCTGCCAAAGGTATTAAAGGTTGCTGAGTTAGCTCCTGGCAGCACGGATATTATGCTAAATTGGAGGCTACTTTGCCTAGAGCTCAAGAAAGTGTGCAATTGGATGAACTTAGGAAATTAAAAATTAAACTCCAGTTGCTCTTAAATGGGACACCAGAATGCCGAAGGATCAATTTGTGACCACTACTGACTTTTGGTGCCCTTGGATCATGACCAAAACTAATGAAAGCAACACTGGTGATTTGCCATGTTGAGGTTAGAATCTTATGGAAGTGACACTCAAAACCCAGAAAGTAGGCACGGCATTGTTAAAAAGCAAAGAAAAACCCCACAATTTCTCTTCATACCCATTTAGGTCTGCATTGAACTGCCAATTAAAATATGGTTTCCAAGGCTGACACTCCTGTCCATTCACTCCAAAGTTGTCTCTCTATACCTCACTGAAAGCTCATGTTGTTCCCAATTTGGGTCTGAGCCTGGTGCCAATGATTGATGCCGGACACGAGGTGCAGGTTTTCTGATTGCTTTTTATTGGAGTTCTCCAAGGAAAAGGGCTCCTGGTCAAAATGCCAAGAGCCAAGAACAAAGGATTGAGTGACTTTTATACATTTTCACTAAAGGAGAAGGTGGGACAAAGTGAGATAATAAGAAATATCATCTAATAAACATTTTAATAATAATTCTACAATTTGTTCTATTGGTCTCTAGCTGTCCCTATTCCCAAGCCTTGGGTAATGAATGCCCTAGGAATTATCTAATACACATTTGATTTGCTGCAGGCCTAACTTTTAGCTGAGGTTTGCAAGTTGGCTAACTCGTGTTACTTTTATCAGCTTTCCAATTAGCCAGGATTGTTACAAAATTTACGCATGCATATCTCCTTCTTTGTTCTTGCCAGACAGACTCCACAATTGCAGGCTTCCTGATTTACTTTGAAGTATGTGCCATGACCTGGCTTTATTTTAGTAGATGGTCCATCATTCACATAGGTTTTGTTCTCTAGGGATTGGCAAATTTCTAATGACCATATTTATCTATAGGTAAACCTTGACTTACAACCACAATCAAGCCCAAAATTTACGTTGGTAAGCCGGACAGCAGTAAAGTGAGTTTTGTTCCATTTTAGGATCTTTCTTGCCACAGTTGTTAAGTGAATCACTGCAGTCATTAAGCTGAAGGCAGGACAAGAAGCAATGGGTGGAAACTAATCAAGGAGAGAAACAATTTAGAACTAAGGAGAAATTTCCTGACAGTGAGAACAATTAATCAGTGGAAAGAATGGAATGGAATGGAATGGAATAGAATAGATAAAGAATGGAATGAAATGGAATAGAATAGAATAAAGAATGGAATGGAATGGAATGGAATGGAGTGGAGTGGAGTGGAGTGGAGTAGAGTAGAGTAGAGTAGAGTAGAGTAGAGTAGAGTAGAGTAGAGTAGAGCAGAGCAGAGCAGAGCAGAGCAGAGTAGAATAGAATAGATAATTGAATGGAATGGAATGGAATAGAATAGAATAGAATAGAATAGAATAGAATAGAATAGAATAGAATAGAATAAGAATGAAATGGAATGGAATAGAGTAGAATACAATAAAATAAAATAGAATAGAATAGAATAATAGAGTTGGAAGGGACCTTGGAGGTCTTCTAGTCCAACCCCCTGCTTGCCTCCAGAAGTTGTGGATGCTTCAATATTGGAGGTTTTTAAGAGGAGATTAGACAACCATTTGTATGAAATGATATATGATTTCTTGCCTGAGCAGGGAGTTGGACTAGAAGACCTCCAAGATTCCTTCCAACTCTGTTCTTCTGTTGCTGAAGATAAACTCAGACCTTTTCTCATTTAATCCAATAGCATTCATCCTTTGATTGAGAGTAATTTAAATAATGTACAATCCACTCGTTTTCTTTCTTTTTTTACCGGCACACTAAAAATCCACTTCCATCAAGCAGAATGCAAAATAAAAAAAACCCTATCATTAAAAAAAAAGAAAACCTACCTGAAAATCAATATTCCTACTTGAAAGTACAAACAGGCTGATTATGGTTCAAAGAAGTAGATAAAGCAGTAATTGTTTTCAGAGAATGTACACTCTCTTCTACATTCATACACCTGAGCGAAGTCATGTTCTGAATTTAAATCACACAGAAAACCATGCAGATTATCAGGAACTGAGATAGACAAGTAAATATCATTTATAACAGAAAGGAATATAAAAATATAACACTTCCGGATAGGGAAGGAGGAGAAATTTCAAGAGATAGTATGAGACACAAAAATTTAGGTCATGTAACATTCAACAGAAATTGCATGTTATTCATTTTGTGAGGCTACATCAGATGAAAAGCAGAAACTCACCCTATTTTTTTCCCACCAAAACAACAACAACACAGATTGTTCTAAATGTATCAGCCACCCCATTCAGCAATGTAATGGAAGGAGGGGAATTATGCATCCATGAAACTTTTCTACATGAGAAAAAAAAGGCTAACCGACTTGCTATCAACAAGCTAGCGAAAGGCAGAAGTAATTGCAAGAAGCAATGCCGGTGAATGTGTGTGAATGGAAAAGAATGTACTATATTGTGGGAAGCCACCCCCCCCTCCTAAAATAATGAAATATTTTGAGGAATATTAAAAAGGGCAGATTATCATATTTCTGCAAAGGGAGAAATGGAGAAACATGTTTGTTTTTTTAGAGGCAGAAAGCAACCTTCACTTTCGTTAATAACCCCAGCAGATATTTGGGCCAGCTTTTAGAAATGCAGATTTGGTAATTCATTCAAGAGAGGATATTTTGAAATAAAGGCAGAATGGTAGGATTAGAAGCGGCCATCACCCAAGATCCAAAGTCATTAAGCCACAATAGGAATTAATGAATCGCCCTCACAGCAGTCAAAACTTCAACCAAACTTAGCTCAGACCAACACCTAGGATTTGTACTTTGCCTATAGAGCCAGCCATGACCCCTGTGTAACCCCTATATGGCCCCAGGGGAGTTTGACAACAGCCAATAGAATACATGTCCTTGCACAGGACCAGGAAACTCAGGTGCAAAGCTTAAAGAAAGTATAAAAACCCCTCACCTCAACTTCATTTTGTCAGCTGCACCAGAACCATATGCTTGATGGTTCTGTTTATCATTAAACCATCTTTCCAATCAGCCTCCATGTTTACAGTGTCTTTCTCCCGGCTTTGGGCTGAACCAGATGAATATTTCTTCCCACAATATTATATAAAAATGAATTGCCAAGCCTATTGCCGTGGCTGGAACAGAAGCAGCAATGAGTATGAATGTTCTTTAAAGAGCAAATAATAAACAGGCTAGGTATCACTGCAGCTCCCAAGGATATCGACAGCTCATTCCAGAGACTTATATATTATCTGCATGTAATATTCTCTTTCAGTGGTGCTTCATTTAGAAAAATAAAAACATGGAATCGCTTCTTCTACTGAGATAAATTGCAATATGGGAGCTTTGTGTTTGCAATGGATCATTGCAACGAGCGTATAAGCCTTTCCACCTACTTCTTTTCTGGCCTCCTGCCATCAGCAGAAATCATGATAAAACAAGTATCAGTTTCTGTTACTTTTTCGAGAGGGGCAATTAAAATAGACTTTTTCATATCTCGCGTAACAAAGATAAACGTGGACTGTTCCAAGAGTGAAGGATCCAGTTTTGGCACAACTGGTATATTTCTGATACTTCTAATTAATTGTGGAGAATTGTGCACTATTGGCTATGTGACGATTTTGCCAAAACATAAATTAAACACCAATTTTCACCCAAAAAAACATCATAAATTGTGGTCATGCGATTATGAGATGCTGCCATCAGCTATAAATGCGAGCTGATTGCTGAGGGCCTGAAAGCATTGACCATGAGGGAGGACATCCATCAAAAATTTTAGAATTGAGTCATAAGTATCTTTGGGTTGGGTCTGTCATAAGTTCAAACAGTTGCTAAGTGAACGACCGTAAATTGAGGACTACCTGTATTCTTGAAAATTCCATAATCCAGAAGCTTACACTGTACCAGACATCACTCATATTTTGAATCTGAATTTCCATGCCCAGAATGAATACCATATTCCAGTGGGATATGATCAAGGAAGATTACGGGTAGTCCTTGACTTACAACAGTTCATTTAGTGACTGTTTGGAGTTACAGTAGCACTGAAACATGTAACTGATGACCGTTTTTGACAGTTATAACCATTGCAGCATTCCCACAATCATGTGATTTCAACTCATATAATATTTCTATGATCTTTTTAGAGTTGCTAACAGAAAAGGAGGGGGAAGGGGATTTGAAAGAGCAGTGAGGCATCTTGGAAATCAAGAGTGCATTTCATAAATAGTTTTTCAAAGATAGTAACTAGGTGACTGAAGTTTCTACCGTGCAATTATCTAACTGGAGAGCATGATTGATGACTCTTGGCTATGGACTGGAGAATATGAATTACGTTACACCAGGGGGTGGGGGAAAACCAGGGTCAAGGGTGACAATGAATTATGTGTCTCAGAGTCAGCTACACCCAGGCAATGCCAGACATGTTAACTCCCAATAAATCATTTTGAAGTTTTGGAAGTTTGGCTCAAGACTCATGATTTAATTGGGGTAACTGGGGTGACAATGATTTACATTCAAATGTTTGACAACTGATTCATACTTATGATGGTTGCAGTGTCCTGAGGTCATGTGATCACCTTTTGAGACTTTATGACAAAGGAAAGCTGGATTCCTTTAACAATGGCATTACTAATTTAACAACTGCAGTGATTCACTTAACAATGTGACAAGAAAGGTCATAAAATAGGACAAAATTCACTTAACAAATTTCTCATTGAGCAACATAAATTCTGGGGTCAATTGTGGTCATAAGTCAAGAACTACCTGTAGTGGGGACTATTGTCCACAACAAGATAAGCGGCAAATATATTTAATAAACAAACATTACTATTTTCCCTTGAATATATCCCAGAATAATATTTGTCTTTTTAACAGCTTCCTCATTTTGAGAGACCACAATCCATGTAGGGTAAGAAACATATTTGCCCATTTCCTACAGTCATGCCTCCAAAATTAACTTAGCTAGCTTTCTCCTCTATGTAATTCCAAAGGAATCAAAACTTTGCAGCTGAGGGAAGAGTTTCTCTTCAGGGAGGGGGGAAAAAAATAAGATCCAAGCTGAAGGTTTACCATTTTCTGAAGTTTCTATACTTGAGCAGTGCTTGAGATAAGAACAAACTTTTTAAAATCCAAGATAATCCTCACTTTACTAATAAGCACTTTTATCTAAATCCTCCTTTAAAAACTGTTTTCTAGAATGGTTTCCACGTCCAATTTACAGCTCCAATTCAGCCAGTATTAACCTCGGCGGCTGCTAAGCAATGGTGCCTGAGCAGACTGGTAGGTCTTAGCATCTACAAAGCTGCATTTTTGATCTCTTGTCCTTAAATTTTAGCTTCTGCTCCCCTCTAAGACCCAGCTTTGCTAAGGAATGGGAAACTAACAGCTCACGGGAGAAAAAAAAAACTGTTGGCTTTAAAAAGTGATTGCTTTTTCGTCAGCTGATACTTTTACAGAATTCAGCATCTTTTCTGGGAATGGGGCAACTCAACACAACCACTCGTTGTAGCCAACTCATCATAGCCCGCTCGCTGCATGACATTTTGCCATGGCTAACTCGCCATAGGACAACTCGCTGCGGGACAATTTAACAATTCTATTTTAATTATTTTTTAAAAATAAACATTGTTTTAATTTCTGCCAGTCACATTTCATTCTGTCTCTCCTTTTGCATCCTTTAATTAATTATTCTATTTCACCATTTCTTTGATATCGGTGCAACTCTTGTTCCGCAGCAAGTTGTCCTGCAGTGAGTTGGCCATGGCAAGTTGGCTGTGGTGAGTTAGCCTCGGTGGCGCAGTGGTTAGAGTGCTGTACTGCAGGCCACTTCTGCTGAGTGCTGGCAGCCTGCAATTTGGCAGTTGAAATCTCACCAGGCTCAAGGTTGGAGGCGAAGAGATTATGTTCTTACAGTCTTTAGATTGGTAATGCTCGACTTACCACCATTTGTTTAGCAACCCAATCAAAGTTAGATGGAGGAGCCGTGGTGGCGCAGTGGTTAGAGTGCAGTACTGCAGGCTACCTCTGCTGGCTGCTGGCTGCCTGCAATCTGGCAGATCGAATCCCACCAGGCTCAAGGTTGACTCAGTCTTCCATACTTCTGAGGTCGGTAAAATGAGGACCCAAATTGTTAGGGGTAATAGGCTATAAAACTGCTTAGAGAGGGCTATAAAGCACTATAAAGTGGTATATAAATATAATAAGTACTATTGCTATTAGCTGTGGTGAGTTGACCACAGCAAGTTGACCTTGGTGAATCATCACAAACCCTCCTTTACATATCCACAAATGAAACAATCCTTTGTTTTCCAGGGAATGGATTGGAGGACACTCCTGATAAAATCTGAGAGTACAGAAGTAATCCAAGAGAAGAAAAACAGAAATGGGAGACTGTAGAGAACCAGCAAAGGAACAGATGGGAGAACAAACATAAACATTAATAATCAAGGGACTATATAGAGATTATATTACAGGTGGTCCTCGACTGAGGACCACAATGGAGCCCAACATTTCTGTTGCTAAGCAAAACAGTTAAATGAATTTTGCCCCATTTTACAATCTTTCTTGCCATGGTTGTTAAGTGAATCAATGCAGCTGACAAGTTAGTAACCTGATTATAAGTGAATCTGGCTTCCCCATTGACATTGCCTGTCAGAAGGTCACAAAAGGTGATCGCATGATCTCATGACAACCATCATAAATGCATTTTTGATCACGTCACCGTGGGAATGCTGCAACGGTTATAAGTGTGAAAAATGAGCATAAACCTCCCTTTTCAGTGTTGTTTGAACGGTCACTTCATGAACTGTCAGCGTTCCAGAAAACCTCCATTCCAACCAATAACTCCGAGACAGACATCTTCTCAAAGGTTCCTTTTATTTGGATAGTAACTGGCACATCTGGGGAATCCCGAATCTGAAGGTTCCGAGCTTCCTTGCAATAAGTAAAAATTATAAAATCCATCCCCTGCACCCATCACCGCATCGCATGGCCCAATCACCATCGGTCCCAAAGTAAGACTTCCTTTTCACTATGTGCAACACGACTTGACCTTGAATCAGCAAAAGAATTTTATTATGTCTAACTAGATATACTCCAATGGATCCCCCCCTCCCACTTTCCCAGGCTCAATTGTGGCAGCGTGGGGAGCATCAGATCTCAAAATGGCTTCCAAAGCTGACATGAACAGTTAGTTATAAGTCGAGGACTACCTGTATTGGCAGCCATGCACCTTGGTGCCCAGAATATGAAAAGAACCCGAGAAGAGCCGTTTGAAACAATTCTGCTTGAATAAACACACTATAAATGAGGACTGGAAATTCCTTTAGCATTTTCCAAGCTGCAGGTTTATGTTTATATATAATTTATTGAAGTTCATATCATTCTTGCTTCCTCAACTTGCTGGGGAGACTGTATGTGGCCCTTGACTTGAAGGAGCTATACAAGTAACCCTCTACTTACAACCATTTTTTAGTGTCTTGCAATCTTGCAATCATTTTAGTGTCTTGCAATCATTTTCACACTTATGACCTTAACAATATTCCCATGGTTGCAGGATCAAAATTTGGATGCTTGGCCACTGGTTCATATTTATGACGGTTGCAGTAGTGTCTTTGGATCACGTGATCACCTTTTGCAACCTTCTGACAAGCAAAGTTAATGGGGAAGCCAGATTTATTTCACCACCGGGTTGCTAACCGAACAACTGCAGTGATTCACTGAACAACTTGTGGCAAGAAAGTACATAACATAGGGCAAAACTCACTTAACCATTGCCTCACTTATCAACATAAATTTGGGGTTCAGTTGTGGCCATGTTCAGAACTATCTATAGTATTGCCTGCCTAAATGCCTATTTTGCTACTTTTACTATACAGCATTTATTTATTAGAAAGAATGCAGAGAAGAGCAGCAAAGAGTATTAGGGGACTGGAGGCTAAAACATATATGAAGAACGGTTACAGGAACTGGGCTTGGCTAGTCTAGTGACGAGAAGGATCAGGGGAGACATGATAGCAGTCTTCCAATATTTGAGGGGCTGCCACAGAGATGAAGGGGTCAAGCTATTTTCTAAAGCGCCTGCAGGCCAGACAAGGAATAATGGATGGAAACTGATCAAGGAGAGATTCAATTAGAAATAAGGAGAAATTTTCTGATAGTCAGAACCATCAACCAATTGGAACAAAAGTTGCCTTCAAAAGTTGTGGGAGCTTCATCACTGGAGGCTTTCAAAAAGAGACTGAATTGCCACCTATCAAAAATGGTTTAGGGTTTCTTGCTTGGATGGGATGGTAGTGGACTAGATGACCTATAAGGTCCCCTCCAACTCTATTATTTTGTTCTGTTCTGTATTGTTATTTCATGTGACTATTACTATTCTCATCCTCATCAGTACAAAAGCTGATTGATTGCTTCTTCAGTATATTAGACTGAACAAACTTATCTACTTGGGTTTCATGCCACAACTAATTTGACTTTTCCCAGGTGGGCAATTTATTCCTTGTTGCTGAGATAATGTAGCATATGGCCTGGTTATAAAACAGGAAATCCATCACCACAAGACAGTACACAAAAAAAAAAGAATACACATCTGCACGTTGAGCTGAAGTATAAAAAAGAAACATCTCCATTGGATTAGGTTCAACAACTCTACATGTTGATTTCATGGCAATAAAATGGTAGTGGTTTGCCATTGTTCATCTTCTTTTGGTTCCGGTTTCAATTTCAATTTCAGTTTAACTTGGATAAGAAGGATTTTCTGATAGTTTAACAGAGTTGGAAGAGTCCTTGATAAAAAAAATGAATTATCAGTATGAAAGAAGTATATTGAAGTGATTTAGAGAGAATAAATGAAGACCAAATTGCAAAATGAACATATGAAGGAAGGAAGAATAAGCTGAGGAGAAGGAGAAGTCCAAGAAATTCATAGCTGGATGAAGCTGGATAAAAGGTTTATTCTGTTTTCTTCATTTTTTGAGGAGTTCTTAAATCTTGATGCATCGTTAATACAGTGATGAAATTCTATATAAGAAAGAGAGGGAAGGAGAACAAAAGTATTGTATGGATAGTCCTCAACTTAAAACCACAATTGAGACAGAATTCCAGAAAAACAGAATAAAGGAGTTAGAAGGGACCCTGGAGATATTCTAGTCCAATCCCTTGCTCAGACAGGAAACCCTACATCATCTCAGACAAATGGTTATTCAATCTCTTCTTAAAAACCTTCAGTGTTGGAGCACCCACAACTTCTGGAGGCAAGTCGTTCCACTGATTAATTCTCCTAATTGTCAGGAAATTTCTCCGTAATTCTAGGTTGGTTCTCTACTTGATTAGTTTCCAGTTTGAGTCTGGTATGATTTTTTTTTTGAGATTATTAAGTCAGCTAGTTGCTGTTAGTTGCTATAACAGGAACGCTGGAATGTTCAGAGGCAAATTTAGAAATAATTGCTACTCTTTCAGTTGAATATTAATGCATTTTTCAGTACAGGTAGTCCTTGACATATGATCACAATTGGGGGGGGGGCGGTCAACATTTCTGTTGCTAAGCAAGACAGTTCTTAAGGGAATCACACTTCATTTTATGATCTTTTTTGTCATGGTTGTTAAGTGAATATGCAGTCATTAAAGCATGTGGTCATTAAGCAAACCCAGCTTTCCCCATTGACTTTGCTTGTAAACTGGCTGGGAAGATCATAGATAGCAATCATACGACCCCGGGAAGATGCAGCCATCATAAATACAAGCTGATTGTCAAGCGCTCAGATTTTGATCATGTGACAATGGAAATGATGCAATGGTAATAAGTGCAAAAAAATGCCAGTTGTAAGTCACTTTTTTCAGTGCCATTGTAGCAATAGCAATAGCACTTAGACTTATATACCGCTTCACAGTACTTTACAGCCCTCTTTCATTGGTTTACAGAGTCAGCCTATTGCCCCCAAAATTTTGGGTCCTCATTTTGCCCAGCTTGGAAGGATGGAAGGCTGAGTCAACCTTGAGCCTAGTGAGATTTGGACTGCCAAATTGCAGGCAACCGGCAACCAGCAGAAGTAACCTGCAGTACTGCACTCTAACCACTGCGCCACCATGGCTCCTCCATTTAACTTCGATTGGGTTGCTAAACAAATGGTGGTAAATTGAGCACTCCCAATCTAAAGACTGTAAGAACATAATCTCTTTGCCTCCAACCCAAACCTCTGCTTAAATCAGGGGTCCACAATTCGTGGTCTGTGGACCTTTATCGGGCTGTGGCATGCCAAACACCGGTCCATGCAAACAAGGGAAGCTCCATCTGTTGGATGCAGGCAAGCATGCGAAACCACGGTTCTTCTGGTCCATAGAAAAATCTCTCTCCATGGAACTGGTCCCTGGTGTCCTCAAAAGGTTGGGGATTGCTGGTTTAGATAACATTTGTTGAAGTCCACACTGTGCTCTACACTTCTCAACGGTATGTTACTGGCCAGTATTGAAAACAGGACAGGAAATAAAACTTGATCCCTGGTATGATTTAACTGTGAATATCCATAATCCTGTACAGATCTATAATCCTATACAACGGTTACTTTTTCTTTTAAAAAAGGATAATCCGTTTCAGCAGCATTTTACATTAGCTTACCGGACAAGCTACTTCCCCTGTTTCCAGATGCACTCCTGAGGATTGTCACAGTAAATTAGCGTGATGGCATAAAAACCAATCCACACCTTGGGAGTATATGATAAATAGTATCTATTAAAGTAGTTGGTAAGCCCTCCTGTGAGATATTCCCTCCCTGACCCAGAATTTAATTAGAATTATTTAATCATAATGAGACAGTAATAAAACAGCATCACCTGAATAATCTGTTTTATTACCTGCTCTATAATTAGCTCCTGTTGATCATAATTTCTTTTAGATATACAAAGAGTGTGATGTAATGATGCCTTCTTTGAAGCTAAAACTATAGGTACAAGATGCAGCCGGTAGCTATTATCACTTGCAACAAACAACCCAAGATAAACAACCTATCATCGTAGGTTGGTCCCTAAGGATTGTATGGATTGATAGATTGGAGATGGGAATTCAGACACCTGTTTTCTTGTGTTGTTGAGGATTTTTTGTCCTTGCTTTTTGGTTTAATTGTTGTTAGCTATTCCAGAGTTGTGTTTTCTCTCCCTCTTACACCCCAGGGAGTCAGGGAGGAGCCATGCTGATCTTTTTCCAACACTTTCCATGTTTCCTGTGTTTTTTAAGCATGTTGCTGCAACCATTTTCAAATACTTCTCTAAGGTCATCTGCATGGCACCCTACTAATATTACTATTGCTGTTCCTTCTCTTATGTAGCCTTATTTACATTAATTTGAATTGCTTTCATTTCTTAAATTTTGTCTGGTGGCATTAGCTTTCTAAAATGCAATAGTAGGGGAAAAAGATCAGACAAATTGAACAGAGAGCTGATGTTGACAGAAAGGTGGATGCAGATATAATACTTGCTCCAAAGATCATAGATCATTCCACATACAAGAGTGGATATATGTATACCCCATACAAATTGGGATTTGTAATGTAGAGATGACTATAACACAATATGTTTTTTCCCCTTCTCCTGCATTTTAGGAACAGTTTATAGTGGATACGGCATTGGAAATTAAAATTAAAACACAGAAACCTTAGAGCCATGATGGCGAACCTATGGCATGTGTGCCAGAAGTGGCACACGGAGCCATCTCTCTGGACACTCCAGCCATCGCCTGTTGCTCTTCCGGTTTCTGGCATGCACATGTGCGCCAGCCAGCTAGTCTTTGTGCGCACATGCATGCCAGAAACCAGAATCTCAGCTTCCTGGCATGCTCAGCTTCATAGAGCACCAGGGAGCTGCTCTTCTGGTTTCTAGCATTCTCCCCCACACAACGCACACTCCTGTTTCAGCACTCAATGCTGAAAAGTTTCGCCAACACTGTCTTAGAGCATAGAACATAAAATAACAGAATTGGATGGGAGTTTGGAGGTTTTCTAGTCCAACTTTCTGCTCAAGCAATTAAACCTTTGTACCATCTCGGCAGTCTCTTGAAAACCTCCATTATTGGAGCACCAACAACTATGGGAGGCAATCTGTTCCACTTATTAATTTGTTCTCACTGTCAGGAACAATCTCCTTAGTTCTAGATTGGTCCTCTCTTTAATGATCTTCCATCGATTACTTCTTGTCCATCCCACTGGTGATTTGGAGAATAGGTTGACCCTTTCTTCTCTGTGACAGCTCCTCAGGCACTAGAAGACTGCTATTATATTAGCCCTAGTCCTGCTCTTTGTTAGAGTAGACATACCTAGTTCTGTCCATTGTTCATTCTATGGTTTAGCCTCCATACTCCTTATCATCTTATCATTGATGGTCATGAAACAAATCATTGGTTCACCAAGACCAATTGTCCATTCTGACTCTAGCAACCTCCCCATCTAGGTTCAGCCTTATTCCTAGATCTAATGTAGGTGGGGGTGACTGAGGAATTCTGGGAATTGAGGTCCACAAGTCTTAAAGCTGCCATGGTTGGACATCCCTGATCTACTTTGTGCATCAACTTCACCACTGATAGATCCTTTCCAGTATGACAGTCCTGGAAAAGAAGCCTTTAAACTTCATGATTTCTTTGAAACAAACAAATGGACACTTTGCAAAATATTATTCAAATATATGCTATCTTTGTGTCTCTGTGGCTGCAACTCCCCAGTGAGAAAAATACTGCAGCGCATTGCTAAGTCTTAATCATTGTAGGAGGTGGAAGACAGCCCGCAAACGTAATTGATGCTATTTACAGAAGCAACAGCAAAAATCTAAGGGAAAGCAAAGAATGTAAAATAAAGAAGCTATGCCATTATTGATGGGTGGTCTCATTTGGGAAATAAGAAAGCAAAAGAAAAACAGTTGTGAAATTTCTTCCCAAAGCCAATTTAAGCAAAATGTAACTCCAATTTAGCTATCTGCAAGTAGTGCAGAAATTCTTAGAAATTGCTAAAATGTTAATCCAACTTTGGCTGGGAGACATTCATCTTGCTGTTATTATTGCTGTTGTCCTCCAAGATCTGCATGAATAACTTTGCTTGAGATCACAAAGTGAGATCATTACAGATCTCTGAATTCTCCCAAGTTTGCAATAAAATATTAACGCTGCAATAAACACATTTTCTAATCAACATCTAGCCTGATAGCAAGATTTAGGTGAGTGTGAAAGCAATTAAAATAAAATAAAAAAATTCAGGTGAAATCTGAAGTTTAGTTTAATTTGCTTTGTTGTCATTACACCTTGTACAACGAAATTAAATGCCATCTTCAGTGTACATTATAATTATAAAAATAAAACACCAATATTCATCCTTCACATTCTATACAACTGAATTGAAAACCGCTGCTATTGCATTAATATTGCACTATACAGTAGAACTCAATATAGTTACTACTCTGGGATAGAAGCTGTTTTTCAGTCAATTTGTCCTTGTTTTATTATTCTGTACCGTCTGCCAGATGGTAATAGTTCAAAAAAAGGCTGCCCAGTATGAGATGGATCTTTGAATATGCTTTGAACTTTCTTAAAGCAGCAGGAGTTATAAAGCTCTTCCAAAGAGGGGAGAGGGAAACCAATGATTCTCTGGGCAATGACGTTAACCCTCTGGAGTACTTTCCTATCTGCCACTGTGCAATTGGCAAACCATACAGAGGTGCAGTAAGTTAAAATGCTCTCTGTGGTGCAGCAATAGAAGGTCACCAGTAGGTTTTCATTCAGTTGTTGTTTCCTGAGAAGTCTCAAGTGGTATAATCCCTGCAGGGCCCTTTTGACCAGTGCTTCAATGCGAGCACCCCAATACAACCAATAATGGAGAATATTTGTAGAAATCTACCACACCTGACAAGTGCATATAGTCCTTGACTTACAGCCATAATTGGGACCAGGATTTCCATCGCTAAGCCATGTTAAATGGCTTGTCGAGTAAATTGTGCCCAATTCTACTATCTTTTTTGCCCTTGTTGAGTAAATCACTGCAGTTTTTAAGTGATTCACACAATCAATAAGCAAATCCAGCTTTCCCCATTGATTTTGCTGGCTGGAAGCCAGCTGGGCAGGTCACAAATGGTGTTCACATAACCTTAGATCCCTACAACTGTTGTAAATACATGGCAATTGCCATGTGACCATAGGGATACTATGATGGTCATAAGTTTGAGGAACATTTATAGATCACTTTTTACAGTGCCTTTGCAACTTTGAATGGTCACTAAACAAATGGTTGTAAGTTGAGAACTACCTGTGTATAATGTTCTCCTATTTCAGCTGACTTTCCACCTGTTTGTCAAATTGAAAACTTTTTTGTCTTGAACAAATTTTGACACGTTTAACTCTTGGACAGCTAAATCAGTGCATATGGAATCATCAGTTCTAGTGTATTGTGTTTATGTACTATATCCATGTATTCGGTCTGTCTGTTCATTTGAACTCTCTTTCTCTCTCTCTCTCTCTCCAATGCCAACATCCAGGAAAAAATGTCTGCTTTGAGATATTCCTGGGAAACAGCAAAGTACCACAACAATGGCTATAAACATCAGCAGCAGTTTGGGAAATTGTAGATAAGGATGCTGTGAAGGTTGTTGATCCATTTTTAATGAACAAGAGCTGTGTAGCTAATCAGCCAAATTTTAGTATCCAAACTAATTGAACTGTATTGAGATAAACCACAGACTGAATTGCCTGAAAAAAGTGGCCAGATTGGGTGCAAAGATTAGTAATACTGTCATGGACTAACCAACAGATGAAGATTAGTAATATTGCCATGGACTAGCCAACAATGTAATATGATCTCCCTATGGCAATCTTGTTCAATTTATAGCTGAATGTCAATTATCTTAGACCTCTACATTTGCAAGCCAAAATTGGGTATGGTTCAATCTGGTTCAATGCAAAAAAACTTACAGGCTACACAAAGGCTGCTTTATTTGTTGAATAGGGCTGAATATAGCTCATCAGTCTGGAACCCATATCATGTATCTGATAACAACACAGTTGAGAAAGTCCAGAAATATTTCACAAGAAGAGTTCTCCACACCGGTACTCGTTGCAGAATACCTTATGCCACCAGACTTGAAATTCTAGACCTAGAAAACCTAGAACTACGCCGCCTTCGGTCCGATCTAAGTATAGTATATAAAATCATACATTGCAATGTCCTACATGTCAATGAATACTTCAGCTTCAACCATAACAACACAAGAGCACACAATAGATACAAACTCAAGGTTAATCGCACCAAACTTGATTGCAGGAAATACGACTTCAGCAACAGAGTGGTCAATGTCTGGCATACTCTACCTGACTCTGTGGTTTCTTCTCCAAACCCCAAAAACTTTAACCTTAGACTGTCTATTATTGACCTCACCCCTTTCCTAAGAGGTCTGTAGGGGGCGTGCATAAGCGCACCAACGTGCCTACCATCCCTGTCCTATTGTTTCTTTTATTTTTCTTGTATGTATCCATGTATTCATAACTATGTTTTTACTTATACCTATTATCTTGTAAGCAATTGACAAAAATAAATAAATAAATAAATTGGTTAGGTTCATGCAGCCTATAAGCTAACTCTGCTATAAAACTCACCTGGAAAACCTCAATTCTGGGATTTCATTCTTCAGACAATAAAGTATTATAATATATAGCAGGACCTTTGAAGAGGTCCATCTTCTGCATCAATTGAGTCCTTTCGTAGACCAAGAGGCCTTAGTCACTCCTGAACTAAATGGTCACTCATGCTTTAGTCACTTCCTGGATGGATTATTGGGATGCACTTTACATGGGGCTGCCCTTGAAGACCATTCGGAAGTTACAAACAATCCAGAAAATAGCAGCACAAACAGTAATGAGTGCCCATATGTTTATTTATGCTATACCTTTACTGTATGAGTTGCTTGGCTTCCAGGGTTATTTTTTCCCTCCCGGGGTAATTTAAGGCACTAGTTATCACCTTTAAAGATGCATTTACATTGCATGGGACCTGGTTATTTGTGGGATCACCTCTTCCTAAGAATATCTGCTCGTCCCACCTGATTTAAGGGTGGACTTGAGTGAATCCAGCAAGTGAGAGCATGCAATGACCATATCTGGATTGCAAAAAAAATACAGGCAGGCACCAAATTTTAGCAATTGAATATGGAAACCTCAAATTCTTTGCCAGCAACTAGAGGTCAGCTAGAATACCTGGTCAGCTCAGCTATAACAGATTGCAAGTTCATTTGGGTTCCATATGTGAAGCGGATGAGGCAGGAAATATAGCCAATATTCTACTTTATTGTAAGATTACATTAACAAAATCTTGCAAGTCTGAAAATACATTTCCCCCCTTCCCCCTTTACAGCCCAAGAAATTAGGGAGAGTCTCAGATTTGCCTTTTATCTGAATGTTTTCTTGGCTGTATCTCTTTGCCTTTTCTCTGAAGGTCATTATCATATACGATTACAGCCACCTTACAGGACCATTCCCTAAATCTTCAAAGATCTCCTAAAACCCTTCAGACATCCAAAGTTGTGGCTCTGACATACATAATCAAACCCTATCCTCACAAGATTTAACTCTCAGCATTAAAATAGAAAATTTATTAAAACAGGACTCAGAATTCCAATATCTCTTTTGAGAAGACTAGCTTAAGAAGACCTTTCTTTGCAAATTATTTAATTTGAATATCACTGAGTAAATATTCCCGATAATCCCCTAACCTTCAACTGCATTGCATAGCAGCAAAATTAGAATGAAACAGTAGCAAATCTAATGACTAGAGTTAGCAGGGACGGTAAAAAACCTAAATCTTAAAGGAGCCATGGTTGTGCAGTAGTTAGAATGCAGTATATCAGGCTGACTCTGCTCACTGCCAGGGGTTCGATCCTGACCGGCTCAAAGTTCATTCAGCCTTCCATATTTCCGAGGTTGGTAAAATGAGGAGCCAGATTGTTGGGGGAAATATGCTGACATTCAGAGGTGGGCTTCACATAATTTAACAACCGGTTTACCTAATAAAGAACTGAAAATGTGAGCATGTATGCCTTCCGTGCTTGCATGTGGCTCCAAACACACAGCAATTCCATGCATGCGGCTTCCAGCACACCTTCTTGGGCAGCCCCGGTGAGTAGAGTGGGCGATGCATTGAAATCAGCTGGGCTGCATTGGCGGGGCAAGCGAGCCAGAGAGTGAGGTACGTAGGACAGGATAGCACTGGTGCGGGTGGGCAGGCCCAGCCAGTGGTTGGAAGTACCAGTAAACTGGTCCAAACTGGTATCAGCCCACCTCTGCTTAGGGAGGGCTGTAAAACACTGTGTAGTAGTATATAAGTCTAAGTGCTATTGCAAGTGCTAAATCCCAGTTTTGGGAATATACCCATAAAAAGTGAACTGTTCTGAATTATTTCTACATGGCTATGGAAAGTGTTGCATCAGGAAAAGAGCTAGAGTGGAAGATTAACCTGTTTACTTATTGAGACACCAGTTGGATTACCACCAGAGGAACATACTGTATGTCTTTGCATTCTTTTGCAACTTAAGTTCAGAGGAGAAATGGCAATTAACTAAAACATCCATCTTGAAAGTATTGGGGGAAAGAGCCTGGAATGAAATTGCAATGTATGAAGGATCTTCTCTGATAGATACTCTTCAATCAGTAAGGGCGGAGTAGCTTCTAAGAGGTGGGACATCTTGAACTTGGAATTATTTAAAAGCAATGGGTCATAATGAAACTGATGTTCATATAAACATCTGGGGGTGCTCTCTGAGATTGGTTGTTTTCTTGCAGATGTTTCATCTGCAAGTAACATGCAAATAACATCAGTGTAACATCATCAGTGCTAGAAGATGAGTCTACTCTCTTTTTATGTACAAGTGGCTTACCTTATCAGTGTTGGGGTGGGTGCTGTTGATGATTCCTTCATTAGATTGTTGTTTAATTGTTTGTTTGTCTGAATTGAGAGTTCCTTGAGGTATTGTTTGGTGTTTGGTGTTAATCTCTGCTTATCTAGGTGTTGATTGTCCTTAGGAGGTCTTTATTCTAGATTAATAGAATTAGAATGGACCTTGTAAGTCATCTAGTGACTAGTCCAACCCCCTGCCCAAGCAGGAGACCCTACACCATTTCTTACAGATGACAGTCCAGGCTCTTCTTGAAAGCCTCCAGTGATGAAGTTCCTACAATTTCCGAAGGCAAGCTCTCTCACTGGTTGATTGTTCTCACTGTCAGAAAATTTCTCCTTATTTCTAGGTTGAATCTCTCCTTGTTCAGTTTCCATCCATTATTCATTGTCTGGCCTTCAGGTGCTTTGGAAAATAGGCTGACCCCTTTCTCTCTGTGGCAGCCCCTCAAATACTGGAACAGTGCTATCATGTCTTAGTTGGTCATTCTCTTCACTAGACTAGCCATGCCCAGTTCCTGTAACCGTTCTTCAGGCATTGTGGTCTTTGATCTCTCACACTGATGATGTTTCCTAGTTGGGTAATGAAACATCTGCAAGAAAAGCATCAAGTTCAGAGAGCACCAGAAGCCCCACAGTTCAACCTTGAGCTGCAAAAACATTCTTCTACTGGCAGCATATAAACATGTTTAGTCTTGAAGTGTAATTGGTTCTGAGAACAGCCTTTGCACTGACAGCTTCCTCAGTCAGTCTGTGCCACCGGAATCTTGGGTTCCTCAAGTTTAAAAGCAAATTTAAGAATAGTGCAATTAGAGTTTAATGGAGAGTAATCTCTCTGCTACTGTGTCAAGATGAGGGGATTTTTTTAAAAAATATATATTTGCTGTAGAAGATTATCAGCAGCATGGAAGCATCCTCCATTCTTATTACGATGTACACAGAATACAGGTAATCTTTGACTTATGACTACAATAGAGCCAAAAATTTATGTTGTTAAGTGAAACATTTCTTAAGTGAGTTTTATTCCATTTTATGATCTCTCTTGCCACAACCCTGAATCTGGCAGGACTGAACTCCAGACTGACCTCAATTAACAGAAGCTTTTTTAAAGTCATCAATAGCTAAACTTTACTTCACAATATCTCCAATTAAATACAAATATGTGGAAGTTTTAAAAGAGAGGAATATATTTATACAAAGAAGGTATACTTCCCCAGTCTAGATGATAGCTAATTTGTTTATGCTTCCCCTTTAAATTCAAAATTTAATTCATTGGAATGGTCCACTCTTGGTGACTGATAGACCCTATGGATTTCAGATGGAGCAGTTCCAGGTAGTCTTTTGCATAGTCCATTGGTTACCACTTGGAATAAGAATCCTTGGATCAGATCAGGCCTATGCAACCTCAACAAGGGAGGGAAGGAGGGAGAGAGGGAGGGAAGGAGAGGGGGGAGGGAGGGAGACAGGGAGGGAGGGAGAAAGAGGGAGGGAGGGACGAAGAGAGAAAGAGGGAGGGAGGGAGGGATAGGGAGAGAGAGGGATAGAGAGAACCTCCAGAAGGATTAAAGAAATCAAAATGGCAGCCAAGACCGCATGATTCTCTTCAGATGGGTGTTTATATAAATTTGATTCATAAAATATAAATAAATGATTGAAACCCCAGCCCATTTTTATTCATCCAAAAAGAAAAGAAAGGGTGCCAACTCATGGTTGTGGCTATCTGTTTGCCTTTTTTGACACCCTTCCATGGATGCCCGTGGCCAAAGGGAAACATTAATGTTTGCATATGAGGCCTTATGAAAATCCTGATTTGATTCCAGCTGGGGATTGACAGAAGGCATAATTCAATATGAGCTTAGGCTTTGAGGCATGAGGGGCGTATTAATTCAATTCAAGGCACTGCTGGATTTGATTTGCGGGAAAAGTTTTGTCTGCAGGCTCAGATGGAGAAGCATCACATCAGCTGCAGATAGCCTAATATTTGGTGCAGTGTCATGAAAACAACAGAGAAGCTTCAGCAGAAGCTTCAGAAGTCTTAACCATGTCAGGCTTCAGCCAGATGGCTTCACAGGTTTCACCTCAATAATTTTTGAAATATTTCCCCTGCCTTTCTCTTTACAGGGAGATAGCACTGATGAGGAAGGGAGGAAGGAAGGAAGGAAGGAAGGAAGGAAGGAAGGGAGGGAGGGAGGGAGGGAGGGAGGGAGGGGGAGGGAGGGGAGAAGGAATGCTGAATTCCAAATACACATGCTATTTTTCTGGTGCTTGCTACAATCCCACAATGTTCTTTATGGGCTTTTCAAAGCCTGAGAAACTGGCTAATGGCTTGCAAAACATTATTAGTTGGAACATCTGCCCATTCCTCCATTATGAGGCAAATGGTTAACTATCTTCCCTATCCATCAGATGGTTGTTAGCCAGAGAATTAAATAGTTTTCACCCTACCAACTTGAAGATAAATTGGGTGCTAAAGTGAAAGAATCCAGCTGGAGCTTTCTGCCACCCAATCCGTTTTTCTTCTTTCATTAAATCTGATTAACTCTTAAAGAAAACTTTGTAAAAACTGACTTTTCTTCAGCCAAGAGCTTGATAATCTTCTGTCCTTACACAGTATCAACTAAAATCTGATGGTAGAATTATTTTATTAGGAACGAATAAGAAACCCTATAGGCAATTTCTCTTCTTTCTGAAGACTGTCCTCTATATAAAACGATACATTCGAAGATACGTTCTCATGTTTCAGGCTTATGAGCTTCATTTTAAAGATCAAGCATTTCTTATCTCCCCAGATTATTATTATAATCTGCAGAGTGAAAATGTTGCCCAGTGTTCTTTTCCAAATAACTGCTATGGAGGAAAAAATAAGTCCACAACTCATCCCAACATTTCTATTGCTAAGCAAGACATTTGATAAGTGAATTTTGGCCCGTTTTATGACTTTTATAAAAGGGACGCTGTGGCTCAGTGGCTAAGATGCTGAGCTGATCGATCAGAAAGGTCAGCAGTTCGAATCCATAGTGTCACGTAACAGAGTGAGCTCCCATTACTTGTCCCAGCTTCTGCCAACCTAGCAATTCAAAAGTGTGTAAAAATGCAAGTAGAAAAGTAGGGACCACTTTGGTGGGAAGGTAACAGCGTTCCGTGCGCCTTTGCCATTTAGTCATGCCAGCCAAATGACCAGGGAGACGTCTTCGGACAGCACTGGCTCTTCGACTTTGTAACGGAGATGAGCACCGCCCCCCAAGAGCCGGAAATGACTAGCACGTATGTACGAGGGGAATCTTTACCTTTACCCAACAAACTTCAATCAATGCCACTTGCTTGTCTTCGACTTGCAACTCACAACAGGACTTTTCTTGCCACAGGTGTTAAGTGAATCACAGCAGTTGGAGAAGTTAGTAACACAGTTGTTACACAAATCTGGCTTCCCCATTGACTTTGCTCATCAGAAAGTTACAAAAAGTGATCACATGACCCCAGGGCACTGTCATAAATCCATGCCAGTTGCCAAGCATCTGATTTTTGATCAAGTGACCATGGAGATGCTGTAACAGTTGTAAGTGTGAAAAAAGGCCATAAGTTACTTTTTCCAGTGCTTTAACTTTGAATGGTCACTAAATGAACTGTTGTAAATCGAGAACGACCTATATATGCAACGGGATCATCTCAGAATTGACATCTAATTCTTTTAGGGGGGTTATGTTATTCTTATTGTTTATATTTTAAGGGGAAGGAAAATTAAACCTCTCACAATGCTGTTATTATAGCAATAGCAATAGCACTTAGGCTTATATACCACTTTACAGTGCTTTATAGCTTTCTCTAAGCAATTTACAGTCAGCATATTGCCCCCAACAATCTGGATCCTCATTTTACCCACCTCAGAGAGATGGAAGGCTGAGTCAACCTTGAGCCTGGTGAGATCTGAACTGCTACATTGCAGGCAGCCGGCAGGCAGCAGAAGTAGCCTGCAGTGCTGCATTCTAACCACTGCACTACCGTGGCTCTTATCTTAGATCAGCTTAGTTCTGAGGATGCTGGATTTTTTTTTTTAAATGATATAGTTGAAAGTGTTTCTTGATGTTTATTTAACTTAAACAGAAGAGATAAAAATGGAGTAGGCAAATGAAATGGCTGCATATATAGGCTATCCATCATATCTCTCTTTAATATAAATCAGCATCTCAAACATAAATTAGCAAATTATGCAAATAATGTTACTTCTTTGGTGATCCATCTTCTTACAGTTCATGGTGGGTATGAATTATTGGAAATACAGTCCCAAATATATTTGGAGATCACCTGGCTTGGAATAGCCCTGATGAAATTTAGGTGACTGGGTATAACATTCATCTACTGTTCTGAAACATCATAGCCAGTCTCTAAATCATAGTTATGCTCTGAACTGCTGCCACACTCACCTGTTTATTATACCCCTTAGCCTGGTTCTTAATGTGCCATGGGGAGAAACACATTCAGTTATTAATATACGGGTATGTAGCTTTATTCTCTGCTTTTATGGCTGACTTGGTGGGTTGTGACATTCTCTTTCCCAAATCTGAAAGTATAATCTCTCCATTTTGCAGCTCGCCAAAACATCTCTTCTGTCTGCCCCTAGCCAACATTCATCACTGTTTACACTTGGTTTTAATTACTTTCTGAACATCAGCTGCTCAGAGCTAGATTTGAAACACAGAAATTCGTCATCATCCAAGCAAAAGGGCTGGTGAAAAATACATATTCTATGGAGAACGCTGATTTTAATCGTGGCAGCAATGTTTGGCTTACCATCTTCATAGTAAAGTGAAGAGCTTTGGGGGGTTTTCCCACCACAATAGCTGTCTAAATAAATAAACTTAAGCTGCTTTCCCAACCATCAAACATGTTTTACATACGTACAGGAAAGGCAAAATAACAATTTTCTTGGCCACTTAATTTGCCCAAACTTCAAGATGAGATATCCAAAACTTTTTGAATGTTTTTAGTCAACAGTGAGGCTGAACTGAATTGCCATTTTTCCAAACATACAGTAAAGTGTGCAAAATCAGCCAGTGTTTTTAAATATTCAGAAATCATTACTTTCTCTAAATGAAAGAATTAAAAATAATAATAAAATAAAAATCAAGCAACAGTCTGGAAAGGCCTTAAGTTTGATTGACAAAGTTCCCATTACCAACTCGGGGGAAAAGATATAAATTTTTCAGAATAAACCTTACCTCATCCAAACTGCTGGTATGACATGATCTTTAATCACAAACCTGTCTGTTATTTAACTGCTTCCCTTACATTCCTTTGCTCTCATTTAATCATAGTTTTAGGGATAACTACCCTGGCAGTGGAAGGGGCTCTAAATTGTCATAAGAGATACAATCAAATCAGCAGAATGGGTTGATGGGAGGGGGATTAAAAAGAGCGGACTGAGAATAATTTGCTTTTTTAAAAAATATGTCAGAAACATTCCTTTATGTTACTTTAAAGCTTTTATATTCATCCACTTGACAATTTCTTTTATCCAAGCATGTTGTAATCGGTCGTAGATAAGACACTGAGTTTCATCCAATAATATCATCCTGCCGTTGATTAATAAAATGGAAATCTGCAGACAACGTTTCACATTTTCAAAGATTCCCCTGGTATACAAATGTATTTGACTTTGAAAATCAATAGAAAAAAATGAACCCTCTATTTCCTGGTTTAACAATAATTCACAAGTTTCAAGGTTCCATTAAATTTCCCTGGGAAGATAGAAGAAATGGAAAAGAGAGGCCAGATGAAAGAGATTAGCCTGCTTAAACCCTTTGACTGGACCAATACTGAACAATCGTGGAAATTTTATTCTCTGAATATTCAGAGGGTTATGTAAGAAAAATAAAATCCCACTAGCAGTTCCACACTTGCTTTTCCTCTGGAGATCCTAAAAAAGTCTGTAAACCTGAAAGACCACCCCCACAACAGGCTCCCTTTCTCACAAGATGAGTCAGTTGGAACCATGGTAACTATGGTGAAAGAGAGTTACCAGGATGAAATCAATGTGGGAAGTTGCAATGCTTGTAAAACATGGTGAGGACCTTTAGAAGTGAAACAATTGTGCTTTGTTGGAGTCTGTCTGTCTGTCTGTCTGTCTGTCTGTCTGTCTATCTATCTATCTATCTATCTATCTATCTATCTATCTATCTATCTATCTATCTATCTATCTATCTATCTATCTATCTATCTATCTATCTATCTATCTATCTATGCGGAGCCTCGGTGGTGCAGTGGTTAGAGTGCAGTACTGCAAGCTACTCCTACTGCAATTTGGCAGATCGAATCCTACCAGGCTCAAGGTTGACTCATCTTTTCATCCTTCCGAGGTGGGTAAAATGAGGACCCTAATTGTTGGGGGCAACATGCTGACTCTGTAAACTGCTTTGAGAGGACTGTAAAGACTATAAAGCAGTATATAAGTCTAAGTGCTATTGCTATTGATCTCTCTACCTCTCCACCTCCCCCCCTCTCTCTATCGGTATCTATTGATCTATCGATCTATTTTACTCATTTATATCCCATCTTTATTACTTGTATAAATAATTCAAGGCAGTAAACATACATAATGTTCCTTCTTTGTCCTATTTTTCCCACAACCACTACCCACAACCACTGGATTGGACTGAGAGAGAGTGACTGGCTCAAAGACATTCAGTTGGCTTTAATTCTTAAAGACAATCTAGAATGCACAGTCTCCTGGTGATTGGCTGAAAGTCACCCAGCTGGCTATAATGCCTAAAACAGGACTAGAACTCCCAAAGTTCACTGCAAAATTTGGTGCGATCTACATGAAACCTCCCCTATTATAAGGCCCATTTCATACCTTGTGTCCTCTGGAAATGACTCCAGTTTGGGACAGTGCCCAAAGCAAACCAAAAAAGATGGAAAAAAAATATGTCTGTTTAGCTAGGATCAGTTTATCTGACTTTACAGGGTTTTACCTGCTTCCAGTGAATTTTATGAATGCTGAAAAGCAGCTTATGCAGCTGCTAAATATGTAAACCCCTAAAAAAGCAAGTGGATTCAAATCCACCACCAGCTCAGTGCACAGAGCAAATCAAAGTGTTAAGCCCCAAGCGTATGCAAAGCAATTGTCTCAGGGACAGTTGTAGCAACAGGTTGGATGAGATAAGCTACCACCAGAGATAGTTTTGAGACTTGTAAAGAGACTGTCTTATTTATTATATTTTTGAAAGATCAGTGGAGGGCACCATTGAGGAGGGATTTCTGAATTGCTTGCATATTTCACCTTGTAGCTGATTTTTAGAGCAGCCATTTGCTGAAAAAACCAGCTGGCTACCAAAAGTGAGTAAACAGCTGATATCACACAAAGATGAGAGAACCACTTAATTTAGTATTCTCCTCTCTTTGCTCTCTCTATTTTGATTTCCAAAGGAATGGCAGGACATAAAAAGAAAGCAACCTATTCTGGCCAGTCAGACAGGATATTGGAGATGACACTCTAAAGCAGGGATGTCCAACCTTGACAGCTATAAGATTTCAACTCTACATTTGTGAAATTGTTTGTGGCTACGGAATTCTGGGAGTTGAAGTCCACAAGTCTTAATGTTGCCAAGGTTGGACACCCCTGATCTAAAGCAAAAATGTTGAATCTTTTCAAGGTCAAGGGCCAATCCAGGTCCTGACATGTTGAGAGGGTTGACTATTGGACAGGAACTAAACACAGCAGTGGGAAGAATCGAGTAGATTGAATTTGATTTATATCCATAGCTGATGAAAAAATAATCAAACTGTGATTGCTTTCCAAGGACTGAACCATGTTCCCCATAGCTCTGGTTAAAAACTAAAATTCAACAATTTGGAGATTTTGGAGTCAGATTTTTATTTCTATGATCAACTTTCAAGAGTAAAATGTGGCACATGTTGGAACAGAATATGCCAGTCTCTACACTAAAGGATTACAGAATTATTAAGTGTTATACCTTATGATTCTTGACTCTTGATGTATCTTGTCTTTTATATACACTGAGAGCATTTGCATCAAGATAAATTCCTTGTGTGTCCAACCACATTTGACCAATAAAGAATTCTATTCTATTCTATTCTATTCTATTCTATTCTATTCTATTCTATTCTATTCTATTCTATTCTATTCTATTCTACTCTACTCTATTCTATTCTATTCCAGAAAAAGGAAGATTGTTAAATATAAATAAATAAGCAAATAAATAAATAAAATAAACCCTTCATTAATCTTTATCTGTGTTGCTATTATCAAATTTATTATCAGCTTTATTTGCCACCCATCTCGTGGTTCTAAGTGACATTTTTACAAAATACACAGAAGCGTTGATTGTGAAAATGGCTACTTTTCTACCATCAGATACCACTTGCCACGTGACAATGCTTCCCCCCCCCACTGCTCCCCCCACAAGATGCAAACTTGTTAAATCAAATCTACTAAATCATTTCAGTGTGGTTATGTCTGCCTTTCATCAGTTAACAGCCGCCGAGAAACAGCCCAAAGGATGATGCATTAGAAGAAGGTCAATTATTTGGGGTAGGGGGTAATGCAATGGACAGTGACCTGGGCTTTCTTTGTTTGCACAATATTAAAATACAAGACAATGATTTTGAACCCCATATTCAATGGCAAAACATCTATCTTGGCTTGTAGAAATGCTCTGAACTGCTGCTATCTTTGTTATTTCATCTCTCTACTTCTCCGCCCATTAAATCAGACATTTTTTCTAAATCAAGTCCTTCGGGAACAAGAGACAAAAATGATGAGAGTGTAGCATATAAATACAGAAATGGAGCATGTGTTTTATCATGAATTCTGCTCAGAGATCAAGAGAAGTGTCACTGTCTACATCCATCAGAAAAGAATCAATGTAATTATATTTGCAGTATCAATTCAAGTCATTATTCTAATATAGACCAGAAACGCCACAAGAACAATTAGCAAGTGATCTTGTGGTATTTATTGCTTTTCTTGGTTGTGGGGAAAGAAAATGGACCTACGATGAACAGAATCAAGGTGTGACATGACAATGTCTATATCACTCTAATAATATTGGATTCTCAAGCGTGCATGCAAACACACACACACACACACATATACACACACACACACAAAATCTGTTCCCTCTACAGGCTGTGAATAAAAGAAAGGAACTCCAGATTTCACCAGACTATCCAAGTCCGCAGGGAATGTATTGGATCAATCATTTTTACAGACCCCCGGAGCTCCATCCAACTGCGTAATCCAATTTCAGATCCCTGCTATTTTGAGATGGAAACATCTGAAAACTCTACAGTAAGTTGAAAATGAACTTCACATGCTAAAAAAAAAAATTGCACATTGCCCAGAGGCTACCATACGAAGACAAATTATGCATTGTAAAGATTGCTTGGAGGTGATATGTCTAATGTAAACTACCAGATCCCCCTGCAAGGATTGCCCTTGTGATTATGTAGGACAGACCAGAAGGAAGCTAACCACCAGATTTCAAGAACATAAGTGAGACCTGCACTCACTAGTAGCCTCACATTGCAATGAACATATATTCAATTTTGCAGCTATCAAGATTGTTGGATGAGTAGGTACAAGATCAGTCAGGGAAGTGATTGAAGCCTGGGATATGGGCCCCTCATCAATCAACAGGAGTGCTGATTTACCACCAGCTTATCAAGTACTTAGGGGGTAAAGGCTTGGCAGCACAAAGAAATGACAGCCAATGACTTAATAGCCAGCCATCAACACCCCAATCAATATCTAAAAAAAGTCACAACAGCCACCGTATAAATACCACACAGAACAGCCCAGAACACACAAGAAGGCTTCCCTGAGGATGGGCTCCAGCATGAGTCCAAAAACTCAGAAGACAAAAACTCTGGTCCCAGTGACTGACCCAGATTAGATTGTGCAACATTATCCTGGGACATATAAATTTGCTTTTATTTGTGAGAAAAAAGAAAATGTTATATTGTCACACAGACAAATCAGGACATCCTTGTCTCAATCAAATACGTGATGTGTCCCTACTCTGTGTACACAATTTGTCCACATAGTGCCATTGTTCTGGAACTTGAAATGGATCCTACTTTTCTTTTTGGGTGCAGTTCAAGGTTATCACATACCTTGCACTGGGCCAGGTCATTAGCAGGACTAACAGTATCCAACTAGGTTGGATAGAGTAGGCATGCTCCAGAGATGCCTTCCCTTAAATGTTGTTATCTAGGAAAGGATCTGAATGTTATGATGTCAATACCATGTCTGCTCTATAGTGATTCCTGCCCTGTGGAACACTCTTCCCCATCCCCAAGGCTCCCCATAACCATGTAGAACTGGTTCTTCACCCAGTTTTTCAGACAAGGTGAGGTTGGAGTCTATGGAGGATAGCTTCTGCTTCTGCTTTTTCTTTTTTATTGTTGTTTTGAATTGCCCAGAGTTGTGCCTTAAGATTGGGCAGCTGTACACATCTTTTATATAACCAAAGAATAGAACCACCCCCAGCTGACCTTAATCATTACAAAACCACTCTGAACAGATACACACCCACCCAATCATTGAAAGGTTGTCCTCCCTCTTGGGAAGAGCCACAGATAAAGATAGCTTCTACCCACAAACTGAAGTGGGTGGAATTTTAGAGTTCCTCTTTTACTCAGTCAGAGGGGCATTCCGAGGTCAAGTGTGCTACTTTCTCTTCCTCAATATAAGTTTTCTTCCCTTCTTCCTAAGAAGTCTGGGGCAAAGTTTTCCTCCATTCTATTTCTCTCTGACTTTCCACATGTAATCTCACAGCATGGCACCAATATGGAGCATGAGATACTATTAATAAATGCTCTAACTGGCAGATGGAGAACACTTCACAAAAGATCATTTGGCACCAAAATGTATTTCCATTTCGCAGGGCTCTGAGAAGCCAATCGCTAACTGTTTTCATGCTTAGCTTATGAGCATGAAAAGAAGAAATATCATTTTTTAATCTTTAATGTTGCCTTCCTTTGGCCCCAGGTTCTAGAAGAAGTAGGGTGCCATCTGACTTCTAGTTTGAAATTACAATAAGAGCCCCAGCCTTCTCCCTCCCAATTCAAACATAGGTGTAACTAAAGCTGGAAGAAACCACTCCCCAAAAAGGAAAATATGCCCTTACAGAAAATTATAGCTATATTATAATGGTTCAACAGTCTGAGAATAGCAACACAACAGAATGGTGTTCAATGCTTTGCAACCATCCACATTTTACAGCATGCATTATACACATGGACTTTCTCTTGGTCTAGGTCAGGTATGTCCAACCTTTTGGCTTGCCCAGACTTCATTGAGTGAGGAGAAATTGTCTTGGGCTACATTTAAATATATACAAGATAGTAATTGTATATAAATGCACATCATGTTATAAGTTTACGATCTTGTGGAGCTGCAATATTAGCTGTCCAGGCTGCATGTGATCTGTCCTGTAGGCCACAAATTGGACACCTCTGGTGTAGACCAACCCTAACTTCCAATAATAAAAATGATGACTTGTCAATGGACAATTTGAAGTTCAAATGTGACCATTAAAAATTAATTAGCATACAATGTATTTTGAATATACATAATAAGATACATAATAATAATGAATGGATTTCAATCATCAGTAGCAAAGAGTAATGTCAACATTCAGAATCTCATTTCTTTGAAGGAGATAAAATTTGGAAAGTCTCTTGAACAAGCTCTATCACTTATTTGTTCAAAAATTATCTGGCCTTCTCAAGAGTGTTTTTGTATTTATAGAGACCAACACATGCAAATTTCTACTGGTTCTGTAGCATTTCGGTCCTTTTGATCATTAGCTTTCATCTTCATTGCTAGTCTCAATCTAACTGTTGATTCTGGGGAAATGCAAAAGCAAAAGTAACCAATTTGGGGTCAGAGAAGAATCCAATTCTATGAACAATTCTCAACAACATTTTCCTTTTGCTTCTCATCCATACCAGTTATTGACAAATCTCCACCCGTACGCACAATGAAACAAAATAAAAAAGAATCAGAGTTTAAATTCTGGTTGCATAGAGATCATAGGCTATCACACCTCATTTTGGATACCGAAAGCAGCTTTGATGGCTAATCTTAAACTTAAGAGTTGCACACATATGAAACATATGTGATAAGGATGATGAAAAATTAAACAGATGATAATTTAGGAGATTGAAAACGCACCCAGAAGTGAACTAGAGTGAAATGAGAAAGACTGGATTGGTCTTACTTTCCACAAATCTTGTTGTTCAAGGAATTAACAGTGGGTAATGCCGTTTGTTTTTGCTTTTCTCTGCAAATACACCAGAATTTTTGAAGCTTCCAGAGACATTAGCAGTCAGAGACTTACCTAGAAAAAAAAATAATAAAGAGAAGAATTTAATAAACAGAGCTGTCATATTATGACACAGACAGATTTGGTTTGCCATCAAATATGACAAATGGCCAGCTTACTGACGTATTGTTCATGCATTATTAATATTATTATTATTACATTTAAATTAAGTTTTCAATTTTATATAGCAGCTAAGCAAATTTTGATCACAAAGAAAAAGCAGTCAACTATTCATCCAGAATCACATATATTATAATCAACATAATGGTCTTTCAAAAGTGCCAGTGCAAAATATAATAATAAAAAAAGTAATTCAATTTTAAAATGCTAATTTAAGACAGTGGCACAAAACAACATAATGCCCACAAAACCCAGAAATGAAGAACTACATAATCACCTCAATTTATACTAAGTAGTGGGGCATAAAGGAGTCCGATGACATGCCCCCCCCTCACCCCCCCCGCCGACCCAGTGATGACTGTGGACATAAATAATCCAATCACATTTTCAGCTGTTATTGTTCACTTTCTTAACTATACATTTTAAACTCTTCACTCTCTCATTCATCCATCCATCTGACTGTCCAAGCTAAACTTGAGTTCAGGAAGAAATAAGGGGGGAAGTTATAATGAAAATTCGTAGTACTTCATTCTGGAAGAGCTAGTTTGGTCTAGTGCCATGAAGGTGAGCCTATGGCACGCATGCCACAGGTGGCACACAGAGCCATTTGTGTGGGCATGTGAGCCCCAGTGAAATTTGCCTGCACTGCACATGTGTGCACCTCCTAGCTAATTTTAGGTCTGTTTGAAGCCTTTTTCGCCTTCCCAGAGGCTCAAGGGAAGCCTCTGCAGTCTCGGGAGGCCGAAAAATGGGCCTTCCAGAAATACTGGAAGTGTCAAAATGGGCCCTTTTTCATCCTCCCTAGGCTCCAAGAGGCTCAGCCTCTATGGGCTCCAGAGGCCCTCCAGAGGCTGAAGATGGGCACTTCTGGTAGGCCCGTTTTTCGGCCTCCCGAGCCTGCAGAGGCTTCCCTTCAGCCTTCGGGAAGGCGAAAAAGGCTTCAAATGGGCCAAAAATCAGCTGGGAGGCATGTGCATGCACACTGCAGATAAGGGAGAGGGGCAGGGTGTTGTGCGCATGTACACAGGGGGTGGGGCACATTGCATTGTGGGTGCCAGCACACCACAACAAAAGGATTTGCCATCATTGGTCTAGTGGTTAAGGCATCAGGCTAGAAACCAGGAGTCTGTGAGTTCTAGTCCCATTTTAGGCATGAAAACTGGCTGGTGAGTTTGGGCCAATCAGCAGGAGATTGTGAGTTCTAATCCCGCTTTAGGCATGAGAGCTGCCTGGGTGACCTTTGGCTAGTCACTTTCTCTCAGACCAGCTCCCCTTATAATAAACAGGGGATGCTTCATTTAGCTTGCACCAAGTTTAGCAGTAGATTTTGTGAATTCTAGTTCTGTCTTTTAGGTAGAAAAGTCAACTGGGTGACTTTGGGTCAGTTATTCTCTCTCAGCCCAATTCACCTTACCGCTGAAGTGTTATGGGGAAAATAGAAAGAGGAAGGAGTATTTGTGATATTCCCTGTCTTGAATTATACACACACACACACACACATTGTTTTATTATTTTAATCTTGCCTTTATTCTTTATATATACAGTATATATATATATATATATATATGTGTCCTGCCCTACATAAGAGGAACAACAAACAAAATCAGCAAGATACTATGCAGGCACCACATCAAGACTGCCTTCAAAACGAACAAAAAAATAGCAGTCATCCTAAGAAACTCCAAAGATAAAATTGACCTAGAAAACCAAGGCATATATGAAGTACCTTGTGTATTATTTCCTGCCACATACATAGGACAAACCAACAGAAGGATAAGTACCCGCCTTGAAGAACACAAGAATGCAATAAAAAAGCTGGAACACACTTCCTCACTAGTCCAACATATGAAGGCCACAGGTCATAGCATTGACATCAATGGCACCAAAACCCTAGCTGCTATAGAAAACCCCGGCTACAGAATCATCAGAGAAGCCATAGAAATTGATAAAAGACCTAATAGTATGAATAAAAGAGATGACTCCACCAGACTATCAATCATCTGGAAGCCTGCACTCACCAACAAAAAAATCTGTATACCACAGTCCAGGCAAACACCTGAACACAAACAGACCCCCCCTAATACCTCCAGCCCAAACATACCCCAGTCAACTACCCAAATAAAACCTAGCTTCCTAATAAATAATTATCGCCCATTTACAAGAAACCAAGCTGCACTAAGAAACCCCAAGGCACAAAACACAATGTTGCCAACCAGTCAAAAACACAGCAACTCGAAGACCAATAAAAACAGACCTAAACTCCCAGCCAATCAAGATGAGGAAAAAACCATTCAAATATAACAGAAAGCCGGCACCAGATTCAAACAAAAAACGACTGCCAAGCCTGGCACACAAAATTAAAAAGAACCTAATACATGCCTGAAAATGGCAGATGAGATTCTGCTGAAACGTCGCTATAATAAAAGCACAAATATTACGTGGGAAAATACCCGACGAAACCTAAATACCATACATATAAATACCGCGAAAACATAAGAAAACATATATATATATATGTATAAAGAATAAAGGCAAGATTAAAATAATAAAACAATAAACAATAAAACAAAAGAAAATAAAATTGTACATGACGGTCCCATCCACTTTCACAACTTCCAACAAGGTTTGGCATGGCTTCACCCTACTTGACATTTTTCTGCAGGAGTGTCATTGTTTTATTTAGTTCCAGGAAAACCACATCTTTGATTTTCCCAACCCATCTTTTGATGTCTTTTAGAAGCCTTCATTCTAGATTTTTTTCCACATTTCCTAAGTAAGCCAACATTGTTAAGAAAAAACCCAGATTCTCTCTGTAAGGATTGCCCTGAGTGAGTCTCATACACTCTATCTTTCATATGTGCTCAACTAACTTTCACATAAATACAGTACGTGGCACAAGGTACATGATAGCCACAGAACCAAAAAAAAAAAAAGGACAAATCACTGTAGTTTCAGGAGCAGTTTAAGATTAAATAATTAACTGAATACTTCTACCAGGTGACAACTGCCACTATCTCCAGCATCAAATTGACCCTCTTTATAAGGGCACTTTTGAACCAAAGCTCCTAACCAGTTTCGGATCAGATTCAAACATGAGCAACAGCACCACGCTGGTTGATTTGAGACTTGAGTTGGGTTTTTATCTAAAACCCCTGCAAAGCTGGCATTTTCTTTGCAAAGCTATGGCAGAGTTGACAGGCATTCACTGTCTCGTTGGTGGGAATTCTTGACTCACTCCACCTCCTGGACTCATATCCTTCTGCTAATGGGCCCAAGCAATTTATTTTCTTCTTCTTTTTTTTTTTACAAAAAGGGGATGAGGATTATTATTTTTTTAGTCTGGGACCTGCAGTGCAGTCCTGATTGAACATGTTTTTCACTTTCATTGATCAGCTGATGACTGGCCGCTAGTGGTTTTTGATATCCTCATAGTTGCAAGTGAAGATGATTGCCATTAGCTTCAAATTATTTTGTCTTTGGGGGAAAAAAATAAGAAACAATGGAAAGGGAGGAGAGTTTGAGTTACACAGTAGATGCAAAGTATCAGGTAGAAGATTCATACCACCTGAAGAGAAACCAGACGGATTTTGTTTGCTTGTTTTTAAAAATATCCACTCTTGTTTGAAATCCCAAGTGAATGAACTTCATATGCAGTGACCTAGAGGTTAAAATGTTGGACTTGTCGCCCGGAAATTTGGCAGTTCAAGCAGTGGTGGGATTCAAAAAGTTTTACGACCGGTTCAATGGGCGTGGCTTGGTGGGTGCACTTTGAGTGCGTGCACCCACTTTGCATGCGTGCACCCACTTTGCATGTGTGCACACGCCAAACACGCACTTTGCCAGGGGCAGAGGCATTTGTGCAGATGCAGAGGTGTTCCAACTCATCTCCTGCAAGCCTGCACTCTTCTGGTTGCTTCAGCAGCTGCTGCGCAACACTTTGCTGTGCCGCAGAAATCAGCTGCGCTTCAAAAGCAAGGGATAAAAGTATGGGAGCCCGGGTGGGTGGGTGGGCCCAACAGAAGAGCGGCAGAGAGAACCGGTTCAGTCTCCACTGCTCATCACCACAAGCAGCTTGGTAGAACCAGACCAAACTGGTAGAATACCACCACTGAGTTCAAGATCTAAGTATTGCATGATGGGATGAGCTCCTGTTCCTGGCTCAGCTGCTATCAACCTAGTAATTTGAAATTATACTAAACAGGTACCAGTTTGGAGGGAAGGAAACAAGCCTCAACTTATGGTCATGCTAGCCACTTGACCACAGAAGCATCTTTGGACAGTGGTGGTTTTCTGAGCTAAGAAATGGAGATAAACACCAACCCTAGAGATAGACACAACTTGTATCTTTTTAACCAGAGAGAATCTAGAGTAAGATGACAGAAAAATTGCAGATAATATAATACCACTCTTGATATAATAAAGATGTTGATGATGCTTTCCCCCCAAAAAATGTTTTTTTAAGTAGCATAAAACATAGTGATAAGAAACTTTAATTATCCAAACATCTGTTAGAAGACAACCTCTGTCAGGGCTAGGTCCTTTCAAAAAATTTCTGACTTATCTTGCTGACATTTTTCTCCTGTGAGGGCGGAGGAAGATACAAGAAGTTCAATTATTCTTGACTTGATATTAATAGGCAGGAACACTTACTCAAGGAAGGGAAAGTAGGAGGAACGTGAAGGATGATATTAAGCTGAAGTTCTTGGATTTTAAAAGATTAAAATTAGAATTAAATTAAACTCTGGTACATATCTCGGGCTTCAGGAAAGTGAATTTTAATGAACACAGAGCAAGGGTAAGTAGGATATAATGAAAGGATAAATTAATGGGAATGAAGATCCAGACAGCAGAGAAAGCTAATGTGGTAGCACAAAAAAAGAGTGAAAAATATCAAAATAAGCAAGTGTAAACTAAGAGCATAGGTATCCAAGCAAGAACTGAAAGGAAAGATTGATTATCTAGTTTTGGTTGCCACGATGTTAAAAAAATGAGACTCTAGAAAGAATGCAGAGAAGAGCAACAAAGATGATTCTATTCACTGGATGCAAAACTGTTGAAGACCATTATAACATATTTTTACTTGAAGTCAAAAGAGTCATCAAAATATATGTACCAATAACAACTCCCAAAAGCAAAAAAAAAACAAAAAAAAAACAAACCAAATTACCCATAACACTAAGGAAGCTCCAATCCAAAAAGAAATCACTTTGGCAGAAAAACAAATCTGGTCATGTTGCCAACTTTAAAAGCCGATACAAAAATTTATGCCACCAGATAAAGACTGAATGTACCAATTATCACACAAACAAGAGGAAAACCTATGCACCAACTCCACTTGCACTTTTTTCAATTTTGTAAACAACAAACTAAAAGACTCAAGGTCCATCCCATCCCTAAAAGAACCAATGGTAAAGACTGCAACGATGACACCATTAAAGCCAATCTCTTTAACACATTTTTTGGCTCAGTGTTTGTAAACAGCAATGGATCATGCCCAATATTTCCTAGTCGAACCACAGATAACTACAATGATCTAATACATATCGATTTTACAGAAGACAATGTTGAAAAAGCACTACACAATCTAAAACCATCTTTATCTATTGGACCAGACAGAGTTTGTGCCTACTTCTTAAAAAAGCTATCCACTGCCATAGCAGAACCTCTAAGAATAATCTTTGAAAAATCTTTCAGGACCAGCTCCTTGTCAAATCTATGGTCACTAGCCACAGTCATTCCCATCTTCAAAAAGGGAGACTCCAGCCTAGTTGAAAATTACAGACCAATCTCTTTATGCTGCATTACCTGTAAAGTCATGGAATCAATTATTAACCAATCCATCATCCTCCACTTAGAGACAAACAACCTACTCTCTAACAAACAGTTTGGCTTCAGAAGGAAACTGTCCTATAATCTACAACTCTTGCACTGTAAAAACATGGACTTGATCAGGGCAAAGCAATTGACACAATTTACATAGACTTCTGTAAAGTCTTTGATTAAGTGGTACACAACAAACTACTCCTAAAATTAAGGTCTTATGGTATCTCTGCATACCTGCATAACTGGATAGAAGCATTCCTGTCAAACAGGCAACAAATGGTCAAAATTGGGAGCGTCCTATCAAATCCTGTACCTGTAAACAGTGGTGTCCCCCAAGGCAGTGTTCTAGGACCAACTCTCTTCATACTCTATATTAATGATCTCTGTGATTATATTAAGAGCAACTGCGTTCTTTTTGTTGATGATGTAAAGCTATTCAACACCACTGACAATACTGCTACCCTTCAAAAAGCCCTCAACTATGTGTCAGAATGGTCAAACAAATGGCAACTTCAGATCTCAACAAGTAAATGCTCTGTCTTGCATATTGGCAAAAAAAATAAAAATAAAATAAAATACAAGCTGAATAGTCAAGACCTTGTTGATGACACAAACTTTATCAAGGACCTTGGAGTACTCATCTCAAATGATGTAAGTGCTAGAGCCCACTGTAACTACATAGCCAAAAAGATATTAAGAGTTGTTAACCTAATTCTGCATAACTTTTTCTCCGATAATGTCACTCTACTAACTAGAGCATATAAAACATTTGCTAGACCAATACTTGAATACAGCTCATCAGTCTGGAATCCGCATTACATATCTGTAGACTCCTCTATTCATAGCAGACTACCTTATGCCACCAGACTTGAAATTTTAGACCTAGACAACCTAGAACTACGCCGCCTTCGGTTTGATCTAAGTATAGTACATAAAATTGCAATGTCCTACCTATCAATGAATACTTCAGCTTTAACCAAAACAATACAAGAGCACAAAATAGATATAAACTAAAGATAAACCGCACCAAACTTGATTGCAGGAAATACGACTTCAGCAACAGAGTAGTCAATGTTTCTTCCCCAAACCCCAAAATCTTCAACATTAGACTGTCTACTATTGACCTCACCTCTTTCCTAAGAGGTCTGTAGGGGGCGTACATAAGCGCACCAAAACATGCCTACTGTCCCTGTCCTATTGTTTCTTTTTTTTCTTATTCGTATACATTTCATGTATTTATAACCATGTTTACATTTATACCTGTTATCTAATAATTGTTTGACTAAACAAACAAACAAACAAACAAATAAATAAATGATTAGGGGACTGGAGGCTAAAACATATAAAGAACATTTGCAGGAATTGGGTATGTCTAGTTTGATGAAAAGGACTAGGAGTGACATGATAGCAGTGTTCCAAAATCTCACAGGTTGTCACAAAGAAGGGGTGAGTGGATATCAAGCTATTCTCCAAAGCTCCTGAGGGCAGGACAAGAAGCAATGGGTGGAAACTGATCAAGGAGAGAAACAACCTAGAACTAAAGAGAAATTTCCTGACCGTTAGAACAATTAATCAGTGGAACAACTTGCCTCCAGAAGTTGTGAATGGTCCAACACTGAAAATTTTTAAGAAAACCATTGAACAACCCTTTGTCTGAAATGGTATAGGGTTTCCTGCCTAAGCAGGGGGTTGGACTAGAAGACCTCCAAGGTCCCTTCCAACTATTCTGTTCTGTTCTGTTTTATTCTATTCTATTCTATTTTATTCTATTCTTCAAGATTTATTTATTTATTTATTCAATTTTTATACTGTTCCCTCTCCCAAAATGGGACTCAGGGTGGTGTACAGCCAAGATAAAACGACACAATTAATAAAAATTTTAAAAGAGATTTAAAAAGAGATTAAATGAGTGGCTGGAATAACACTATAAAAAACAAGGTAAAAAAGTTAAAAATACCCAAAATTAAAACCCTAGTAATTAATATTAGGCCAGACCGGCCTGTTGGAAAGAATAGCAGAAACAGCCTGGAATTGTGGCAGTAATATGTTATCAGAAAGATGGGAGTTCAGAACAGATAATGGCAGAAAACCAGATGGAATTTTATTTTGCATCTATATAAGCACAGTTTTCAATCAAGGGAATTAAGAATTTTACTAGGCAATGCTCTGTCCACTTTTGTCTGCACCCACCTTAAGAAGGTTTCAGTCGAAGTGGGATTGGTTCAGGGAATGCTTAGAGGAATAATAAGTAAGAGCCATGAAAAGTGATTTAAAAAAAAATTGGGAACATTTAGCCTTGAGAAATTAAGATAAGGGAGCGGAGGGGATATGATAGTGCTCTCCAAATGGATTTCAGTTACAGGAAAACAGTCCTACTGAATTTTAAGGGAAAAGTTCCTAACACTAAATAGCAAAGCCAATTGCTAAAACGGATGGCAGTCTCCCCTTTGCTGATTGTATTCAAGCAGAGGCCAGCTCCTCTAATTTGGATTCTTGCATTAAGTGAACTTATTGCTAACCTTCCATTTTGGCATATTAACAGTCTATCATTTCTGAAATCATATTGTCAGCTATGGAATCATGATTCATCGCTGCCACATAGCTGGAGAAAGTGAGAGAGGGGTGATGTTAATTGAGTAGCTCTTAGTAGACCAAATATAGTTCTTTTGATAGTTCAAGGTTAAAGAGTGTGGCGCAGAAAGAATTGGAACTTACTTTGGGATTGGTTCATGTGATGTGATGATGAGTAAAAAGGGGATGGTTTGTAGGTTGGGACTTTGGTGGGAAGCTGGGAAGCTTTTAGTTCTGGAATTCCACAGATGTACCAGGTGCTATTCTAATGAAAGTACTTTTGAGACTATGCTAGTCTTGGAGTTACTGACAGGAATGGATGTCCCCTTGAACGCTGACACATATAATCATTCCTAGAAATATATAAAGCTCATTGCCTCCACTGTATGGAGGCCACTGAATACAACAACAACAATAAAACTAAAACCACAACACTCAGAACTCCTGTTCTCCTCTTAATTCATGACCTCTATTGGCAGGACAAGCTGAGTGGTGCAGTGGCCTAGAGGTGGAGCTCTCGCCTCAGGAGGCTGTGAGTTCGATCCTAGGTAGAGGCAGATATTTCTCTCTCTGGGCACGATGAAAATATATCTGCTGAATATAACTCTGCATTGGCGACAGAAAAGGCATCTGGCTAGTAATCACTCAGCTCCATTCAGTTGCCCAGACTCCACCACACAAGAGATTATGGGATCCATTTAAAACATGATGATGATGATGAATGACTGGTGGGACAAGCTGCTCTTCCATCTTTACAAATAATCTTCAATAATAATTGAGTTTGAAATTATGATCATAAGTCATGCTGGTCATTAAATAGGTCATTTTGTGACTGACATGATTTTGTGACCCTTTTTTTGGCTGTCAATAAGTGAACCAGTTGTAAAATGAACACCATGGTCATTAAGCAATCGCATTGTCTGCAACCCCTGGGCACTTTTTTGTAGAAACCAGAAGTAAGCACCAGATTCTGCACCCCCCAAAATATGTAAAAACCAGGAGAATGTGTGTTCTGCCTTAGGCATGCAAGCTGGCTGGCTAACTTTGGCCCAGTCATTAGGAGACTGTGAGTAAACCTGTCTTAGGAATGAAAGGCAGCTGGAGACTTTGGGCCAATCACCAGGAGACTGTGAGTTTTAGTTCCGTCTTAGGCATGGAAGCCAGCTGGGTGACTTTGGGTAAGCCACTCTACTCTTTATGTCTAATTCCCCTTGTAATAAGGGATGTTACACCAAGTTTAGCCGAAGACTTTGTGAGTTCTAGTTCTGCCTTAGGCAGGAAAGCCAGTTGGCTGACACTGGATCAGTTACACTCTCTCAACCCAATCCATCTTATAGGATTATTGTGGGGAAAATAGGAGGGGGAAGGAGTATTAGATATGCTTGTGGCCTTGAGTTACTTACAAAGTAATAAAGACAGGAGAAAAATCTAATAAATAAATCAATAAATCAATAAATCATGCACATGTAACTATGGGACACTGCAAACAGACTTAAAAGTAGGCCAGTTGCCAAGCAACCAAAATGCAATCACATGACCATAGGGGAGGAATGTCAGAACTTTGAATCCAGCACTTTTTTTTTTGGGGTGGGGGGACACACACACACACACTAAAACCTTGAACAATGACTAAATGACCAGTTAACACCCTACTGATACCTGACACATTCTCAAGCTATTCTTGTGGAGAATCATTAAGCTACATAGTGTATAGTATAAACACCGAGAAGGTTGGTTAGTCCCATAAAGAGGGAACAACCATTGAAGAAATGTTGACCTACTCTGAGGGGGAAGAGAATACTGAAAAAATAAACAATTATTTTTTGTCATCTGTATGGATAGAGGCGCAGTGGCTCAGTAGATTAACGGTGCTTTGTTCCGGCAGTTTGAGTACTAACACTGTGTGGTGGGTTGAGCTCCAGTCACTCACCTTAGCTTCTGCCCACCGAGCAGTTTGAAAGATGGTAAATGATAAATAGGTACCACTTTGGTGGGGAGACAGAAATTGTATAGGGTCTCCTGCTTGGGGGGTTGGACTAGATGACCTACAAGGTCCCTTCCAACTCTGATTATCTGTTATTTGTCAGACAAGGCAGGATAGATGGTTAAGATGCTGGTGCTGCATCCCAGTTGTGATGCCTGAGGTATTAGAACACTGCTATCATGTCATCTCCAATTCTTCTTTTCATTAAACCAGACATACCAAATTCTAACTGTTCCTTATATGTTTTAGCCTCTGGTCCCCTAATCATCTTAGTTGCTCTTCTCTGTACTCCTTCTAAAGACTCAAAATCTTTTTAACATCGTGGTGACCAAAACTGGATGCAGTATTCCAAGGATAGCCTTACTAAAGCATTATAAAGTGGTATAAACACTTCAAGTGATCTTGATTTTATCCCTCTGTTCATGCAGCCTAGAACAGTGTTGGCTCTTTTGACAGCTGCAGCACACGGCTGGCTCATATTTAAGTGATTGTCCACTAAGATCCCCTCTCACAGTTGCTACTGTTGAGCCAGGTGCCACCTCTAATGTACTTCCACTATATCAGGAAATAAAGGCAGGTTTGGTCAGGTGGAATACAAACTTGCAAGTACGAATATTTGCTTAAGAATAACTCCCTACTTGGGAAGCCAGTCGGCCATGTGGCAACGATGGGATAGTATCCAAAGCCCAAATGAGGAAATTATGTCCTGAAGGGAGCTACAAAATGAAATTGCCACTTTATTCTAAGCTATTCAATACAGTAAAACAGTAAATCGTAAAACCTTGAATAGCATCCAAGACCAATGCAACTTTACCAGCATAAGGCTCAATGACAAGGGTTTTATTATTCCTTCAGCGTACAATTTATAAAGATTAAAGATGATCATTTACAGATAAACGCGACTGTTTACTACCGTGGCACCGCCATTAAAAAAAATAACACTTTTTATTATAATAGCATTTTACGGCACACCAGAGCAAAAATGGCCCACGCAGCTTTTGCTGCTTAGTATCTGAGAGGGACAAACACAGATGCACATAGATTGCAACATGAATCAAAAACCCATATGCAATCCAGAGATTTAAAACACATCCCACACAGGTAGGCAAATCAGGCATTTTTTAGGAAAAAAAAACCCCCACCTCTGCACGATAACTTTCCTTCCATCCCTTCAAGGTGAGTTCCATTATGGAAGAAGATAACCGCTAAAGTGAAGGCAAGGTTTAAATCAAATTAGGGAATGTCTGTGCATTCAGTGCCCATTTTTTAAGAAGGCAGAATTTTAATGAGTGAAATCTGCAAAACGCTGCATTCACGCTGACAATAAACTGTTTAATTCACTCAGCAATTCCAAAAGCGAGCTAGAGTAATGACTTTATAATTTTTAATTATCACGGAAGAGCCTTCGTCTGTATGTTTTTTACCCCCCTTTTCCTGCTTTATTTTCCCTACTTTTTATGGCTGTGCATACTCTATTAAAAATTTAATATCCATATTTTCACCTTTGGCCAGTCATATTTTCATTATCCCACAAATAAAAAAAAAAAAAATACACCACATAATGTAAACAAACTGTTGGCAGGCATTCTCTAAGAATTTAAAAGACTACCAACAGCTGTAGTAGTTGGGATTGATAATCTGGTTTTGACTAATTTTCTCTTGAGTGAGTTTATGCACCACATAACCAACACACACACACACACACACACACACACAACTATATAAAGAAACTAGAGTCAACCCAAAATCTGGGCTACAGCCCAACTTTTTTCCTCTGTTTTGGCTTGGTGTGATGTGTGAACCAAGCCATTTATAACAAAAGATGCAAACTTCCCTGGTGAGTGCTTTATTCTTAAAACCATTTGCATATCTGTGCACTGAGCATATGTTTCAAAGAGATCCATGCCCCTTCTTCCTAAAAAAAGGGGAAAACACCTTTTACTCTCAGGAACATTTCAACAGAATTAAACTGAACTGAACTGAAACTTCAGCAGTCCAACTTGCGCAGTGTGATGCACAATTGTTCCATACAGTGCTATTTAGAGAAGATACAACATATGCAGGTAAACATCGCTTTTAGCTGAGCTTGATTTCTGGTAACAGCGAAGTCACTGGTGGGTAGGCAGCCTTTGAAAGTATAGGAAAATAAATAAATGATATGCTGATGTTGTTAGCTTGCCAAGAATATGGAATGGGTTGCCATTTCTTTCTCATCGGATATATCTTTTTAGTTTCCCCATCTAGTTGGAATTGCTTGCTCTGTCTCATCCAAGGGCTAACGAGAAGCAACCCTCCTTAGCTTTCTTTCTTTCTTGCTTTCTTTCTTTTTTGAGATCAGCCACGGTCATCTAGATCCTGCCAAATTATAAATGCCAGCACTAGCAATTCTCAGAATATCAATTTCCCTTAAGTACCTGGAATTGCAGTACATATTGGGAAATGAATGTGAGGTCTCTTCCTTTCCACAAATCTAGTTGCTATGAATCCTTGGGAATTTGGTTCTATTGGAATAACAGAATAAGTGTGTTAGAAAGGACCTTTGAGATCCTAGACCAACCTCCTGCTCAGGCAGGAAACCTTACACTATTCCAGACAAATGGTTGTCCAATCTCTTCTTAAAAACTTCCAGTGTTGCAGCATTCCTCAACTTTTGGAGCCAAGTCGTTCCATTGCCAGGAAAATTATCTTTATTTCTAGGTTGGTTCTCTCTTTGATTAATTTCTAGCTTTTTGTCCTGCCTTCAGGTGCTTTGGAAAATAGGTTGACCCCCTCTTCTTTGTGGCAGCCCCTTAGATATTGGAACACTGACAGCATGTCTTTTAACCCTTTTAAAAAAATAAAGGTTCCTCTTGCACATGTGTGCTAGTCATTTCCAGCTCTAGGGGGCAGTGTTGATCATCGTTTCTAAGTCAAAGAGCCAGCACTGTCTGAAGACGTCTCTGTGGTCATGTGGCCGGCATGACTAAATCCCAAAGGTGCATGAGACACTGTTACCTTCCCACCAAAGTGGTCCCTATTTTTCTACTAGCATTTTTTACATGCTTTCGAACTGCTTGGTTGGCAGAAGGTGGGACAAGGAATGGGAGCTCACTCCATTACATGGCGCTAGGGATTCGAACCACCGAACTGCCAACTTTTCTGATCGACAAGCTCAGTGTCTTAGCCACTGAGCCACCGCGTCCCACTAACCCTTTTAGACATACCCAATTCCTGAAACCATTCTTCGTAGGGTTTAGCCTCCAACTGCCTAATCATCTTTGTTTTGAAGAATGTTCTCTGCATGCTTTCTAGAATCTGAACAACTTTTTGATATTGTAGTGACCAAAACTGGATGCTATATTCAAAGGGTGGTCTTACCGAGGCATTATAAAGTGGTATTAACACTTTTCGTGACCTTGATTCTATCCCTCTGTTAATGCAGCCAAAGATTTTGTTGGTTTTCCTGGCACCTGCAGCACACTGCTGGCACACCTTAAATGCACCTTAAGGGTGAGGACCGATTATAAATCACTTTTTTTTTCAATCTTTGTAACTTCAAACAGTCAGTATACAAATGGCTGTAAGTTGAGGACTTCCTTTAACGCACTGGCTTCATATCACTGTGGCTATTATTTTATCTTCAAAGCAGTATCGATTTTATCAATCACTCAGTCAGTGCTTCCACAAACATCACTTTAAGTTGCTGTTCAGATTTGACAGCACAAATTTGGGTAACTTCCCATATGAACCCAGCAAAGAAGAAAGTTTAACATTTGTAAATTTTTCAATTCAATTGGTTTTCAGTTTAATGTTGGTAAAGTTAAAACTTTTCTGAAATTTGAGGCTATCCCTATTTACAACCCAATGTCTTCTTTGACTGGTTGTATCCTAAGCTCACCTGAAAAAAAAAAGTTTTTACTGTATGTTTATACCATCCAAATTATTTGAAGGGGAGTTGGGAGATGGGGTTGAGATGGAATGGGACAACTTGCTGCAGGACAATTTAACAATTATTTTTTTTTTATTTTATTTTATTTTTGTCATTTACATTTCATTCTGTCCCTCTTTTTGTATCTTTTCTTTAATGATTCTGTTCTACCATTTCTTTGATATTCATGTAATTCTTGTCCGGCAGCAAGTTGGCTATGGTAAGATGGCCATGGCAAGTTGGCTGTGGTGAGTTGGCCATGTTGCATTGGCTGTGATGAATTGTCACAGACTCTTGTCAAGAACAGGAAAATCATGAAAACAGTATCGCATGCACATAGCAAGATTGAACTCTGATATGCACAATATGGCTTCAGTCATTTTTGATCTTGCAAATCAATAGGCCTGTTTAGTAAGTTAGGCAGTTTTCTTTCTCTGCATTCTCCTACAGTTTACATATTTGTGGGGTCATAAGTGCTCTCTGAGCTTATTTCTTTTCTCGCAGATGTTTCATTAACCAATAGTATATGAACAGACAGGAAATCCCATTCCCTTCTAGCATTGATGATGTTACCTTGTTGGATAATGAAATGCCCGCACAGAAACAATCAACCTCAGAGAGGCTCAAGGACCTCACAGTTCAACCCTAAATTACAAATATTCTATGGTTACAGGATCTCTCTCTGGGCCAAGCATTTGGTTGAAACCAAATTAGGATTTGGGGTATTTCATTTTCTAAAGGTCGACTGGTTAGAAATCCCCAAAGGTCTAAAAACAACTACTCTATTGTATTTTTTATTCTGAGTAACGATATCTCAGATTGCTTGAGTGGGCTGTGTTTCTTGAATATATACATACATGAGGTTACTTGTCAAGAAGAGCCAGGTATGATTGGCAAGTATTTTCCTCTTTATTAGATCTGACTAAAGGTTCAGAAATTATCAAAAGCTGCAATGGGGGCTGTTTTATTGATATAGCTTGTCAAGGGGAAACAAACAAGTGGCAACATCATTTCAATTTAGAAATATGAGATGATGGATGGATGGATGATAGATGATAAATATTGTAGATAGAGATAACAGATATGAATGATAGTGATATACAGAGAGATGACAGATAGATGGATGGATGGATGGATGGATGGATGGTTGGATGGATGGATGGATGGATGGAAGGATAGACAGACAGATATAATAGGAAGGAATGAGATAGATGGATAGATAGATAGATAGATAGATAGATAGATAGATAGATAGATAGATAGATAGATAGATAGATAGATAGATAGATGATGGATGTAGATAGATAGACAAAAAATATAGACAGACAGACCAATAATAGCTAGAGATGGAGATACAACTCAAATTTATAATTCAAAGGTAAGTTAAGCATCTTATGTTAAATTGTACTAAACCCAAACCTTGCTTGCTAAGTTGGAAACTCTTATAGATGTCAAGCAGTTCCTCAAAGTGAGAAATTCATGATGCCAGCTGAAGAAACATCAAACTGATTAAACCTGAACAGATATTGTTGAGAATTTGTTATGTCTGAGCTCACAAAAGTTGCGTACTTCATTAAGGTAAAATGGGAGTGGGAAGTTTATGGTTCATTTAGTAAGAGATCTGAGCAATGATTTTTTTTTACCAGACTGTGTAAACTAGGCCAACATGCACTGAGCAAAAGAGGCTGGAATAAGTCACCTTGGAGATCCCTCACAACAATCAATCAGTGGGACACTTGCCTTCAGAAGTTGTGGGTGCTCCATCACTGGAAGCTTTAAGAAGAGATTGGACAGCCATGTGTAAGGAATGATAATGGGTCTGATACATGAACAAGGAGTTAAAATAGAAGACCACCAAGGTACCATCTAACTCTGTTATTCTGTATTTTGAACCAACTTAATTCCCTTAAATTATATCAGATGTGAAAAAACAGGACCATACATTAAGCTCTAGTTAAGCTGAACTTTTTCTGTTCATGGCTATACACAAGAATCTAGTCAACTAGTCATCAGCACTGAATGGATGCTAGATAAGTGTTAATGGAAATCAAGAAGGTTAGACTTAGACCGTTTGTGGGAACGTAACGATTCTAGGCTGCTTCCTCTCTTGATTCTGCCCCCAAGCTCTCTGCCAGTCTTTCTCCTACAACTTCTATGGCTGAGGATGGACTTAAATTTGTGTTTCCCCAAGAGTAACATCCTCACCACTACACTAAGTTGGCTCTCATGTAGTATAAGTTATGTTTTTCATTTAGAATTCCCTGCCAGGAAGCAAATATGCTTGGAATTTCAGCAAAATTAATTAGAGACTACAAGCTTAGAAAGATAAATATGCCCTCAGTCCAAATCCAAGTGCCAAGCATATTTAATCCTCCTCACTTTCCAACCCTGACTCTGTGCTGTTTTCACAACCTAACTAGATTCCAGCAGAAAGCAAATTTCATGAATTGGAAATTGCACTGACAGCTGTATATGCCATAAATCGTACTTTAATCTTTTATCTAGATTTCATAAGGTCAGAGAGCCGCAACAGAGGGATCTGCAGGACCAGAGAGTTTCACCCAAATAACAAAAGTGCCAAAAGCATCACCTATTTATATGTGTATTGAAATATCATTACACCATACAAATGTGAAGAGTTTGCATCACAACAGCACAAAAAGGCTTCCATCTTTTGCATCTGCTTGGTCTCCCTCTTCATCACCCTTGAGAAACAATATTTGATTCAGAGGTGGTATTCAGCAGGTTCTGACCAGTTCTGGAGAACCGGTAGCTGAAATTTTGAGCAGTTTGGAGAACTAGCAAATACCATCTCTGACTGGCTCAACCCCCATCTATTATCTGCCTCCCGAATCCCAGCTGATCGCTGGGTCTTCTTTTGTTGCCCTGCGCAGGAGAAGGGAGCTGGAAAGCAGGTTAGTGGGGTGGGGAGGGAAGGGGATTTTACAGTATCCTTCCCCTTTCGGGAGGCAGAGAATAGATGGGGGTGTGGTCAGTCAGAAGTGATATTTGCTTGTTCTGCTACCAATTCCCCAGTACTGGTCAGAACCTGCTGAATACCACTTCTGTCGCTGACTCTGTAAACTGCTTACAGAGATTGTAAAGCACTGTGAAGCGGTATATAAGTCTAAATGCTATTGCTATTAGATATTCCTTTCTGTAGGAATTTCCTTGATCAGCCAGCACCTGGGAAACACCAATAAAGTGTCAATGGAGCCATTATGAAATTGTTGCCATGGCAGTTGTGAGTCTAAAAAAGAAACTGTTCCAAGAAGCAGAAAGAGACAGAAATGAGGTTTACAACCAGAAAACTTTCGTTCATGAATGGCTTGATATCCCTCACCCACCCAGAATAGACCTGAACTTCATTTCATTGTCATTGCCAGTCTTTAAGAAACTTCTTACCAGGTCCCCATTAGCTACCTATCTGACTTTTATTGAGATATTTTATTGATCACATTTTTAAAAGACTGTGTTTGCCTCGGTGAGCCTGTCTCAATGGGGATTCTGGTTCAGGTAGACAAAGGGCTGGAGAGGATTAGCTACTTTGCTAGGGAAAATATTAAAAGGGCAGCAGTGGCAAAAAAAAAAAAAAAAGCCAGCTTTCCTGTCAAAAAGCTGGAACAGGTAAGCACTCAAAGTAAAGATCATGACTGGGGATAGCTTTGACGAGTGACAAAGCGAGACATATCTGATGCTATCTGTGAAGCACGCTTGTTATTTTTTGGCAGGTTGAAGAGCTTTAGGGCATGGGATGCTATCAAAGCCTTTATTTCCCCCCACCCCCCGACCAAAGAATCCTATAAATTACAAATGTGATTAATGCTCACTATCTCTGAAGACGGCTTTTGTCTCAGGAAGTTCATCTCTCTCTTTTTCTATTACAATTCCTGAGAATGAGCTCACTTGTGCTAAGGATAGGTGGGGAGCGGATAAGCACAGACTTCTTTTAAATAAGCTGTTCCAAAATTCTGCACTGTGCAGGATTTCGGTCCTGATGGATTATTTATACATGGTGCTTTTGGTGGTGTGGCTAGGCAGCTTTAAGTTCTTGTTGTAGCCTGTCGGCCGCTGACCACTTCAGCACCTGAATCAGAGGAGGACGCAGCGTGGGACTCAATCAACCTTATGAAGTTATTCACACACTACAGTAACACATAATTCACTTCACCTCTTTTTCTCTTTAGGCCAGGGATCCCCAACCCCCAGGCCATGGCTCACTACCAGGCCGTGGCCTATGTCAACTCAATTTAATTAGGGCATTGGTCGGAACCCTGACAGCCTATTTGGAACTGGGCCACACAAGTGGTGAGTGACCACATTGTTCTGGTCTGCCAGCAGCCTTCAGAGAAAGCAGCAGAGTCTGGGGAAGACTCGAACGAGGGTCCTGCATCCGATACAGAGATGGGAACAGGGCCGTCTGGGAGTTATGTGCTGACTCCGGAGCCTCCAGAACCGGACAGCAGAGACGCAGAGGAACAAGGGGAGCCTGTTCCCAGTGCACGTTTGCACAGAGCTGCTGGAAGGCAAGAACAGTTAAGATAAAAGGGGCAACTTGGGAGTAAGGCTTGGAAGTGATTGCTCCTCCCATAAGATATAAAGGAAGTGGAAAGGGACATGAACCTTTGTAGGAAGCAACGTTGTTTGCTCTGTTCGGATTAAACCTTGAAGCTCTGTGTGGACTTTGTACTTAATTTGGTTTTTTTTAAGTTAATTTGGTACTTTAGTTGTTGGCAGCAATTCAAAGGAGAGAAAGGTGGGTGCTTATGTCGAGAGACTGTTTGAGTTGTTTGGACTAAGTGTATGCTTAATTATGGTCACAGGAAGCCTTGGTCAGAACATACAACAACATACAACATAGAATAGTTCTCCACTCCTCTACTCGTTGCAGAATACCTTAGGCCACCAGACTTGAAATTTTAGACCTAGAAAACCTAGAACTCCGCCACCTTCGGTCCGATTTAAATATAGTATATAAAATCATACATTGCAATGTCCTACCTGTCAATGAATACTTCAGCTTCAACCATAACAACACAAGAGCAAACAATAGATACAAATTCAAGGTTAATCGCACCAAACTTGATTGCAGGAAATACGACTTCAGCAACAGAATGGTCAATGTCTGGAATACTCTACTTGACTCTGTGGTTTCTTCTCCAAACCCCAAAAACTTTAACCTTAGACTTTCTACTGTTGACCTCACCCATTTCCTAAGAGGTTTTAGGAAGAGGTCTTAGGGGGTGTGCATAAGCACACCAACGTGCCTAAAGTCCCTGTCTTATTGTTTCTTTTCTTTTTTTTCTTATATGTATCCTTGTATTCATAACTATGTTTTTACTTATATCTATTATCTTGTAAGCAATTGACAAATAAAAATAAATAAATAAATAAATAAATAAATAAATAAATAAATAAATAAATAAATAAATAAATAAATACATGTGTGCACAGCTCCAATTGTGCAAGCGGTAGGCGAGTGCACGTGCATGAAGCTCCATTTGGGTGACCAATGTCCGTGCACACCTACTTCTTTCGCAAATGGAGCTGCATGAGTGCACTCACCCACACACCATCCCTCCCCACTACTGCCAGTTCCCAAAGCTGGAAAAGTTGGGGACTGCTGCTTTAGATCATGGGTGTCGCTCATGTTGTCATTATGTGATGTATCACAACTTTTTTCCCCTTCGCTAAACCGGGTGTGGATACGGCCAGCGCTTTATGCATCCAGCTCACGGGCCGTGAGCTTGACACCCCTGCTTTAGACCATAAGTTGAATCAATTTGCAACTTGTAATAAATTATGGTTTACAAATGACCAGGGTTGAGTTCATATCAAAGTGAAACAAACCCCATGATGATTTAGTAAAATCTGTGGTATCAGGATCCAGATGTTTTCTTTGGGTGATCATTTTGGCCCTGGGTGTCTGCTGTAAGATCCAGTAGTATCAGCATGATTCTTACAAATCCAGTCATCTCAATTTCGCAGGAAGGCAAATCAAATGGAAGAATAACAGAGCAGCTCTCACATATAATCAAAATATACTCCCAATCTAATCATTTGGAGGAATTTTCTAATTTATATGGTCCTGATCCTTTAGCACCTGAGAAGGCCCCTTATATACTTATATCTCAATAAAGTAAAGTTTAGCTGCAGGCTACAAAATGAAAGCATGATAAAATGAGAAAACAATTCCAGTCTAGAAGTCAGAAAATGGACTTCTTTGCCTTGAATAAGATTTGACGAGCTCTCAAGCTGGAAGCAATCAGTCTGTACACTGATAATAGAAATAGCACTTAGACTTATATACCACTTTATAGTGCTTTAAAGCCCTATCTAAGCGGTTTACAGAGTCAGCCTATTGCCCCCAACAATCTGCGTCCTCATTTTACCAACCTCAGAAGGATGGAAGGCTGAATCAAACTTGAGCTGGGGCGTACATAAGTGCACCAACGTGCCTACCGTCCCTGTCCTATTGTTTCTTTTATTTTTCTTATATGTACCCATTTCATGTATTCATAACTATGTATATACTTATACCTATTATCTTGTAAGTGATTGACAAATCAAATTAAATAAAATAAAAATAAAATAAAATCGAATTGCTGGCAGTCGGCAGAATTAGTCTGCAGTACTGCATTCCAACCACTGCATCAACATGGCTCTTCATATTATGAGCTTGCTTGTTCTCATTCTCGTTCTTGTTCTCTCTCTCTCTCTCTCCTGATGCTTGCACACATTTTCAAGCTATTCAATATGCAGCAGAAAAGTAACACTTATAATGATAGATGCTGTGCCCTGCTCAGTCACAAGCAAATGCTACCTTGAATTCCTACTACAATATGACAATGTGAAATGCTCAGTATTTCCTAAAGCTTTGCAAAGAGAAAACAATGACAATCTTTGATATACGTGGCTCTCATTCTTAGAGAATCCGTTTCAGAAGAGTTCTGCTTGTTTTTAATAGCTTTATATAAAATCCTACAGGCATTCAAAGCAACATTTTGATGTGGGGGAGAAAGAGATATAAAAGGTTGGAAACCATCACAATTATGTTTTAAAAGTGAGTATTGATTGCTTACTTCCAACCGCTGAAGTATGTTTGGTTGCTAAATTCGTAACTCTCTCCATTGGGCAATAAATGGAAATGCATGTTTTAAAGATAAAAGGACTATATTGTACCTTTTTCCACGGCTCCAATTTTCTTGGAAATCAATGATTTTTAGAACCCCGCAGGTGCCAGGCTTCTTTTAACTCAAGAACCCTAATAATAACCTGCCCCTCATAAAAGCACATCCCAGGTGGTTGAATGAGCTTTTAGGAATAGAAAGAAAATCAGTATACAACTTAACTTTGGAGGAGGAATTATTCTCCAGGGTTGTTTTTCATAAGCCAGTAAACACTGGTTGCACAGCTATTTTGTATTTCCCATCTCAAGCCTGCTGCATCACCACAATTTCTTATCAGAATACCAAATAATCAACACAAAGTGTATTGATCACATATTCTAAAAGTCCAGAACCATAAGAGAGCTTGGGACAGATTTCTACATATCATGTAGAAATAGTACAGTGTAGCGTGTGGTAGAATATTGTACAGATTCACAGAAGTGAGAGGTTATTTTTCAAGAAGCAAAGAGGCAGCCCAGCATGAAATCTTTGGTATAATAAAAAAGTGCCTGGGTGGACTCTCCCTACCCTTTCACAGGGTATTTCTAATAGTTATGCCCATTTGTGCTTTAGGCTAGCAAGATTCCTGTCTACAGGTGAGAATATCAACTCATAAAACATTTCTATGCATGTTTCAGAGTTGTCATGAACAGAAAGGGGAGGGGAAAAAGGAATGTGAAAGAGCAGTACAGCAGTTTGGAATTGAAAGTGCATTCCATTTTTATCTTGAAAAGATTATAACCAAGCAACCGGAGTTTCTGCCGTGTAAATCTCTAATTGGAGAATATGATTGATGACTCTTGGCTATGAACATGTTTTGTTGGAGAATATGAATTACAATACACCCAGAGGGGTGGGGGGAAACCAGGGTCAAGGGTGACGTGTCTCAGAATCAGCTACACACAGGTCATACCAACATGTTGGCTCCTAATAAATCCTTTGTAGCTTTGAAGCTTGGCTCAAAGCTCATGATTTAATTAGGGCTACTGCCGGAATCTTAACAGAGAAACAATAAAGAAACTATTCTGAAGTAACCCCTGTTGAGCAGCGTGGTGACTTAGTGGTTGAAGACACTCATTTCCCACTCGGAAGGCTGAGAGTTCAATTCTAGATAGTGGCAGATATTTCTCTCCTAGGGCACAAAGAAAAACTATGTGTTGTGTGGTGTCAGGAAGGACACCAGGCTAGTAAATCCTCAGTTCTCTCCACTTGCCCCGAGTCTGCCCTGAATAGTTAAGGGATTACACGGTTGCAAAAAGGGAGTCTTCTGAGGTAATCCATGTGTTGTTCTTCATTCCTTCCACTTGAGAAGGGGTGAAGATGTTGGAATAGAACCACAAAGATCCAAGTTTAAGTCCAATCTCTGCCATGGAAATTCACAAGATAACAATGAACCCTGTCCCATTCTCTCACTCCAACCGAGCTTGCATTAAGGATGTTGTTGTGAAAACAATGAAGGGTGGGAGGGCTATGCCCCAAAGTGTTCATCAATATATAAATCTAACAAATAATAAATATAAATCTACAATATAATCTAGCATATAAATCTAACAAATATAAGTTGAGATCTATAGAACAGAACGAATGACATAAAAATCCTCTAGTTAGTATATTGTTGGAGGAATGGGCAGCATTCTCTTATGTTGCCTATAGAAGTTGTAAATAATATAAATAAATAATCCTAAATAAATAATTGACTTCTTCATTAAACAGATAAAGATAGTGGGGAAGAGAAGGAAGGTGAGAACAATTTGTATTATATTTTCACAGTGAATAAGTTCACACGACAGCTAAAGTCAAAAACTGTTTGAGACAGAAGGGACAAAATAAAGAAGCCAGTCATTCAGTTATGACACCTACAAACTATTTTTTTTTTCTTTTCAAGTATCTCTTGCATCAGGATGGAGTCGAGACAACTGAATGGAGCTCAAGCATTTACTGGCCAGATGCCTTTCCTGACACCTATGCAGAGTATGCAGCAATTACTCATTGCACCCAGAAAGAGAAATAGTTGCTACTACCTAGGATCAAACTCACAATTTTCTGATTGTGAAGTGAGAGCTCTGTCATACACAAATTATACTTGGGTTGGTAACTTAAGGTTAGGAAAGAAGCTAAGCAGAAAGAGAAAAAAAAAATTCCCATACAGAATCTTTCAGAGTCAAGGGAATGTTGGAATGGACACATAACGATAGTGAACGAAGTTGGTCTTGCAGCTGGAGAAGAACAGAAATGGCTAGTAATGAATGTTCAAATTAAGCATTTGGGGCTGATGATGAGATGTAGGTTTAAGGCTGACTCCAAACCACCAGAAAAATATCAGAATAAAAATTATCAGGTAGGGAGAACAACATGGTCTGTGTTCAGTCAATCCAGAGCAGATACCCAAAGGGAGAAGAGTCCCTAAAAACACTGGAAGATGACATTTTCTACTAGCTGTGAGAGTACCAGGTGCAAAAGGCCAGGTCTACACATGAAAATTCAATTAAACTGATTTTTATTTTTATAGCCTATGTACAAGAATCTTCTCCATTAACTTGCTTAGAGTTAGATAAGGGTCAACGGCACTCAAAGAGGGTTGGACTTAGTTCATTTGTGACTACATAGGGAGTCCAAGCTCATCGTTTTTTTCACCCTGCCCCAGATTCTGTCACTCTTCTCCCTCAGAGAGGCTGCCAACTAAGATTAACTAAACCCACGAACGAAAGCAAATATATGTGTCCTAGGATAGTGTTGCAAGATCCAATCTGGATTGGTCACTGGGACCAGAAGTTTACCAACCCAGATTGAAACTTGCAACATTAACTAAAGCCCTTGATTGACTCTTTGGGAATTTAGTAGCAACTATAATTTAGGTTAGAAATACTGTTATTTTAGCAAAGGGAGGACAATTGTCAGCTATTAACTCCACTACGTAGACCAGAGTAGTAATCAACTCCACAGGAAGACTAAAACTACTTTTATTGAGATTGTCTACAGTAACAAAACTTTATAAGTCTATTGTACTGTATCAGGCACTCCCCTTCTTATACCCCATGAATTTGTCTGAACCACTTCCAAATAATTTCCTTGTTTCTCAGGACTTAAAAAATATCTCAGCTCCCTTTGCCTCGGTAACGTTGCTTACATATTTCTATCAAAAATATGGTTCTTACTGTCTATACCAGCTGTCATGCTTCTGTCGGATTCTGATTCCGAGGGGAAGGCCAAGCAGCTGACAGGGAGTGGGAGTGTGGGTCCATTGGCTGTGGAAGAAACTGGGGAAGGGCACAGTCCGGCTGAACAGAGCAGGGGAGAGGTAGAGCAAGGCAGAGGGAATTCAGAGAAAGATCCAGGCCCACCCCCTCTTCATCCTAGGGCACGCAGGGAGGAACGGAGAAGGGAGCAACGTGAGTTGTATGGCTTACAGGGGAGGAAAGGGCCTTGATTACCTTCATTAGCTGAAGCTGGGAACACAGTGTTTAAAAAGGAAGTTTGCGCGCAGCAACTTGTTGGAAACAAATAGCGTATTATCTTGTTTTGTTGAAGCTTATCTGGGTTCCTGGAATTTTCCCAACTGTGTGTGTTTTGTTGGGCTTTGAAGTCTGCAATTCCTTCTCCTGTCCTGTCCACTTAATTGCTGCAGCATGGTTTGTGTGGATTTTTATTTACAGTTTATATGTATTTTGTTTTCAGACTGAATTTCTTCCACTTAAAAACTGTTCTTGGGAGAGCTTTTTCTCCAGCCGATGGTAACTGGACATTGGGGGCAAAGTTGGAGGTATTAAAGGGACTTTTCTTACTTATGTGACTATGTTGCCTTTGTGCCATGGCCCAGGTCATCAAACCAGAAGAGAGTGAGTTAATATATGAATAGTAAACCAGTTGGATAATAAAATAGTTGTTTCTTTGAAGGGACTGAGGTCATTAAATCTTTTGGTAGGGATTTACTGAATAATGCTAGTTCAGCTATCTGACTAGAAAAATCAACCTTTCAAGAAAAACTGACATTTTTTTCTACCTTTGTTAGGCTTAGGAAAAAAAGAGAATTTTGGCGATAGAAGGTCATGACTTCCAAATTGGGTGGCATGCCTTTCTATGGGAATAGAATAAGATCCACTCCTATTTCCATAGACATTTGATAAGGGACTCACTTTTACAAACATGGGAGAAAACTTTAAAAAAGCATTATTTTAAAAGACCAAACTGGATCTCATCTATGGAAGCTATATTATATCCAAATACAAGGGACATTAAAAAATGATTAGATATAAAGAATTGCTAGATGAACAGGGGGAATTAAAAACACTGGATAAACTAAAAGAACAAGGGATAATATTATGGGTGGGTATATTTGCAAATTCAAACTAAATTTAAAGGAGCTAGGGATAGATAAAGATTTGCAAAAATTGGATCAAATCTTGACAGGCAAGAATATGAAATTTATAACATGAACATATAATTATTAACTAGAGGTAGAACTAGAGGAGGAAATTGTTAAGGGACCAATGATTGCCTGGGCGAGAAATGTGGGTCATAATATAAATTTGGATGAGTGGGAAAAGACTTGGCCCGAGAATTGGAAGCTGACTTTGTCGAGGTATTCAAAGAAAATCAATATAAAATGTTTTGTAGATGGCACTTAGCACTGGCACGACTGGCGAATATGTATCCAATCTTGAAACTGGAATGCTGGAAGTGCAAACAAAAGAAAGGAACATTTTTCCATATGTGGTGGCAATGTATAGAGGTCAAAAAATACTGGAAGAAAATACAGATATGGCTTTTTGAGATTACAAAGTATAAATTGAAATTGGAATCCGAAACATTTTTATTAGGTATGATTAAAGGGAATTTGAATAAAGATAAAAGATACCTTATTGTACAAATCTTAACTGCAGCAAGAATCACGTTAGCACAAAATTGGAAGAGTGATAAAATACCACCAGATGAAGTTTTGATTCAAAAAATAATGGACTGTGCTGAACTAGATAAATTCACTATGGAACTGAAAGGCAAAGAGGATAGAGAATACTATGTGACATGGGAGAGGTGGTACAAATGGGTGAAGGATAAGGATAAAAATAATGTACAGTCACAAAATAAGAAACATGTATATACAATGACACAATAACTGTTAATAGAAATGAGATTTTTGTATTTTTTGTTTTTAAAGAATATTTTTTTTTAAAAAAAGGAACAAAAGAGAAAGAATGTGAATGGTTCACAGGAATGGCTTGCAGGCTGTGTTTTGTGTGATCAGTCCTAGATCTCACGACACAAACAATGTTATTATGTCTCTTAATAGAATGTGAGAATGTAGCCAACATGAACCAACCTTGATGGAGATTCAGGAAATCCTCGACTTATGACCACAATTGAGCCCCATATTTTTGTTGCTAAGCTGGACATTTGTCAACTAAATTTTGCCCCATTTTACGTCTTTTCTTGACCTAGTTGTTAAGTGAATCGCTGCAGTTGTTCAGTGAGTAACATGATTGTTAAGTGAACCTGGCTTCCCCCCATTCATTTTGCTTGTCAGACGGCCATAAAAGAGGATCACATGACCCTGGGACACTGCAACTGTCATAAATATGAATCAGCTGCCAAGCATCTGAATTTTGATCATGTGACCATGGGGATACTGCAATAGTTGTAAGTGTGAAAAAACGGACACGGGTCACTTTTTTTCCAGTAACATTGTAAGTTCAAATGGCCACTAAATGAACTGTTGTAAGTTGAGGATTATCTGTACTTTTAGAAACTAAGCCCAATATGGGCAAGACATTTGTGTTGTTGTTCACTGGCAGCCTGTGCAGACAGCAGCGGAATTGGACAGTGGGGAAGAACAAGGACCAGTCCAGGAGTTTGGAGAGGACTCGGACGAAGCTCCTGCCTCTGATGTGGAGATGCGGCCAGGAACATCTGGGAGTGGGGTGCTGCCTCTGGAGCCTCCAGAGTCTGGCAGCAGCGAGGCAGAGGACCCAGGGGAGCCTGTTCCCAGTGCACATGTGCGCAGAGCTGCTAGAAGGCGAGAGCAGCTGAAACAAAAGGGGCGACTCAGGAGTAAAGCTGGGAGGTGATTGCCCCTCCCATAAGGGATAAAGGACAGGCAAAGGTGATGAAAGCTTTGCAGGAAGCAAAGTTGTTCATTCAGTTTAGACTCATTCTTGAAGCTCTTCGTACTTCGGTTGGTTTTGTTTCTATTCATTTGACACTTCTGTTATTGGTAGCAATTCACAGGAAAGAAAGGTGGGTGCTTATCTCAAGGGACTGTTTGAGATTAATTCCAGCTGGGAATGAAAATAATTCCCAGTGTTGCAATAAAACAAGACTTGATTTTTAACATAAGAGTGTACGTAATTACGGTCTCGGAAGCCTTGGTCAGAACAATTTGATAAGAAAGGAAATGTCCCCAGGGCTACATAGGTTTTTAAAACAAACTACTTAATTGTGCAGGGGAGCTCTTTAGAAACTGGTGACATTCAACCTCTAAATCAGAGTGAGGAACTATAGCCCTTTTATGACTTGTGGACTTCAATTCCCAGAATTCCTGAGGCAGGCTGTCTCAGGAATTCTGGGAGTTGAAGTCAAGTCATAAAAGGACCATAATTTCCCACCCCTGATCTAAATAACAGCCTATGAGTTCCTATTTTCCAGGGCAACCTCCATTTAAAATAGCAATAGCACTTAGATTTATATACCACTTTACAGTGCTTTCCAGCCCTCTCTAAGTGGTTTACAGAACCAGCATATTGCCCCCAACAATCTGGGTACCCATTTTACCCACCTCAGAAAGATGGAAGGCTGAGTCAACCTGGAGCCTGGTGGGATTCGAACTGCCAAATTCCAGGCAGCCGGCAGTCAGCAGAAGTAGCCTGCAGTACTGCACTCTAACCACTGTGCCATTCTAACCACTGTGCCACCATTGATCAATACAGCACATTGATCAAATTCTGATAGAACAGATCCTGCTTTTATCTACAATAAAACAGCCATGATAACACACCCTGTTGCAAGAATAGAACATGAAACGGTTCAGAAATCCTTTCACAACTAATTTCTTTAGGGTACCTGTATGATGCCTCATTAACGGATCCCTAATATTTCTGACACACTCATCTATGCAAGCCTCTTCTGAAGCCAGTGACCTCTCTTTCCCCTGTTTCACAAATGAGGGACTTTGATTACAGAGAAGCAACTGAATTGCTAAGTCTACAGAGACAAACTGTCAGGAAATGTACAAAGAGGTGTTAATGGACTTTTGAGCTGAAACACAGAAACTCTGTCAAGTTTTACCTCTCTTTTTTTTTTAAAAAAGGAAACTCTTATGCAGAGGCATCATTATGTTGTGCTTTTACCAGATTTAAATGCAGGTTTTCAACTGAACTGTTATTAGTTGTGGCAAGATACATAAGAGGAATGATTTCCTTCCCTTATGAAGGGGAAAGGTGGATTAGTCATTAGGACTGGAATAGAGAGAGACATGGAAAGAAGGACCAAGTTGAATATTACAAACTGTCAATTTTCATTTTGTAGCCTGGAGTGTATTCATGACTACTTTTTTAACTCTTTATGTTCTTTGGTGGGGAGAAATTAAATAACAGCATCTGTCAGGAGGGAAGAATCGGAACCACAAATTATGAAGGAAGGAAGGAGAAGGAAGGAAGGAAGGAAGGAAGGAAGGAAGGAAGGAGATGGGAAGAAGGAAGTGTAGGAACTTAGCACCCACTCCTCTCCTAGAAGAATGAAATATTCTAGGAATTATTAAAAAGGCAGAATATTATATTTCCCTGGATGAGAAATGGAGCAACATGTTTTTTAAGGCAGGAAGCAGACTTACTCTTAATAGCCCCCACTCTCTTCAATAGCCCATAGGAGATGGCAGCACTTAAGAGATAAAAAGATGGCTAGGTCTATTCATAAGCAAATACCCTCACTCAAGATCCTTCAGGGGAAAGCCATTAAGCCATAATATGAATGGCCCAAAGTCCCTTCATTACATCACCCAGCAAGATTCAACCAGGCTTGGGACTCAATAAGACAACCTACAAAGTTACCCCTGCATGGCCCCATGGGAACCTGACAACCAATCAGGATACATTTCTTGCCACAGAAACAGGAAGCAAGTTCAAAATTCAACAGAGGTTATACATCTCTCTCCCACTCTCACCCATGTGCTTTTTTTTTTTGCCCAGGACCCATGTGGTCCTGTCCACCATTAAATCATCTTTCCAAGCAGTCACTATAATTCCAGTGTCTTTCTTCCCTCTTGGAACTGAGCCCAGATGGACATTTCTCCCAACAGAAGAAAGGCATAAGGAAGGGAAAGAGAGAAGGAGGAAGGAAGGAGATGGAAGGAAGGGAGGAAGGAAGGGAGGATATCCACTTGCTGGGAAGTTCATCCAGGTTTAGCAATATAGGATGTTTCATACTTTTTTTTCCATAATAAAGTATAAAATATATAAAGTTTGTACTAGGAAGCATCTCCCCTAGTCCCACTCTCAAACCCCACCCCCCCACACACAGAGATATTCTACCAGGACATAACAAAAACACCATTCTTAACAGAAATAGCCAGGGTGGAGGAAACAACTTTTCACTATGTCAAACACAGCAAGGAATCTGCCAAGCTTCTGATCTCCATCATGTTGTGCAAGCCTGTACGTGACGTTCCCAGATGGATTTCCCCTTCTCCATAAATATACATTTCTCCCTCTAAAGAATTTAAGAAGATTCAAGATTCAGTAACACGTTCAACATTTTTTTTTTTTTTTGCACTTCCAGTTCATTACGTGCTGTGGAGTATTTGAAGGGAAGAAGAGTTCGTGCCTGATATTCTGTATATTCATTTACGATGCATTCAACATTGACCCAGCAATTTTTTATATGTCCCTTTTTGTCACTTCAACACTCTTCCTGTCTACTTGTGTTTTCGCGCCAATGATCAAAGTTCTTTGCAAGATCCCATTAGGATTTGGGAAGACTTGTTCTTTTTTTCATACGTGAATTTGAAAACATGGCTGTAAGAAAGAAATCCAGTTCTACATCATCAGGTTTTAAACTTATTCTTTCAGGGCTGGATTCACTGGTTTTTGAAGTCACAAACTTCCTTCTTGGCAGTTGGGTTTTGATGGCAATGGAACCCAAGAGAGTTTCCTAGCCTGTTATTGAACTGAGAGGGATAAAGGAAGGAAAACTCTTTGTGGATATTTGCATATCGAGGTTGGCATACATAAATACATCTATATGCACATACTTTGAAAGTAGAAGGATAAATTTGGTAATGTCTGCTGGTGCTTCTGGCTGCATAAATCCTTGATGCTGACTATTGAAATAAAAGCATCAATATATCCCTCAAATGCCATTCACCTTTGGCTACATTTTGTACTTTACAGATACTCTTATCATCAAATATTAAAGCTCGGCTCACGAGATCATTATCTGCCACACCTGGGGAAAAGTTAAGTACTACCGAACAAAGGTAACGTGGAATGCGGTGGCTCAATGGCTAAGGCTCAGTGGGATTGTTGATCAGAAAGATCGGCAGTTCGGCGGTTCGAATCCCTAGCACTGCGTAATGGAGTGAGCTCCCGTTACTTGTCCCAGCTTCTGCCAACCTAGCAGTTCAAAAGCATGTAAAAATTCAAGTAGAAAAATAGGGACCACTTTGGTGGGAAGGTAACAGCGTTCCATGCATCTTCAGCATTTAGTCATGCCAACCACATGACCATGGAGATATCTTTGGACAGCACTGGCTCTTTGGCTTTGTAACAGAGATGAGCACTGCCCCCTAGAGCGGGAAACAACTAGCACATATGTACGAGGGGAACCTTTACCTTTACTCAGCAAACTTCAATCAATGCCACTTGCTTGCCTTCGACTTGCAACTCACAATAGGACAAGAGGCATCCTTGGGTGTTGCAACAACCCTTGTTTAAAAACTAGATTCAATCCTCAAATAACAGATAATCAGAGTTGGAAGGGACCTTATATAGGTCATCTAGTCCAACCCCCCGCCCAAGCAGGAGACCCTACACCATTTCTGACAAATGGCAGTCCAATCTCTTCTTGAAAGTCTCAAGTGATGAAGCTCCCACAACTTCCGAGGGCAACTTCTGTTCCATTGGTTGATTGTTCTCACTGTCAGAAAGTTTCTCCTTATTTCCAGGTTAAATCTCTCCTTGTTCAGTTTCCACCTATTATTCCTTGTCTGGCCTACAGGGGCTTTAGAAAATAGCTTGACCCCTTCCTCTCTGTGGGAGCCCCTCAAATATTGGAAAACTGCTATCCTGTCTCCCCTGGTCCTTCTCTTTACTAGACTAGCCAAGACCGTTCTTCATATGTTTTAGTCTCCAGTACCCTAATCATTGCTCTTCTCTGTACTTTTTCTAGAGTTTCAACCAGAGGTGGTATTCAGCAGGTTCTGACCAGTTCTAGAGAACCGGTAGCGGAAATTTTGAGTAGTTTAGAGACCCAGCAAATACCACCTCTGACTGGAGATTTTGCAGTATCCTTCCCCTGCCAAGCCCACCAAGCCACACACACAGAACCGGTAGTAAAAAAATTGAATCCCACTACTGGTCTCAACATCTTTTTTATAATGTGGTTATCAAAACTGGATGCAGTACTCTAGGTGTGGTCTTACTAAAGCTTTATAGAGTGGTATTAGTCCCTCATTTGATCTTGATTGTATCCCTCTGTTAATGCAACAAGAGTTATCCTCAAATAGGATAACTGATTTGTCAAGTGAGAGGTGGCTAGGAAGCAAAGTAACCACCCCATTCCTGGCACATAAGATATTGGCCCAGTTGGCATATTGGTTGGCACATTGCACAATTGATAGATGGATGGGCTGAGAGTAGTTTACTTGTTCATTGAGCAGCATTATCTAGGGATGAGAGGTCAAAAAACCAAGCAAAATATCAGGTAGAGCATCAAGGTCCCTCCCCTTTAGAGCATAGTCCCATCTGCCATCTTGAAGATAATCACTCCATGCTTCGCTCTTGCTGCCCTTAAACTTCATACTCATCTAGGCTGACAGACAGGCAGGCCCACAATTTAATGTTTGTATCTAGGAGCCACAGTGGTGCAGTGGTTAGAATGCAGTACTGCAGGCTACTTCTGTTGACTGTCGGCTGCCTGCAATTTGGTAGTTTAAATCCCACCAGACTCAGGGTTGACTCATCCTTCCATCCTTCCGAGGTGGGTAAAATGAGGACCCAGATTGTTGGGGGCAATATGCTGACTCTGTAAACCTCTTGGAGAGGGTTGAAAGCACTGTAAAGTGGTATATAAATCTAAGTGATGTTGCTCCTAAAGTAGACATGTCCAACCTGTGGACCATATGCAGCCCTGGACAGCTAGTAATGCAGCCCCACAAGATTGAAAACTTTTAACATTATTAAGTGATTTATATACATCAACTGAGGATATGATGGCTCAGTGGTTATGAAGCTGAGCTTGTCATCTGGAATGCTGACAGTCTGCGTTCAAGACCTGAGCACCATGCAATGGAGTGAGCTCCTGTTCTTGCCTCAGTTTCTGTCCCGTTCTTGCTTCAGCAGTTCGAAAGCATGTAAATGTGAGTAGATAAATGGATACCATTTCAGTGAGAAGGTAACAGTGTTTCATGTTTCATTCCACACCCTGCACTGCAGCATGATATCATGCTGGCCAAATGACCACAGTTAAGAAAGCGACAATGCTGGCTTCCTTGGCTAAGAAACAGAGATAAGCACTACCCTCTAAAACCAGACATGACTGGATAGAGGAAACCTTTACCTTTATATACCCACTATGTTATATATATTAAAAATGGTCCAAGACAATTCCTCCCCCCTCAATGTAGCCCAAGCAAGCCAAAATGTTGAACATCCATGATTTAAAATCTTCCTGGTACAACTAACTTCTATCTTTATAAGTTATTATAAAACAATTGAAAATCCAATCAGCTTCCCTGACACTACCACAATAATTGCTTTGAGTCACTGAAATATAGATGATTTGTCAAGAAATCAATAACAATAGCAATAGCATTTAGACTTATATACCACTTTACAGCCCTCTCTAAGTAGTTTACAGTGTCAGCCCTATTGACTCCCCCCCCAACAATCTGGGTCCTTATGTTACTCACCTTAGAAGGATGAGAGTCAGCCTTGAGCTGGTAAGGATTGAACGTCTGGAAATCAGCAGAATTAGCCTGCAATACTGCCTTCTAACCACTGTGCCACCACAGCTCTCAAGCAACCAAACAGTTATATTTCAGTAATCCATTTTTCATTGATTTTTAATTAAATACCAGTAAAAGCATAATCCATTTTTATACATATAAACAAAGGAAGAGATATAAAAATTGCCTTGAGTCAAGTTCAAAGAAAATATGTAATTTCCATGACAGTAGGAAAAGAGGGTTGCCACTGCTTTCCCCTAGATTGCACCTTGACTTCTCAATCTATCCTACAATCCTAGAATTTCCTAGTGGTCTCTCATCCAATGCTAGTCCCACCAAACCATGATTAACCCACAATTAATGAAAGTCAGCCAGTCTATTCCCCACTACAATCCAACTACTGAATGGTGAAGACATCTTTGTATGGATTTCGGTTCCTATTCTGCAGTAGAGTATATCCGTGATTGCAAACCTATGGCACACTTGCTGGAAGTGGCATGCAGAGCCATCACTTTGGGCATGTCAGCCGTTACCTGTTGCTCTTCCTGTTTCTGGCATGCATGCATGCACAAAGATCAGCTGGTCTGCACGCATGCGGGAGTGCCAGAAACTGGAAGAGCAGCTTCCCAGCACACATGCATGCACTGGGAAGCTGATCTTTTGGTTTCTGGCACATGCATGCACAACATCCAACCGGTCTTTGTTCATGTATGTGTACCAGAAACCAGAAGACTAGGTGGCCAGCATGCATTCGCATACCGGGAGCTGCTCTTCTGGTTTCTGGCACTGCCAGAATACATATGCACTCAGTGCCGAAAAGGTTCACCAACACTGGAGTATGTCAATTTCAAGCTTGGGAATACCTAGTATCAACCATTTCAGCCTTAGAAGCTTATTTTTCTTGTTGAATGTTGGGTCTGGATTTAAACATTCCAGTTTTGACTTCAACTCACTTCCACAAACATTTCTTCAGGATATTTGTTCCACACATATGTCAGCCTTGACTCAAAACCATTTGTAAATAGCTTGCATTTGTAAAGCCTTTCTGTAAATTTCCTAGCTATAATTCATTTCCAGTTTTTGCAGAAGCTGCCGAAAAATTTGCCAATGATTTCTTGGTTGTCCTTTCAGTTTATTAAGATCCCGTAAACTTTCCTTTCCAAGGAAGAACCAACATTTTATAAGATTAGCTTCATCTGTCTCTTGCTTCACCAAACCCCAAGTAGTCCTCAACTTACATCTGCAATTGAGCATAGAATTATGGATGTAAATCATTGCGGTTGTAAGTCAAGGCATCACATAACCGGATTCGAACTTACAACTATTTCTTATAATGGCCGTTAAACAAACATGACAGTTATTAAGTGAAGAGAGTGGTTATTAAACAAATCCACTGTCGACGATTATTTCTGGAAATCAGAAATAAACACAAGAAACCAGCAACTACTCAAATCATAGTCATGTAACTGTGGAACACTGCAAATGGCCATAAAGGTGAGCCAAATGTCCAAAATGGGAACATGTGCCTGTGCATGTGTGTCTGTCCTAACTCTGGAAATGGGTTGTAAGTCCAGTGCTACCTTGGTACTCAACTGCTTTGAAATTCATTGAATTTGGTACTCAACTCATTTTGACATGAAAGTTTTGTCCCAGTATTCATTGTTTGTTCAGTACTTAACATACAAGCTAGAACTTGTCGATGTTGACTGTCTTGTGACTCACTATATTATTCTTTATGGGAAAATGTGTTTGATAATCATAGTTTTTGGTACTCATTGTGCCTCCCAGAACCAATTAATAATGAGTACCCAGGTACCACTGTAGCTCTGGGGAAGTCTGTTGTAACTTTGAGTGGTTGTTAAGAAACCACTTATACACCTGTATTTGACCAATTTTCACATGTTTCTTACATTAAATATTTCTGCTCCGCTAATGGTGGGAATACACAAACCTTAAAATACACATTTTTTTGTGTCTGAAAATTTTACAATAGCAGATAGAACACCAATATTTCAAAACTTTCAAAGTATCTGGAAAGAATTTTATATATCTTCCATTTTAGTGACAACCGACAATAAAATTGTAACATTTATTAGTTTGATGCCTCTTTATTTATTTATTTATTGCACACTTATAAAAGTAGATGGCAGGTTTAACAGGATTTCAGCTTTTCTTATTTTTATATATTTTTATTTCCACTTTTTAATATACATCTATGTGCAATATGCATTTTTGGAGAAATATTATGATTCCAATATTTTATATGATTGCTTGATTTGGAATAGAGTTAGCAGCTGCATCAGATGAATTTCTTGTGTGCTTGTTTATGTGTATGCATTAATTACAACTTTTGGCAGATGAATTAATAATCCTTGACATTAGCTTATATTCCAATTTATTTTAACAGAACTAGTTACCAGAAATATATGGGATATATGCAAGTGTATCTCTTTTGGCATTTTTAAAATATCTTTTTCTGAAACCATCGTATAGAGCAGGACTCTCCAAATTTGGCAACTTTAAGGCTTGTGGACTTTAACTCCCAAGATTCCCAATTAGCGAAGTTCAGGTGTCTCCAACCTTGGCAACTTTAAGACTTGTGGACTTCAACTCCCAGAGTTCCTCAGCCAGTAAGGAACTCTGGGAGTTGAAGTCCACAAGTCTTAAAGTAAGGTTGGAGACCCCTGGCATGGTTGGTTGAAGAATTCTGGAAGTTGAAGTCCATAAGTGTTAAAGTTGATGAGTTGGGAGACCCCTTACATAAAAGCTTCATCAAAGCCCTTACTTTACATGGTTTCAGATTGGGGCATTCAGATCAAGTAAAATCTGATTATCAGTTGTATGCACACTTGATTTTACTTGATTATCAGTTGTGTTTTACACACACACACACACACAGTTACTTAAAATTCCCCTTCTGCAGAGGTGGGCAAGGAAACTGGGACTATTGTGGAGGGCTGCCACCCCACCTCTGCTGATGCCACTGTGACATTGACACCAACATACCGTGTGTAGCATATGGACCATGAAATGCCCAGATCTGCTCTACTGTAAAACTATAATGAGTTTATACTTGGGACATCTAGTTGAAAGCATGGGAAAACAGAATCTGTTGGGTTTCTGAAAAGCCAAAGTCAGTGGTGTGAAATACATAAATATTTGAATTTGCCCCTCCAACACAACTCTGAATGTTCTTTCTTTCACTAATATAATGGCAGGAGGCAAGCCATATTGTTGATATTGTTAAATATTTGAGGATCATAAGGCACCAATGCTTTCTGATTTATGATCTCCCCATGTCAAGACTACTGTGCACATTTCTGTACTATTTACCCACTCCTGTTACCAGAAGGCCCAACTGTTTGGGTTTATTTCGTTTTGTTTTAATAAGTGGTTGAATGACATCTCCTATTGTTCACGGTTATAAACTAATCAATCTCTCTTCTGTAGGAGGTTTCTCTCTGCAGCACTCTTGGCTCTACCCTTTGTTCTTCTTGTAGGCTTTCATTAATCTATTAATCAAACACCATTGATAGGGTGGGAAGACACACAATTAAAGAATGTGCAGTGGTCTACTTACACTGCTTGGCATAGCACAACAAATCGGAACCCTCTCTCACCTTGTTACACACCTGCGTCTACAGGCTTGGTTGGTGGGGTCAATCTTTAATCTTTCAATATTGCTGATGTACAATTCTGCGCATCTCTGATCATTTGGCATTAAAGAGGTTCAGTTATAATGTGGAGCGCCCTTCCCTGTTTTTAATTGATCAGCAAAGGTAAAATATTGTCAGGGGCCAATATTCTTTGAGACCACCATATCTTCTATCTTGCAAGTTTGAGATGCTTTCATCAAATGCCATGAAGTTCAGGTGAGAGTTTCAGAAGAGAGCAAATAGGAGAAAAAAAGGGAGAGCCGAGGGTGAAGTGTTTAGTATTTAGTATTTATTTGATTTGTCAATCGCTTACAAGATACGGGTATAAGAATAAATATAGTTTTGAATACATGAGATAGATACTTATAAGAAAAATAAAATAAACAATAGGACAGGGATGGTAGGCACGATTGGTGTGCTTATGCATGCCCCCTACAGACCTCTTAGAAAAGGGGTGAGGTCAATAGTAGACAGTGTAATGTTGAAGATTTTAGGGTTTGGGGAAGAAACCACAGAGTCAGGTAGAGTATTCCAAACATTGACCATTCTGTTGCTGAAGTCGTAATTAATTAATGAAGTCAAACAAGTAATCAGCCTAGAGCAATGATGGCAAACCTTTTTGGCACTGAGTGCCCAAATCAGAACATGCATGCAAGTACGTGAATGTGCATGTACCAGAGCACTGGAAAGCCAAAGACCAGTTGGGCAGTGCGCACATGCCTATTTTTTGGCCATTTTGGGAGCCATTTTCCAGGATGTTTCTGGAAAACATTTTTGGGCTATTTTCAGGCCACATTGGGCCCAAAAATGGCTTGAAAATGACCCCAAAATGGCCTGAAAAAGCCCCCCAAAAAGCTTGGTTTTTGGCTGATTTTCAGGCCATCTACCGGCACTCCGGTGCCTACAAAAAAAACAGAAGAACAGCTGGCGATGGAGTGTGTGCCCCTTTGAGAGAGCTCTGTATGCCACCTCTGGCACACATGCCATGGGTTTCCCATCATGGGCCTAGAGTCATTATGTTCCCCAAAGCAATCCATCTCCATTTCTCTTGAATTCTGTTAACTCATAACTAGTGCCGATTTAGTGCTGACTATTTAGTTAACTGAATTCTTGAGTACAGGTGATCCTCGACTTAACAACTATTCATTTAGTGACCACTTGAAGTTGCAACAGGACTGAACAGTGCCCGATGCCCATTTTTCACACTTATGACCACTGCAGCATCCCCATGATCATCTAATGAAAATTTGAACACTTGGCAATAGGCGTGTATTTATGACGGTTGCAGTGTCCTGGGGTTGTATGATAACCTTTTCAAACCTTCTGACAAGCAAAGGCAATGGGGAAGCCAGATTCACTTAATAACTATGTTATTAATGTCAGCTATGGAATTCATTGCTGCCACATAGTTGGAGAAAGTGGGAGGGGGGTGATGTTAATTGAGTAGCTCTTAGTAGACAAAAAATAATTATTTTGATAGTTCAAGGTTACAGAGTGTGGCTCAGAAAGAATTAGAACTTACTTTGGGATTGGTTCAATGTGATGTGGTGATGAGGGAAAAGGGGATGGTTTGTAGGTTGGGACTTTGTGGGGAAGCCGGGAAGCTTTCAGTTCTGGAATTCCACAGAATGTGCCAGGTGCTGTTCTAATAAAAGTACTTTGAGATGGCGTGTGTCTTGGAGTTACTGACAGGAATGGATTTTCCCTGGAACACTGACAATTAACTGCAATGATTCTCTTAACAATTGTGGTAAGAAGGGTTGTAAAATGGAGGCAAAACTCATTTAACAACTGACTTGCTTAAACGTAGAAATGTTGGGCTCAATCATGGTCTACCAGTAAAAGTTCCAATTGAAAAGACTGCCAGGCAGGGGTGGGATTCAAATTTTTTCACAACTGGTTCTGTGGTGGGCATGGCTTGGTGGTCATGTTATTGGCTGGGTGTGGCCAACTCAATATCACTCACATCAAGGCACCCATCTCCTCGCCTGGCCTCTCATGACTGTGGAGGTGCTGCAACAGTCGTGTGAAAAATGGTCATAAGACACTCTTTTCAGTGACACTGTAATTTTGAATGGTGACTCCACACAAGCAAAGTACCAGCAAAGGGGAGGAAAAAAACTCCAGAGAAGTTCCAGAGACAGGAAGTCTAGTCCTGCCAAGAATGTAATAAGGGTTAACGGAGAGGCAGTTTCTGTAAGCAACACCAGAATGTTTCCTTCCTGCTTCCTTACAGGATTAGGCCAGTAATTTCTTCTAACAACCGGTTCTCCAAACTGCTTAGAATGTTAACGAGCGGTTCTAGCAAATAGGTGTGAAATGGTAGAATCCCACCCCTGCTGCCAGTGGATAGTAGCTAATAGATTATATTCATCTTCTAAATAAAAAATAAAAACAAAAACATAATTGTTGTCATCTACTTGTAGATCTAATGCAAAGTTCCCAGCATCCATCAATGAAAACTATTTTAAAATCAATTTTAATACCTGGATTATTTTCCAGCATCAACTTAGCAGGATAAAAAGGATCAAAATGCATTCTCCCAGCAGTAATATACTACCCGTTAATAGTAACGAAAGATGTACTAAATATATTTTGAATCCCAAACAGCTCCACAAACTCAATATGTTTTATATGAATATGGATGGATAGTCCAAAAGAACTGAGGAAGGAGAAATTTTCACAAAGTAAAGATGCCTAAATATGGATAATGGTATAATTTGAGACTTCAGTGAAAATGGAATGTCTACATAAAGGAAAACGTTAAGAACTGGTCAGTGGTAGGATTCAAAAAATTTTTACTACCGGTTCTGTGGGCATGGCTTGGTGGGCATGGCAGGGGAAGGATACTGTAAAATATTGAGTCAGAGATTGTATTTGCCAGTTCTCAGAACTACTCAAAATTTCCACCACCAGTTTTCCAGAACTGGTCCAGAGAACCAGTCAGTACCTGCTGAAAACCATCTCTGGAACTGGTGTTGCAGAAGCCAGATTTTATGGTTAAATGGAAAACTGTAATCTCCGTCCATCAGTTATCTAAACTCAAAGGTTGAAGGGTCAAAAACCTTTAGAAAAATAAATTTAAAATGTCGGAGCTAAAGATTTTAGATAAGTAAAATATATTAATAAAAGCGTAGACTGTAGGGATCAGAGGCAACCTCATATGTCAATTCCATCCCCTGATCAGTGGAGAAATCTGTCATGAACCATTGGAGTTTGGGTCCGAGGATGAGACAGAGCTAAGGCTGATAGAGGAATGACCAGAGGACCAGGACGAAGCAGTACCAGGTCCCTTGAGCCTGGGAAGTGTCACCAGCGAAGGAGAGAGGGCGCAGGATGACCGAGCAAAGGGGGAGGACATGGAAGGCAGTGAAGCAGAGGAGCGACGGAGCTCTGGCGATGAGCAATTACCTCCCCCTCTATCCCTGAACATGGAGAATGGAGAGGAGGCAAAATCAGTGCAGAGTGACCCAACAACTCTGGAGGAAGGCGCCCCGCCCTCTTCACAAGGCTTACCCCGGGAATGAGACTTAAAGAGATGCTGCTGGGAGGGGCAATTGTCAGGAAGAAGCATTGCCTTTTTCCAGTTTCACGTGCTGTTACCGATGTCCGGATATTTTGCTTGCCTTGCCCTGTTTGTGTTGCCCTACTTGCATTGTTTGCCTTGCTTCCCTAGCCTGGCTATGTGCGAATTCACAGCAACACAGTCCTGCTCCAGCTTGTACTGCAGTCCCAGGAAACTCTTTCTGCGGTGAGGAACCAAATTCTCTGAACTGTGGCTGTTCTCAGAGCTGTGCTGCTCCTCTGGACTAATAGGAGCCAAGAACTATTGGAGGTAAGTGTTTAGACTTTGTTCCTGGACGTGAATGGTGGGACTTTTGGGAGAAAGTTGGAGCAATAAAGGGGAGTTAACCCTTCATTCTGGCTGTGTTGCTTCTATGCCCAGTCCGGGGTCATAACAGAATCCGTTAAAGCATTGGTGTCAAACTCATGATGACACGTTGCCATCATGTGACATTTTATGATGTTTTCCCTTTGAGGAGCAGGGATTGGTGTGGCCTGCATATGATGAATCCTGTTGTGGCCCACCAGCGGCCAACGGCTAGCAGAGCTGGTGGCAGACTCGGACAGTGAAGAGGTTGGGGAGGAACATGGGCCTGTCCTGGATTCTGGGGAAGGCTCTGATGAGTGCTCTGCATTGGAGGCAGAGATTTATTTATTTGTTTATTTGATTTGTCAATCGCTTACAAGATAATAGGTATAAGTATATACATAGTTATGAATACATGAAATGGGTACCTATAAGAAAAATAAAAGAAACAATAGGACAGGGACGGTAGGCACGTTGGTGAACTTATGCACGCCCCCTACAGACCTCTTAGGAAAGGGGTGAGCTCAATAGTAGACAGTCTAAGATTAATGTTTTTGGGGTTTGGGGAAGAAACCACAGAGTCAGGTAGAGTATTCCAGACATTGACCACTCTGTTGCTGAAGTCATATTTCCTGCAATCATGTTTGGTGCAGTTAACCTTAAGTTTGTATCTATTGTGTGCTCTTGTGTTGTTATGGTTGAAGCTGAAGTATTCATTGCAATCTATGATTTTATATACCATACTTAGATCAGACCGAAGGTGGCATAGTTCTAGATTTTCTAGGTCTAGAATTTCAAGTCTGGTGGCATAAGGTATTCTACAACGTGAAATATTTCTGGACTTTCTCAACTGTGCTAATATCAGGTACGTAATGTGGGTTCTAGACTGATTAGCTATATTCGAGTATTGGTCTAGCAAATGTTTTGTATGCTCTAGTTAGTAGTGTGATATTACCAGAGAAAAAGCTACGTAGGATTAGATTAACAACTCTCAATGCCTTTTTGGCTATGTAGTTACAGTGGGCTCTAGCACTCATTAGAGATGAGTATTCCAAGGTCTTTAACAGAGCTTGGATCATCAACAAGGTCTTAACTATTCAGCTTGTATTTTATTTTCTGATTTTTTTTGCCAGTATGTAAGACAGAGCATTTATTTGTTGAGATTTGAAGCTGCCATTTGTTTGACCATTCTGATACATAGTCAAGATCTTTTTGAAGGGTAGCAGTATTGTCTGTGGTATTGAACAGCTTTACATCATCATTGAAGAGAATGCAGTTGCTCTTGATATGATCACAGAAGTCATTTATGTAGAGTATGAAGAGAGTTGGTCCTAAAACACTGCCTTGGGGGACACCACTGTTGACAGGTACAGAATTTGATAGGACGCTCCCAATTTTGATCATTTGTTGTCTATTTGACAGGAATACTTCTATCCAATTATGCAATTGTCCAGAGATACCATAAGATTTTAGTTTTAGGAGTAGTTTGTCGTGTACCACTGAATCAAAGGCTTTACAGAAGTCTATGTAGATTGCGTCTATTGTTTTGCCCTGATCGAGTTGTGTAATCCATATGTTTTTGCAGTGTAAGAGTTGCAGATTACAAGATAGTTTTTTTCTGAAACCAAATTATTTATTAGAGAGTAGGATGTTTGTCTCTAAGTGGAGGATAATGGATTGGTTAATATTTGATTCCATGACTTTACAGGTGACGCAGCATAAAGAGATTGGTCTGTAATTTTCAACTAGTCTGGGGTCTCCCTTTTTGAAGATGGGGATGACCTTGGCTTGTGACCATAGTTTTGGCAAGGAGCTGGTCCTGAAAGGTTTTTCAAAGATTATGCTTAGAGGTTCGGCTATGGCAGTGGATAGCATTTTTAAGAAGTAGGCACATATTCCGTCCGGTCCAATAGATAAAGATGGTTTTAGATTGTATAGTGCTTTTTCAACATTGTCTTCTGTAAAATTGATATGTATTAGATCACTGTAGTCTTCTGTGGTTTGGCTAGAAAATACTGGGCATGATCCATTGCTGTTTACAAATACTGAGTCAAAGAATGTGTTAAAGATGTTGGTTTTAATGGTGTTGTTGTTGCAGTCTTTACCATTAGATCCTACCGGGGTGGGATGGACCTTGAGTCTTTTAGTTTGTTGTTTACAAAATTGCAAAAAGTGTGGGTGGAATTGGCATGTAGAAGGTTTTCCTCTTGTTTAATATGATAATTGGTGCATTCAGTCTTTATCTGGTGGCATAAATTTTTGTATTGGCTTTTGAAGTTGGCAACATGACCAGATTTGTTTTTCCGCCAGAGTGATCTCTTTTTGGATTGAAGTTTCCTTATTGTTATGGGTAACCTGTTTTTCCTTTTTTTTTGGGGGGGGGGGGGGCGGGCAGGGGAGTTACTATTGGTACCTATAGTTTGATGACTCTTTTGACTTCAAGTAAAAATATGTTGTAATGGTCTTCAGCAGTATTGCATCCAGTGAATAGAGATTGCCAATCAAGGGATGAGAGATCGTTGTCTATAAGATCATAGTTGCCTTTTTTGAAGTTATAATTGGGGATTACGTCATTGTGATGATTTTTGTGTGGGTGTATGTTGAGACAAAAGTCAATCATATTGTGGTCACTGTTGGAAAAGAATTCTTTAGTTTGTATTCCATAAATTAAATTCAAACTATTGCAGAAAATGAGATCGAGGCAGTTGTTAAGTCCAGTATTGTTGGTTACTAGTTGTTCCAGATGGGGCCAGGGCTGTTATCAGCTGGTTTTGGAGTCAGAAATCAGTGTGGCAGAAGAACAGTTGGAGCCTGTTCCCCGATGTGTGCATGCGCAGAGCTACCAGGAGAAGGGAACTGTTAAGGAACAAGGGTTGACTGCATGGCCCCTCCCATAGGGAATAAAGAGGAGCGAGCGGGGAGTGGGGTTTGCAGGAGACAATTAGTTCATTTAATTAGGTTGAAGATATGTTTGTGACTCCTTGCCAAGTATTTTCTGGTACAGCGTTGCACTTGGAAGCTATCGGCCTGGCAACTCTCCAAGCCTGATAAGGTCGGTGGTTGTAAATCACTCTTGAAAGACTGTTTGCCAGGATTTTGAATGATAGGAATTCACATTAGCCTAATAAAAAGGGATTTTGTCAATCTGCTATGGGATTTTATGAAGCCAAGGTCAGAACACATCCGGCCCGCAGGCCACCAGTTTGACACCCCTGCACTAAACAAGTCCACTAAACATAGGAGATCACTTAACTGAAGATGTGAAAATCTTCAGAAAAGGTGCATCTACCTCTGTTTAGGGTTTCCATAACCCTTACGGTCCTGTTAACTCATTTCCGAACCCTGTTTCTGCATTTCCATTCCATTTTAAAGTGGAAACCCCAGTTTTGATTACAATACTTTGAGTATGTTGTAACCTGGGCAAGCATAACAGAACTGCTTCTTATGATTTAAATACCATGCTTCCCTTAATGGAATCTAATAAAGGCAGTCCTCAATTTATGACCACAATTGAGCCCAAAATCTCCGTTGCTAGGCTAAACAGTTGTTAAGTAAGTTGTGCCTCATTTTAGGATGTTTCTCGTTAAGCGAATCATTGCAGTTGTTAAGTTAGCAACACGGTTGTTAAGTGGATATGGCTTCCCCACTGACTTTGCTTGTCAGAAGGTCACAAAAGGGGATCCCATAATACTAGGACATTGCAACCATCATAAATATGAACCACTTGCCAAAATTCTGAATTTTGATCACGTGACCATGGGGATGTTGCAATAGTGTGAAGAATAGTCTTAAGTTACTTTTTTCAGTGCCGTTGTAATGGATGGATGGAAACTAATCAAGGAGAGAAGCAACTTGGAATTAAGGAGAAACTTCCCAACAGTGAGAACAATTAATCAGTAGAAGGATTTTCCTTCAGAGGTTGTAGGTGCTTCATCACTGGAGGTTTTTAAGAAGAGACTGGACAGCCACTTGTCTGAAATGGTATAGGATCTCCTGCTTGAGCAGGGGGTGGGACTAGAAGACCTCCAAGGTCCCTTCCAACTTTGTTCTGATTAATTGATTGAACTTTGAACATTCACTAAATGAAGGATTGTAAGTCAAGGATTACCTGTAACTCACTGCATTTCTGTCCTATATGCACTGTTTCCTTATGTCCTTATGGTGATCCACTAGAACTTCTAGATCCTTTTCTCACACATTGCCACTAAGGTAAGATCTCCTTATTCTGACTTGTATTCTATGCAATTGTATAGATAAGGAAACTCTATGAAAAGTTTTCTATCACCAATTCTCTTGTCATTTTCATATGTCATTCTAACCTCTCACCATGTGCTTTATTTTGCTACATCACCCTCTGAAATACAGCAACTGACATCAATCGATACTAATGAGAGATTTTCTCACCCCATTAAAAGAATATTTTGCATTTGCCTGCTGCTGAGTATGGACGACCATATTGAAACTTGTTATGTTTAAACCTGTCCCATGACTATGTGTATAAACATGTTTGGATTGTGGAAATAGTCTTGAGTACTTGAGCAAAAACTTGCCTTCCTAGAACTTCAGTGAGCTGATGTAGCTGACTGATGTAGAACTTCAGTGAGCTGACGTTTTGATAATATTTTTTTAAAAGGCAGAATATTATAATTCCCTGGATGGGAAGTTTTTCAGAGGGAGAAAGCAGCCCTCACCTTTTCTTAATAGCCCATAGAAAAGGTCAGCACTTAGATAGATAATTCTATCCATAGGCAAAGCAAATACTGCAGGCAGAAATCCATTCAAGACAGGCTATTTTGAAATTTCCTGCAGCAAAGTCTGAACAAAGGCAGAGTGATAGGATCAGCCCTCACTCAAGATCCAAATCAGGACAAAGATATTAAGCCATAGTAGGAATTGTCCAATACCCTTTCAGAACACAAGCCCCATCATTGTATCATCTCAGTTGCACCACTCCCAGCGAACTTGGGAGCTCAGACAATCGACAGACCCAGCTATGAGTCCTTCAACAGCCAATAGAATACATGTTCTTGCACAGGAACAGGAAGCTCAACTGCAAAGCCCAAGAGAAGGTATAACTCCCCCTCCTCCTCAACTCCATGTGGTCAGCTGCCCAGAATCACACATGTTTGGTGGTTCTGCTTCATCAATAAATGGATCCTCTTTCCAATCAGCTTCCAGCCTCCATTTTGTCTTCAGTGCCTTTCTCCCGGCTTGGAACTGGAACTGGAAATTTCTTCAGTTATATGAAGTAAAGCAAATAACACAATACCTTAGAAAGAAGCTTGACCTTGTCAGATTTCTCTCCTGAGTGTTTTATTTTTCCTGTTTTAACTGGTAATGTTTTGTGGAAAAGGGATTTGGAAGGGACAGTTCTTGGAAACTAGAATGCCTGTACTCAGAGAAGCTTTTAAAAGCCCTGTCCAGAGGAATTTTAGCTGAGGCAGTCCTTTAATTATTTATTCAGTAAATTTCTGTGGCTGCCCATGTTAAATATTTTAATGATACAACTCAGTCAATGACCAGCACGTATTTTTAATACATAACTCTGGGCAGTGAACAATTGTAAAAAGAACAGTGTAAGCTCTCATAGCCAACATTAACAATAATCCAATGTGAATAACTGAACACTGGATAACAACTCACAAAAACAACCTTCACCTAAACTATAGGAGGGGGAAAAAACAGATCTTAATTGCTTTCTTGAAGACCAAGAGGGTTGTGTCCCTCCAAGTTTTGAGAGAGAGGAAGCTATTCCACAGGGCAGGAACATGAACAGAGAAGGTACACCAAGATGGCAAGGTTTATTAGAGGAGATCTGATGCATGCCATCTTATCAGACCTGATGGACCAGATAAAAACCTTCGGAGACAGATAGTCTTGCAAATAACATTGTCTCTGACACACTTGGGTGAACTTTGGTACACCCTAAATTGCATCTGGCACTACATCCTGAACCAGTTGAAGCTTCTCAATGCTGTTCAAAGTCAGGTCCATGTGGAGGGAACTCCAGTAAACCAACTGGGACTGGTGGTAAGCCATAGTCTAGGAAGGGGTTACAATCTGCTCCTTTTCCATCCAGATCCTTATAGCTACCAGGCACTAAGTAAGAATCTTGACAGTATTATTGGTATGGCCCCTTAAAAAGGGGAGTTGGCTATGTGATTTGAAGGAAGAGAGGCAGAATTGGGGGAGGAGGGAGGGAGGAGAGACCAAGGAACGGGGAAGAGAGAGGAGAGGAGGGAAAGGGAGTGAGGAAAGGAGGGAGGGAGGGAAGAAGGAGGAAGGGAAGGGAAGGGAAGGGGAAGGAAGGAAGGAGGGTGGGAAGGAAAGAAGGAGAGAGGGAAGGGAGGAAGGAGGAAGGAGGGTGGGAAAGAAGGAGAGAGGGAAGGAAGGAGGAAGGAAAGGGAGGTCAAGGAAGGGGGAAAGCGAAGGGAGGGAATGATAGAGGGAGGGGGGAGGGAGGGAGAGTCAAGGAAGGAAGGGAGGGAGGCAGTTGGCTGGGACATTTGCAGGAAGAAAGATGAGAAAGGACAAAAGAAAGGTTGAACCTTTATATGATAGAAATAGGGCAGCTGCATGAGAAGCAGAGTTCCTATAATACACCAGCAAATCTCTTTCAAGCAGCCTAGGCATTTGAAGGATTCAGGCACTATCAACAAAGCTGCAAGAAACAGGCCAGCAATACGAAGTCCAGCTAGAAGTGACAGCAACAAAACAAAAAAGCAGTCCTAGCACCTACCAAGTTATGAAAGTGATTGACCTGACAAAGAAAGCTGGGAGGGCTCCAGGAGAGGCCTGAAGACCTTTAGAAGTATTTCTCAGCCTCAGCAATTTTAAGATATGTGGACTTTGACTCCAAGAATTATTAAATTATTAAATACTTCTTAAAAAAACTATCCACTGCCATAGCCGAACCTCTAAGCATAATCTTTGAAAAACCTTTCAGGACCAGCTCCTTGCCAAAACTATGGTCACAAGCCAAGGTCATCCCCATCTTCAAAAAGGGAGACCCCAGACTAGTTGAAAATTACAGACCAATCTCTTTATGCTGCGTCACCTGTAAAGTCATGGAATCAATTATTAACCAATCCATTATCCTCCACTTAGAGACAAACAACCTACTCTCTAATAAACAATTTAGTTTCAGGAAAAAACTATCATGTAATCTGCAACTCTTACACTGCAAAAACATACGGACTACACAACTCGATCAGGGCAAAGCAATAGTCACAATTTACATAGACTTCTATAAAGCCTTTGATTCAGTGGTACATCACAAACTACTCCTAAAACTAAAATCTTACGATATCTCTGGACAACTGCATAACGGGATAGAAGCAGACAACAAATGGTCAAAATTGGGAGTGTCCTATCAAATTCTGTACTTGTCAACAGTGGTGTCCCCCAAGGCAGTGTTCTAGGACCAACTCTTTTCATGCTCTACATAAATGACCTCTGTGATCATATTAAGAGCAACTGCGTTCTCTTCGCTGATGATGTAAAGCTATTCAACACTACAGACAATACTGCTACTCTTCAAAAAGACCTTGACTATGTACAGAATGGTTAAACAATGGCAACATCAAATCTCAACAAATAAATGCTCTGTCTTACATATTGGCAAAAAAAAATAAATCAGAAAATAAAATACAAGCTGAATAGTCAAGACCTTGTTGATGATCCAAACTCTGTCAAGGATCTTGGAGTACTCATCTCTAATGATCTAAGTGCTAGAGCCTACTGTAACTACATAGCCAAATATGCATTAAGAGTTGTTAACCTAATCCAGGGGTAGGGAACCTTGGCTCTTTTATCACTTATGGATTTCAACTCCCAGAATTCCTGAGTGAGCCATAAAAGGTTCCCCATCCCTGGCCTACTGGTTTTTCAGTTGTGGGGGAAATCAATTTTTGACTGGAATGGGACTGTTTAATATACAAATGTAGGACATATTCTTTATATATTCTTTATATGTCCTACATTTGTATATCAAACAATCCCATTCCAGTCAAAAATTGATTTCCCCCACAACTGAAAAACCAGTAGGCCAGGGATGGGGAACCTTTTATGGCTCACTCAGGAATTCTGGGAGTTGAAGTCCATAAGTGATAAAAGAGCCAAGGTTCCCTACCCCTGACCTAATCTTACGTAGCTTTTTCTCTGGTAATATTACACTACTAACTAGAGCATATAAAACATTTGCTAAATCAATACTCGAATACAGCTCATCAGTCTGGAACCCACATTACGTATCTGATATTAACACAGTTGAGAAAGTCCAGAAATATTTCACAAGAAAAGTTCTGCATTCCTCTACTCGTTGCAGAATACTTTATGCCACCAGACTCGAAATTCTAGACCTAGAAAACCTAGAACTACGCTGCCTTCGGTCCGATCTAAGTATAGTATATAAAATCATACATTGCAATGACTTACCTGTCAATGAATACTTCAGCTTCAACCATAACAACACAAGAGCAAACAATAGATACAAGCTCAAACTTGATTGCAGGAAATAAGACTTCAGCAACAAAGTGGTCAATATCTGGAATACTCTACCTGACTCTGTGGTTTCTTCCCCAAACCCAAAAACTTTAACCTTAGATTGTCTACTATTGACCTCACCCCTTTCCTAAGAAGTCTGTAGGGGGCGTGCATAAGCACACTAACGTGCCTACCGTCCTTGTCCTATTGTTTCTTTTATTTTTCTTATATGTATCCCTGTATTCATAACTATGTTTTTACTTTTAAGCAATTATCTTGTAAGCAATTGACTAAATACATACATACATACATACATACATACATACATACATACATACATAAATAATAAAATCCAGAATTCCAGAATTCTGGAACCTGAAGTCCACACACCTTAAAGTTGGTGAGAAACAGTGACTTAGAGAGAGAGAGAAAAAAAGGGAGAGCTCAAAAGGAAAGTCGAGTTATGACTGAAAGTGAAGAGAATATAGATTTAACAAGGAGAACCCAAAAGGGACAGAAAACTAAGTAAGGATATAGTGATTAAAGACTACAGGATAATCCTAACAGATTAGATAAGCAGAGAGAAGCAATACAAAATTGTGGATCTAAACAAGGATAAAAAAAAATGATTGGAAAACAAACAAGTGGGACAGAAATAATACAGTTGTTTTTGTATAGAAATTTTATTTGGACCATTAAAAAAATCTATTTATAAGGGAATTCTGGGAGTTGAAGCCCATAGGTCTTAAAGTTTCCATAGTTACACACCCCTGAGCTATGCTAAGCTCTTACAAATGCACCTTCATTTGCTCTCGCATTTCCCCTCTGGTTTTCTCATGCTTTCTTACAAAACTCCCCTCCCCCATTCACCCTCCTTTGTACCAGCTGTCAGTTGTACAATCTTTGCTAACCAAGCAAATCTGCTCCAGACCAGTAACATTCCTTCACAAAATCATCAGATTCCTTTCCCCCACCCTTTCTCAGCATCGCCAAACGTTCCAGGTCACTGCACAGGTTAAATGAGCAACTTCACAATTGCAGATATAATAGCAACAGAGATTGTTCCAATTTCCTTGCGGATGCACTTTAGAGGGGAGTGAGGGTGGGCAGGGAATATAATCATACTTGCCTTCCTATAGGCCTTAATCCATTGGAGACTTCTCTTCTTGATGGATTGTGTTCAGTTTGGACTTGAATGGCACGGGATGGTTCTTTCTCTCTCTTCCCTCTCTCTTCTGTTTTTCTCCTCTCTCTCTCCTCTCTTTTCTTTTCTCTCTCTTTCTTCCCTTTCTCTCTTGTTTCTCATCTCTTTTCCTTCTCTCTCTTTCGCTCTCCTCTCTCTCTCTTCCTCCCCCCCCCCATCTATCTCATCAACACTAAAAATTACATCAACAGTAAAAAAGCATGCCAAGGTAGGACTTCAAGAAGAAATCCCATCCTACAACCAACATCATGGATCGAAAGCATGCTCCTTCTTCCCTCACAAATTTGTAGCATTTCCCCTTCACATAAGTTTAGTTTAGTTTATTGTCATTTATTTATTTATTTTATTTATTTATTCATGCTTCTATACCGCTCCCTCTCCCAAAAAGGGACTCGAGGCGGTGTACATTCAACAAACGAGATAATACAAATAACGGGAGTGAAAATAAAAATCTAAAATGGCTAAGAATAATCATTATTAGAAAATTTTTAAATTTAAATTTGACCCCAATGATTTATTTGGCTAGACCGGCTTGCTTGAACAGTAAGGTCTTAACTGCGCGCCGGAAGGTCAGGATGTCTGACATGGCTCGTATCTCTGAGGGGAGACAGTTCCAGAGGGATGGGGCTCCCACAGAGAAAGCACGTAGCCTCGGGGCTGCTAGTCGACAGCGATTTAGTGGTGGTACCCCGAGCATGGCGACTCTGTGGGAGCGCACTGGGCGGCGGGAGGTTGTTGGTGGCAGTAGGCGATCCCGTAAGTATCCAGGTCCCGAGCCATGGAGCACTTTGAATACTATTAGTACCACCTTGAATCAAATCCGGAAGGCCACAGGAAGCCAGTGCAGCCGGCGGAGAAGAGGTGTTATGTGGGCATCCCGTGGGGCGCCCATGATCATCCGCGCGGCTGCATTCTGAACTAACTGTAACCTACGGAGAGTCTTCAAGGGGAGCCCCATGTAGAGAGCATTACAGTAGTCCAAACGGGAGATGATGAGGGCAGAGGTGACTGTGCAAAGTGCGTCCAGATCCAGAAAGGGTCGCAATTGGTAGATCAGACGAATCTGATAAAAAGCACTCCTGGTGGCGGCTGCAATATGGTCTTCCAAAGACAGTCGCACATCCAGGAGGACACCCAAGTTACGTGCCCTTTCCACAGGGGATAATGTCTCTCCTCCTATGGTCAGCGATGGAATAAGCTGACTGAATCTGGGAGCAGGAAACCACAGCCACTCGGTTTTGGTCGGGTTGAGACGGAGTCTGTTATGACCCATCCAACTTCGTACGGCCTCCAGGCACCGGGTCATCACTTCGACGGCTTCGTTGGGGTGGTCTGGGGTGGAGATGTACAGCTGAGTATCATCAGCGTACTGATGGAATTCCACCCCAAAGCCACGGATGATCTCACCTAGGGGCTTCATATAAATGTTGAACAGCAGGGGAGAGAGTACCAATCCCTGAGGTACCCCACAAAGTAGGGGCCTTGGGGTCGTCATTGCACCTCGTACAACAAAATCAAACACCACCTTCACTGCACATCATAACCATGAAAATAAACACAAACACATACCTTTCACATTCCACACATTGAACCGAAAACCCCCAACACCGCATCAACATTGCATATACAGTAGAATTCAAAAGAGCTATTGCCCTGGGATAGAAGCTGCTTTTCAGCCTATTTGTCCTTGTTTTTATTATTCTGTACCGTCTACCAGAAGATAATAGTTCAAAAAAAAAGGGTGCCTAGGATGAGATGGATCTTTGAGAATGTTTTGAACTTTCTTAAGGCAGCAGGAGCTATAAAGCTCTTCTGAAGAGGGGAGAGAGCAACCAATGATCTTCTGGGCAATGACATTAACCTTCTGGAGTGCTGTTCTATCTGCCACTGTGCAATTGGTAAACCATACACAGGTGCAGTAAGCTAAGATACTCTCTATGGTGCAGCAGTAGAAGGTCACCAGCAGTTTTTCATTCAGTTGTTGTTTTCTGAGAAGTCTCAGGTAGTATAATCTCTGCTGGGCCCTTTTGACCAGTGCTGCAATGTGAGCACTCCAGGTCAAGTCCTCTTTCATGGTAACACCCAGAAACTTAAAACTGGCCACTTGCTCCACTTGGTCTCCATTGATAAGCAAGGGCTGGATGTCTGATCTGTTCCTTCTATAGTCCAAGTGAATTGGAGCAAGTCAAGTGAGTCAAAGAATAATGTGAACTTTTAATGGAACAATTGGCTTTGCTCTGATGGGTTCATTCTCATGGAACATGAGCAGTCAAGGTCAAGAGGAGGCAATCAAAGCATTTCAATGTTTCTGAAGTTAGGAGTCACAGCCCCGAGAACTCCTTCTATCACTTAGGTGACTCTGGCCTTGATTTCCATGTCCTCTCCAGTTCCTCCTTCAGGCCCTGGTACTTTCCCATATCCTCATACACTGCCACTTGTAACCATTACATCTATTGCCACTATTGTCTTCTGGCCCTTGTCTACTACCATGACGTCTGGTTGATTGGCCAGTACCTGCCTAAGTGGAGAGACAAGAAAACCAGGGAGGGAGGGAGGGAGGGAGGGAGGGAGGGAAGGAAGGAAGGAAGGAAGGAAGGAAGGAAGGAAGGAAGGAAGGAAGGAAGGAAGGAAGGAAGGAAGGAAGGAAGGAAGGAAGGAAGGAAGGAAGGAAGGACAGTGAAGGCATCAGGTTGGAAACTAGAAAATTGTGAGTGTTAGGTCTGGTTTTAGATATTAAATTGATTGACCTTGGGCCACTTATTTTCCGTCAGACCTCGGAAAGAAATATTTCTGAAAAACCTTGCAAAGAAACCACAGGGTTTTTCCAGACAGTTTCTGAGAATCAGATATGATAGAAGAGAATATAGATAGCTAAATCTATATGGCTTTAGACCAAGAATATCTCAGGATATGAAAGTGATGCATTAATATGTTTAAAATGTTCCATTTGACAAAAGTTTCCCTTATTTCATTCTCATAATGATGTCTGTCTGTCTGTCTGTCTGTCTGTCTGTCTGTCTGTCTGACTGTCTGTCTGTCTGTCTGTCTGTCTGTCTGTCTGTCTGTCTGTCTGTCTGTCTGTCTGTCTGTCTGTCTGTCTGTCTGTCTATCTATCTATCTATCTATCTATCTATCTATCTATCTATCTATCTATCTGACCCCAATCACCTGGAGACAAGAAGACAGAGGTGGTATTCAGCAGGTTCTGACCAGTTCTGGAGAACCGATAGCAGAAATTTTGAGTAGTTTGGAGAACCGGCAAATACCATCTCTGACTGGTCCCACCCCCGTCTATTCTCTGCCTCCCGAATCTCAGCTGATTGGCTGGGTCTCCTTTTGTTGCCCTGCACAGGAGAACGGAGCTGGGAAGCAGGTTAGTGGGGTGAGGAGGGAATGGAGATTTTGCAGTAACCTTCCCCTGCCATGCCCACCAAGCCACACCACCAAGCCACGCCCACAGAACTGGTAGTAAAAAACGTTGAATCCCACTACTGCAAGAAAACCCTTGAACCTTTGTCTTCCCAGTTCAAGTCATACATGAACCACTAGACTAGAATAAGGCCAGATAGGACTTGCCTAGATGACTCAGTTTTAATACCATGCTCAAGTGTTACCAAATTCAGTGTCTTTTTTTCAGGTTGTGTCAAGTTACTGAATTAAACCAGTTTCTGGATTTGTGCAATCATAGATTATCAGGTCTTGAGTTCACATTACACATGAGCCACAAGAAAACCTAGGCGAGGTTAAAAAATAACCAACTTTGGCATGCTGTGTGAATAAGGTTTCTAGAGAAGTGAAATGGGCTTGAGCACGAAATACAAATGTGAACAAGTCATGTTAACCTTGCCCTCTGATCACCATAACCATTTTGAAAAGACCATTTCTACATATACACAGAACTAGTTCAGTGTCTTCCCTTTGCTGCTCCAGAAACTACTGAATGTCTGAATAGGGCTTTGCTTTCTAAAAAATTGGCTGACAGGAGAAAAAAAGATTAGCTCTTTAGCATTGTTGAAGCAGATGTTCCCAATATTTGATTTGTCAACATGCTTCTTCTTTTTTTGTCAATTTTTAACCCCGGTAAATGTAACTTCACTCACCCTGCACATAATGCCAAAGAAGAAACAATTTCTTTGAGAGACAACATTTGATGCCTGCGATTCCTTTAACGACTGAAGGAAGAATAGCTCCAGTGTAACAGCCGCCTCGCCTATTAGCTCAGCTGTGGTAAACTTTGCATACCATCAAAAGTGAGAAAAAAACAGCAGTACAGGTAAACAAGAATAAAGCCATTTGGGGAACTCAACAGAGAACAGAAACAAGAGGTTGAGTCGACAAAGTCGGTCTGTATACACTGAAGGAAACACAAAGCAAATTGGATGCCAGGGAAGGTTTTTGATAACAGAAAGCGTAGGTAAATATTTGCAAGCTATATATATTATGGAAATCTTAGCTCAAAACTGGACACTTTGGAAGAGATTCCTCTAGCTTCATGTGTCTTTTGCTTAGCCTTTGCTAGCCCCCCCCCAGCCCCTTTCTTTATCATCAATTATTCTATATACATTATTCTAATAAAATAATATTTAAATGGAAAAAATGATCTGCTCTACAAAGGATGGCATTAGCCTCCAGCGTAATTATTATATATAGCAATGCTTCTGAACTCCTATACTCCCACAGCCATCATTGTAAAATATAATAAATGCAATAAATAAAGAGTGAGAGATAGCGTCTCAGTGGCTTTTTTAAGTGATATGTCTACTAATCTTGAAACATAGGAGAAAAGTAAGCAGGCATTGGGAGGATTATCCTCTAAGCTACAAAGGATAATGAGAAGGAACTTCTCCAGTTTGCCTTGTAATAAATGGGCATTTTATGACTGCCCCTGATCATTATTTAAATCTTCCCAGGGTAGAGATTCTATGTGAATCTGTGAGGATATTTAAAGCAAACTGGCAAATGTGCACACTAGCCCATTCCATCCCCCCCCCCAAAAAAAAGTTATTCACTTTTAATGCTGTTTTTTTTTCAAATAATGCAAACAAAGAAATAAGCAAACCAAAATCTAGAAGTTCACTTCTATAAATGACAATCAGAGCTTGTTTGGTATAAGGGTTAAGGTACTGGTTTAGAAACCAAATCTTAGGCTTCAAAGATGGCTGGGTGACTTTGGACCAATCACTAGGAGATTGTGAGTTCTAGTTCCACTTTAAGCATGAAAATCAGGTGGGTGATTTCAAGTCAATCACTTTCTTTCAGCTCAACCCACCTCACTGGGTTGTTGTGGAGAAAAGAGGAAGAGGGGCAGAGTTTTTTTTTTTTTTCACCCATCATACCCTTAATTTGCTGCCATACTTGAAGTTAGTTTTCAGTAATTATTCTGGTTTTTCATAACAATTTTATTTTAAAAGGGCACAAAACATTGCTGAAAATTTGAATTTTTCCATTACCCTAGTTATTAGTACATAAATTGCACCCAATGCTAACTGCTAATTAGTGTATATATTTACTATATACACTAATTAGTGTATTTTTACATTTATATTAGTGTATTTATATATATTTTATATATACTATATAAATATATATACTTATATGTATATTTAAAATGATTATATTTAAAATGATTATAGGGCCCAGCCTGGGGGAAGGTCTGGAGGAAGATTGATTATCTTTAATTTCACCTTCAGCACATTGAATCTTAATGTCTTGTCAATTAAATGGTAGAAAAGTGAAGGGGCACCATAACTGGGCTCTGATTAGTGCATCAGTTGGCCTTTATCAGGCTTGAGTTATTCTACAAAGCAGTGGTCCCCAATCTTTGTGCAGATCAGTAGTAGTCCCAGTGGCAGCGGCAGGGGAAGGGGGAGGGGACAGTTTCATGTACGCAACCCAGTGGTGGGATTCAAATAATTTAACAACCAGTTCACCCAGGGTCAGGTTGGCTGTCACGGGAGGTGTGGCCTATCCCTGTCTTTCAACTCCGCCACACATGCAGGATGAGCTTCCCACGATGGTCAACCTGATCTTGGGTGAATCAATTGTTAAATCCCTCTTGCTATCAAAGAGGATCCTGGGCTCCTCTTTGGAGAAACAGGAAACGGAGAAGATGGCAGGAGAAACAGGAAACGGAGCAGATGGCAGGAGGAAAGAGAAACAGGAGCAGGAAGAAGAAAGAGGGAAAGTGGCCTTCTCCTTCCCTCGCACTGACTACTCTGTTGCCCATTTCTCCATTGCAGCGCAGCACCCAGAAGCCATTTTGATAGCAGGGAGGTAGGGAATGTAATTTGATAACTGGTTCGCATGAACCGGTGTGAACCGGCTGAATACAACCACTGATACAACCTAATCTCACACATGCACAAATGGAGCTTTGTTGCTTGCCCACATCTTTCGTGGTCCAGTTCCCAACAGGCCGCGGCCTTGTAGCGGTCTTCAGACCACTGGTTGGGGATCCCTGCTATAAAGATTTCAATGAAGTTCTAATAATCACAATAAAATAAATGATTGGGAAACATTGCATACAATAAATGCAATATCCTAAGGCTCCCAAATAGGATGAAGAACCTCTAAAATACTTTAGATCAAAATACAGTTTTCTTATAAGCATCTTTCCAAATTAAAAAGTTGTGCAACAGACAGAACCTCCGTACAGGCTGCAAAACATTTTTTTCAAGATAAAATTATTTTGCTGAGCACTACATTCCTTTAAAGTGCAACTACAGAACAAGATGGTTATAATATTTTTTTTTTAAAAAAACTATATAATCATGGTGGTGGGGGAATACTTATCTTTTACACTGCAGCCAGAATACATTAAATATGATTTTTTTATCCTCCATTTAATCCAATATGCAAATGGTTAAAACAAACACAGAGCTCTAATTTCATAAAGTACACTTAATGCACTGGGAAAAATGTTCTGTCAACCTATTCCTCTCTTCTGAAAATGTTCAGAACCCATGCTAAATAAAACCCAGAATGAGAAGCAGCCCTAGATTTATATACATATATCTCACTAATTTTCTCTGATATTAAAATGACATTTAAATTGCTCAGTATATTATAATATCTGCAATTTGATTCTTTAGCTAAGTCTTTTCTATCTTTCCATTTCCTTCTGGTATTAAGTGGTTTATTATAAACCGACATGGCTACTTCTCTAGAAAAATTCATATTCACACCTTGATCTTCTTGTTTAATAAAACCTTTGTGGCAGGAAGGCTTTCCAAAGGCAGATTTCAAAAGTTGGAGACTAAAAGAATTTCTAAACTGAAGATCAAAGGCTGCTGTCCTCTGTACTTCTTCTTTTTTTAACAGATATTTGTCTGCCCTTGATGTCCTTAACGCTTTCAAAAGATCTCTGATTTGCAAAATCCATCAGATTCACCTATTTAAAAAGTACAGGGTTGAGTCATTTGATCATATTTGATCTCTGGGAAATAAAATTTTGATCTCCTTAATTTACACAACTCAATGCTTTTTCTCTTTTCCCAGAAGATCCAATACGTACATGATGGTTTTCAATATGTGAAATGGCTGTTACAATAATTCCAATTTTAGCTAGAGTTGAGGAGTAATTCTAGTAGTTATTTCACAAATTTAAAATTATCAGGTAATATTGGATCTTTGGGGGAAATAGGAAGGCCCCGAGTAAATTAAGGCGATCAAGATTTTATTTCCCAGTGAAGCTGTGAAGTCAATCATCTATTGCTATCATTGTGAGGAATATCCTTTCTCCTCCTTTGCTTTGAAAATGGTACTTGCAATCACAGCCTTTCACAGTGGCTAAAATAATGCGGTTCCGTGTCCCCCTGAGGATGGAAGACAAGTCCCATCTTGTGCTGGAAAGTTACTCTGAAAATTTCCAAGCAGAGTTTGTGCCAAGCACAGTCCCTATAAATCGATATATCTACATCAATGAAAGTATATCTGCCATTCAGTTCAGCTAGCAAAAACAAAGCTTGGGCTTTAGTTATTAAACATCACCAAAGATCAAAAACAGTTCATTGGTAAAAATGGGAAAAAATGCAGGCAAGCCAATTTGGTCTAGTGGTTAAGGCACCAGGCTCGAATGCAGGAGACCATGAGTTCAAATCCTGCCTTAGCCTTGAAAGCCAGCTGGGTGACTTTTGGCCAATCACGAGGAGACTTTGAGTTCAAGTTGCACTTTAGCTACAAAAACCAAGTAGGTGACTTTGGGCCAATCATCAAGAGACCATGAGTTCAAATCCTGCCTCAGCCATGAAAGCCAGCTGGGTGATTTTTCACTAATCATGAGGAGACCATACATTCAAGACCTGCTTTAGCCATGAAAGCCAATTTGGTGATTTTTTGGCCAATCATGAGGAAACTTTGAGTTCAAGTTCCACTTTAGCTAAAAAAACCAACTGGATGACTTTGGGTCAATCATCAAGAGACCATGAGTTCAAGTCCTGCCTCAGCCAGGAAACCCAGCTGCATGACTTTGGGCCTGTTCCTCTCTTTCAGCCCAAGCCATCACACAGGGTTGTTGTTGTGAGGAAAATAGGAGGAGGAAGAAGTATCAGGGATGTTCACCACCTTGAGTTATTTGTAAGAATAATGAAGGTGGGATGGAGATGAAGAACAGACAAGAGATATGGAATAAGGCATGGGGGATATGAATATGGAATAAGGCCAGGATGATATCATTGGAGAGAAGTGGATCATCTGAGGTGGATCATCTGTCTCTCCTCGATGATATCAATCTTTATCAGATGTTTAACAGATAATCAGAGTTGGAAGGGACGTTGTAGGTCTTCTAATCCAACTCCCTGCCCAAGCAGGAGACCCTAAACCATTTCTGACAAATGGCAGTCCAATCATTTCTTGAAAGTCTCAAGTGATGGCACTCCCTCAACTTCCGAGGGCAAACTGTTCCATTGGTTGATTGTTCTCACTGTCAGAAAGTTTCTCCTTATTTCCAGGTTAAATCTCTCCTTGTTCAGTTTTGTTGTGGTTAGCCGGCAACAGATGCAGATGGCTGAGGAGAGCGAGGACTCAGATGAGGGGCCAGGCCCATTAGGGAATGGACTGCTGCCTTCAGAGATTTGTGGGGGCTGGCAGCAGTGATGAGGAGGTTCCCGAGGAACCTGTGCCAAGTGCGCGTGCATGAAGGATTGCTCAGAGGAAAGAACAATTACAACAGCACGGGCAATTTGGGAGTAAGGTTGCAAGGTAATGGCCCCTCCTTCAAGAAGATAAAAATCAGTTGTGAACAAAGGTACTTTGCAGAAGGCAAAGAAGTTTTGAACTCAGCCTTGTGGACATTACAGTTGGTATTTGAAGAGTCTTGTAAACTATTTCTTATCTGTTGTTTTTTGTCAAACTTGAAAAAACCTGGCAAGGCTCTTTCTTGTTGGAGCTAATTAGTTGGAAGCAGCCTTTTATCTGTGAAGAAACAGGATTCTTAGCTGAAACTTAAAAAAAATTGTACTGCTGCCTTTGTCTTGTGTTTACTCTCTTGGAACCAGGTTTGGATCAGAACAAGTTTCCATCCATTATTCCTTGTCTGGCCTACAGGAGCTTTAGAAAATAGCTTGACCCCTTCCTCCCTATGGCAGCCCCTCAAATATTGGAAGACTGCTATCATGTCTCCCCTCGTCCTTCTCTTCACTGGACTAGCGATGCCCAGTTCCTGTAACCGTTCTTCATATATTTTAGTCTCCAATCCCCTAATCATCCTGGTTGCTCTTCTCTTTACTTTATCTAGAGCCTCAACATCTTTTTTATAGTGTGGTGACCAAAACTGGATGCAATACTCTAGGTATGGTCTTACTAAGGCTTTATAGAGTGGTATTAGTACCTCACTTGATCTCGATTGAATCCCTTTGTTAATGCAATTTAGGATTGTGTTAGCTTTTTTGGCTGCTGCTGCACACTGCTGGCTCATATTTAGCTGGTTGTCCACTAAGACTCCAAGATCCTTCTCACAGTTACTGCTATTGAGCCTGGTTTCACCCAGTCTATATGTGTACTTTTGGTTTTTCTTGCCTAAGTGTAGGACTTTACTTTTCTCTACATTGAATTTCATTTTGTTACATACGGCCCAGTGTTCTAGTCTGTCAAGATCCATCTGGATCTTGAGCCTATCTTCTTGGGTGTTAGCTATTCATTAGATCCAGCAGAGAGGCATGCTTCTGATACCATCTGCCAGGGATTTTTATTTGGTGACTCCCAGATTGTGGGTCTTCTCTACTGCGATGCTCACCTTATGGAACATTCTCTTCTTGGATAATGTTACCCCCATCCCTTTTAATGCTCCAGAACAGCCTTCTCCAACCTTTCAGGCTTGGAGGACTGGGGTAGGTGGCAGCTGGGGGAAAGGGATGGTTTCGTGCATGTACGCTGCTTTCACAAATGCAACATTGAGCACCGCTTCTACAGCCCAGTTCCAAATGGGCTGCAGTCTGGCAGTGGGGCTGTGGCCTGCCGGTTGGAGTCTTCTGCTCCAGAAGTGCCACAATACCTGGTTATGTCACCATGAGCCGCAGTGGCGCAGTGGTTAGAGTGCAGTCCTGCAGGCTACTTCTGCTGACTGCTGTCTGCCTGCAATTTGGCACTTCGAATCTCACCAGGCTCAAGGTTGATTCATCCTTCCATCCTTCTGAAGTGGGTAAAATGAGGATCCAGATTATTGGGGGCAATAGGCTGACTCTGTGAACTGCTTAGAGAGGGCTGTAAAGCAATGTGAAGAGATATGTAAATCTAAGTACTATTGCTATTGCTATCAGGCTGGGGGGTTAGGGAATTGGAGACTTGCTCTGCTATTGATGTGGATGTACTCATTCTCTCTCTCTCTCTCTCTCTGCTTGGATTCTGTAAATATTCTTAGTTTTAATCATCTCCTCTTTAACATGACTGTCTATTTTTATATGTCTGCTTTTATATAAGTCCCATGAGTTGGACGGTTACATAAATTTGATTAATATATAAATAAGAAGTATAGATAACCCTTGACTTACAACTGTAGATGAACCTGAAATTATGGTTGTAAGTTGTGCTGATCATTAAGCAGGTCACCGCAAGACTGTTTTCAATTTTATTCCCCGTTTTGCAGCAGTTATTAAATGAATGTTTTCTTTTCAATAGGCAGTTTTTGCCAGAAAATAGAACTATAGACCAGAAACTGGAAAAGCTGTCAAAACTTGCAGTCACTTGACTGTGAGATGCTGCAAATGTTTGTAAAGGAGAAATGGTTACCAAGCACCCAAAATGTGATGATGTGACTACATAGGGAATGCATATTTTGGACCTGGATTCTAAGTAGTTCTGGGGAGGTCCATCATCTATGTGAATGATTGCTAAGCAACTAGTTGTTAAATGAGAACTACCTGTAAATCGTTAGATAACATTATTTACATGTATATCAATGCATGAAAAGGAGGCAGGACTTTCCACTGAAAACAATATTTTGAGTAAATGTCTATGGAGACTCTTAGTCATCAGGTCACTCTACAGGAGCTTTTCCATAACAGACAACGAAGAGAACAATAAATGAAGCAACATTGTCATCCCATACATTGCAGGAATTTCGGACTACACAACATACAGTACATGCACAATTCCAACCCAAGAATACACTAAGGCATAAACCTTTCCACCACAAGGCTAAAATACCCAGATACAAACTGAGCAACATGGTATGTGCAGTACAGTGTATGTGCAGATCTGTACATTGGGGAAACAAAACGAACACTTCATAAAGGCCTAGTACAACATAGGAGAACAAGCCCATCAGGAATAGATTCATCAATCCATCTGCATTTAAAAGACAAAGGTCACTCTTTTTAAAACAGTAAAGTCCACATTTTGGACAGAGGATCACTGGCTTGAAAGAGGGTTCCAAGAGGTCATCTATATCAAAACTGAACAGCCCTCTTTTAACATAGGGAGAGGGATACGACATCATCTATCTCCAATCTACAACACTGTCCTTTCAACAGTTCCAAAAAGGCTTAATACCCATTTGCACTATTCAAGTGACCCTGACAACACAGATCTCCAAGTGGCCTCGAGGACTCATTAAAAGAATGCAAATAACCAGCTGTCTGCAAGGAGTATAAATCCTTCCATTCCCCACCATCCAGTCAGGGTAGAAGAAGCTTCTTGGATGAGAAATGAAACGTCTTTAAAGAAAAACCAGAAAGTCCAGTTGCCTCTTGAAAAAGCACCTTTGGGACAAATCCTTTAGGTAATTGGTGTGGATGGTCTGATATTGTTTAAGTCTTAACTCTTTTATGTGCATAGTAGTAGAAGAACGGAGATGAAAAGAAGTCTATCAGGTGATCCTTTCTCACTTCTTCGTACCTTCATTGTTTCTTTGGAAACAGAATCCATATGCATACTATTTGAAAATCTGACAAAGAATTAGGACAGGGAGAACCATTCCATAAAATCAGTTCACATATTTATTTCCTAAATAGTTGTCCATACAATGGTTGAAGGAGTCATAGAATTCAGTTTCCATAAGCAGAGGACAACCTCCTGATCCAGAAATTAAGCTAATCTTCTTCAACATTACAAAATGTAATACAATTCAAACAACTGAGCCTAGTGGCCAAACAAGGTACATACTGATAGATCATCAAAAGCTCTTCCTTTCTGTTCATCCTTCACAGTCTTTGAACAGGAAGATCATAATATGTACCATAAATTAACGTGACAGTCATACTTCCCTTTCTTCTACCACTGTATTATTCCTTGCCCTTCACTCCCAATGTTGAAGAATACAAGCATGAGATTTTTCTAACAACACCGTAAAGTTAGGTATAGGATGTGCTATTTTTTTGCAGGCCAAAAATTATATTTGCTGTTGTGTTGGGCCAACATTAAGGCAGGCATTCTTCAACTCTAAATTAATCCTACACAGTTAAAAAAAAAGTGGGCTAGTTAAGCCAAAAGCCAAATTTGATTTAATGTAAATTAATGAAAAGTCAATTAATACCAATAATATCTTCATTTCCCATGTCTTCCTTTCTCCCCCCATTAAAAATTACAGTTGACTTCTGGGATTTGCATGCAGCTCCAATTAAACTATTTGGAGAGCAGAATTCTGGCATTTTTCAATGGGGAAGAGAGATCTCAAGAGCTGAAAACCAAAAAGAACATCCAGACACTCTCAGTTTATAGTTAATGTCCATTAAGTTCATTTCTCTGGAATAAAATTTAATTAATGGGCATACCAAACACCCGCTAATTAAAGCAGCTCCTTAGAACAGATGCTACTATCCTTGTCACTGCTAACCAAACTGCCAAGAGTTAAGAAGTATAGAAGTTTTAGAAAGGTCATAATTACTCATGCTCTGTTTCTTATTAATATTCGATGTAACAAAATGAGAGAGAAGTAGAAGCTGGGAACTACTGCCTTTATTTAAAGAGCATCTGAACATGGTGTAAAAACAAAGTGGAATATCCATCAACGACCAACACATAACTCTTTAATAAGGCCAAACTAAGAAATTGGCAAGAAGAACTATTAAAATATTCTCACTGTTCCATCTCCTTCCATCCTGATGGCAACTTAGTGCAATAACTTTGAACCTCCTTCATTAATTTTTCACCATTTCTACAAGGCTTCCTGCCTGGCACAAACTGACAAACTTTCAGAAAACACTATTATCCTTTTAAGTAGACATTGACTGCAAAACTAGAGTGTGCACAAATATTGCTGACGTCTCATTTGCTCATGATCAGAAGATTTCAGAAAAAACCAAATCAACAGATAATCTTACATTTACCTCCAATATCTCAGGGGCTGCCACAAAGAAGAGGGAGTCAAGCTATTCTCCAAGGCACCTGAGGGCAGGACAAGAAGCAATGGGTGGAAACTAATCAGGGAGAGAAGCAACCTAGAACTAAGGAGAAATTTACTGACAGTGAGAACAATTAACCAGTGGAATGACTTGCTTCCAGAAGTTATGAATACTTCAACATTGGAAATTTTTAATAAGAAATTGGATAACCATTTGTCTGAAGTGGTATAGGGTTTTCTGCCTAAGCAAGGGGTTGGACTAGAAGACCTCTAAGATCCCTTCCAACTTCTATTCTATTCTATTCTAAATTATATTCTGGAACAGGGTCTCATAAGACACCAAAATAATCTCTTCTTTTCCTCTTGCAAGTTAATTTTTCTGCCTCCATTTATTCCACAAGAAGATTCGTGGAAAATCAGGAATCAGATTTACCAGATCAAACCAAAATTTCCATGACTACAATAAGAAGTGTTCACTCTCAAAATGATTTTTCCTAATGAGTCTAAATCACCAAGCAACATTTTCCTTTCTAAAAGAAGTGCAGGATTTGAAGCATTTAGACTAGGACCCAATCCAAAGATAACCCACAGATGTTAGCTCTTTTTTAAGGGAACAATCTGATAATGTCAGAATCAAAATCAATGAAGGTCACTCCCAACCTTAAAGTAAAAAAAAAGATACTTACTGGTCTATCATTACAAAAGCCTCAGTCCCATTATTATTCTGATTTCAAGGACATTCATGTGAACTGTTGTGTAACCTGAAGTGACCTGTTGACAAACACCCAGCTGCTAAGAACTCACAGAGGGCAAAAAACCTTCACTTGAAGTGGATAAGAATTTAGTCTTGGTAAATTTCAGCTTATTTAAATCACACCAGCTCAAGGATAAGAAAGAAATTTCAAAAACCTTTAGCTCATTTTCAAAAAAAAAACAAAAACCCCAGATTCCTGTTTGTAAACATTTTCACTTTTGAATGCTTTCTTTCTTTTTTTTTTTTGAGGTGAAGTGGGTGGAGTAAAGACAAAGCCGCGTGGGGTGATATCGGCAAGGAAATCACAAGTTTGCAGTCTGAATAGAAGGGAAAGTAAAACTAAACAAAAAGAACTTGGCACTATCTGTGATTAAATCTAAACTCCTCTCTCCTTTTTAAAGCACCTAAAAAAATATTTAGAACACGTAATGCATGCTTATTTCCCCTAAACCAAGAAAATAGAAATAGAAATAAATGGGCTCATGTTTTTTGAGGTGACTTGGGACAAGGACGACTATCAATATGTCAATCTCTGACATAGACCAAACAAGAAATGCGATGAGCTAATTCTACTTTATTGTGAGGCAACAGTAAAAGCATATTGCAATTCTGAAAGTACAAATCTCCCATGTTTCACTTTTTATAGGCTGATAAGTTAGGGAGTAACTGGAAGTAAAGATTATGTTTGAGGTACATACTTTTGATAGTAGACCCCTTTAATTTATCAATTAAAATTATCATTTTAAAGTAATGCTTAAAACTACCTGGTGCACACACCCTACTAGAAGAAATATTCATGGGCATTACATTGGAGCTGCAGGTGATACAGTTTTAAAACACTTGAATAGAACATATGATTAAAATCAGCATTTTGTCCAACTGTATCTGCTTTAAATCTATCAACCAATCCTGCTGTAATTTTACAATGACTTTGTGAAAAAAATTATTGATGAATTCAGCAAGAAGCAAATTCTCTCTCTCTCTCTCTTATCTTTATAATCTACCTACCTACCTACCTACCTACCTACCTATCTATCTATCTATCTATCTATCTATCTATCTATCTATCTATCTCCTCTTTTTTTCTAGATCCTTGAATAGAACATATGATTAAAACCAGCATTTTGTCCAACTGTAGCTGCTTTAAATCTATCAATCAATCCTGCTGTAATTTTACAATGACTTTGTGAAAAAAATTATTGATGAATTCAGCAAGAAGCAAATACTCTCTCTCTCTCTCATCTTTATAATCTATCTAATGGTATCTATCTATCTATCTATCTATCTATCTATCTATCTATCTATCTATCTATCTATCTATCTATCTATCCCTTCTTCCTTCCATCCATCATGTGTGTGTGTGTGTGTGTGTGTGTGTGTGTGTGTAATGTGCCTATCTGTTGTCTATCCCTCCTTCGCACATATCTCTCTTTCTTGTCTGTCTGCCTACCGTCTTCTATCTATCTATCTATCTATCTATCTATCTATCTATCTATCTATCTATCTATCTATCTATCTATCTATCTATCTATCTATCATCTTCTCTCTTTTTCTAGATACATATTAGAGATTTTATTTGCTTCAAGTTTAGGCATTTTATTGCTCTAAGCTCAAATCCAACATTTAACCAAAACTCTTTGCTTAACTGCACCCATCTAAACTTCCAGTTTGCTGCAGTGTTCAGGGATTTTCTATATGTTTGTTTTTTAACTGACAGCTTTAGGAAGGAATGCAGCTAAGAGTTTATTTTCCTCTCTCTCTCTCTAATGTTTGTGAAATAGAACGCATCCTGAAATGCATTGGGTTTAAAGAAAACACACTTTTCCTTTTTGACAGAGGAGGTTCAAATTCATTCTGGATTGTGAGTTACAGTCCTGCAGCCTAACAAAGACCTAAAGCTGTGGGCGTCAGGGGTAGATTATGGTAGCAATGGGTCTACAGGGTCTGTTTTTTCCTTCTCCCCTTTCTTTCAGTTTTCTTGCCCTAAGGTAAGGAACAGTGGATTTACACATGTTATAAGAAATCAAAGAGAAACTGTAATAAATATTGAAAATTCAGCTCAGCTCCAAAAACCAATCTCTCCCTCATACACACACATTTCTTTTATGCATAACCACCTGTAGATACATGACAGTTTTTTCAGATGTAGAATAAATATATCAAAAGGTTCCTTTCATTTGATCATCCCCTGTTATAGGAAGGAAAACACTGTTTTCTATTTTAAGGATCATCACATATTCTAATCTACTGTTTGGTGTCAAACTCGCTCTTCTATTATTTTAACATTTGATTAGTAAATGGCAGGTTTTCAGTATTGCTTGTGTTAGAAATTCCGAAGAGCCATTGTTCTTTTAAATTAAAACATTAAAACATTTAAATCTAAGGCTAAGTCTGCAGGCTGCTTTTAATTATTCCTTTTGTCTTTGGGAAATTCTTTTCTTCTAATGATCACACAGCTGTCATATACACATTACCTTTAGTCAGAATACATGACAGTGCTTTCTTATGAACTGTCATTATTTTTACAAGAAAACGTGGAAGCTACTAAGGCAGATATATTAATTTTCAAAGTCTGGCAACAAAGTTGTTACTGTTATTAAAGGTGAGATGGGGAAAGTTAGGTTTTATTTTATTTATTTATTTGTGTCAGAAAGCTAAGATCGTACCTAGCACTTTCTTTGTTTATAGTAAAAGAAAGAAACATAAATAAATAAATATCTTGTCTATAAAATCTAAGAATTTAAATTCATCTTGCTTAATTAGCTATATTACATGACCAATCAACATGGAGTTCATTTGAAAGTCCAGGTTAAAATCTACTTTTAACATCTGATTGGTAACTGTACCAATCATTCTCTCAATCTAACCTAATTTGCAAGGCCCTAGTGGGAATAAAATTAGGGGAGACAACCCTGCCTCAGATGCCTTCAACTCTCAGAGAAGACAATATTTTTAAAACAGCTTTTTCAATTGTATTCAGTGCAGCAGACTCTTGTGGTGGTTATTCTATATTGAATTATTATTTAATTATCATCAAGATTGAATTTTTAAAAAGGATAGTGAAACAGCAGAGGTCTGAAGAACTTTTGAGCTCAGAATAGATTGTGGTAACTTCACTGAAAAAGTTGTTATACTGTTCCAAGAATACTGAATGTGTCAAACTTAAAACAATCAAAAAAGTACAAGTGTATATACATGAATACATATATGCATGTTGTTGCTTAGTTTAGTGAGAAGGGAGAGTATAGGCAAGGAGGAACATATGGAGCAGGGGTGTCAAACTCACATCATCACGGCGGTGTCACGTGACACACCGGGACTTAATTCCCCTGCGTTAAACCAAGTGTGGGTGTGGCCAGCACGTGACATATCCGGCCCACGGGCCAGGAGTTTGACAGCCCAGATATAGAGGAATATATGGAATATAATGAGGATGTTTAGAGCTTTTTTGGGATAGTGGTTAAGGTAGTGGGCTGGAAATTGGGAGACTGCAAGTTCTAGTTCTGCCGTAGGCACAAAGCCATCTGGATGATCTTGAGCCAGTCATTCTCTCTCAGCCCTAGGAAGCAGGAAATGGCAAACCACTTCCAAAATCTTGCCAAAAAAGCTATAGGGGCAGGCAATTGTTTGGAGTTAATACTGAATTGAAACCTCTGTCTCTCTGTCTCTGTCTCTGTCTCTCTCTCTCACACACACACACAGAAAGAGAAAGAGAGAGGTAGATTAATACCATAATGGAGCATATGGTGAATTTTAAATTTCCTTTTCAGATCAACCTGCTTATCAATATCAGTTTAAGAAAAGGATCATCTGGTTTTTGGAATCCAGGCAAAAGGTGAAAGTAACTAATCATTGATTAATCTGGATTTATAATTTGAAGATTAGCAATGCAAACTACATTGCCCTATATACTATACATGTCACTATGAGCCCCTTTTGGAATCTGAATTATCACCACAATCATATATACACAGGCTTACACACACACACACATTCAAAAGATCCAGTTCAGTTGAAGAGGCCTTTTTGTTCCAAATAAGCGAGTGCAACATCGCACAGCCTAATTTCAAAAAACTTTCTGTTTTATTTTATCAACCAGCAAGACCTAGTTGTGACTTCAGATGAAACAATTCCTTTTTAAAAAAATCTCCCCCTGAGCACTTCCCAACAACAAAATACAGAACACAAATCGTACAAAGCATTTCCTGAGCAAAGTTGATGCTTACAGCCCTTTGTTAAAAGCCACAGGTTAAGTTTCTATTCAACAAGACAAATCATCCTATCAGAGAAGCCACACATCTATCTTATCAAAGGGAATAAATTTTATTTAATTGGCTTTTACCACAAGAGGCAGCAGGAACTTAAAAACAAAAACAAAAACACTCTTCAATATTTATCTTTGCTACCACTCGTTTGTATAGATTTAAGATTTTGGGATTCAGTTGACCAACATCCTAATTGAACATTAAGTATTCTTCTGCTTCTTGTGAAACTCAAACCTAGGGAGGTTGAAGGGTGAGATACAGACACCGCACACTGCCTTTTATTTCAGGTTACCTCCTCTTGGAGCTAGAGTTTAAGAAGAGATTGGAAAAACTTCCAGTTTTTAAGAAGAAATTGGATTAGCATTTATCTGAAATGGTATAGAGTTTCCTGCCTAAGCAGGGGGTTGGACTAGAAGACCTCCAAGATCCCTTCCAACTCTGTTATTCTATTCTATTCTGTCCTGTCCTGTCCTATCCTATCCTATCCTATCCTATCCTATGCCATGCCATGCCATGCCATGCCATGCCATGCCATGCCATTCCAATTCCTATTCCTATTCCAATTCTTGTATCTTGTTCTACACCAACCAAAACTGGAAGAGGATTGTGCTTCATTTGCAATGAAAGCAAATGAATGCCCTTTACAGTATGGGACTTGGTTCCCCGAGGAACCATCTTGGCCCATCCCACTCACTCTGGCTGAAGGGGCATGCTGCAGAACCCATTGGCCAAAGAATTCTGGCTGGTAGGGTTTAAAAGACCCTGCAGTGGCTCCCACCCTTTGGACCATTTTGCTGCTGCAGATGAGATCTGTTCTCACCCTCTTGGCCTTCCAGAAGGGCCTCAAAAACTGGCTCTGCTGATTGACTTGGGACCCTGATGAAAGGTGCTTGATGCAGCTTCATCGAGGTCCCAAGCCAATGGAGTAAGAGAGAAGATTCTTAGCACTGGTGTACTTGGTTCCTAATTGTATCTATTTCTTGCAGGAGTGCAGCGGCTCATCAGGGTAGAACGCTGGGCTGATGATTGACAGGTTCACATTCGACACCCGCTGTTGCCTTGGGGCAGGATGAGCTCCTGTAACCCACTCCAGCTCCTGCTGATCCAGCCATTCAAAAGCCAGTGACCACAAAGAATAAATTTGTACCACTCTGATGGGCAGCTTCACTGGTATGTGAAAGGGCCCCCCAACTGGCCATCCTCCAGCCAATGGTGAGGTCACCAGCAAATCCATTCCCCACCAAAGCACTTCGTGTTTCTAATACAGAAGTATTAGTAGTATCTAATTCTTATTAACATTAATGTTTCAATATATATATTTATTTATTTTATTTATTTATTAATCAAATTTATATACCGCCCTTCTCCCAGGGGACTCAGGGCGGTGTACAGCCTATCTAAAACCCACAAATATACAAAAATTAAAAAAGTATTAAACCATTTTGGCTGATAAATAAAACTAAACAGGTCCCACCCCCCCACCTTAAAACCCCAATTTAAAATTTAAATACCATGGAGACCAAAATTAAAACCATTATCTCAGCACAGGCCGGCCTGCTCAAAGAGCCAGGTCTTCAACGCACGCCTGAAGGCCCTCAGGTCCGTGCCAGTACGAAGCTCCGGTGGCAGAGTATTCCAGAGGGCGGGGGCACCCACAGAGAAGGCCCTACCCCTCGGTGCCGCCAGACGACACATAGCGGCCGACGGCACCCGGAGCAGACCCTCTCTGTGGGAACGCACTGGCCTGTTGGAGATCACCGGCAGAATGCGGTCCTGAAGATAGCCTGGTCCCATGCCATGGGTCGCCCTAAAGGTCAAAACTAGAACCTTAAAGCGAACCCGGAGAGCCACCGGCAACCAATGCAGCTCGCGCAGGAGTGGCGTCACATGGGCGCTACGCGACGCCCCCATAATCATCCGCGCGGCTGCATTTTGCACCAGCTGGAGTCTCCGGATGCTCCCCACAGGGAGCCCCATGTAGAGGGCATTACAATAGTCCAGGCGAGAGGTGACAAGGGCCTGAGTGACCGTGCGCAAGGCGTCCCGATCCAGGAAGGGCCGCAACCGGTAGATCCGGCGGATCTGATGAAACGCCCCCCTGGAGACGGCCGCGATATGATGTTCAAGCGACAGCCGTACATCCAGGAGGACACCCAGGTTGCGAGCCCTCTCTGCGGGGGGCAAAACTTCCCCCCCGATAGCCAGCAAAGGTGTCAGCTGGCTATATCGGGGCGCCGGAAACCACAGCCACTCGGTCTTGGATGGGTTGAGCCGAAGCCTGTTCCCGCCCATCCAATCCCGCACGGCCTCCAAGCACCTGGACATAGCCCCCACAGCATCGTTGGGGTGGTCTGGAGTAGAGATGTATAACTGGGTGTCATCTGCATATAGATGACACCTTACTCCAAGACCACGGATGATCTCGCCCAGCGGCTTCATATAAATGTTGAACAAGAGGGGAGAGAGGACCGACCCCTAAGGCACCCCACAAAGCAGGGGCCTAGAGGTGGATCTCTCCCCCCCCACCAACACAAATTGCGAGCGGTCGGAGAGGAAGGAGGAGAACCATCGAAGGACGGTTCCACCCATCCCCAAGCCCTCCAACCGTCGCAACAAGATACTATGGTCGATAGTATCGAAAGCCGCCGAGAGGTCTAATAGGACCAGGACAGAGGAGAACCCTCTGTCACAAGCCCTCCAGAGATCATCGACCAACGCGACCAATGCCGTCTCAGTGCTATGTCCAGGCCTGAAGCCCGATTGGGACGGATCGAGGTAAGTAGCTTCCTCCAGGTACCGGGGGAGCTGACGTGCCACCACACTCTCAACAACCTTCGCCACAAAGGGAAGGTTGGAGACCGGACGATAGTTGTTTAAAATAGCCGGGTCCAGGGAAGGCTTCTTGAGGAGGGGGCGCACCACTGCCGCCTTCAGGGCGGCCGGGAGCACCCCCTCTCTCAAAGAAGCGTTGACAATCCCCTGGAGCCAGCCTCGTGTCGTCTCCCTGGCGGCCGAAACCAGCCAGGAAGGGCACGGGTCCAATAAACAGGTGGTGGCATTCAGACCCCCCAGCAACCTGTCCACACCCTCGGCGGTCACAGGGTCGAACTCCCCCCAGATAACACTCACAAGACCTGCCCCGGACACCTCCCCCGGGACCACCCAATTGGAGTCGAGCCCCTCCCGAATCTGAGCGATTTTATCATGCAGAAATCGGGAAAACTCCTCTGCCCTACCCTGCAAGAGGTCATCCCGCGCTCTCGGTTCAAGAAGAGAGCGGGTCACTCTAAACAGGGCGGCAGGGCAATTTTCTGCTGACGCAATAAGGGCGGAGAAATATGAAGATTTCGCCGCCCCTATCGCCACAAGGTAAGTCTTAATATGAGATCTCACCTGTGTTCGGTTGAACGACTCGCCCTCCAAATGCCCTCTAGACGTCTTTTCCGGCACTTCATCTCCCGCAGCTCCTCCGTATACCACGGAGCCAAGCGGGATCTGTGCCGGGTCAGAGGTCGCAGGGGCACAACTCGATCTAGAGCCCCGGTGGCCAACCCATCCCAGGTGGCCACCAGGTCTCCAGGCGAGCTGTGAGCCAGAGACTCAGGAAATGGCCCAAGCTCCCTCTGGAACCGTTCCGGATCCATCAGGCGCCTGGGGCAGAACAATCTAAGTGGCTCCGCCTCCCTGCGGTGGGGGGTGGCGGAACGGAAGTCCAACCTGAGGAGGGAATGATCTGTCCATGCCAAGGGTGTGATGACTAAATCCCCGAAAATACAGTCATTCAACCACTGCCCAGAGACAAAAATCAGGTCCAGCATGTGTCCTCCAATGTGAGTGGGGGCAGAAACTAACTGGGTCAGGTCCATGGCCATCATGGAAGCCAAGAACTCCCGAACCAACCCCGAGGTTTCACCGGATGATGGCAGGTTGAAATCCCCCATGACCAAAAGCCTAGGGGTCTCAACCGCCAGCCCGGCTATCACCTCGAGGAGTCCGGGCAGGGCCGATGAGACGTGGCAGGGAGCCAGGTACGCCATCAAAAGACCCATCTGAACCCCTTGCCCCCACTTCACAAATAGAGATTCACAGCCAGCCGTCTGAGGGACAGTGGCCTCCCTAGGATAAAGGGCCTCCTTTATAAGCACCGCCACCCCTCCACCCCTTCCCTGAGCCCTAGGCTGGTGAAATGCAAGGAAACCTGGTGGGCACATCTCAACCAGAGGGACACCGCCCTCTGGGCCCAACCAGGTTTCGGTAACACCTACCAGGTCCGCGGCCTCCTCCTGAGCCAAATCATGGATCAGGGGAGCCTTATTAACCACGGACCTGGCATTGCACAACAGCAGCCGGGTATTCAGGGCCTGAGAATCCAGACAACCAGGGCTGCAGGATGGGTATGGAGGGTCGGAGCGCGCTACCGCTTGCAAACATCGGGAGCGCGATCCCCTTACTGGATATGGCCCTCTACCCCCAGCATACCTGCCTCTCCCAGTCACCGTGCTGATAAAATTTGCCCCCGGCAGCCCACCCCCAGTCTGCCACCCCGACACGGAAACCCCCGAGGCCCCCCAGGCGCGCGGGCCGGCCCGGCTGCCCCCAACTCCATGTGGGCTGTCTCCCCTGCCCACCCTGGATCCTTTTAACCCATTAAAAAATCCCATTAAAAAATTACCAATCCCGGGTTTCCCGCGCTTCCTCCCATTCCTCCGGCTTCCACGGCCCCACCATCGCTCCGGATCCCAGGATCCCTCATAGCGGAACGTCTTTGAGAGTTTAGAGGGCCACTTAAGGGAGAGGGGGACATCCCTCAAGGCCCAAAGCTCCGCCATGGAGTACATCCGTGGCCCCGGCCACCCCGCCCCGACGGTCTTGTAGCGTCCAAAGTCTTTGTGTTGGAGAAGTCCCGGCAGACTGGGGTAACCCCCTCCCCCCGGCCACCCCACCCCTGCCACTGGTGGGGCCCCCGGGGGGAAAGGGGTCATAGGCAAGGTCACTCCCCCCCTCCCTGGGCCCACCACCCCTGCCACAGGTGGGGGCCCCAAGGAGGGGAGGGGAACGGTCACAACACCATCCAACCCCCAGTCTCCGTATTGTCCCCGCAGCCATAGGGGCGGCCCCGAAACCAGTCCAGGCCCGCCATGTCCACAGCGGGGCCACTCCCGCACTGGTCGGGGCCCCCCGAAATCGCCACGGCCCGAGCGAGGCCGCCGAGCCTGCCACACCGTCGTGCCTCGCTGGGGGTACCAAGACCTCTTCATAACCCCTCGGAACTCTGGGGTTTCCGCGGTAGCTGTTCCAGGGCCTCTGTGCCCTCAACAATGCCACAGAGGCCAGTCCAGGGTCCCCCAGGCGGCTCCCCCAGGTCCGCGTCGCCCCAGAAAATCCAGGGCCATTGCTCTCCCCAGGGGGCCGCCGGGGCCACACCGCGGTGATCTCCCCACCCCGGAGACCGCTGGGTCCACCGGCGTCCGTATTGCCATGATGACTCCGGAGGCCGCTGCCACCGCCATCGAGGCCGCCGCCGCCGCCACCGCCATCCAGGCCGCCGCCGCCGCCGCGACCGCCGCCGAGGCCGCCATCGTCGTCGCGACCATCGCCGCGACCTCCGCCGACGCCGCCGAAGCGCCCGCAGCCCCCGACGCGATCACCATCGCCGGGGGCCTCGTCCGGCCTCACCGGCCGCCAGGCAAGGTCTCTGAGGCCTCCGAGGCTTCCAGGATCAACTCGGCGTCGCATCCGCCAGGGCCGCATCCGCGCCGCCCTCCGCGCCGCTCCCCCAGCCGGTCCCGCGGCTCCAGCGCACCCCCAGCCGGCTTCTGAAGGATCCCGCCGGGCTCCCCCGATCCTCCCCCACCTCTGCCACCGGCGGGGGGATCCGAGGGGTAGGGGGGGCCGCACCCAAAGCCGCCGCGGCCGGAGGGAGCTCCAACGGAGGCGCGCGGCCGCCATTTTCCGAAACCCGGAAAGTCTGCCACGCAGGGACTCTATATATATTTATTTATATATTTAAATATATATATATATATTTGTTTTTATTGTATTGTAAAGGTACCCAGGGTTGCTTCAGATAGGGAGATAGGTGGCATATAAATTTAATGAACTAAGAAATAAAATATCTACTTGGTTCATTCCAAGTGAATATATTAATCAGAGTAGATTTATCCTTGGAGTGTACCACTATGCAAATATGATGATGCAAGGGCTAGTTCAGAAAGTGAATGCATACCAAGGACAGTTGCATCCACATCCCACATATATTAAGGAAAGTTGTACACAAACTGTACACATGCATTTTTCGTGCATTCATAGTTGTAGATGAATGCAAAATTGGAACAGGACAAAATGATGGTTGAACGAATTGGACATGCACGAAATAATGATGTGGATTTATCTATGCACATATTGTCCTTCTGTATAACCCTTCATGACCCATTCATGCTGCTTTCAAATCTGTACAATTCAAAGTCAATTCTGTACCTTTTCTGCGTTAACATTTCATTGAGGAAAAAAACCCTTCATACTTATAATTTATTTTCCTACTAGGAATTGCAAGAGAATTTTCAGGAAGTGTTAAAGCCAGTATCTGAGCTGTGCATTAATCTGGGAGCAACAGATAAGTTTAGCCTGTATCTGAATTCATAAACATTTTCCGCTAGGATTTCTACTCAGTAGAAATATTCTTCATGTTTTTAAATAAGCAAATAAGGATGCTTGCAGACTTGTAAACACAAATCTTACTGCTGAAGGCCAGTTCCCAGCACTACTACATGTTGCAAAAGTTTTTAATCTAGCTGCTATAAATTGTATAGCAATTAGACAATCCGTGACATGCTGGGTCATAACTTCAGAGGTATTTCCTTACTTAAGGCAAAAATCCAGTGGGAATGAGAGTGACCTCTGACTTCCCACCGGCTTCCCCATTTACTTTCCTTGTAGGTTTGTGGAAAGCACTGGAAATGACATTCATGTGACTGTGGCTGCAGAGCAACACTGAAACAGCCACAACTTTGAAAATTTCAATCCCTTAGGAGTCACTGGTCTTAGATTTTGGTTGCATACTGTAAGTTCACACCCATTTGAGGTACATTGGTTCACAAATTGTTGCCCTATGACACACATTTTCACCCAATGGAAAGTTACAAGCAAACAGAGGCATGAGATTTTAAATAGTATATGGATCCAATAATCTTATACTATTTTATTGTTTATATCATTTGGGTACAGCCACATTGCTGATCTTGGATTAAAGGATGATGGAAACATTCAAAGGGATATCTGGAAATATTGTACCTCAAAGCACGGTTTCTAGAAATGGTCCTTACTTAATGATATTTGTTCAATAACAATACAAACTAATGACGATGCTGAACAAGTGGTACCTACAGTATGACCAATCCTCATACTTACATTGCCCAGAGTATCCCTGCAGTCACATGATCGCCACTTGCAAACTTATTTGCCAGTTTCCTACAAGCAAAATCAACGGGGAAGCGTGCAGGAAATCACACTGGCAATCATGTGTTGGCCTCATTTAATAATAATTTCACTTAACAATAGCAACCAGATGTGCTACCAGAATGCCATTGTGAAGTGCCTTGGTCACATTATGTTGTCCTTTATGACTGCATCACTTAGTGACATAAGTTCCTATCCCAATCACTGTCATAAAGGGAGGACCTGTGTGACTGTCCAGTGTCATCATACACATACAAAAGGGAAGAGCTTTCATTATGATATTGCAGTGGCCACTTTCTTGTCTTGCCTTGCTTTGCCTTGCCTTGTCCTCTTTCTCTCTCTCTCCCCCTCCCTCCCTCCCTCTCTCTCTGACACACACCTGTCTGCAGGTACTTCTGGTGCAATAGGAAATACTAGACTAAATCAGGCATGCATATGCAGCTCATTAGATATTGCTATCGCCATTAACTTTACACAGTCAGTGATAAGAGAAGAGCTCCAGGTTTAGTCCAACAACTTCTTGAAGGCCACATAATATCTATATTGAGGCTAAACAGAAAAGAGGATTTAACAGGTTAGGATGAGTTCATCTAAACCTCTGATTCAGTTCAAGGAATTTCATTTAAGGATAAAAGAAAAAAGATAATGAAGCTAATCCTGCATTTCCTTCCTTTCTTCTGTAAGGTAATGCAGAATTGACCTTGAGCATAAGAAAAAAAAATGAATAGGCTATTAAGAGGAGGCTTGCAGAAATGATTGTATAGTTCAGAGAAAGAAGAAAGTGTGAGAAAAAAAAACTCAGAACAGAACAAGGTTGGAAGGGACCTTGGAGGTCTTCTAGTCTAGCCCTCTACTCAAACAAGAATCCCTATACCATTTCAGGCAAATGGTTGTCCAATCTCTTCTTTACAATCTCCAGTGCTGGAGCACACACAACTTCTGTTGGCACATCGTTCCATTGATTAATTGTTCTAACTGTCAGGAAACTTCTCCTTAGTTGTAGGTTGGTTCTTTCTGTGATTAGTTTCCATCCATTGCTTCTTGTCCTGCCTTCAAGTGCTTTGAAGAATAGGTTGGCCCTGTGGTGGGATTCAATTTTTTTTTACTATCGGTTCTGTGGGTGTGGCTTGGTGGGTGTGGCATGGCTTGGTGGACATAGCTTGGTGGGTGTGGCAGGGAAGGATACTGTAAAATCCCCATTCTCTCCCCACCCCACTAACCTGCTTTCCATCTCCCTTCTCCTGTGAAGGGCAACCAAAGAAGACCCAGCCAATCAGCTGGGACTCAGGAGGCAGAGAATAGATGGGGGTGGGGCCAGTCAGAGCTGGTATTTACCGGTTCTCTGAACTACTCAGAATTTCCACTACAGGTTCTCCAGGACTGGCCAGAACCTGCTGAATATCACCTCTGGGTTGGCCCCTTCTTTGTTGCAGCTGCTTACATAGTGAAACACTATCATGTCACCCCTTGTCCTTCTTTTCATTAAACTAGACATACCCAATTCCTACAACCCACCTTGATTTTGCTTGGTATAAGATGCAATGAACAAAAACTCCAAGAGGGCTTTGAAATTCTGCTATTCTACCATACAACTATAATTGTGCTACAATTCTAGGAATTCTACAATTCCTAGAATCCTACTGTGCCTATTTCTGAACCTGGCTGACCTCCAAGACCTGATACCTCCCTTCCTATTTACCTACAGTATCTACCACAAGTACTTTTATCTCAGCCAGCTCAACACAACTTGTTCAAATGTACAGCTAACATGAAAGTAACATCAATCAGAAAGAGTATATTTAGAATAAAACACTTTTGGAAAGGTTTGATATGGCCGTTGCATCTTTTATTTCCCAAACCAGTACTTTTTAACAAGAAGTTAGGAGGAAGTCAAGAAGAACTCAGTCAAAAGCATTTTGCAAACGCTAAGCCTGAATGGTTGCACAAGAACATTATCTTGCCTTGACTGAAGGAAGAATTCTACAGAATAAATACATCTGGCCAATCATGCCAAGAGCAAACTCTTTCGAGTTTTGGAGATAAAGGGCAAGCTGGCAAGTTCTGCCAGACTCCAAACAGTGGAAATAAATTAATTGGAACACTATGAGCAAGTTTGATTCCCCTGTCTAAGTTTGCAAGTTATAGAAAACCAAGACTTTCATCCTTTTTTTAAAAAAACCACTTAAAATTCTCAACATGGATTCTTGAAGTGGGTGTTTGCTGTCATACCCCACAAGATTCTAAGCATCCTTAGATACAATGGATACAAAAGGAAACAGGAAAAAAAGATTACATACCAAATGTCCATAGATTCAATGCCAGTTTATTGTGCTATTTTGTGAGGTCACTCCCACGCCCCTCCCCGCAAAATAGATAAAACTTGGCAAAGTCATCTTTGAATCAGGTGGCGCTAAATTCTCAGCAATACAGACACTTGTTTAGTAATCAGAAATAATGTAAAACACTGATAGCATCTAATTTTAAACTCACATATCTGATGATTCAATCAACCATCCCTTTATGTAAAAAAAAAATAAATCCTGACTGACAACAAAGTGTACAATAACTTTATCTCCCAAAATAATAAATTGCTTTGGGTATTGTTCCTCCACTTTTGCCTATAAGAGCTGGATTGATTCTGCTGAAATAAATAATAAACCAACAATAAATAAATGATATATAATAAACAGTTAAAGCAATAAGGGTCAACTTATGACCACAGTTGATCCCAACATTTGTGTTGCTAAGTGAGACAATTAAGTGAGCTTGGCCCCATTTTATAGCTTTTTCTTGCCACAGTTGTAACTCGGTTGTTAAGTTGAGTCTGGCTTCCAGATTGACTTTGTTTGACAAAGAGTTGCAAAAGGTAATCACATTCCCTGGGACACTGCAACAATCATAAACAGGAACCAATTTGCCAATCATCTGAATTTTGATCACGTGACCATGGAGATAATTATAAGTATAGAAAACTATCATAAGGAACTTTTTTCAGTGCCGTTCTAACTTTGAATGGTCACTAAATGATTGGTTGCATGTCAAGGACTACCTGTAAGTGTTAAACATTCAGCATTCTACAGCCTGAAACAGTAATAGAATCATGTAGGAGAAGACGAGGCAAAGAAGGTGGGGGTGGTAGAGTCAAGAGAGGAATTAGCCTGGAGTCATTACATTCCCATAAGCAATCCAAGCTCATCCCCCCTTGAATTCAGTTAACTCTGTTAAGCTAACACCAATTTATTTGATTAAATTCTGGTATATAGGCATGAGCAATCGATCAACTTAACTGGAACTTAACATATGAACCTGGTTCTTTGCATTTGATGTTCCACAACCACAGAAATCACCTGGTATTTCCATGTCATAATGTTTCCATGTCTGCCAAACATACATAATGTTCTTGTAATTACCTAGATCAGAAAATCAGAAAACCAAAAAATGTACAGGCCTTTTTTGAAAGTTCCTGAAGGGATGTTAAATAACGCTAGAACATTGGCTTAAGAACTGGACATTAAGAAAGGAAACAACATATTTTTTTTTATTTTTTTGCTGTCCAAGGACAAGCACAGCTCATAAATATCATCATGGCAAAAATAGAAACAGACCAGATTGGGTAGGGAAGGCTGATAGTGCTAAGATAAAGATGAAACAGTTGACCATCCAATAACGGATGCAGCAAAACTGCAAGCAGTGATTATTTTTTAAAAAAGACATGACATGGTTGGAATATATCACATTGGACTTTTACAATACATCAAAAGTTTGGATTCATTGGATTATTGGAATTATGAATGATAGCTGTTGGAATTAAGAAATTGCTGAATTATCGGATATATGAAATTGCAAATAATGTTATTGAAGATGACAGAGCAAACATTTTATGGGATTCTAAAATTCACCTTATCGACCCCCTGGAACAAAACATATATAAGTGTGATTGGGAGTTCTAGTCCCTTCTTAGGCATCAAAGATGATGCTTGGGTGACTGTTAGTCGGTCACCTGTCATGCCCCTGGTGGAGACTGACTCTGAGGGAAAGGAGGAACAGTCGACAGAGAGTGGAAGTGTGGCTCCGGAGGTTGTGGAGGAGGCTGGGGTAGGGAAGAGGCTGGCTGAGCAGTCAGAGGAGAACCCAGGCCCATCCCCTATCCATCCTAGGGCACACAGGGAGGAGAGGATAAGGGAGAGATGTGGTCTACTTGGGAGGAGAGGGGCCTTGATTCTCTTTATGGGCTGCAGCTGTGACAACTGAATAAAAGTATGGACCTGCGTACTGGCGAATGCTGGAAACAAAACATGTAAATATCTCTAGTTTATAGTTCCTCTCTGAGTTTGGCATCCTTCCCAGAGTGTGTTATCTGTGGACATCCTCCAGCCCTTATCTTGCCTGGTTTGTGTTGCTTTTTTCCTTCTTTGTGTAACTGTTTGTGTGGGAGTTTTTTTGTCTTCCGTCAAAGATATTTGGAGTTTGGAAGCAAAGTTAAGGAATAAAAGGGGCTTCACCTATTTTCTGTGACTGTGTTTGTTTTGTATCCCACCCTGGGTCATCACACATCTCCTCTTAGTCCAACCCACTTCACAGGGCTATTGCTGTGTAGAAAATAGGAAGAGGAAGATGTGTTGGATATGTTTGTTGCCTTCAGTTGTTTGCAAAAAATAATAAAGGCCAGGTACAAATAAATAAAAATAAATGTAAACATGGGTCACATATTTACAAGGTTGAATTCAAGAATGCATTGCATTTTTAGTCACTGCCACAATACCTGCAAGGAAACAGGTTCACATCACACTTGTATCAGAAGCACTGAGATGCTTCCAGGTTGAAAGGGACAGTTGAGGGCACCTTTCATGTCTTTGGCAGGAGCTGGAGCGAAGGATGGGAACTCACCCCATCTCACAGCAGCTCCCAGGTCTCTAACCAGAATGGATTTGATTTAAATCAAGTCCATTTCAATTCGATTTAAGTCACTAGTAAAACGGCTTGATTTAAATCAACTTGATTTAAATCATAATTTTTAAAGAGCAACTGTCATCTCTGTCCCACAGCGGCTCCTCCTCTTGACCCGCTGTTGATTCACTGACAGTCCCATTTACTTTAATGGGACGGTGGTGATGCAACAGTAACACAACAAGGTGAGGGACGTGGCAGGCATCAGGTGAGTGAATGCTCGCTAACAGGCACCGCCATTATAGATCAGAAATGACAAATGTTCTTTAAATGTAAGGATTCATTCTTGCTGGTAGTTAGAATCCTTAATATTGCAGAACTTGGATTCATTGAATGAGTTTATAAAAATGTAAATATTACAGCATATACAGCCTCATGCTACATAACTAAGCTCCATTTCATGCTGAATAAACTACATTATTAATGTGTCTTAAATAGAAAACTATCTTTAGATAGATTTTTACTCCAAAAGCATTTTATTAAAATAAATTTGATTTTAAAAAATCCAATTTAAATTTTTAAAAATCCATTTTTTTTAAATTTAAAAATAATATATTTTTATCCACCCTTTCTCTAACACAGGTTTGCTGCTTGTCAACCCAGCGTCCTAACCACATGAGCTACCATGCTCTTTCAAGGAGCAGGATCAATTCAGGATATAAAAAACTTAGATGTTCTACACAATAGAATGGGATGCAAAGATGTATTGAACTCCTTAATCAGGTTCATCCATGGAGACTTACGAGATAAATTTAAATAACACACACACATGTACTCAATGCTCTGCCTTTGACCTTAGATTGCAATGGCTTCTAAGCATTTATTCTTGACATTGATGCCAATGCTACTTTCCCTCCAATAACAAGGGTTTTTTGTACCAAAATCTAACCTTCTATCCTTCTTTTTTCTAATTATTACCCTCACTTTATATCAGATACTCCTTTTGTGCTACAGATTCATTCTACGTGTAGGTGGCACTAAATAGTAGACCATCTGTTTTGCCAATGCAAATTGATCAATACAGTTATGACTATAATTGAATCCTGTTGCTAAGAGGGTGGGTGGGTGGGTAGACAGAGCTAGATAGATAGATAGATAGATAGATAGATAGATAGATAGATAGATAGATAGATAGATAGATAGATAGATAGATAGAGATGATAGATGCAGAAGAAATTCTCCCCACTCTCTGACAAATCTTTAAAGTCTCATCATACAACCTAGTCAAAAATAATTCCCATTAACTGCTACCAGAAACCATAACATATATATTTAACCCATATCCAACAGATTCACTTTATAAATCTTCTCGCTTTTAAAAAGCCTAATCTTTAGTAGTCCCATCAAATTGATTTCTTATTATTTTCTTCTCTTTGTTCTCCTTCCTGGAACAGTTTGAGCAAATTCCTCTTTATCTCTTCTCAGAAAAAGTTTCTTCGGTTCCACACATTGCTTTTGTAAATCCAAAGTAAGAAGTTTTTTTTCAAATTATAGTTCTGATTTATTCTATGTATGTCTCTTTCAATTATTAAAACTTCAATTGGCTTCCCTTGTAAATCCATTTTGACATTGTTTTCCATATTACTCTTATAGTCCGGCTTTTTAACATCCATTTTCTGACCCACAACATTTTTTCCCCATATCACTTTTATAATGCAGCATTCTTTTTTTAACTCAACTCCACATTCACATCAATCTTGGTTTCTGTTTTATCCAATACAATCTGTTGAGTGTGTTTATCCTCTGCTAGAGTGCAACACAATCTTATAAGTAACTTCTGAGTATATTGTTCCCAACCAGCGTTAATTTCTTCTATAACCAAATAGAATTGCTCCATTTTCATGATGGGTCTGTTCTCCTTTAAAAATAATAATAATTTGTTCCTTTTGGTTCCCTGTAGCCGGCCTTTAAGTCCCCTCCTATCATCTGTTTGTTTTCCAATCAGCAAAACTTTCCCACGGGAGGATTTGTTACCATTCATTTCAAAAACTTCATATGTTATTTTATAAATGTTTGAACTTCCTGCAGGAAATCATCTTTCAAGTCCATCTAGCAGGGGTGCGATTCAACCGGTGTAACAACCGATTTGATGAGTGTGCGCGCAGTGTTTGAACTCACCTTCTGCTGCAAGCCCTGTGGGTAAATTAGCTGATGCGTGGCAATCCTCTGTGTGCATGAAGCAGCTGAGTTGGAAAACCCGGAAATAAAGCACAAGACTAGAGCTTAAGGAGCTCTAAGCTTAAGGAGTTAAGGAGGCTAGATGGCAGGGGTGGGATTCTACCGGTTAGGCCTGGTTCAGGTGAACCGGTAGCGCTGAAGATCAGCTGGGGCAGGTGGATGGGCCCAACAGCTGAACGTCAGAGTGAATCAGTTCGCTCCCAGCTGATCTTTAGGGCTACCAGTTCATCCGAACCAGGCCTAACTGGTAGAATCCCACCCCTGCCATCTAGCCTCCTTAACTTTCCAAAATCAACATTGTACCCCCAATTTTGCTGTTTTTCAAAACTTAATGCTTTTCTTGTAAATCCTTAAACTTACTGAGAGCTTCTTTTATCCGGGATGGGGGAAAAATTTCCCAGTAATGCAACTTGTCTTTCAGAAAGTTCTTGATTCCAAAGAACTCATTAATAAGCAGTTTCCTCAAGTAATGAAGAAAGGAAATAGACAAATGCAGTGTCCCTTTATAAGATGCCAAGCATGGCTTAACCAAAATGAATAATCCCCAAGCCTCAGGCTTCTCAAAGTGACTGGAAAATGCAGTTTTGTAATTTCTTTGCAGGGAGAATCTGTATGGAGGTACACATGGGCAATCCTTGTCTTCTCCTTAATCCAGAGAAAAGTTCCAAGTAACGGATATCTTTACTGACTCTTAGTCTGACTATTGTTAATAAGTTGTGCAAAAATAAATGTCATATTCAGTCTCTTGGTGCTCCAGAAGTTGTCAAAAAGACAAGCTATCCCAGCAAAGGAAAACACAAGCAAGGAAAGCTTAGTCAGGAAGAGAGTCAGTTTGATCTAGTGGTAAAGTTATCGAGTTAGTAAACTAGAGACTGTGAGTTCTATTTCTGTCTTAGTCATGAAAAGCCAGCTCTCTTTCAGTCCAATCCACCTCACAAGGTTCTTTTTGTGGGGGAAATGGGAGGGAAAAGATGAGCTGGATATGTTTGCCTCCTTACATTATTTGTAAAAATAATAAAGGCAGGATATGAATAAAGGAAAAAATATATATAAAGAATTCAGGAAATGAACCAAAAGGCCTGCTTGTAACTAGTCATTTTGTTCTGCCTAAGAACTGGCCTCCTTCCTCTGTTTTTCCTTATCTGTCAAGCCTTTTCAGTTTGTGAGTACAATAAACAGTACAATAAAAATGTTCTAGTCCTGCCCATTTCATCCATTCCCATATTCTCTATGTTGATAACAATCAATAGTTTAGATATAATTGAATTTGTCTAGATACATCAACATAGAAACAAAACACCACTTTTGGTGTTTTGACTGAAGTTTAGATCCTATTCAGGTGACCAATGTTAGACCAATTCTAACCCTCAATGTTAGGTTTAAGAAATTAAAGTTTGCTTGCTTGCTCCTTTCCTTTCCTTTCCTTTCTTTACTGTCAATTGGTTAGTTGTGCTTAAGCCTCAGTTTCTTGGCTCAGACATCCTAAGAAATTGCATTCCAGTGCTGAAGCAGGAGACCTGAAGCTATATAGAAGATACCAAAATAGGCAAGAATGCCTTTTGGTGGGCATCAGAGAGTTTCAATTGGAGGAAAGGAAACTGGCAGACCTTCAGGGGGATAAATCAGTACTTTCAAACTCACATGGGTTATTTTTTAACCATTTTACAGTTGGATGCTGAGGCCCATATATAATATTGTAAGTGACCCCATGCAGTCAAAGGTTGTTCATCTCTAATTTTTAAATCAAGTGTTTTATTAGAGTCGCTTTATGACATGTGAATGGAGCCATTCTCTTCTTTGGCTGCAAAGCACATTTCTCAAGTCGGCTCTTTCAAATCCCAGGCCTGCCTCCCCAAGGGACAAATTACACCACCAGGAATCAAGTGCATTTTTTCAACTACCTCCTGAACATTCAAAATCCTTTTCAGTGAAATATCCAGAGTAACTTAAATAATCCGGTTCCGATATGCTCCTAAGTGGGTGCTAAATATTCAGAGTGCTTTGGGGGGGAAAAGGGGAAAAAAAAAAAAACGCAAGCAAACCCCAAAAGAAAAAAAAAAGATTCTTTTTTGTTTCTTTGCTGGTAGGAAGTAAAGAACAGACTTTTAGCTAAATGAGAACTGAAATGCATTAGAAGAGTGCTATAAATTATATGCAGGCCACCAAATAAAATTCAATTTTCAGGTGAGGTGAGGGTGTGTAATGCGTCTAGAGAAGCTGCTTTGCATATCACACGCGGCAGCAGGCAATAAGGAGCAGAGAATGAGTAAAACTTGATCTGTCATATGTAACGCTTTGATTGTCCTCCCTGCTTTACCTGCTCTAATCGCACAGCTGCAGTGTTGATTCAGAACACGGCAGCCCATGAAAAATGTCACCCGTTCAGCCGGTGCTTGCAGATCCTTTGGCAATTTTTTGGCAAATGCTGGATGCGCACAAAGGGTGATAAGGCGCTCGCTCTATCCCGCCATGCTCAGCAGGTTTTCCATTTCCTCCTGCAATTACACATCAAACTGTTTTAGCTTCACAAGTTTGGCACTCTAAATGGCCCAGAGGCAAATGTCTGCCTCGCACACTGATGAGCTTTTCTTCAAAGCAAGAGTGTAAACCTCACATTGGGGGCAGGGCTCTTGGATTTAAATAAATAAATAAATAAATAAATAAATAAATAAATATGTGAATAAAGAAGGAGCCACTTTATTCCCAACGAAGGACAAGCGTGTGCTTTGAAAGGGATGGGAGACACAGCTTTACTTCTTAACACCAAGGCACTTCTTTAGAATTCTTTAGAATCAACTCCCAGAATTTCCCAAGCCAGCCTGACAGCCAAACTTTCTATAGGACAGGACAGAATAGAATAGAATAGAATAGAACAGAATAGAATGGAATGGAATGGAATGGAATGGAGTGGAGTGGAGTGGAGTGGAGTGGAATGAAATAGAATAGAATAGAATAGAATAGAATAGAATAGAATAGAATAGAATAGAATTCTTTATTGGCCAAGTATGATTGGCACACACAAGGAATTTGTCTTTGGTGCATAAGCTCTCAGTGTACACAAAAAAATACATTCATCAAGAATCATAAGGTGGAGGAACTCTGGTATAAAGGGCAGGTGTTTCCCTTACTTTGGTGCCTTGCCATGTGGGGGAATTCACTGGAGAAAGCAATTATGTTTGGAAGAGTTAGTGGTAAAAGAAAACCAGGCCATCAAAGTACACGATGACTGGGTAAAATCAAAGCTGACACCAGCCAGAGCATAGAACAACTCAAAGTAGTAGTGCAGGATTGGAAGATGTGGAGAGACCCGGCCCGTAGAATTGCCAAGAGTCTGTCTGATTCGGCTGGATGGATAATGTAAGCATCACCATCAAACTGTAGATCAGAAGAAAGTACTTTGAGAAAGACTCTTAATCATGCATAGGTCTCATCTAATTAAGCATGTGTAGGTCTCATCTATCATTATATAGATGTTTGAGTTATCCTATTTTATTCCCCTTCTGTTGCTTAAGCAGTATGCTAAGCAAAAGATTGTTGCTTCGACTCTTAGTGTGATTTGGAACAATACTCAGAGTTTCTGAGGATTTGAACTTTTCTCAATTCACAATTAGATAATAGACTTGTGGATGTTATCTGCATGTTTCTCAATTCACCACTATATATGTTAAGAATGGCAGATGTTCACTTTCCCCAAAAACTTTGCCCAATTTTCAAACTGAAAACCTTGCTAATTCAACTTTCTGTTTGGTTTGATCAGCTGAATTATTTTATACCTGCAGTCTCTTTGATCAGGCTAAATATATAATCCCTATATTAAGGGCCCAAAATGGCATGGTACAAATGATGAGAAAGTAGAAGAATGAAAGTCTGAATCAATGCATAAAAATTAAGGGTTCAAACAACGATCTCGGGATGCCAAAAGAATGAGATTATACAAAAAGAATCAATCTGGGAACAGACTTCTTTGAAGACCCCTGAAACATTCCATTTTTCCTCCAAATTATGTTGAATCTCCCCCTGGACCATACCATATGCAAGAGCAGGTCTAGAAGTAAATCTTCTGAAGTGGAAGCTGTTCAAGATATTCCAGACAGAGCTTTTGGATGAAACAGATTGCTTTGCAGGATGGATTTTGACAGAACTATTTACTTTTTAAATTTATTAATTGGTTTTATCCCACCTTTACTATTTTATAAATAACTCAAGGTGACAAACATACTCCTCCTCCCTCTTCATATTTTCCCCACAACAACCCTCTGAGGTGGGTCAGGCTGAGAGAGAGTGACTGGCCCAAAGTCACCCAGCTGCTTTCATGCCTAAGGCAGGACTAGAACTCACCATCTCCTGGTAATTGGCCCAAAGTCACCCAGTAGGTTTTCATGCTTAAAGCAGGACTAGAACTCACAATCTTCTGGTTTCTAACTTGATGTATTAACCACTCATCCAAACTATCCTACCATTCAGAGTCCCATTGAAATTCACCATATTCCTCAGCTTTCTTCAACCCCATTTCATTTTTTTAAAGTATTGCTCTAGTGTTAAGAGTCTGTGGTTTGTTTTTCAGCCCCATTCTTTCTGGCATCACTCTCTGCTCTAATTTGAACAGTATTTGCCCCATACTGTTTATAATGAAATGATTATTTCTTTCCTGCTTGGCACCTTCTGGAAGGTACATTGTGATTACACTCTCACTTTTTGAACAGGAGTTAAAAGGAAGGAGGGGGAAAAAAAGCTTCTTAATGAAAGGACTTCAGGCCATTTCCTAATGGCAGCTAAAGAGATGTAAAGGTCTTCTACAGCATCCGAACTATTTAGTGATAAAGAAAGATGGACATCTTCTTCGTGCAGGACTACATCAAAGATCTGAACTGACAATCAGAGAAACAAGCTGTGCCTTGTGTTCCCAATGCTCACATATTCAAGGCTAGCTTTAATGTTCTTCGATGCTGTCTGAGTAATTGTCTACTTCTGAAATAAGTTTGAAAGATATTTCAGAGAGATGTACCTTGTGGGGAGGATTCAAGGAAAAAATGATGGGGCGAAACAGCTATGTGCTGGCATATTTCAGCCAAGAGAAGAGGAGGGGAGGAGAGGGAAAAGAGAGGGGAGGGGAGCAGGAGAGGGGAGAGAAAGAGAGAGGAAAGGGGGAAGACAGGAGGTGAAGGGAGAGGAAAGGAGGAGAGGGGGAGGAGGAGGAGAGGGCAAGGGAGAGGAGAGGAAGGGAGGGGAGGAAAGGACAGGAGGGGAGAGAACAGGAGGAGAGGTGAAGGGAGAGGGAGGGGAGCAGGAGAGGGGAAGGGAGAGGGAGGGGAGCAGGAGAGGGGAAGGGAGGGGAGAAGAGAGGAGAAGAGAAGAGAGAAATCACAGGCTCCTTTAGGAGTGCAAAGAATTTTTTTGCATATTTCCCCATCTATGTAGTTAATGATACATCTTTTGAGTTTTAGTAAGGTAGTCCTCAAATAACAAGCACAACTGGGACCAGAATTTCTGTTGCTAAGCAAGGCAGTTATTATATGAGTCATGCCAGTTTTTACGACCTTTTCTGCTACGCTTGTTAAGCCAATCACTGCAATTAAGAGAATCACACTGTTGTCTTTGCTTCCCAGCTAGCTAAGTTGCAAGGAAGGTTGACACGAAATCAAATGAAATATCCAAGCTGAGCCTTTAGGCCTGAATGGGGCACCAGAAAACTACTGATGCCACCTGAAGTCCTCCAGAAATGGCTACCAAACTGACATTATTAATTTGGTAGGATAAATGTATTTTAAATGCATGGGAAACATTTCTTTTCACAAATTCATTCTTTCAATATATATACATACATACATATATATATGTATATATCCATTTTAATTGGGTCCACATCTTGTCTACTTTTCCCAATTGCAGTTCCCAGCATGACTTTAAAAAAGCAGTTCGGTCAGATTTTTCTCCAAGGCATGACAATAAATCTCAGTTCTCTGGAAACTCTAACCAGTATTCTGTAGTTAGCTAACAGCTGGAATTTCAAGGACATGGATAACTAAGTTGCTTTTTTTGCAGAAGGAAAAACCTCTCTCTCTATATATATAAATCTCTCTATATAAAAGTGAAATACCACTCACACATCATCACAAAATCTCCAGAACTGTAAAGCCTACAAACTTGAAATTTGGCATGTAGGTTCCTCTTGGCTTCTAGGTGCTGCTCACTAAGAAAGGATTTTTCAAAATGACCATCAGAGCATTAGAATTTCCTATATTATTATTAACACACTCTGATGCTATGGAGTTCTATTCCTCCTCTCCACCTGAAAAGAAATATGTTCCAAATGCAAAACACAAGCAGAGGAGTGGAGTTTCACTTTCAGTTTCACAGCAGCAACCAGCTGTAGTACAGAACAGTTGAGCTAAGCCACACCCAGGCTCCTTGCTGTCTCCTTCTTGCTCACACAGCAAATACTGTTTCAGCTTTCCAACAGCCCTCAACTCTCTCACATACTGACAGGACACTAACCAGATGAATACCAATGGATGCTGGGAGGCAGAGGCAGAATTCACCCCCCCTTATTTTCCTCCCAAAAACTAAGCCCAATCATATAGTTTCATAGAGATCAGTTTCTGACAGCAATACCCATGGAAAAGGCAACGATGGTGCCTACATCCCTGGTATGAGCACTTTTCATTTGAAAATACCTGAGATCTTTTCTCCTGTGGTTTTGAATGAAGTACTGCTTTATAAAGCCTTAGTAAGGCCACACCTGGAATACTCCATCCAGTTTTGGTCACCACATTACAAAAAAAGGATGTTGAAACTTTGGAAAAAGTGCAAAAAAGAGCAACTAAGATGATTAAAGGCCTGGAGACTAAAACATATGAAGAACAGTTAGAGGATTTGGGTATGGCCAGTCTAGCGAAAAGAAGGATGGATGATAGCAGTATTCCAGTATTTGACAGGCTGCCACAAAGAGGAGGGGGTCAACTTATTTTCCACAGCATCAGAAGGCAAGACAAGAAACAATGGATGGAAACTAATCAAGGAGAGAAACAACCTGGAATTAAGGAGAAATTTCCTGATCACAAGGACAATTAACCAGTGGAACCAGTTTGCCTTTAGAAGTTGTGGATGCTTCATCACTGGAGGTTTTTACAAAACGACTGGACAGCCACCTGTCTGAAATGGTATAGATTCTCCTGCTTGAGCAGGGGCTGGACTAGAAGACCTCCAAGGTCCCTTCCAGCTCTATTCTGATATGATTCTGATTCTATCTTTCTCCTGGTCATTTGTTCCATGTCTACATGGCATATTTGCCTGTGCTGAGAACCACAATGTTCAACTTATCAACGGAGATTCTCGGTCATCCAAGTCATGGTTGTCCTAAAGTTGCTTTTTCAAGAGGCACCTGGACTTTTTTTTCCTTGAAATTCTTCAGTCAGAACTGAAGAAGCTTCTTGGACGAGAAGCAAAATCTCTTCAAACAAAGTCAAGTTGCCTCTTGAAAAAGCAACTTTTGGGACAATGTCCCAACTTGCTATCTTCAACCTTCTTTTTTTGTGGGGTTGCCCTTGACTCCGAGAAAGTTATACATTCATATCCTTTGTAACTGATAGGACAAGATTAGAAGAACTGGAGCAGAGGCCTGATGGGAAAGAAAGAGAAGGAAGGCAACCACAGCTGCATCATTAAAAAGGCAGTTAAGGAAAGAACAAGAGTAGAGAAGAAGAGATGTATTGAGGCTTTGTTAAAGATGGCAAGCCTGATGCACTTTCTGTTACATTTCTAGGTTACATTTCAAGCAAATTGGTACTTATATCGATTTATCAAGGGATAAGTAGTTGTGTCACTATGATAGATAAGAAAACCTGGAACAGCTGTCTTTAGTGGAAAGAAGGAAAAATGATGCTGGGACTATTCAATCATTCATTCCAATTTTTTTAAAAAACTTGCCATAATTGAGAAGCTCATAGGGGTACAAGCACTTCATTAAAATGTCCACGGGATAGTACAAACACACCAGAAAACGACAAAAAAAGATTAAAAGTTGCAACTGTAAAATAAAAATAATAGGAGCAACCATTCCAGATGGGGAAAAAAAGACAGTATTATTTCAGAATCAAAAGTCTTTTTAAACCAGGGCATTTGGAGCATTTTTCTCAAGCTTAGTACGATAGGAGCTGATTTCAAGAAACTGAATTTCAAGAGTTGGATGAAGCTGGTGCTGTGCTGGAAAAGTCTTCTTGGACTCTGATTTTCCTAAAGCACGGAGGAGAAAAATCTGTCCTAGTTAGGCCAGCTGAGCTCCATCCAACTACGGAGAGACAGGATGAATTTTAATCCATCTCATTCTTCTTCGGAAAAGGGAACTGGATTCTTTCCATTATGCGAGTTCTAACTATCAAAATCAAGTCCCCATCCTTTCATTGTCACGAGAGCAACTAAGTTTTGAGATTTAAGTAGGCTTTGATGCAGTTGATCTAACCAGAGTTGAGCTAAGATTTTCTGTTGTTGTCCTTTCCAACTCAGGCTCACTAAAGCAGAGGGGTTTCCTGCAATCCATCTTGCCCATATTCACAGAATCAGTTTCTTTGGACACAGCCCTCTCTATGAAGGGTTACTGAGGGTAGAAGGGATGGTGTTTTACAGTTGGGTTTCCTTGCAGACAAAGGTTCCTTATAGATCTACTGATGTGCAGCAGTCAATTGCAAACCCCATGTCAATTTTTGTGATATGTGTGTGTATGTGTGTGTTGTAGATGAATAGAAGTCTATTGACAAAAGTAACAGGATATGAGATAACCTGTTCATTTGGAACATGACCTTAAGATGTTCACAATGAAAGGCTACATACCCCTTCAGTGAAAAACTAGCAGTTCTTTTCTTGTCAAAAATACACAGGCATTATAATAACCACCCATGCAATTGAGTATAACAAAACAGTGGGATTGTTGACTATGCGCTCACTTTGCTTCTTTCTCCTTCTCCTTTCGCTACTACTGTTACTGCTAACACTTCTTAATAGATTGTGGCAATGCGATAAAGTTGTTGTTTTTCACCCGCCGTCAACAAATGACCCACTTTGAGATGCCATAGGGTTAAAGCAGGATTGGCAGATGCTGGTGCTGTCAAAGTCTTGGTATAAACTCATTTCAGTTCCTGTCACATAAATGGCAACTGTAAGCCATAAGGATTCTGTGTGTTTCAAAAATTGTTTGGAACCATGTCAACACTTTTGTAATCTGTTTCTTTAAACAGATTTTTTTCAGGTTTCTGCATGTACCTGGAAAAAAAATTGCCACTTCTTTGGAGATTCACCTTAACCTCTGTTCAATGATGTCTTAAAGCAGGAACAGCTTTCCTCAGGGTGTAGCAGATGCCTGAAAAAAGATGAGCTGCTTTAATGAGGCATCATAGAGTGCAAGGTAATACTTCGTAAGTTAAGTTTGCAAGGTCTAAATAGGAGCATCTTCGTTGAGGTAATGAAGTTCTAATAGCTGACCAGCTGTAAGCCCAGATGATCACCTGAGGACGAGTCAGCAGGGTACTGCCGCTTTAAGAAGCTGTCTATATAAGGGAAGCATTGAGACGGTCTCTCTCTCTCTCTCTCTCTCTCTTCGTATTCTATCTCCATTGTAGTTCTCTATGTAGAGTTGAAGATTGATTGCCTAGTATGTGCCTAACACATGTATGTATGTACATAGCAGTCTTGTATATAAACCACTGTTAAAAGACAAAGCCTCTATGTCCTGTGTTTTACTCCGGAGTTGTCTCACAATAGTACTCATGCTGCAAACACTCTGACAATCTTCTATATACAATCCATGACCCCTTGTGGATTGTTGGGGTGAATGTCAATTGGAGGATCCAATCATTTGAAGAGGCACCAGCTGGGTCCCCCACAGATGGGACGCCCTCCCCAAAATGTGAAGATGACAGCCACAACAATCAAGATCCCATCTCTTTTCTACTTGCATCACATGTGCAAGACACATAAGAGAGAGGCAGGGCCTTGAACAGGTCTTGATAGCTACCAGTTCACCCTTTTTTCATCACCACGCACAGACAAACCATCCTCCAGTGAATCTCCATCTTTATCTTGTGGTCTTCTTCATCAGCAGGTCCCCTTCAGCAACCATCAAGGCTCAGGGATGTGCCTTCTGTGATGACATCCACCTTCTGAAACAGTAACCCCTCTGAGATCGGTACCACTCTCATTTTGATGATGCTCCGGAAATATAAGCAAGTTGCAGAGTCACCTGGTAATTCAGATAGCTAATGGAATAGAGCAATTTAATGCGGTTTAAATTGGTCTGAACTTTTTTCAGCCAGGAAAAAAATATACTCCACATGAAATCGAACCTCAAGCTTTTGAGTGCTGGGTCGGAAGAGAAGGAGGAGGAAGGAGAGAAAAAGCAAAACTTTCAACCCTTGCAAACATGCCAGGATGCCGGCTATTTGCCCAATGAGATCACGTTCTGGCGCCAATGATAACTCACTTTTTTTTTTTTTTTGTCTCTAAGAGGCATCTAGCACACCCAACAGATAGAAAGAAGAAACTGGAGAAACCCAGAGATTTCAAATGGCAACAAATGAGGTCTTTTTTTTTTTTTTTAAATTGAGGAGAAGGATCAAATTTTACTTCTCTACTCTGTTTCCTCAAACATTTTAGCATTTTCCCTGATCAGCAGTTTCTATGTCACGCTCTTGTGATTTTTTTTTTAAACATTCTGCAACAAAATCCATGTTACCTTTTAAGCATCTCATTTTAATGTCAGCCCCTATTTATTAAGATCAAGCACTAAGCATGCCTTTTTTTATATAAAAAAAACCTAATCAAAGTATATATTTCACACCTACTCGGTGGCCTAATGGTAGACTTTTAAGATGTGCCCAGTGTATCCTTAGGGTTTTATTTTGTTTCAAAATTGCTTTCTTAGCCATATCCATATAGCACTGGCAAACAATGCATACAGATGAATAAGATACTCTGGATGCTACCACTATAGGAATGACAAGAAGGGAAAATTAGCTTAGACCTTCATAAAATTGAGAGGTGTTTATTGTTCTTGATGCTGTCCAAGGTCCTGGAAGCTTGAAGGATCTGGATGTGGAGAAACTGGCTTCAACCCAACCCGATTTTTGGCCTCCCAAACTTGGGAGATAGCCCATCTTTTACTCTGAATGGGGTGACATTCCCCTGGACTGAGCTGATACAGTTTTTTGGGGGGTGGTCTTTCTGGACAGGGCTCCCACTGAAATGGCAGATGGCAGCTGTAGCTAAGAGGGCCTTTGGAGATTCATTGTATGTGTCCATTGTGCCTTTTCTTAGATTGGGAGGCATTGGTCATGCTTTGGACACCTCCTGTTTGGATTAATGCAGCATTTTCTATTTGGGGCTGCCCTTGGAGACCATCCAGGAGTTACAGCCAGTTTAGAATGCAGTGGGGTGCAAAATTATGGATGAATGGATGGATGGATGGATGTTGTGTGAACTGCAGTTGTTAAATTAGTAACACGATTGTTACTAATCTTCCCTATTGACACTTTGCTTGTCAGAAGCAGTGGTGGTATTCAGCAGGTTCTGACCAGTTCTGGAGAACTGGTAGCAGAAATTTTGAGTAGTTCAAAGAACCTGGCAAATACTACTTCTGACTGGCCCTGCCCCCATCTATTCTCTGCCTCCCGAGTCCCAACTGATTGGCTGGGTCTTCTTATGTTGCCCTGTACAGGAAAACAGAGCTGGAGAGCAGCTTAGTGGGGTGGGGAGGGAATGGGGATTTTGCAGTATCCTTCCCCTGCCACGCCCACAAAGCCACGGCCATAGAACCAGTAGTAATTTTTTTTTAATCCCACCATTGGTCAGAAGGTAACAAAAGGGGATCATATGACCCCAGGACACCCTGCAACCATCATAAATATGAACCAGTTGTTAATCATCTGAATGTAAATCACGTGATCATGGGGGACGCTGCAATGGTCTTAAGTGTGAAAAACAGCTATAAATCCCTTTTATTCAAAGTGACGGTGTAACTTTGAACCATCACTAAATGTTGTACGTCTAGGACCACCTAGACTTATACAGGTAACTCCATATCTAGGGGACTGAGGAGATTACAGGTTGTCTCTTGATCATTGGGGGAGTTTTGTGGTCTTGGAGTCCACACCATTCAAGAAACCACTTATAGAAAGACTAGCCAATCTTTCAAAGATACCCAAAGCAAAGGAAACAAGTTGTTTGGTGCCAAGGTTGTAGGAAAGGAAAGCAGAGATCAGGATTTACTTTCTTTGCCTACAATTAGATGCTTCCAACCAACTGAGGGCACCTGCTAAATGTCAAGGATAACCTCCCAAGCAAATATCTCATTGTTTTGTTTTCCTCCTGCCTGAATACTACTTCATTTTGGCCAGACACTCTTTTGAGAGCTGCTGAGTATTTCCATGAAAATATTCTGTTCCCATTCTGAAATCTTTTCAATGGAGATTGCTGTGGAAGAATATTTCCAGGCTAGTGCCAAAGTCTTCATAATCCCCCCGCATACTTTTTTTTTTCTAAAGAGCTTAGGGGGATTCTATTATTTTCAAGCTTAATTTTCAATTTGCATCTTCAAAAAGGCTCAATTTCGTCCAAATTCTATCTGAATTTATCTGCAAGGGACCACCTTTGAGCTCCTTTTGAACAACAAGAAGTTAGAAAAAGAGAGACCCAGAGAGAGCGAAATACTACCAAGCTTGCAACTAATCTGTTGCTCTGGAAAAAAAAAACAACACCATATACAAAGTTGGCTTCACCACAGCCTAATTTGGACTATCTGATTTATAGGCCTGTTTTTTTTAAACAAAGCTTCTTTTGTATTAATAGTCTACACACGAGCTGGTATGTTATATATTTAATAATAATGATGATGATAATATTCTTCAGGGACTAGAATGCTGATCAGTCAAGAGCTGAAAAAGAACTAATACTATACATGGACTTAGAAAATCAAGACAAGGCTTGTCGAGATGGGGCTAAACAAAATTTTAACCTTGCACACATTATGAACAAACTTCTTATAGGCAATTCTTCAACAGAAAAAAAAACATAATTAACATAACATAAACATAAGAGAGCCACTTTGATCTAATGGTTAAGGTACTAGGCTAGATACCAGGAGTTGATGAGTTCGAGACTCACATTAGCCTAGCTGACTTTAAACCAATCACCAGGAGACTCTGAATTCTAGTCCTGCCTTAAGCATGAAAGCTGACTGGGTGACTTTGAGCCAATCCCTCTCTCTCAGACCCAACTTAGCTCACAGGGTTGTTGCTGTGGAGAAAATAAAAGGAGGAAAGGTGTTCTTTGTAAAAATAATAATGGCAGTAAATAAATAAATAAACAAATAAAGTAGTAAAACATTAACATAATAAAATTGCAATTACACATTAACTTATAAATATTTTGTTTTTTTTTTAATTCTGAACTCTAACAATTTTATTAGTGGAGATATACATGTCTGTCTCTGTCTCTGTCCATCCCTCCCTCCCTCGCTCCATCCATCTATACACACGGGGTCATGGGGGACTTCAACCTGCCATCGTCCGGTGAAACCTCGGGGTTGGTTCAGGAGTTCCTGGCTTCCATGACGGCCATGGACCTGACCCAGTTAGTTTCTGCTCCCACTCACACTGGAGGACACATGCTGGACCTGACTTTTGTCTCTGGGCAGTGGTTGAATGACTGTAATTTTGGGGAGTTAGTCATCACACCCTTGTCATGGACAGATCATTCTCTCCTTAGGTTGGACTTCTGTTCCGCCACCCCCCACCGCAGGGAGGCGGAACCACTTAGATTGTTCCGCCCCAGGCGCCTGATGGACCCGGAGTGGTTCCAGAGGGAGCTTGGGCCATTTCCTGAGTCTCTGGCTCACAGCTCGCCTGGAGACCTGGTGGCCACCTGGGATGGGTTGGCCGCCGGGGCTCTACATCGAGTTGTGCCCCTGCGACCTCTGACCCGGCACAGATCCCATTTGACTCCATAGTATACGGAGGAGCTGCGGGAGATGAAGTGCCGGAAAAGACGTCTAGAGGGCATTTGGAGGGCGAGCCGTTCTGAGTCTGACCAAACACAGGTGAGATCTCATATTAAGACTTATCTTGTGGCGATAGAGGCGGCGAAGTCTTCGTATTTCTCCGCCCTTATTGCATCGGCAGAAAATCGGCCTGCCGCCCTGTTTAGAGTGACCCGCTCTCTACTTGAACCGAGAGCGCTGGATGACCTCTTGCAGGGTAGGGCGGAGGAGTTTTCCCGATTTCTGCATGATAAAATCGCTCAGATTCGGGATGGGCTCGACTCCAATTGGATGGTCCCGGGGGAGGTGTCCGGGGCAGGTCTTGTGAATGTTATCTGGGGAGAGTTCGATCCTGTGACCGCCGAGGGTGTGGACAGGTTGCTGGGGGGTCTGAATGCCACCACCTGTTTATTGGACCCGTGTCCTTCCTGGCTGGTTTCCGCCGCCAGGGAGACGACACGAGGCTGGCTCCAGGGGATTATCAAGGCTTCTTTGAGAGAGGGGGCGCTTCCTACCGCCTTGAAGATGGCGGTGGTGCGGCCCCTCCTCAAGAAGCCTTCCCTGGATCCAGCTATTTTAAACAACTATCATCCAGTCTCCAACCTTCCCTTTGTGGCGAAGGTTGTTGAGAGTGTGGTTGCACGTCAGCTCCCCCGGTACCTGGAGGAAGCTACTTACCTCGATCCGTTCCAATCGGGCTTCAGGCCTGGACATAGCACTGAGATGGAATTGGTCACGTTGGTTGATGATCTCTGGAGGGCTCGTGACAGAGGGTTCTCCTCTGTCCTGGTCCTATTAGACCTCTGGCATCTTTCGATACTATCGACCATAGTATCTTGTTGCGACGGTTGGAGAGGTTGGGGATTGGAGGAACCGTCCTCCGATGGTTCTCCTCCTTCCTCTCCGACCGTTCGCAATTTGTGTTGGCGGGAGGGGAGAGGTCCACCTCTAGGCCCCTGGTTTGTGGGGTGCCTCAGGGGTCGGTCCTCTCTCCCCTCCTGTTCAACATCTATATGAAGCCGCTGGGTGAGATCATCCGTGGTCTCGGAGTGAGGTGTCATCTATATGCAGATGACACCCAGTTGTACATCTCCACTCCGGACCACCCCAACGATGCTGTGAGCGCTATGTCTAGGTGCCTGGAGGCCGTGCGGAATTGGATGGGTGGGAACAGGCTTCGGCTCAACCCATCCAAGACCGAGTGGCTGTGGTTCCCAGGGCTCCGATATAGCCAGCTGTCACCTTCGCTGGCTATTGGGGGGGAAATTTTGCCCCCCACAGAGAGGGCCCGCAACCTGGGAGTCCTCCTGGATGTACGGCTGTCGCTTGAACATTACGTTGCGGCTGTCTCCAGGGGGGCGTTTCATCAGATCCGTCGGATCTACCGGTTGCGGCCCTTTCTGGATCGGGACGCCTTGCGCACGGTCACTCAGGCCCTTGTCACCTCTCGCCTGGACTATTGTAATGCCCTCTACATGGGGCGCCCTGCGGGAGCACCCGGAGACTCCAGCTGGTCCAAAATGCAGCCGCGCGGGTGATCATGGGGGCGTCGCGTAGCGCCCATGTGACGCCTCTCCTGCACGAGCTGCATTGGTTGCCGGTGGCTTTCCGGGTTCGCTTTAAGGTTCTAGTTTTGACCTTTAGGGCGACCCATGGCATGGGACCAGGTTACCTGCAGGACCGCATTCTACCAGTGATCTCCAGCAGGCCGGTGCGTTCACATAGAGAGGGTCTGCTCCGGGTGCCGTCGGCCGCTATGTGTCGTCTGGCGGCACCGAGGAGTAGGGCCTTCTCTGTGGGGGCCCCCACCCTCTGGAATACTCTGCCACCGGAGCTTCGTACCGGCACGGACTTGAGGGCCTTCAAGCGCGCGTTGAAGACCTGGCTCTTTGAGCAGGCCGGCCTGGGCTGAGATGGTTTTAATTGGTCTCCATATTATTCGTAATTTTAATTGGGGTTTTAAGGGCGGGGGTGGGGTCTTTTTTACTTTTATCAACCAGCCAATATCAAATTTAATGCTTTTTAACTTTTGTATTGTTTGTGGGGTTTTAGCTGGGCTGTACACTGCCCTGAGTCCCTCGGGAGAAGGGCGGTATATAAATTGAAATAATAAATAAATAAATAAATAAATAAATAAAGTGTGTTTTGTGTATAAATAATAAGTCCTATTATTTATTATTATTATCTCCTCTATCTCATCATACTCTGGCTCCATCTCTGTCTATTACATCCGGATTTGCCAAGGACTGATGGTAGGGAAATAAATGGAATGGCAACAGCAATAGCACCAACTTTCTGGAAGAGTCAATGGATCATGAAGAGCTTTGCTCTGGAGGGTTCTTTCTTTTGAGCTTCTTCAACTAACATACTTTACTGTACTTCTGTACTATTGTAAATGTAACAATATTCAACCGAATAGACAGTAATGGTCAATATATATGATTTTTCTTTTCTTCCTTTCAAACTCTTTCCTTAATCCATGCTCACCAATCTGTACTTCAACAAATAAAATGTATATATGTATGGCTTTGCATATATATGGCCCAAGAGCTTGATGAAAGGAAGCCCATATTCTCCGTAATTCAGCAGTCAATTACAACCAAGATTTATGGGGTTGAAGAATAAATTTGGTCTTTTACATCCAGCAGAGTAAGTTAATTTAGAATAGTAATGCTATTAACTGCAATTATTTTAACTCCAAGTATTTTAAAAACAGAAGCTACTAAGAACCTTCTCATTTTAATCATGCACCAATTGCTGAATGTTGGTGAAGATTCTCAATCATCCAGGTAGAGTTTCCCAGAAGTTGAGTCATGACAACTGGAGTTCTTTTCTTTTTGGGTCTGAGACGTTTAGCTGCTCATCCAAATAGCTTCTTCTTCCTTCCAAGTAGAAAGAAGCTACTTGGAAAAGCAGTGAAATGTTTCAAATTAAAAAAAAGGAAAGAATTCCAATTGCCATGACTCAACTTGCAGAAACCCATTGCTGAAGTGAAGGGCTAGTTGGACATGTTTGGAGGGATTGTAAATTTACTCCCAAGGCTGAGAGCAATCTCTGCTTTTCAATCTTTTCTTGCCTGCCTTAATTGATGGAGCCTGAAGTCATAATCATTTGGTAGCTGTCCATTTCTGTTCTTCACCAGGACTTATTTTGCTGAAACATTTAAAAAAAAAAACCCACTATTCACAGGTTTGATAATAGCTCTACTTAAAACTATTCAACTCACTGATTTCTCCCATGGAGAAGAATTTTGTTTACATTCGATATGCTCCCATTGTATTACCAAAATATGATAGCGGGATGAAGTAGCAAAGTCCATTATCTTTTTCTGATTTGTTTGTTTCCCCTTATCTTCAATTTCTGTTTCCCAACAAAGCACTTGTTTCACAGAGTAATAACGGTCGTTTGAGGTTTGAATGTTGCCTCTTCAGATCAAGGCAATCCCCTGCCTTCTCTGCAATTAACTTTATAGGAACTTTACATGCTGTGTTAACTAGTGATAAAGCTTTCCCAAACTGTAATGGTTTGAAAGAGGGCAATTAAATTGCTAGTTCTTTTGAACCGAAGTCTCCATTTCCTTGTCCTCCATCTGGCTAACAGCCTTCAGGCGGACAAGAAGATGTCAAACCAGTCACAAAAAGCTTCCATTACAATAACACTTCCACAAGGCCTGCACTGTTGATGATCAGGAATTCCATTACAGAAACACAAGTTGCTCTCTTTAAGCATATTAACTCCATGGGCATCACATAGACAAATGAAATCAGCCAAACATAGACAGCCAAAGCAATGAAGGAGAAACTTGACACTCATCCTGCTGTCTCTTCCTACTGTTTTCATCAAGCAGTTCACAAGGAATCCATGTTCTCACTAATAGGAACTCTGTTCCTTTTTGGCTTTGGGCTACGTCTGTCAGTAATAAACCCCCTACCTTATAACCTTATATTTAAGCAAATGCAGATGAACATATACTTTATTTATTTATTTATTTATTTATTTATTTATTTATTTATTTATTTATTTATTTATTTATTTATTTATTTATTTGTCAATTGCTTTCAAGATAATACGTATAAGTATATACATAGTTATGAATACATGAAATGGGTACATATAAGAAAAATAAAAGAAACAATAGGACAGGGACAGTAGGCACGTTGGTGCGCTTATGCATGCCCCCTACAGACCTCTTAGGAAAGGGGTGAGGTCAATAGTAGACAGTCTAAGGTTAAAGTTTTTGGGATTTGGGGAAGAGACCACAGAATCAGGCAGAGTATTCCAGACATTGACCACTCTGTTGCTGAAGTCGTATTTCTTGCAATCAAGTTTGGTGCAGTTAACCTTGAGTTTGTATCTATTGTGTGCTCTTGTGTTATTATGGTTGAAGCTGAAATATTCATTGACAGGTAAGTCATTGCAATGTATGATTTTATATACCATACTTAGATCAGACCGAAGACGGCGTATTCAAGGTTTCTAGGTCTAGAATTTCAAACCTGATGGCATAAGGTTTTCTACAACGAGTAGAGGAGTGGAGAACTCTTTTTGTGAAATATTTCTGGACTTTCTCAACTGTGCTAATATCAGATACGTAATGTGGGTTCCAGACTGATGAGTTGTATTCGAGTATTGGTCTAGCAAATGTTTTGTAAGCTCTAGTTAGTGTGTGTGTATGTGTGTGTGTGTGTGTCATTTTCATGAAGAACAAAACTAAACTAATGATGGGTGGGTATGGGTGTTTGAAGAAAAATACAGTAAATAAATACAGCTGGTGACTCTATGTGTTTCATATTTTTCAAGAGCTCAATGAGTATTTCAATGGTTTTATTCTGGTGCTTCTCCTTCTGAAGTGGTATTACGTATGAAGAATGGTTGCAGGAATTGGGTTTGTTTAGTCTACAGAAAAGAAGAACTGGGGGGATATGATAGCGGTATTCTATTATTTGAGGGGCTGTTGCAAAAGAAGAGGGGGCTCAACCTATTTTCAAAAGCACCAGAAGGCAAGAAAATAAACAATAGATGGAAACTAATAAAGGAGCAAAGCATCCTAGAACTAAGGAGAAATTTCCTAACAGTGGGAAACAATTAATCTGTGGAACGGTTTGCCTTGGGGAGTTGTGGGTGTTCCATCACTGGAGGCTTTTAAGAAGAGACTGGAAACAGCCACTTGTCTGGAATGATATACTGTAGGGTCTCCTGCTTGAGCAAGGGTTGGCCTAGAAGTCCTCCAAGGTCCCTTCCAATTCTGTTATTCTATTGAATTTGTTTCAAAATAAGGTAAACCAACAACATTCACTCAAAGGGCGTACCTATTAATTTTACTCAGTACACTCCCAGATACCTATCAAGTCTCATTTTGATAGCACTACCACCACGTCTATTCTTTTAAATTATTATTATTTGTGTTTTGGAAGAATGCAAGACAAAGCCATTGCAGATAAAAAATGACTTTGCGAGTCAGGAGGTTGGAAAGAGAGATTGGTGGCTGAGGTAAAATATTATTGAGAGCATGCTATTGTCCCTATGTACACGCCACAAAATAACAGGTCTGATGTTCTAGGAAAGAAAAATGGAGATGTTGAATGTTACCCCCAAAAAATCCTCAAAGGAAGATGATGTTTGACAGCGGAGCCAATTACTGAAAAAAAGGGGCTCCCTTCAATGGATGTCTCCAAGCTGAAGTTACACCGCCATCTGTTAAAAATGTTTTAATTTGGATTCCAACATTGAGCCTGGATGTTGGACTCAGAGGGGTAAGCAGCCCTTTCCAATGTTACGATTTTGTGATTAAAAAAAGAGAGTCTAGCCTGAGTATGAGGCATCTCTTTTGAAAGAGACTTCTGCTTCTCAAAGGCTTGTCACTCTGTTCTTTTTCACAGTAGAAGCGAGCTTATTTGGGGGCCAGTGAGACGAGAGCTGCTTGGCGTTAATAGGGGTGAAGATTTAGTTTGTGGAGCTGATAGTTCCTTCAGCAGAATCTGCTGCCGAAGCTAACCCATCTGCTTCCACTCCTTCTACAAAACAGCAGGTTTCACATATTTCTGGTAAAATGAATGCAGGAACAGAGCTCCTTTCCACGAAAATGATACCCTTAGCAGATTTGCAAACAGATTTTGAATGAATGTAGGGAAAAAGTTCCCCGCCATGCGTGCATGTATTTTTTTTTCTCCGTTGTTGTTGTTGTTTGAAAAATTGGCTTGTTAAAAGAACAAGAGAAATTGGGTTGTTGCTTTTTTTTTTTTCACAGGTTTGCTTCTTCAACAGTTATTTGTTCGGCTGTTCCAAAATAGAACCGAAGCTCTTCGTCTTCCCGTGAAATTTATGCTAACTACTTTTCTAATGTTGGAAGTCTTGATCTTGCAGAATTTGGTGTTGAACCGGTTCTCTATTTAAAACAAAGAAAGTTGTGGTTTCTTCACAACCTTTCAGTGGTTGCATTCAGTGATATTTGGGGGAAAATGTTTCTCAAATCTTGACAAAAACTCAACTTCATCATGAGCTTGCCTGTCTGCCTGCTTCTCTCTGCTCCAGTCATCCCGTCCAGAGTTGCCCAGTCAGAGTCCAACTCATCCCGAATCTGAGTGATTTTGTCCTGCAGATATTTCAAAAAATCCTCAGCCCATCCCTGCAGGGGATCCCCCCGCACTCCCACATCCAAAAGGGAGCGGGTCACCCTAAAAAGGATGGCTGGACGATTTTCTGTGGATGCAATAAGGGCAGAAAAGTAGGACCACTCTGCCACTTTTATCGCCACTAGATACGATGGGACCGTAATAGTGTTCAGTCAGATAAGGAGCGGCTGGTCCTCCAACCATTCTCTAGGTGTCTTTTCCAGCGCTTCATCTCCCTCAGCTCCTTGGAAAACCAAGGAGCTAATTGGGATCGGCACCGGGTCAGGGGCCGCAAGGGTACGACCCGGTCAAGGGCCCCAGCAGCCATCCTATCCCAGATGGCTACCAAGTCCCCAACCGAGTCGTGTGTGCAAGCCTCGGGAAAAGGCCCAAGCTCCATCAGGAACCTATCCGGGTCTATCAGGTGCCTGGGGTGGAACCATTTTATCGCCCCCACCTCCCCACGGCAAGGGGGTGCGGAACGAAAGTCCAACCTAAGGAGTGAATGATCAGACCATGACAGGGGCTCTATACCTAGATCATCTTGCCACTGGCCAGAGACAAAAACAAAAACCAAATCCAAGATGTGACCCTCAGTGTGTGTGGGGTCCCGAATTAATTGGGTCAGGCCCAAGGCTGTCATGCAGGCCATGAACTTCTGAGCAACCCCTGAGGTCCCGACAATGAGAACAACTGATCAGTGGAACAGTTTGCCACCAGAGGTTGTGGGTACTCCATCACTGGAGGTTTTTAAGAAGAGATTGGACAGACATTTGTTCAGAATGGTATATGGCAGGGATGTCAAACGGGTGGCTTGCAGGCCAGATGCATCACGTGAAGACCATACCCAACCCAGCTCCGCGAAGGGAAAAAGCATTGTGATACACCACGTGAAAGCAACATGACACCGCAATTTTGACACTCATGGTTTAGGGCAGTGATGGCTAACCTTTTTGTCATCATGTGCCGAAAGTGCAATGCAATGCTTGCGCAACCCCCTGCCCTCCCCACTCATGCACACATGACCCCCCCCCAGACTCCTCTGCCCCCCACGCATGTGCATGCATCTCCTGCATGCTCCCCGCCTCCCACGCATGCACAGCACATACCCCAAAATCAGCTGGCTGGAGGGTGATGTGCACACACATGCAGTGGAACTGAGCTGGGGTGGCGGCTTGCATGCCCGTAGAGATGGCTCTGCCTGCAAATTCTGGCACATGTGCCATAGGTTCATCATCATGGGTATAGGGTCTCCTGCTCAAGTAGAATGTTGGACTAGAAGACATCTAAGGTCTCTCCGACTCTGTCCTTCTGTATTCTGAATACTGCATTCTACTCTGTAGACAAAGTTTGCAACTTCATGTATTTTATGTCCACATTGTTTTTTTTTTGGAAAACACAGATTGTTGACCAGGGATTACCAACTTTCATTGATCTAGAAACCTAAGTAAGATCAGCACTAGTTAGGATTTGACTGGAGACCATTTGAGAAATCCAGAATTCTAGGTTGGTCTAGGAAATTGTATAAGAATAAGAAGTGACAAAGAAAGTTTCTGCAGCCATGTAAGAAAAAAAAGGAACTAAGCTTGTCTTAAAGGCAACATTGCTTTGGATATAAATCAAATGTAAATATAAATGTAAATATTGGTGAAACTAATGTATTAGAGATAGTGGGGACTTAAAATTAGGACCCATCCTTAGTAAATAGCAGCAATGAAAGGTTACAGTCTCATGACATTCAGAGATAATAAAGGCTGTAGATATTTGCATAGCTTTTGTAGATACAGACAAACTTTGGGTGATGAATGTTCATGTAGATGGTTAGAAAGATTTGTTATGGAACAAGGTGATAAAACCAGAAGGGTAAAACCAAGTACCATCCTGATGAAGTGTTCCTCCTGCAAAGTGTTTGTTTCTTGTTCTTTTACTACCTGCAATCCATAACCTTTATTTTCTGACTTTGGCCTCATCCCAAATAACAATGAAACATTCTCTACAGGTAGGTCATTCTTTCATGTCTTCGGAATACCACTGACCATTTTTGCGTTCCTAAAGTGTAAAAAAGGGTGAAACTGTGCTGATCTACAGGTACTAATCCAACATACCATGGTCTATTTGGGAGAGGAGGGAATGAAGATGGGAATGAATTCAGCCTCTCCCTTAAGAACGGAGTCATTCTGTATTTGTTTTATTTCTTTCTATAGAGATCACTGTTTCAGAAACACCGAGAAGAGACACAGATCAGAAATATAAAACTACTTTTTGAAAAATCTATGAAAAGAAATGTTTTTCTTCCTAAATATGGTTTTAGAATGGGATTAACAGGAAGTAGAAAAATATTTTTCTGAGTTTTCTAGGTGAGATTAGAAAAGCAAAAACAGGAAGATATTTAATATTGCTTTCTCTTGCTTCTTATACAATTCAACAAGTAAATATATCCATACATGTCTATACCTTTCCTAAGATGTGTTGCTAAAGGCTATAATTCATGTTTATTGGCCAAGACAGGAGCTCCATTTCCTCTCAAATGAGAAACATATTGGAGGATAACAAAGTCTTTAGCATCATGAAAAGGGTAAATCGGTTGATGGATCTGAATGTCTTTCTAATTCCTTTAATTGCTAAATACATTTTGAATTGCGGAAGAAGCATTTGAAAGCTATAATGGCTGTGGATTAGGAAAAAAAAGAAAAGAAGAAAAGAAAAGAAGAAAAGAAAAAAGAATTACCCTTCTCTTTTAATCCTATATGGAAAGAGGACAGGGTTTATATTTTGTGAAGGGGAAATTTCAGTCTGTTTTCCCACAAAAGGCAACATGTCCTTAGCAATAAATCAGATTTGATGTTGTTCTCTGGATTGTCCAGATCATTAAGCTGACTGCAGATGGCAACTCAAGTGAATAGAGATATCAAGTTATCAAATTGTCTCTAATATGATATATGAGCATTCTAGACTAGTGCTTGCTTGTGTGTCTCTTACTACTGGAATGAATCAGCTGGCAAATAACAGAAGATCTGATTACAGGTGGATCGCAAATATTCCTGAATAAACTAAATTCTCCCTTTTTTTTTTTAAAACTAGTGCCACTAGTAGACTGGTAAAAATTAGGATTGAACACTGGGCATTGAGTATCTCCATGAAAAAATATTTCTGGACTGCTGTATTGTTATCTGTTTATTTTGCTTTTACATTGATCAGGCAGTTGTCGTAAACCATATTTCTAATTTACAAACACACATTTGGTCTGGAAAAAAAATAAAAAGTGAAGGAGGATTCAGAAAAGAGGCACATTTTTACTAGCTTGATCCCTTAAAGGTTTGCTGTACTATTTACTGTACTACTTTACTGTTTCTTTACCCGAGCAACTTTTATTTTTGCACGCAAAGCATAGCATAAAGTTGTTACTTGAAATTACAATATCTGTTGTTCTGTTATTTCTCTCCAGAAAGGTCTGAGGGAATCAACTGAAGTACTTGCTTTTCCAATGCCGGATACCAAAGGTAATTTGCTTTCCAATCCATGAGCCAAGAATGGTAAGAAAATTACAAATTCCAGTCTTTGAAAACCCCACTTTTTATTTTGTCTTTCCTTGGCTATCAATTCCTTATTTCCGACTTATAATTAATGGTTTTTACTCCCAGTGGCTCTCTTTGGAGGAGAGAGAGAAGGGATATTATAAACCACTCTGAAAGCCTTCATAATGAGAAATGGGATTACAAAAACAAACTTTAAACAATACCCCTTGAATCTGGCCTCTAATGAGCTGTTAAATATACAGACATATAAATATGCATTGTATTTAGACTCCTAATTCTGGATATAGAGGGTGTGTTTGCTGGTAGATGTAAGAGAGATAAAAATCTGAAAGAAGATGAAGTTTAAATGAAAATCTGATTCTTAGCAATCTTTTTTTTTTCATTTCTCATTCCATCCATTCAATTTTGTTTAAGTATTGACTCAAAAGCTCTGAATGACAGAAAGGAAACTTATGAATTTAATTCATAATTCATTTTGTCTAAATGTTTTCCATATACTCTTTCGACCTTCACATGGATACACAAACTTCAACCCCCAGAATTGTGGGGGTTGCAATGTACCATATTTTAAAGTGGCCAAGGCTGAGAAACATCGATCTAACCTATTTCCCAGGATTGTACTGAAAAAAAGAAATGCAGCCAGCAGGCGATCTAGTCTGAGTTCCTTAGACTAAAACTAGAAATAAAAGTAAATGTAGGGTACACGTAAATAGATGTATTCATTATCTTTCATTCACTTGCTCACTTTTATTCTTTACAAAACAGCAACAATCCAGAATACAGGTCTCAGTCTGCATTCTAGGATGTCCTATTGCATTCCATTTAAAAGCTGAGTAAATTGGAGGTTTGCTTTCCTAGATTTATATGAGCCTAGCTTAGTTCCATAGTATGGCTGTGCGGTATTTAAGACCCAAAGAAATAAGACTGCATCAAAATGCACAGGGGCGTGAACGTAGCACCTGCATGAAACTCTTCAAAGCACCTTATGTGCTTTATTTATTGATTTACAAAATTAACAGCTCTGGGCAGTGCAGATGATGAAACATAAAACATCAGTCATCCCAGCAGTACCAGCCCTCTACAACTGCAGTGCAGCCCTGGCAAAAGACATCATTTGGCTTAAGGAGTTGTAGGCAAGTGTTGTGGGAGTATGTCTAAATATTCCTTTTTTCTCTCCTCTTGCTTTTGAATAAAAAATGTTGACACTTTATATATCCCCAGAGAAGGAGCTACCCTAAATTGGTCAAAGCAATGTCAGCAGAGGTTTCCATATTGAGCCACTGATGCTGTGGCGTTGGCAGATCAATGGGTAAAACAGACAACTCTTTTCCATGGTATCCAGGTCTGATCCAAACACTACAGGTCAGAGGTGGTATTCAGCAGATTCTGACCAATTCTGGAGAACTAGTAGTGGAAATTTTGAGTAGTTCAGAGAACCGGCAAATACCACCTCTGATTGGCCCCAACCCCATCTATTCTCTATCAACTGATTGGCTGGCTCTTCTTTGGTTGCCCTGCCCAGGAGAACGGAGCTGGAAAACAGGTTAGTGGGGCAGGGAAGGAATGGGGATTTTGCAGTAACCTTCCCCTACGAGTGGGGAGGGAATGGAAATTTTACAGTATCCTCCCCCTGCCATGCCAACCAAGCCATGTCCACCAAGCTACAACATGTCCACCAAGCCATGCCCATAGAACCAGTAGTAAAAAAAAATTGAATCCCACTACTGATACAGGTAGTCCTTGACTTAGAACAGTTCACTTAGTGACCGTTCAAGGTTACAATGGCACTGAAAAAAATGACATGACCAGAACCATGGTGACACAGTGGTTAGAATGCAGCACTGCAGGCTAATTATTTTGACTGCTGGCTGCCTGTGATTTGGTTCAAGGTTAATTCAGCCTTCCATCTTTCCAAGGTCATAAAATGGGGCAAAATTCACTTAAAAAATGTTTCACTTAACAACAGAATTGGGGACCTAAGTTGAGGAGTGCCTGGACTCTGAATTAAAGATTTGTCCAAACCGAGTTGAGCCTGCTGCCCCATTCCTATGGAGAGATCCTAATCTTTCTTATAACAAATGGAAACAAACCAGGTGCTCCTATCCTTTAATAGCAGAAAACAGCACCGCTATTAAACAATTCTTTTGCCTTCCAGTTTTTAATTGATGAGCATCAGATTTTAATGAAGAATGATAATAGCGACCCTGGAGGCCTAAGCCTCTAATTGAGGGAGTCTTTTATGTGTACATTAATGAATTTTTCCTAAAACTGTTGATGAGGTAATCACTGCCAAAAGGGAGATAGAGTTCAACTTTGAACGGGTGAACCAAAATCAAAATAAATAGCTCAGTGAAGGGCTGATGCTGAAAAGACACAAACAAGAGTTTTTAATGCTGCAATTATGGCTTGTTTTCTAAAAGGAAGCCCTGTTGCAGCTCTGTGGGCCTTAGACATGAGTGGACATTTGGAGGAATCACACTCAGGGGCCAAGGCCTTGGGACAATTTCTTGAATGCCCTCAACTCATGACATGGTACAGCCAATTAAGAATCATTGCTGCCTGGTAGATAATGGCTGATTGCTTTTTGTCATTAACTGAAGTTTCCATAATGGAATGGAATAGAATAGAATAGAATAGAAAATAGAACAGGAAATAGAACAGAAAATAGAATAGAATAGAATAGAATAGAATAGAATAGAATAGAATAGAATAGAATAGAATAACAGAGTTTGAAGGAACCTTGGAGGTCTTCTAGTCCAACCCCCTGCTTAGGCAGGAAACCCATACACCATTTCAGACTTATGCAATCTCTTCTTAAAAGCTTCCAGTGTTGGAGGCAAGTTGTTCCATTTATTAATGGTTCTAACTGTCAGGAAATTTATCCTTAATTCTAAGTTGCTTTTCTCCTTGATTAGTTTCCACCCATCGCTTCTTGTCCTACCTTGGAGAATAGCTTTACTCCCTCTTCTTTGTGGCAGTCCCTGAGATTTATATCCATTGTAGTTTAATTCCAACACTTTCCCCCCAACCATTTTATGATTAATGGACTCTTCTCCTTGACAACCTCAGTTTTGAAACAGGGGTGATTCTTGTTTGTTGTCATAACTGACGTATCTTCCTCAAAACTGTTGACTGTCAACTTAACTCCTAAACTAGGATTGGGTCTAATGTGGTCAGAGTAGGCTTAGGAGCATCTCTAAAACCTCAGATGTTTTAAGCAGCAGTAATTCTTTCCTCAAAGCAAACATCACCTGGCCCTGCAAACAACAAACAAGGCCATGTCTTTTTGAAGATATGCGATAGTTTAACTCACTTTCTGAGCCAGGATACACCCTGCTGAGAAATAAACTACAGTTTGATTACTTGCTTCAAGCCACATTTTGATCTGATGTTAATAGCGAGCTTCTTTCCATTTCCTGGTTGCAAATGTTAGCTAGATCTTGCCTGAAATCCCAAACTGCTCTTAAAAATTTCCTGAAAATCTTTCCCCTAAGAAAATGAATAAGAAAAAAACAAGTATCTCAAAGCTCAACGCCATGTAATATTCAAGAGAAGATCAAGGCAGAGGATGAGAAAGTCTTGCTCATGTTTTCCCACTAAAATATCCTTCATTAACTTGTCAAAAGATCTAGTTTTCTTCATAATTGTTTCCTCACTGTTGTATAGATAGTCTTCAACTTACAATGGCAATTAGCACCAGAATTTCTGTTGCTAAGCAATGCAGAAATCCCTAAAGTCTCAGTTGCCATCATTAATCAAATCTCATATTAGGTCGTTAAATGAGGGAACTTCCTCCTGGCTTCTCGCAAACAAAGTCAGTGGAGAAGCTGGTAGGAAGTTGCAAATGCCTGCTGTCCAGTGCAGGTGGGAGAAAGGGAGCATGGGGGAGGGGGAGGGGGAGGGAAGGGGTGCAGGGTTGCAGGCAGGGGTGGGATTCTACCAGTTCGGACCAGTTCTATAGAACCGGTTGTTACGATTCTGTGCAGTCCGGAGAACCGGCAAATCACACCACTGGCTGGCCCCTCCCCACCCATCCCACCCACTGGCTGGCCCCTCCCCACCCACTACCGCCCAGTCAAGGGTGGTATTCAGGGGGTTGGGGGAGGGAGAAGTGGCCTGAGAGCAGAGTTGAACCTTCCTTAGGATTGAAACTTCTATGTTTCAATGTCGACTCAAGCAGCAGATTGCAGAAAGGTAGATCTCTGAGTGAATCTGTGATTCTGCAAGCAGCTCAATCTGCCTGCCTGCTTTGCCTGATTTTGGGTAAAAGTTGCTCTTTTTTTAAAAATAAAAAATTCAATCTTTACATATATATTTACAATATTTACATACAAGCCACGCCCAGCCAGTCACATGACCACCAAGCCACACCCACAAATTAGGCCATGCCCACAGAACTGGTTGTTAAGAAATTTGAATCTCACCCCTGGTTGCAGGGATGAGTTGGGGACAGTTCACTGGCATGTACAGGGGAGTGTGAGTAGCCAGCATGGCATCAACACGAGTGGTTAGGAGTGAGTGCGCACACAGGTGGGAAAGACAACTTACCACAGTGATTTGTGATTTTCCCTGCCAGTTTCCCCATAGAATTTCTGGGGAAGCCCACTGGTTGCAGATGACCCATAGGACTAAGGGTGCTGCAATCAAGTATAAGTACCCAAATCACAATCATATCACTGCAGGGATGCAAAAATGGTTGGAATTCTTCTAACTACAAAAGGTAATCTTCGAATTACAACAGTTCATTTAGTGACCATTGTCACATGGGTGAAAACACCACATTTCAGGGTTGTGGTGTGCTGCTCCCTGAAGATGTCAGTTCCCTTTCCCTTCCCCCATGTTTAAAGATTTTTTTTTCAATTTTCTGCAAAGAAGGAAAATTTAACATTCACCCCTGCCTTTCATGTTGCCTTCAGACACATCTTTAGACATACCACATGCATATATATTTCCAAGATTTTTCTAAATGAGATTTAAATTGAGGGTTGTCAGTTGTATAACTCATGCTGTGGCAATAGCAATAGCACTTAGACTTACACACCACTTTATAGTGCCCTCTCTTAGCGGTTTACAGAGTTAGTATATTGCTCCCAACAATCTGGGTCCTCACTTTACCCACCTCGGAAGGATGGAAGACTGAGTCAACCTTGAGACTGGTGGGATTTGAACTTTCCAAATTGCAAGCAGCCAGCAGTCAGCGGAAGTAGCCTGCAGTACTGCACTCTAACCACTGTGCCACTGAGGCTCATGCTCCTCACATCTTGTAACTGTACATTACCTTGATTCTTCAATTTATTTATTATAGCTCTATACACCTTTTCTTTTCTTTCTCTCCTCCATATTAATGTAAGATAATGTAAGTTTGGTCTGATGGCTAAAATGGCAGGCTAGAAAGCAGGAGACTATGAATTGTAGTCCCACCTTAGGCATCAAATCCACCTGGGTGAATTTGGGCCAATCACTAGGAGACTGTGAGTTCTAATCTAGTATACCACCTTAAGCATGAAAACTGATTGGGTGAATTTGGGTCAATCATCAAAAGACTGTGATTTCTTGTCCCGGCTTAAGCATGAAAGACTGACTTTAAGGTAGGAGTGTCAAACTCGTGTTGTCACGGCAGTGTCCCTTGACATATCGGGATTTTTTTCTCCTTTGGTAAATCAGGCATTGGCGTGGCCAGCACATGATGCATCTGGCCTATGGACTGGGAATTTGATAGCCCTGCTTTAAGCCAATTTATCTTTCTCAACCCAGTCCAGCCCAGCCCATGGGATTGTTGTGGGAGGAATAAGAGGAGTGTTAAATATATTCTCCAAGTTAAGCTGTTTATACAAAATAATAAAGATGGGATATTAAACAAACAACATGTGCATTGTAAAAACACTGTTAAAAGGACCATTCTTAATGTAATCAAATGGAAGAGTTCATTGCAAAATATTAGATCCCTATTTCCATATATAACGAAAAATGTCTTCGTTCCCTTTCTTTTTTAAAGCCAAGCCTGTTATATCAATGGCTGAATTAAGATTCTTCCAGTGTGGTGTTTTCTCAGGTTGCAGATAAGTCCCCTATACTGATCACATCAAGCTGACCTATTGAAAGAAGTGGAACCATTTCCACCTGACATACAGTTTACAATTTTACAGGCAGGGTTCATAGGTAAAAACTTGTTTAAATAGCCAGATTCTCAACTGAAACCCTTGCCTCACCAGGAGAAATTTGTCCCCATTTTATATTTTTTCCCAAAGGAAGCCCAAGACTTTAAAAATGCTTTCTTTTTGGGAGGTAAAGCAAAAAAAAAGTACTAAGCAAGATTTTTTAGGAGAAGGACTGAAGGAACTTTTAACTTGGGGGTGAAGTTAAAAGAGGGATAAGTTTAGAATTCCTATGTAGCATAAGCGATCTAAGTCCAGGTTCGTTTAAATTCTGTTGGCCCTTATGTACTAACCCAGGGCTGTCAAACTCTCGGCCCATGGCCCGGATGCATCATGCGCTGGCCATGCCTGGTTCAGTGAAGGGGGAAAAAGTCCCAATAAGTTACGTGGATGCCATGAGTTTGACACCTCTGTACTAACCCATAGTTGAGAAGATTCCTGTGCATAGGCCTGAGTAGCAATAAGTCAATTTAATTGGATCTTTAAGTGTGGACCTGATATTTTGAACCTAACATATCCTCAACTAACAGTTTGCACCTGCTTGGAGTTAAATAAAGGTCAACAAAATTCAAGGGAGGTTGGACTTAGTTCACTTGTGGGTATTTTTATTTATTTTTATTTATTTATTTGTCAATTGCTTACAAGATAATAGATATAAGTATATACATAGTTATGAATACATGGATACATATAAGAAAAATAAAAAAGGAACAATAGGACAGGGACGGTAGGCACATTGGTGCACTTATGCATGCCCCCTACAGACCTCTTAGGTAGGGGGTAAGGTCAATAGTAGACAATCTAAAGTTAAAATTTTTGGGGTTTGGGGAAGAAACCACAGAATCAGGTAGAGTCTTCCCGACATTGACCACTCTGTTGTTGAAGTTGTATTTCCTGCAATCAAGTTTGGTACAGTTAACCTTGAGTTTGTATCTATAGTTTGCTCTTGTATTGTTATGGTTGAAGCTGAAGTATTCATTGACAGGTAAGACACTGCAATGTATGATTTTATATACTATACTTAGTGTGTAGGGATTCTAGGCCGATTCCTGTTTTAACTCTGCTCCCAGGTTCTGCCACTCCTTTTGTTTCTACCTTTGACCTAACCATATTTTAATAGGGGAGGGGATGAGTGAGCAAACTGAGTTTCAGTAACTAAGGTGACACGGTAAAAGGGAAGAGAAATAAATGGAGAAGACCAATGTGCTTGACATTTCCACCTCTTCACTCTCCCTCCTCTCTGTCTCCTTTCGAAATGAATGTGCAATATTGAATTTCTGGTGAAAGCTTTTGAGACACAGGCCAAGATTCTTTGAAAATGTCAAATTTAACAGCATGAGGAAATGTCTTTTGAATCAGAAGATGAGAACTCAGGGGAGTTAAATTAACAACATAGCACAACATTTTACCAAGTAATAGCACTATATTTTTTTTTCTGTTTTATGGAGCACCGCTCGGGGCAATATCTAATCTCTTGAGTTTAATGAACTTTTAAAACTACTCTATAAATACTCTAGGGCTGTGACATATACTGTCCTAAGATAAATTCTAGCTTGACTTCAATGGATCGTATCACATATCTGTTATTAAAAAGTGCTAATTTTAATATTCGAAGCAATTTCATTTCCTACAAAATAGGTGGGAGTAGATATGCATTTTCATCAAAAGGGCTAGTTTTGTTGTAGAGTTTAAATACAAAGGGATGAAACACAAAGCTTTAGCTGTATCGGTCACAAAGAGAATCCTTTGTGCTGGGGCCAGGCAGCACAAAGACTATGTGTAAAAAAAAAAACCAAAATAAAATTATGTAATCAAGGCAAATATCTTGGTAATTCCAATTTAGGCTGGAAAAAAAATCTAACATCCAATCTAATATTCCCCGTTTCTTGATATCACCTTCACACAACTGAAGATCAATGGGAAATCACTTTTTTCCCCTAAAGGGGAAAAATACTCTAAAACCTATAGGTGTGATGACCCAGGGTGGGATACAAAACAAACACAGTTACAGAAAACAAGTGAAACCCCTTTTATTCCTTCACTTTGCTTCCAAGCTCTGAATATCTTTGACGGAAGACAAAAAAACGCCCACACAAACAGTTACACAAAGAAGGAAAAAAGCAACATAAACCAGGCAAGATAAGGGCTGGAGGATGTCCACAGATAACACACTCTGGGAAAAACGCCAAACTCAGAGAGGAACTATAAACTAGAGATATTTACATGCTTTGTTTTCAGCGTTCGCCAGTATGCAAGTCCATACTCTTATTCAGTTGTCACAGCTGCAGCCCATGAAGAGGATCAAGGCCCTCTCCTCCTGAGTAGATCATGTCTCTCCCTTATGCTCTCTTCACTGCGTGCCCTAGAATGGATAGGGGATGGGGCCAGGGTCCTCCTCTGACTGCTCAATCGGCCTCTGCCCTTCCCCAGCCTTCTCTAAAACCTCCGGAGCCATACTTTCACTCCCTGTCGGATGTTCCTCCTCTCCCTCAGAGTCATTCTCCACCAGGGGCATGACAATAGGGCTTCCAACCCAACATCTTCAGGTGTGACCCATGTGCTAGTCTCATGGGACACATTTTACATATTTAAAGAAAAAACAGAGAGGACGAGGGAAATATTGATGATGACCACCAAAGTAAGGCATCAGTTATAATATACAGCTATGAAATGAATGTTCTTCTAATATACACAGGTCTTCTTTAGCAATTTATTTGAACCTTAAGGAAACATCAACTATGTAAGTAACTACACGGTTTCATATATGTAACCATGCAAGGTATGTCTTGTCTAATGAAGAGGTGGATTGGGTTGACATAGCAATAGCAATAGCAATTAGATTTATACACCGCTTTATAGTGCTTTACAGCCCTCTCTAAGCGGTTTACAGAGTCAGCATATTTCCCCCAACAATTTGAGTCCTAATTTTACCCACCTCAGAAGGACGGAAGGCTGAGTCAACCTTGAGCCTGGTGGGATTCGATCTGCCAAGTTGCAGTAGGAGTAGCTTGCAGTACTGCACTCTAACCACTGTGCCACCGAGGCTCCTTTTGATATGATAGCAATCTTCTAATATTTGAGGGACCGTCATAGAGAAGAGGGGACCGACCTATTCTCCAAAGCATCTGAAGGCAGGTCAAGAAGTAATAAATGAAAGATCATTAAAAAGAGATCCAAAATAGAATTAAGGACACATTTCCTGACAGTGAGAACAATTAATTAGTGGGACTGCTTTCCTCCAGAAATTTTGGGTGATTTATCGCTGGAGGTTGGACAGCCATTTGTCTGGAATGATGCAGCATCTCCTGTTTGAGCAGGGAGTTGGACTAGAAGGCCTCAAGCTCCCTTCCAACTCTGTTACTCTGTTATTTCAGAAAAGGCAGGCACAGCCACATACCTCTACATATTAATGATTCACCTGTGGAGGTGATTAGCAGCATCAAGTTTCTTGGTGTGCAGCTAAAGAGTAGGCTAGCTTGGTCACTCAACACTGAGAAACTAGTGAAGTAGGCACAGCAGTGCCTGCATTTTCTGTGTCACATAAGAAAACTTCATCTTTCTTCCCTTGTCCTTTACCACTTTTTACAGAGCAGGGGTGTCGAACTCTTTGTCTGCAGGTCGGATGCATCACGTGCTGGCCACGCCCACCCATTTTAGTAAAGGGGGGGGGAAGTCATGATATGTCACGTGATGACAATGTGATGCAGCGAGTTTGACACCCCTGTTATAGAGGGACGATCGAGATCATCCAGTTATATTGCACTACTGCCTTTTTTGGAAGCATTACTACTTCAGACAGTAAAGGTGGTGTAAAGAGTGGTGAGGACAGCAGAAAAGATTATTGGCAGTTCACTCCCTTCTATCCAGAACTTAGCATATAAGCGATGCTTGAGCAGATATATGTGTGCGTGAGCAGTATCTATGTATGTATATAGCATATGCATATGGGTTATGTGTGTAGATATATATTTTGGATAGATATATATTTTCTTTTGAGAACAGGCAACAATTTCATTTTTAATATGGACCAATGTGCTCACAGTAAATTAAATGAGAAAAAAAGTTATCTTATCTCATCTTGTCTTAAGCGAGAAGAGAAATTCTAAGTCCATTTACTGTAAGTTCAGAAAGGTTCTGACACACGAGAACTAATGATCTCTTCATTCTGGACCGTAGGGAAGCTATTAAATGTATTTAGCTGAATGTGAAAGTATCCTGTGTTTTTATTTCCAGTTTTTACTCGGTTGGATAAAAGAGGAGGTGGTTGAGAAATTCTTTTAAGGGAGAAAGAGAAATTTGGGAGAAATTGGACCTTTAGTTTGTGCAGATCTCCTGCCTTTTGTTACACCACCATCTCTCTAATAGTCCCTATGCTACGATCATGGCTGTCTTGTTCCCCATATTTCAATCACAACTCATAGAAAGACATCAGGAGGGATCTCTTCATTGGGGCTTTTTCATTAGCAAATTTACTCTCCACACTGATGTGGGGAGGCATCTCCCTGAGAAATTGTTAAAGACTGTGCTTTCTTCCGTCTCAATTACTCTACAGGCCATCATCAACACAACTGTTCTTCCCACAAGCTTAATAATTTGAAAGGACATTTTTGACAGGACTATTAAGACTGACCATTCCAACCTCTTTGAATTAAAGTGCAGAAAAGATGGGTTGAATCAATACGAATAAAAAATGGTGAATATTTAAGTTTGGATAGTTCTGTACACAGCAGGAATGCCAGAATAGTACTGTAAATACTGCCGTATAGAAAAACAGACTATTAAAACAAATTGTCTTCTACATTCAGCAATTGTCCTTTTGCTACGGCTTCCTACTGGTTGTTCATGTATCCAGGAGGACATTCAAACAATTGCTAAGGGAAGCTGAGATTTGGAGTTAGTTGAGTTTTTCCTTTGTTTTTCATAGAAGAAAGAAGAACTGTTAGAGTCCTTCATTAAAAGTACAATTGTCAAGCACGGGAAAATCAGGAAGTCCAGGCAATTCAAATGTTTATTTGAAAGGTTTATTAAGCTTATGCTTTCTACAAGAATCTGAACAACTAATGATCAAAAGAAATAGGCAGTAGATAAGAATCAATGAAACTCAAGATGGGCTAGACTTAGATCTCTTGTGAGCGCAAAGGGATTCTAGATTGACGATGTATTTGACCTCTCCTTCAGGCTCACTCTGATCATTTCCTATAACAACTCTAAGAACATGAAAGACAATGGAGATTGGGGAACATGAAAGAATTAAAGCAGGAGTATCCATCCTTAGCATTTTTTAAACTTGTAAGACTTCAATTCCCAGAATTCCCCAGCTAGCCACTCCCCAAACTAAAGGAAGAATTTTGATGAGGTCCAATGACTGGTCCAACCTAAAATGGATTGAGATTGAACATCGGTGACTCTTCAACAGCCACGGGGATTGAAAATGTGTTTTGCTTTCAGTAAAGGACAACGCTAGTTGGTGAACCGAAAATTGAAATGTGTAGTGTGATGCTGCTGAAGCTTTGTTGTTAGTACTAAGGCAATTCTAGATAAGTTGTGACGACTTCCCCATGATTCCCCAGATACCTCTCTAGGTGTCAGCTCGGGGGAAGATGAACCAGTTCTTGGCATGTCAGAAGCTGAGAGTTGATTGATGTGTACAATGAGATTGGCTGAGTCTCCCTTCGTGCACCCCCCCCCAACACAACTCACAGTGAAGACAGAAGTCTCTAACCCAGATCTAATCTTATTACACTATGTGACCTTGTTGCACAATGCAACAGCCCTGCAAGTCTATCATACTATGTTGACATGAAGTTATTTTCCACTTAGAAGTCTGACAGCCCACTGGTAGAAATTGTTCTTCAGCCTGCTGGTGCGGCTGGCTATGCTTCTATATTTCCTACCTGATGGTAGGAGAGTGAAGAAGTGCTGACCAGAGTGTGAGTCGTCCCTGAGAATTTTCCTCACTCTTCTAAGGCAGTGAGTCCTAGCGAGGTCATCTAGTGGTATCAGGGAACAGCTTTGTGCTGTGCTCACCACCTTCTATAATGTGCTTCTATCAGCAGCTGTCAAGCCAGAATTCCATAACATAATGCGATATGGGAGGATGCTTTCTACTGTGGGCCGGTAAAAGGAGGTCATTAGTCATTGTTCCACTTTATTCTTTCACAAGACCTTAAGAAAATGGAGTCTCTGTTGGGACTTTCTGGCCACCTGGGTTATGTTGATTTTCTAGATGAGATAATAATAATCATAATAATAATAATAATAATAATAATAATAATAATAATAATAATAATAATAATAATAATAATAATAATAATAATAATAATATTTATATACCGCTCATCTCCCGAAGGACTCAGAGTGGTGCACAGCCATACAATTAAAACAATAAATATGTAAAAGTTAAAACTAAATTAAACTAAAGGCCCTGGCTGAAAACAATTAAAACCCCTCCCTAAAACCCTAAAATTTAATATAAAAATTAAAATACCCAAATCTAAAATCAGCCCAAGCCAGCCTGGTCAAAAAGCCAGGTTTTCAAGGCACGCCTGAAGGTCCCCAGGTCCGTGGCTGTATGTAACTCCAGAGGCAACCCATTCCAGAGGGCAGACGCCCCCACAAAGAAGGCCCTATTCCTTGGGGTCACCAGCCGGCACATAGATGCCGACGGGACCCACAAGAGACCCACCCTGTGGGAGCGCACCGGACGGTGAGAGGAAAATGGCAGAATGCAGTCTTGTAAATATCCTGGTCTGATGCCATGGAGTGCTTTAAAAGTTAATACTAAAATCTTAAAGTGCACCCGAGAGGCCACTGGCAACCAATGCAGCTCGCGCAGGAGGGGCATCACATGAGAGAACTTGACGCCCCCATAACAACCTGCGCGGCCACATTCTGTACCAGTTGAAGCCTCTGGATGATCCCATTCGGGAGCCCCATGTAGAGGGCGTTACAGTAGTCCAGTCGAGAGGTGACCAGGGCATGAGTGACAGTGCGTAAGGCATCCCGATCCAGAAAGGGCTGCATCTGGCGGATCAGGCAAACCTGATGAAACGCCCCCCTGGAGACGGCCGTAATGTGGTCTTCCAAAAACAGCCGTACATCCAGGAGGACACCCAGATTGCGAGCCCTCTCTGAAGGGGGCAAAATCTCACCCCCAATAGCCAGCGATGGAACTACCTGGCTATATCGGGACGCCGGAAAACACAGCCACTCAGTCTTGGAAGAGTTGAGTCGGAGCCTGTTCCCGCCCATCCAGTTCTGCACAGCCTCCAGACAACGGAACATGACCTCCATGGCATCGTTGGGGTGGCTTGGGGTGGAGATGTACAGCTGAGTATCATCAGCGTACAGATGACACTTCACCCCAAAGCCACGGATGATCTCGCCCAGCGGCTTCACATAAATGTTGAACAGGAGAGGAGAGAGGACCGACACCTGAGGCACCCCACAATCGAGGGGCCTAGAGGTGGATCTCTCCCCCCCCCACCAACACAAATTGCAGACGGTCGGAGAGGAAGGAGGCGAACCACCACAACATGGTGCCCCCAACCCCCAACTCCCCCAACCGTCGCAATAGGATACTATGGTCGATAGTATCAAAAGCCGCTGATAGGTCTAATAGGACCAGGACAGAGAAATAACCCCTGTCATGGGCCCTCCACAGATCATCAACCAATACGACCAATGCCGTTTCAGTACTATGTCCGGGCCTGAAGCCCGATTGGAAGGGATCCAGGTACGTATTTTCATCCAGGTACTGGGGAAGCTGACCTGCCACCACACTCTCAACAACCTTCGCTATGAAGGGAAGGTTGGAGACAGGACGATAGTTGTTCAAAAGAGTTGGGTCCAGGGAGGGCTTCTTAAGGAGGGGTCGCACCACTGCCGTTTTCAAGGCAGTGGGCAGTGAGCCCTCCATCAAAGAGGCGTTAACAATTCCCTGGAGCGAACTCCGTGTCACCTCTCTGGTGGTAGAGACCAGCCAGGAGGGGCAAAGGTCCAATAAACATGCGGTGGCATTCAGCTGCCCCAGCAACCTGTCTATACCCTTGGCGGTCACAGGGTCAAACTAGTCCCAGATAACCATCTCAAGACTCACCGCGGTCACCTCCCCTGGGACCTCCCAACTAGAGTCCAACCTGGCCCGAATCTGAGCGATTTTATCGTGCAGAAATCGTGAAAACTCCTCCGCCGTTCCCTGCAAGAGATCCTCCCGCGCTCCCGGCCCAAGCAGGGAGCAGGTCACTCTAAACAGGGCGGCGGGTCGATTTTCTGCCGATGCAATAAGGGTGGAGAAGTGAGAACGCTTCGCCGCCTCTATCGCCACTAGGTAGGTCCTAATATAGGACCTAACCTGTGTTCGGTCGGACTCGGCACGACTGGCCTTCCAGACGCCCTCCAGACGTCTTTTCCGGCATTTCATCTCCCTCAGCTCCTCCGTAAACCACGGAGCCGAGTGAGATCTCTGCTGGGTCAGAGGTCGCAAAGGCACAACTCGGTCCAGAGCCTCGGCAGCCAGCCTATCCCAGGCGGCTACCAAGTCTGTGGCCGAGTTATGAGCCAGAGTTTCAGGTAATGGCCCATGCTCCATCTGGAACCGTTCAGGATCCATCAGGTGTCTGGGACAGAACCATCTCCTCGGCTCTGCCTCCCTGCGGTGCGGATTGGCAGTACAGAAGTCTAGTCTAAGGAGAGAATGATCAGACCATGACAAAGGTTCAACAGCTATATCCCCTAGCCAATCATTCAACCACTGTCCAGAGATGAAAATCAGGTCCAGCGTGTGTCCTCCCATGTGAGTGGGTCAGGTCCAAGGCCGTCATGGAGCCAAGAACTCTCGGGCCACCCCAGAGGATTCACCGAGTGAAGGCAGGTTGAAGTCACTCATAACTAACAGTCCGGGTGTCTCCACCGCCAGCTCGGCTATTACCCCGAGGAGCCCAGGTAGGGCCGATGACACATAGCAGGGAGCCAGGTATGTTATCAAGAGACCCATCTACCCACCCTGACCCCACTTCACAAAGAGGGACTCACAGCCAGCCATCTGAGGTACAGTGGCCTCCCTAGGACAGAGATCTTCCCTAATAATTACCACCACACCACCACCTCTACCCTGAGCCCTCGGCCGATGAAATGCCTGGAAACCTGGTGGGCACATTGTTACCAGGGGGAGACCCCCCTCTGGGCCCAACCAGGTTTCAGTGACCCCTGCCAGATCCACGCCCTCATCCTGAATCAGATCAAAAATCAGGGGGGCCTTATTTATAACGGACCTGGCATTGCATAACATCAGCCGGATGCTCAGAGCCTGAGATTCTGCACAACCAGGCCTGCAAGACGGGTCAAGAGGGTCGGAACGCGTTACCACTCGGAGATAGCGGGCACGCGATCCCCTAACCTGGTATGGCCCTCTACCCCTGCCATATCTGCCCCTCCCACTTACGGTGCCAATAAGGTCCACCCTCGGTCGTTCTGATCTTTGCTGAGGTAGACTCCCAGGAATTTAAAGGAGGAAACCCTCTCTCTCTCTCTCTCTCTCGATGTAAAGTGGGGCGGGTTCGTCTCTCTTCTTCCAGAAGTCTAACACCATCTTCTTTGTCTTGCTGATGTTTAGGTGCAGGTTGTTTTCTAGACAGCATAAGGATAATTTTCTTTCTTTGTCTCTCAAGTAGGAAGCAGTAGGATTTGGTATTTAGAAACAAAGGTGTTACAAATACCTGTTAAAACAATGTTGTAATTTTTTAAGAAAAAAATGTATGGGATTTAAAACTAACCAAGCTCATGATTTCAGACGTGAAGGAAAGAAGAAATTAGAATTAGAATGCAATTATTTGCAGAGCTAGGAAATAACAGCTCTGATACTGCTAACTTTGGTGCATTTTCTTAATACCTGAGGGGAAAATTCCAAAGAACTGCCTTTGCAATGTGCCTTTCCTCAGATCCTGTGAATTCCACAAGAAGTTCAGGAAATCCTATCAAGCCATGCTTCTTCCCCATCGTGATGTCCATTAGCTTGTTACTTCATATAGGCATTTGATGTAACCGAGTACGGGGTCTCTTGGCTAAGTCCGTTGTGTGAATCCATAAAATATGGTTTTATGCATGAACATGGCCTTTATGGATTCTTCACCTAGGCATGCTTACACAACTGTCTCAGGAGAATAACTGCTTTTTTTAACGGCCGCTTGAAATTGAATTTTGTTTGAACTCTTGTTGTTTTTACTGTGCTTTTCAAAGGCTGATTTTTATTGAGGATTGGATCTGTCTGAGGTGATTTTTATTTATTATTTATGTATCTACAAACTTCCTTTTGCTCAGCGCCTCACCTTGGCATGCATAGTGATCTCTTCTACTGTTTTTCTTCACCGCAACAACCTTAAGTGTGGGGGGAGGACCTTTTATGTAGAATGAGAAAAAGCAGCTTCCTTCAAAGAGAATCACGGATGATGAGCGAGTGAGCCTTGGTTACCTGGTTTGACAAGCAGGCTTCTAGTTAAGGGAAGTTTCTGTTCTGACCCAAACCTTGTTCCAAGGAAACAAACATGGAACAGATGTAACAGCAAAACCTTTTATAATGATTCTTTATGAATTCTATTCCTTCACGGAGTTTCAAACAAATTGTCTCTGATAAGAATGGGCCATGCCAAGGTTGTGCAAGCCTGCCAAGAACACTAGATAAAGTTACTAAGAAATATTTCAAACACAAAGAGTCTCCAAACACTAACCAAGATACTCCGATTGTCCACAAGGCTTGAGTGCAAAAACGTCTTTGCTTCCTGCAAAGAACTCCGTTTCTCAGCTGGCTTTTATCTTACTTTACTTCCTTACTTTACTTTACTTTATTCAAATTTATATACCGCCCCTCTCCGAGGGGGACTCGGGGCGGTGTACAGCAGATAAAATATACATATAAATACATATACAATAATTAAAATGAATTACAAGAATTAAATAGATTGGCCATTATCAAAGATTAAAAAATTAGGAAATTAAGAAAGGTAAAACCATTTAAAATCAAATTTAAAACCCTACACGTAACTTTAGGCCAGACCGGCTTGATGGAATAAGTGAGTTTTTATCTCTTAAAGGAGGAGCCATTACCTTGCAGCCTTACTCCCGAGTCACCCATGCTGCTGTAGCTGCTCTTTCCTTCGAGCAGCCCTACGTGTATGTGCACTGGGCACAGGCTCCTCGGGGACCTCTTCATCACTGCTGCCAGCCTCCACAATCTCCGAAGGCAGCATTCCACTCCCTGACGGTCTGGGCCCCTTCCCTGCATCACACATAGGCCCCTCATCTGAGTCTTCTTTGCTCTCTGAGACCTCAGCTGTCTGCACCTGCTGCCAGTGAACTACAACTGTTTCACTGCTTTGAAATACAGATGTAAACTTAAATATAAGTTGTCCTCGACCTACAACACTTCATTTAGCAACTGTTTGAGGTTACAATGATGCTGCAAAAAGTGAACTTATGACCGGTTTTCACACAATTGTTGCAGGATCCCCATGATCGAAATGCAGGCGCTTGGCAGCTGGCATGTATTTATGAGAATTTCACTGTCCCAGGGTCATGTGATCACCATTTGTGACCTTTTCAACTGGCTTCCAACAAGCAAAGTCCATGGGGGAAGCCAGATTTGCTTAACAACCACATGATTCCCATAACAATGGCAGTGACTCACTTAACCACTGAGGTAAAAAGGTTGTACCTTGGCAAGCAACTCACTTAGCAATAGCAATAGCACTTAGACCTATATGACACTTTACAGTGCTTTTACAGCCCTCTCCAAGCAGTTTACAGAGTCAGCCTCTTGCCCCCAACAATCTGGGTCCTCATTTTACCCACCTCGGAAGGAGGGAAGGCTGAGTCGACCTTGAGCCTGGTGAAATTTGAATTGCTAGATTGCAGGCAGCCGGCAGTCAGAGAAGTAGCCTGCAATACTGCATTCTAGCCACTGCGCCACTGCGGCTCTTGTAACACTTGTCTTGCTTAGCAATGGAAAATGTGGACTTAATTGTGGTCGTAAGTTTGCTTAAAAAAAGATGAGGATACTAGTATTATGATAGGTTAGGTGATTGGGGAATTGTGTCTTTTTTAAAGTATGAGTAAGTCAAAAAGTGGGTGATCATGTGACCACCCTGATTTTACACCCTTTTTTTTTTGCAGCACTTGCATAGCTAGCAAATCCATTGCTAGCTATGCGGCAATTTTGCCAAAAATTAGAAGTAAAGGCCAACTTTCAGTGATTAACATAGTTAATCACAATCATGTAATTGCAGGATGCTGCAAATGGGTCACTTATCAAACTCCCAAAATGTAGTCACTTGACCTAAGAGGTGCCAGAAGTTCAGCATTGGGTAATAAATACATTTTGGGAAAGGGCGATCCATCGTAACATGGAGCAGTCACTAAGTCGTCGGTTATAAGTTGAGAACTACATGTATGTATTTTTTTTTTCTTCTGCCCTGCCTAGTTTAATGCAACTGTAATTTACATGGTACATTTATATGGTGCAGTTCAATTCTGTTGGAGTGATATTATTGAAATGATTGACTTCATAGCCACTAACTGTAATGTTATTCCAATTTAAGACAGACACTCCCATCTTGCTCTAGAAAGTCAAGTTGATATCTGTCAATCTCCAAGAGCTGAGGTGACACAGTGGTTAGAATGCTGGCTGCCTGCAATTTGGCAGTTCAAATCCCACCAGGATCAGGTTTGACTCAGCCTTCCATCCTTCCGAGGTGGGTAAAATGAGGACCCAGATTGTTGGGGACAATATGCTGACCCTGTAAATCGCTTAGAGAGGGCTGTAAAGCACTGTAAAGCAGTATGTAAGTCTAAGTGCTATTGCTACTGCCCCATCTTTGTTAGTAGTAACTCTTCCAGGTTTCTTTTGAAATCCATTTTATTACTGGAAAACCTATCTTCCTTCTTTTACTGGAAACATTTTTTAAAATTGCAGCCTACTAAGTGCGTAGGCACACAGATAGATGAAGCTTAGTTAACTGTTTCCTATTTGCAAGCTAATGCTGACTATTTCCTTTGCCTGCAGAGCTTCCAATAGAGTTGACCAATTTCCTGACTAAGGACAAGAAGCAGAGCAAAGAGCTTTATGAATGAATCCTAAAATCTTTGATAAAGTCCTGGTGTGTGCAACAGGGGACACAAATGATAAATGTACATGCTTTCAAACATTACATTCAGTTTATTTCCTTCCTGCAATTGATATCCTGCTAAATCCCCATAATGGCATACAGATAGTATAATGCAAATAGAATGAGACAGCAACATAACAAACATTTAGATGAACTAGACAACCAATAATACCTACAACAATAAAATGACTGTGGCAAAAGAAAGCAAAGTGTTCTGACCCAGCTCCCCAAACACAGCAAATCCTCTGAGGTTAACTCAAAGATTCCTTTATTAGAAAGGCCAGCAGCCCCAGCCAAAAGTTTCTCTCTCACCTGCCACATCTGTTCATCTCCTCCCCCTGCCTTTTATCCCCAGAGCTAAGGTGGGGCTTCGCTAGCAGCAGTGGCTCTTCCTTCCCAGGGATCAGCCCATAGATTTCCACTGCTCTCCTCTCCTCTGCCTTCTGTGCATCTGCGTGTCAGGCACTGGACCCTGCTGTTCCTCCTCTTCCTCATCAGCCACCTCCAGACCTGGGGGCTGCTGACTCTCCACCTGAGGGTTGACAGATGGCCCAGGCTCTGCCTCTGTCTCTTTCTCTCTCTGCCATCTCCATTTCCTCTTCCCCCTTAGGCCACAACACAAAGTTAGCAATACGATGCAATCCCAAAACAATTGGAGCATCATTTTGTCACCATTGACACTGACAAAAATCAGTCAATTGCAAAAAGTAACTTTAATAGGAACAGCTTACATCTTGCAACACTGCCTTGAACAACATCAAACATCCACATCTGTCTATCCTAGGTCCTTGGGACGGAATCACTGTATAATGCCTGGGTAAGACCCCACTTGGAATATGGCATCCAGTTTTGATTGCTACAATGTAAAAAATATATTGAGACTCTAGAAAGAGTACAGAGAAGAGCAACCAAGATGATTAGGGGTCTGCAGTCTAAAACAGGTGAAGAATGATAACAGGAACTGGGCATGACTAGCTTAATGAAAAACTAGAGTCAACAATGAGTTAGTCAAATCAAATCTTAGATGATGCATAAATCCAACCATTATGACTGATAAGCCAGGCAGGTGTCTTCATAGAAGATTTACCAAGACTGAGCCAGAGGTGGTCTTCAGCAGGCTCTGACCAGTTCCTTCACAGCAGATAGAGAAGGCAGAAAATTAGAAGGAGGAGGAGGAGGTGGTGGTGAAGGAAGAAAGAAAAACAGGCACCCTGCCTTCTTATTTCTGTTCGTCTTCTAATGCCATGTGGGTAATCAGTTGTGAAAAGCTATAAGGACAGCCTTCCAAGTTGCCGAGGAGTCATTTTGTTGTTTGTAGGGAACGCTGAATTTATTTTTACGAGGCCCAAGAGGTTGTCATGCTGATTCGCTACAAGAAGTGACAGAAGTGCCACAGCTCATCTATCATTAGCACAGACTGCACTGCCATTCTTTTAGCACTTTCGGACAACGAGATATCTCTCCACATGCAAATCTTGTGCTAAGGCTGGCCTGATTGGAGGCAGTTTTTCCACACTGAAGTGTGTTCTGGAAGAAGTCCAGCAAGATACTTAACATTGTCATGGAATAAACTTTTTTTTTTTGGCCGTGTCCTTAACTTGCTGAGAATGGGGGGGCGGGGGGGGGGGGCTGTCTCACTCGAAGCCAAGTATAAGCAGAAGGAAGGAAGCCCAGTCATGTGTGTGTGTGTGTACAGTTCTCAATTTGTGGTCTGGGGATCAGTGATAGTTTATGCTGGTCATTGCAGGATACCCACATTAATCAACTGTTCACTCTGTCTGTCTGTATCTGTCTATCTATGTCTGCCTATCTGTCTATCTGACTGTCTAACTATCATCTATCTATCTATCTATCTATCTATCTATCTATCTATCTATCTATCTATCTATCTATCTATCCTCCATCCATTCTCCATCCATCATCCATCCATCCATCCATCCATCCATCCATCCATCCATCCATTTATTTATTTATTCAAATTTGTATACCGCCCCCTCTCCCTAGGGACTCGGGGTGGTGCACAGCCACATAAAAAACATATAATAAATATACAATAAATTAAAATATATTAAAAGAATTAAATAGGTTGGCCAATTAAGAATTAAAAAAATAGGGAGTTAAGAAAATTAAAACCATTTAAAAACCGAATTTAAAACCATTACACATAACTCTAGGCCAGACCGGCTAGATGGAATAGGTGGGTTTTTAGTGCGCGCCAGAAGGTCAATAGGTCGGGGACGGTCCTCATCTCCGGGGGCAATTCATTCCAGAGGGAGGGAATTCCCAAAGAGAAGGCCCGAACCCTCGGGGTTGCCAGCCGTCCAGCCGATGGCACCCTGAGGAGGCCTGCTCAGTGTCGTTGACACTGGTCGATGAGAGACTATCGAATTCCACTTACCACCATTCATTAGTGACCATCCCAAGTTACAATGGTATTGAAAAAAAGTAACTTATGACTTTCTCAAACCATTGCAGTATCCCCATGGTCACGTGATCAAAATTTGGATGTATTTAATGATGGTTGCAGTGTCCCAAGGTCATGTGACCATCTTTTTGGGACTTTCTAATAAGCAAAATCAATGGGGAAACTCACAGTACTATTAACTTAACAACTCACTTGTTGTGACAAGAAAGGTCGTAAAATAGGACAAAACTCACTTAACAAGTGTCTTGCTTAGCAATAGAAATTTTGGGCTCAACTATGGTTATAAATTGAGGATCATTTCTCTCTCTCTCTCTCTCTCTCCCTCCCTCCCCCTCTCTCTTTCCTATCAATTATAAAATTTACTTGACCACATGTCTCAAATAGGATCACTCAATGGAACAGCTTGCTTCCTAAAGCTGTGGGTGTTCCATTGTTCTTAAGAAAAAAAATGGATAACAATTTATTTGGAATGGAAAAAGCTTTCATACCTCAGGTGAGACTAGAACTCACAGCCTCCTGGCTTCTAGCCTGGTGCCTTTACCACTATTAGGAGGGTTGTCAGCTTTTGACCTCAAGAGTACTAACTTCCCCCACAGTGCAATTTCAGAATTTTATCTCTTTAGGCTCATCCCAGGTTTCATTTCTCAGAACACGCTATTAAATGCCATTGCTGACCTTTTTCCAATTAAAACTGATAGTTTTAGTGAGCTTCTCACTCACATGTCACTCTCCATGCACACACAAAAGCTGAACAAAACTTTCACTGCCTAACTTTGATTACCTGCTATATTTCTTTCCCAGGTAAATGCTGGATCCTTATGTAATAGGCCCAGGGACAACTGCTAAAAAAAGGAGATAACAGCCCTCGGTCGCTGTTTTGCAATGTGCCCTTTGCCTGGAAAATGAAAGCAAGAAAATACAAAAGGGTCTTCCTCCATCTAATATTATCTCTGGACATAGATAAGCTCTAAGCCAAGGTAAGTGAGCTAGCAAAAGCAGGGAAAACATCCATCTAAAGGGAGAGCTTTTTTTATCGTCATTCAAAAGATTTTCCTCTTAATAGGCCAATTATTTCTATTCTGTACAAACATAATATTCCATAGTTGGGGGTTTATTCTTGAAAGGCTTTTTCTTACTTTAATTGCACGAGGAAAGCTTTTTTTAAAAAAAAAAAATAGCTGCAACAGGTTGCATATGATGATCAAACTGGAAGTGCATCATTAAATGCTAAAGAAAAAAGCCTCTACGTGAACTTTCGATAAAAAAAAGAAGAAGAAGAGAAAAAAAGAAAAGGTGAAAGCAAGCATCTAACTAGGAAATAAATTACACAGAAAGGAGGAGATTATTTTTTTTCCTCCTCCAACAATAGGAGACATTAAAAGTTTTTATAGATAGCAGACTGGAGGAAAATTCATTCTGTTATTTTTCTTTCTTGTACCATGCTGCGATTTAAATCCAGAGGAAGATCTTTTTTCAGGATTTATTGTTGAAGCAAAGATACAGCCTTCTAGCCTTCTTCTTCCTTTAAACTACACTCAATTGTTTGTGGACTACACTGTAAACCCAGCTCCAGGGAGAATAAAAAGACTGAAAGTTCATAGCATGTCAATTTTGCATTGTCTTCCTGCCATGATTTGCTGGGCTAATATTGACAAAGTCTACTACATGGACAGTTATCTTGCTGAATGGCAGGCTTAGAGGTAAACACTAAATTATTATATCCTTAAATTAGCACAGAGACAGGTTTGCCATGTAGGATTCTTGAAAAGTAATTACACCTTTGTGCGGTTTTAAAAAAGAAAGTGCAGTAAAACTCTATCAGCATGCTGAAAAGCAGGATAAAGATCAGAATAAATAAGCAAATGGCATTCCTTTCTCCTTGCACATGATACACAAGTTATCTCTCCAGCTCTGTTCAAGAAAGCTTTAAAGCATTTATTTGTTTGTTTGTTTGTTTGTCAAACAGGTACAAGATAACAAGTATAGGTATGAGCATAAGCATGAACAAAGGGAATAAATACAGATCAATGGGGACAGTAAGACTACAGATGGTAGGCAGGCTGGTGCGCTTATGCACGCCCCCTTTAAGGACCTCTTAGGTATGGGGTAAGATCCACGGTAGACAGTTTGATAGCATTGCCTGATATTGTTGATTCTTAAATTATTGTCAGGTAGTGGGGGATGGTCTGGATGTCTGTAAATAAATAAAATCCAGAAATATTTATGGGTAGACATATGTACATAGCCCTGTATATGCAGTACCTGAGGGTTAAGCTAATTGCAAGATGTATTGCTTTGGAGATCTTCGAAAGATACCTTTTCTTTGTTCCATATTAGCATCTGCAGAACTTGAACAACCTTAACCCTAATCCTAACCTTCTCCTACTTCAGCTAACATGCCTGAAACATTACCTTGTTTTGCCCCCAAAGCCCAAACTTTTTCAAGACCACTTAAGTCCTGGTTTCAGCAAACATTTTCAGTTTCTTTGGACTTAATGCTCCCCCAGAGGAGAGTGTCCATTCTAGTGTCATACTATCCTGAGAAGGACCTTTCTAATTAGTGTTACTGCTGTATCTCCTCTTCTTCCTCCTCCTTAATCTTCCTCTTCTTCCTCTGCTACTCTTCTTCTTCTGCATCAGTTGTCAATGGAGATATGAAGTTCTGGCTCTTTCTCTTCTGATGGCTTCCACCATTGTTAACTGATGTTGTTGTAGGGCAAGGGTCTTCAAACTTGGCAAGTTTAAGACTTGTGGACTTCAATTCCCAGAATTCCTGAGCTAGCATGACTGGAGGAAGAATTCTGGGAGTTGAAGTCCACAAGTCTTAAAGCTGTCAAGTTTGAAGACCCCTGTTGTAGGGTCTCTTTTATGCCATCGCTCCACCTTCTTCTGTGTCTGTCTTTTATTCTTTGACCTTCTCCTCTTTTTGTACATGCCTTGTATGGTATGGAATCCGATGACAGCCATTTGTCTGAAAATGTATAGGGTCTCCTGCCAGATCAGGGTGCTGGAGTAGAAGACCTCCAAAGCACTTTCCAGCTCTATTCTATTCCAATTCCCAATTGTCATCCAGGGTTCCAGTATTAAGAAAATTGGTAAAACCACACATCTCCATGGACTTTTTAATGTGATTTATTTTAATGTTTCTGTGGATTTGTATTTTCGCCACTGGAAGCTTCCTCACTTGTCAAAAAGGTGTCATGACCTTCAGCTAGTTAGCAAGCAAATATGGAGAAAGAAATTGTAGTGCAAGTTGGGTTGCTTGGTGCGCCTTGTTAAAATATTTGAAAGTGCTCTTGGATGCAGTAAGGATAGAGTGAATGTCAACTCATCAGTTAGCAAAATTTGTATTGCTTGGGAAAATGCATATATTATGATGATATTTCAAGTATTCTAAGTACTTGGGAAGAATCCAATAGTTTGATCCAGTTACTACTCTCTGGTAGACTGTGTGCAAAATAACTATTTTCCCCCTTATCATTACAGTAGTAACTTGGTACTTGTTAGTTGGTTCCGGGAGATGTGATGAATACTTAAAAAGCACCTTACTGGGAAGTGGTTGTGGGGAAAATAGGAGGCAGAAGTTTGTCATTTTGAGTTATTTGTAGGAATAATAAAGTTTGGACTAAAATCACCCAGCTTTCTTTCATGGCTAAGGCGGGACTTAAACTCTTAGTCTCCCACTTTCTAGCCTGGTGCCTTAACTACTAGACCAAACTGGCTATCTCATTCTTTGTCCTCTTTGCTATTATGTAATGATTTTCCATGTTGTGGCCAATGTCTGACAGCCCTAATTCATTGATTCTTAGCTCTCACTTAGGTCATTTCAGCCCTTAGTCCCTCAGTGTGAGAATAATCTTGGGAGAAAGCTGGAAGAGCTGCAACTAGCAATGGTTAAACAAGAGACAGCTGAGTCTATCAAAAGAAAGGAGGCATGGCAAACATCTTAAAAGAAATTTGTCAATCCCTCCAAGACCAAACAAGACACATTGAGGTACAATTCAAAATGCACTGACGATATCTCTTCGAATGGTGATTAAACTTTTGCAACCAATTTGCCAAGCTCGGAGCTCAAACCAACAGCCTAACATTGAGGTACTTCTGAGTAGTTTCCTTTATTGCTGCTCACCCATAGACAGAATCTTGCCAGACTAAAGCAATTATTCTTACAACTATAGATAAATTATACTCTGGGAATCCCAAGGGAGGAGTCATTTTATCCTCTTCCTCTCAATCAAATATTGCCTCTCATTACCACTTTGCCCTCTGGAATGCAACCTCTCCTTCCTGGGAATCCAGGCTACATTCCACAACAGGACCCTTTTAGTTTTTTGGACTTAAAGGAGAAGGGGAAGAGAAGTACTTTCTGCCTTTCAAAATTCTGTTAGTGTAACCTTACAATAAAATTAGAACCAGCACTCCTGGGTGTGGTCCTTGTCTGGACTACCCTGCAAGGTTGAAATTCAGTACCAGTTGGCAGCCAACGTTATGCAGTGTCCTGCCTCAAAACCCAGATACTATATGCTAAGATCCTTATATCTTTTACCCAGAAGCAGAAGACGGGTGGAAAATCTGGCACAGAAGGAAGTTGAGACAAGAATGATAAATGTACCAAACACATTCAGTTCAACCAGCGAGGCAGTAATATAATGTATTAATTTGTGCAAACATTGAAACATGAAAGTAAGACAGATTCTTTTCTGAAATGTCCAGCATGCAATAAACCAATACTCAGTGCATTAAAAATCATTCATTACAATGAATAAATAGCTTAATGAGATTGGAAGTGTCTTGCGGCCTTTCCAGGCTCAGGTGATGAAGTGAAGCATGCAAATGGCACCCATGAGCATCAATTATGCAGGAGCAATATTTTCAATGTTGTCCAGTCACTTGCACTGTTGCTTTTGTTAAATATTCACACGCATGCCTTTGCGAAACAGTATCCAATTAATCTGAGCAATAAAAAGCATGATCCAATTTTCACAATGCTCGGAAAGATAAAAGAGATGCCATGGGGAGGTTCCTTAGCATTGTGGCCTCAGCTTAGGAAGCTTTCTCAATGAGAAAAAAAAGGGGCAAAGTGATTGTGCAGAATCTTCTTCGATAAGAGAACAACACACGACTGCTCACTTAGCAACTGTTTGAAGTTACAGTGGACCTATCAGGGTACTAGTTACAACCTGGATTTTAAGGTCCAATAGATGCCCTCCCCCCCCCAGGTCACATGATCAAATTTCGGATGCTCGGCAACCAGGTCGCCTTCACAGCTTTTTGTAGCATCCCATGGTCACATGACTATGATTTATAATGTTTTTGTGGAAAACTGGCATTAACTTCTGGGTTTCAGAAAAAACTTGTCCATAATGAACTGTTGGTTTATTTAATATTGTATTATTGTACACAAAGCTGTTTGCAGGCAGGGCTGCAGGCAGTAAAAAGAAAAAACAAATCAATGAAGACAAACGCAACATTTTGTAATCTGTGTTAGTTTCACAGATTTTTAATTTACATTACCCTGCATAATTTCTTCTCAGATTATTATTTGAAGAAAACCTCAACTTTTGCTAAATAATAAGCACTAAAGCCATTAATATCCCCGCCTTCATTTTCCAACAAGCATTGGTCTCAAGAGACATTTTTTCCCTTCAGTATAGGCTGAGAATGGTAAAAACACATGGGCTGCAATAGTCCAGTTGGCCACCAGATGTCAGTAATGCAATCCAGAAAATTATAACTCACTGCTACCATCTAAGGGTTAACTGGCTGCTTTGCAGAGCCATTCATGATAGCTCTAATAAGTTTAATTGGGAAATCTCCATGTTTCTGCTGAATGACAGCATGTCATGCCAGCAGCTAGGGATCAAACTATATTACTTAAAGGGGAAATACCCTTTTTTTAACAAATAAAAAACTAGGAGTGATTTCTAAAAAAGGATTGTAACAATTGCAAACAGTACTGATCTATTTTAACAGCAGGGGCATTTAATAGACCACGTTTAATAGCAGGCATATCTGAAAATTGCCACATTTTTCTATTCTCCCCCTCCCCCATGAATTTAAACAACGTATTAACAAATCAGGCCACTTTATTTAAATTAGGCACCTAACACCATGTAATTAGTTCAGGAAAAACCATTTAAGTCCATTTTTCTTCCCATTTTCGATGGCAATGTAAAGCAGTTAAACACTAGAGGAGAGGAGAGGGGAGAAAAACAATTATTTTGTAGTGATTTCTCTCTTAAATACAGAGAGAACAGAACAGCAAAAATGGCCTTCTCAGCAGAGATGACATTTTGAGTTTAATGATCATCTATGTTTCCCCCCACAGTATACAGACCCAGTTCTATGTGTTGGATTAATTTCAATACATATGAAACCTTTATTGTAACTGTTCCAAAGCACTTATTATTTACATTTTGAAGTGCTGGATTGTTTATGCATGATTTGCTGTCAATTAATTCCATATTGCCCTGTGGATTTTTCCATTTCTAATTGGGAAAACAGAGCTTTATTGTCCCTACCAAGAGTGGAAGACATTTAACTACAGGTGGTACTTGAAGCATCCATGTCCACACACTTCTCATTCTCATTTTCACCAGTAATGGGGAGACAGATGCTGGAATCCAATCCCTAATCCTTCTTCAGAACAACACAAATACCCTAGACACACCGTGAAGTAATAACAGCCATCACCACAACACCTGGGCAGTTCTAGTCATTAGCTATACAGTTGGAATAGAGAACTGGACTCATGCTGAAGTAGAAGCCTTGGATAAGAGCACCAGAAAAATAATGACAATGAATCATGCCTAACATCCACACCGCGATATGGGCAGACTCTATTTACCAGGAAGCAGGCAGATAGGGAATGTTGCAAATAAACGAGAGAGTTGAATGGGAAAAAATAAGGGCGTTGGAAGAATATCTGAAGAAAAGTGAAGAAGATGCACTGAAGAATAACAAAGTGACAGAGTTGGAAGGGATCTTGGAGGTCTTCTAGTCCAACCTCCTGTTCAGACAGGAAACCCTATACCATTTCAGATAAATGGTTGTCCAATCTCCTCTTTAAAAACTTCCAGTGTTGGAGTATCCACAACTTCTGGAGACAAGTCATTGCACTAATTAATTGTTTTAACCGTCAGGAAGATTCTCCTTAGTTCTAGATTGTCTCTCTCCTTGATTAATTTCCATCCATTGCTTCTTGTCCTGCCTTCAGGCCAGTGGTGCATTTCAAAATAGTTTACCATTGGTTCAGTAGGCGTGGCTTGGTGGGCGCGCTTTGCGCACACACACGTTGCGCGCACGTGCACCAAGCACACACTTTGTGCAGGTGCAGAGGCTTTCCAATTCACCTCCTGCAATCCTGCACACTCCCTGTTGCTTCAGCAGCTGACGCACGATGCGTTTCAAAAGCAGGGAATAAAGGCAGGGGTGGGATTCTACCAGTTCACACCTATTTGCTAGAACCAGTTGTTAACATTCTAAGCATTTTGGAGAACTGGTTGTTAGAAGAAATTACTGGCCTAATCCTATAAGGAAGGCAGGAAGGAAGCATTCTGGTGTTGCTTACAAAAACTGCTTCTCCGTTAACCCTTATTACATTCTTGGCAGGACTAGACTTCCTGTCTCAGGAACTTCTCTGGAGCTTTTCCGCCCTCCTTTGCTGATACTTTGCTTGTGTGGAGTAACCATTCAAAGTTACAATGGCACTGACAAAAGTGACTTATGACCATTTTTCACACTTACGACTGTTGCAGCATCCCCACAGTAATGAGAGGTCAGGCGAGGAGATGCGTGCCTCGATGTGAGTGATTTTGAGTTGGCCACACCCAGCCAATAACATGACCACCAAGCCATATCTACCCAGTCACATGACCGCCAAGCCACGCCGACCACCTAAGCCAGGCCCACAGAACCGGTTGTTAAAAATTTGAATCCCACCCCTGAATAAAAGTCAGTATGGGAGCCCAGGTGGGCGGGTGGGCCCAACAGCAACTCGTCAGAGAGAACCGGTTCAGTTTCCACTGATCTTCAGCGCTACTGGTACGTGAGAACCGGGCCGAACCGGTAGAATACCACCACTGCTTCAGGTGCCTTGGAGAATAGGTTGACATTCTTTTCTTTTCCCTTAGATATTGGAATAATGCTATCATGTCACTCCAAGTCCTTTTCACTAAACTAGACATTTCCAATTCCTGCAACCATTCTTTATATGTTTTACCCTCCAGTTGCCTAATCATCTTTGTTGCTCTCCTCTGTACTGAATACTAGAAGACACGAAACTGGCTTGTAAGGAATGAAGAACAGAAAAGAGACATAGTAAGGCAAAATATTACATGGTCAGTACAAACTGCTCCCCCAGTACAGTTTCACGCCATGAGCTTCCTGTTCATAATGATGTTACTAAGGATTTGAAGGCCTTATCTGGGGTTGGTTTAATTTAGAATTTAGAATTTATTTGATTTGTCAATCGCTTACAAGATAATAGGTATAAGTATATACATAGTTATGAATACATGAAATGGGTACACATAAGAAAAATAAAAGAAATAATAGGACAGGGATGGTAGGCACGTTGATGTGCTTATGCACGCCCCTTACAGACCTCTTAGGAAAGGGGTGAGGTCAATAGTAGACAGTCTACGGTTAAAGTTTTTGGGGTTTGGGGAAGAGACCACAGAGTCAGGTAGAATATTCCAGACATTGACCACTCTGTTGCTGAAGACGTATTACTTGCAATCAAGTTTGGTGCGGTTAACCTTGAGTTTGTATCTATTGTATGCTCTTGTGTTGTTATGGTTGAAGCTAAAGTATTCATTGACAGGTAGGACATTGCAATGTATGGTTTTATATACTATTCTTAGATCGGGCCGAAGGTGGTGTAGGTCTAGGTTTTCTGGGTCTAGAATTTCAAATCTGGTGGCATAAGGTATTCTACAATGAGTAGAGGAATGAAGAACTTTTCTTGTGAAATATTTCTGGACTTTCTCATATATATGTATCTTCTTCTTCTTGTGCCATATCCATCATCGGGCGTTGGCAATCATTTGGCGATCCTAATTTTGTTGGCAATCCTAATTTTATCAACAGCTGCAAGAAAAAGTACTGTTTTAGCCAACCAGCCCTTTAGATTTTGAATACTCTATGTATACAAATCCAGAATTAAGAAGAGAGCAACAGACAACAAATTCCATCTTTCCAAAGAAGATGAAGAAACAGTGAATCACCTAGTTAGCGGCTGCTTCTGGAATACAGCGAACCATCTATTGACCAAATGTCTTGGGTTTACAAAACACTCTGAACTGTATATAGTAATAAAAGTTCAGAATTAAATCTTTTAGCCAACAAAGATTCAGACTCTTTCACCGATCTTTGCTGTATGCAAAAAAGCAGCCTCGTCTATCCTCATTGTTTCTATGACCTCAGAAGGAAACAGAAGGTAAGCTAACATCTACTGTACATGACATCAAGTAAACACTGCATCTTTCTCAATTTGGATTGCATATCATTCGGCTGTAGTTGTTTAGTGACAATGTAAGAAAAGAAGGGCTGCTTGCAGATATTAGCATTCTCCCTTCCCCCAAAATGTCATCAACAATTCATATAGGGAAAAAGATCTGTAATAACCCCTTTCTAAAGCTTTGAAAGGGCAGGAGTTAATCTGCACAATGAAAAACTTACTAGCTTAATATATTAACCCCAATGTAACTTGCTTTACAGCAAGTTTTATGTAGTAATTACATTTAGCCCACATTAATGGGATTTAAAACCCAATACAAAACAAAATGCACCTTCTCTTTAGCATAACCACATTGTTGTAACTGTTTGCTTTGACTTACGTTTTCAATAAAGTCAGTAAGTGCGGTATGTATTTTAAAGGCCAAACGGCTTTCGTTCTATACGGTATGAAATCAAGACCTCTCTGTCAAAGAAAGCATAAAACACCTTGAGGGGAAAAATCAATATTCAGAACATAACTTCCATAAAATAAGCATTCTGATAGATTTGTCATAGGCACCTGAGGAAACATTCTGAGATGGTTCACAGATCACATTAAGCCAAAGATTTTCTTAACTATGGATTGTCAAACAAACTACAATCACTTAGATTTGTAATGACAAATAAAAATTTAATAGTGTTAGCTTCATTGGTTCCAATTTTTGAAGTTCTTTCAAACTGAAGTAATATCCAATTCTTAGCATTCTTTAAAAAAAAAAAAGCTGAATAACAGAAAAACAGAATTGGGAAGGCACCTTGGAGGTCTTCTACGGTAGTCCAACCCACAGCTCTGGCAGGAAATCCTATACCATTTCAGACAAATGGTTGTCCAATCTCTTCTTAAAAACCTCAAGTGTTGCAGTACCCACAACTTCTGGAGGCAAGTCATTCCACTGATTAATTGTTCTATGAGGAAACCTCTCCTTAGTTCTAGGTTGTTCTATCCTTGATTAGATTCCACCCATTGCTTCTCGCCCTGCCTTCTGATGCTTTTGTGGCAATCCCTTAATTATTGGAACACTGCTATCATGTCATCTATAGTCCTTTTTTTCATTTAATTAGATATGCACAATTCCTGCAATTGTTCTTCATATGCTTTCGTCTCCAATCCCTAAATCAACTTTGTTGCTCTTCTGTTTACTCTTTCTAGAATCTCAACAGCTTTTTTACATCGTAGGGATCAAAACTGGGTGTGGTATTCCAAGAGTGATCTTGATTCCATCTCTTTTTACAATATTTTAGACTTTTTTTGGATTTTTTTTTCCAACTGACTAAAGGAGCAAGATTTTTTTAATGAACCAGATCTCCATGAAAATATGAAAAAGACTAAGCATCTCCACCCATGTTTTCTCAAGATATATTCAATTATAACTCCAGACAGACAGACACGAAAGTTCTACTTTGTCCTTTGGATGGGAACTTGTCAGTCAACTAATTCATTGATTGATTATGTGCCATCAAATTATTTTAGATTTTTAAAGGCTACGTAAAATTTCTCTTAAACTGGAATCCTCATTCTACTAAATGCACTGGTGACCCTTTTACTTGTTTCTTTTTCTTGTTTTTGCTTTTTTAACTAGTCCACACAGTTGCTTAGTGGAAATGTAATAAAGAACTTATACAAATGAAAATGTTAAATCTCCTGCTGCTAACAATTACAAAATGTTCCCTGTCTTAGCTTCTATAACTACAATCAAAACAAACTCGGTAGGACGTAATCGCTCCCCCAGTACAGTTTCACGCCATGAGCTTCCTGTTCATAATGATGTTACTAAGGATTTGAAGGCCTTATCTGGGGTTGGTTTAATTTAGAATTTAGAATTTATTTGATTTGTCAATCGCTTACAAGATAATAGGTACAAGTATATACATAGTTATGAATACATGAAATGGGTACATATAAGAAAAATAAAAGAAACAATAGGACAGTGACGGTAGGCATGTTGATGTGCTTATGCACGCCCCCTACAGATCTCTTAGGAAAGGGGTGAGGTCAATAGTAGATAGTCTAAGGTTAAAGTTTTTGGGGTTTGGGGAAGAAACCACAGAGTCAGGTAGAGTATTCCAGACATTAATCATTCTGAAGTCGTATTTCCTGCAATCAGGTTTAGTGCGGTTAACCTTGAGTTTGTATCTATTGTGTGCTCTTGTGTTGTTATGGTTGAAGCTGAAGTATTCATTGATAGGAAAGTCATTGCAATGTATGATTTTATATACCATACTTAGATCAGACCGAAGATGGCATAATTCTAGGTTTTCTAGGTCTAGAATTTCAAGTCTGGTGGCATAAGGTATTCTGCAATGAGTAGAGGAATGGAGAACTCTTCTTGTGAAATATTTCTGGACTTTCTCAACTGTGCTAATATCAGATACATAATGTGGGTTCCAGACTGATGAGCTGTATTCAAGTATTGGTCTAGCAAATGTTTTGTATGTTCTAGTTAGTAGTGTGATATTACCAGAGAAAAAGCTACGTAGGATAATGCCTTTTTGGCTATGTAGTTACAGTGGGCTCTAGCACTTAGATCATTAGAGATGAGTATTCCAAGGTCCTTTACAGAGCTTGGATCATCAACAAGGTCTTGACTATTCAGCTTGTATTTTATTTTCTGATTTTTTTTGCCAATATGTAAGACAGAACATTTATTTGTTGAGATTTGAAGTTGCCATTTGTTTGGACAAATCAAAGAGGCACATCTTTGGCCACATTTTAAGATGCAAAATGGAAACAGGGAAGGAAGATGCATTATGATGAAGGATCTCATGGGAACGATCACTTCTGTATTCACAAGGAGAGAAGTACAGCAACACTGAAGAACGTTTAATATTTACACAATTTTTGTGGCCTGCCAGCTGCCAGCAGACCTGGTGGCAGACTCGGACAATGAGGAGGTTGGGGAGGTTGGACCAGTTCTGGAATCTGGAGAAGGTTCTGATGGATGCTCTGAGTCAGACACAGAGAAAGACTTATACCCCCAAAACCTTAATCTTAAACTGTCTACCATGGACCTCACTCCGTTTCTAAGAGGTCTGTAAGAGGGTGTGCATAAGCGCACCAGCATGCCTACCGTCCCTGTCCTACTGTTCTTGTCTATCCATTTATTTGAACTCATTTATTATGTACCTGTTTATATTTATATGTTTATATGTTATGTTCATACTTATATTTGTTTTCTCATACATGCTTGACGAACAAAATAAATAAATAAAATAAAATAAAGAGCCAGGGCTGATTGACATTTTACCAGAGATGCAGCTGCCTTTGAAGGCTGAGATAAATGGGGAGGAAGAACAGCTGGGGCCTTTTGCAGATGCACGTATGCACAGAGCTGTTCGGAGAGGAGAACAACTGTGGATAAGGAGTAGACTCAGGAAGCAAAGCACATGTGGACACTGAATGGTCCCTTCCTGGCTGGGGAATAAATAGAAGGACAGGGGAGTGGTGGTTGTAATGCCTCAGAGACTGCTTGCCAGAACTTAATTAGCAGCTTTATGCTAGGAGCTCATGGTCTGGCAATTATTTCAAGAAACTGATAAGGTCTGTTATGGTGTTTAACTCTTTGAAGGACCATTGCCTAGACTTTTCAGTGTGTGAATGCCATTAATTACAGGAGATAAATAAAGAGGAGTTTTTTGAGACAAGGAGTCTGTTTCTTGTTTCTGCTAAGGCTGGGTCAGAACAACAACTTCCTCTTTCCTCCTACATATCAAACTATTTCACATTCAATAATTAATATTTTAGATTTCTGCAAATCTGTTTTCAATTTGCACCTTGAATTTCTTATTCAGGATCTATTGGATTGGGGATTCCTTCCATCAAACCTTAGCTTTTTTTTTGAGTGAGATAAATTTATCAATTAGTGTGAACATCCTCAAGTTTTGTTTTAGTTTACCACAGATGTTGTGCTCTTGTTCAAATAAGTAAATATTCATCCTAATAAAGGAAAATAGTTGTAGTTCAGGGGTAAAATGAAGGATCAGAGATCACCAAGAACACCTCAAATATTATCTCATTTGGGTTACTTCTTATTTCTTTTCCTTTAAAGTAAATTAGACATCATAGAAATTGTAACAATTTGCCCTGGAAGACAAATCTGGCTTAGTTCCCAAAAGGCAGGTAAGAAGATAACCCCAAGAAGAAATGTCCCAGTAAGTTCATGGCAGATGCATATGCCATATCTCCCAAATTCAGTGTGTGTTGCCTTCACCTATAGAATACAGTTGTGCAGCCCTTCCAATTAGATCTCCAAAAATTGTTTTAGAGTACATGGACACAGAACACACTGCCTGTTAATCGCACCTTAAATTCATTGTGTTTTATCCAGAGAAAAGGCTGTTGCTGTTTTAAAGACACTGTAGGGTACATGAGGTTTAGCTTCAATTGCTCGGTCTAGATCGTCACTGCCTATAAAATAACAATGTTTTTTTTAAAGTTTTATTTGGAAATTGGTAAAGGCAGCTATATGGATGGGAAAGGGCACCACTGATGGGGATAAATCTAATCCAAAAATCATGAGTTATAATTTGATAAGGGATATAATCCAGTTACACTGAGAACCAGCAAGAGATGGACAGGCCTCTTTCCGCTCTCTCCAGGGCAACCTTCAAAGGATCATGGGAACCCTCAAGCTAGCTGCTTCAGCTTGAATGCTAGAGCAGCTCCACCACAATGTAAAAATAAGAACTAAAGTCCACTGCAGAAGCTTCTGCTTCTTAATATTAACTGTTTAACACTAAAAAAATCTACTCAGATCTGTGATTTGTGGAAATAGGGTTTCCTTACGACCACAACTGAGCCCATAATTTCGGTTGCTAAGTGAGACATTTGTTAAGTGAGTTTTACTCCATTTTACAGCTCTTCTTGCCACAATTGTTAAGGGAATCACTACAGAGGTTAAGTTAGCAACACAGTTGTTGAATGAAGCTAAATTCCCCATTGACTTTACTTGCCAGGTTGCAAAATTACATGACCCCCGGGACACTGTAACCATCATATAAATACGAGTCAGTTGCCAAGTGTCTGAATTTCGATCACATGACCCTGGGGGTGCTGAAATGGACATAAGTGTGAAAAATGGTCACAAGTCGCTTTTTTCAGTGCTGTTGTAACTTTGAATGGTCACTAAATGAACTGTTGTAAGTCAAGGACTACCTGTACAATCCCCTCCCACTTGTGACTGTATGACTGTAACTTTGTCGCTTGTATCCTCACGATTTATATTCACTTGTTTCCTAGTATGATTGATTGCTTATTGTACCCTATGACTATCATTAAGTGTTGTACCTGATGATTCTTGACTCTTGACGAATGTATCTTTTCTTTTATGTACACTGAAAGCATTTGCACCAAGACAAATTCCTTGTGTGTCCAATCACATTTGGCCGATAAAGAATGCTATTCTATTCTATTCTATTCTATTCTAAAATGACAAAATGCTGTATTTTTTCTTTTTGAGCTATCAAGCATTCCCTGACAATTAAAAACAATCAAAACCCCAGAAAAGCTTGCTTACCTTTTAACTCTTTTCAAACTTTGATTGGAAGTTAAAATTCAAATTCCCTGCCCCTCGAAAAAATTATTTTATGCAGACTTTAATAAATTTGCACCTATCAAGGACAGAATGAATTTGTAATGGGAAAAGTCATAAGGGAAACATCAATCAATAATGATAGATTCATCTATTGCTACTTTGCCCAAAAATGTCCAGTTCAGACTCCTCTATGTTTAACAGATTTAACAGTTAATCAGAGTTGGAAGGGACTTTGTAGGTCATCTAGTCCAACCTCCCGCCCAATCAGGAGACCCTACACCATTTCTGACAGATGGCAGTCCAATCTCTTCTTGAAAGTTTGAAGTGATGACGCTCCCACAACTTCTGAAGGCAACTTCTGTTCCATTGGTTGATTGTTCTCACTGTCAGAAAATTTCTCCTTATTTCCAGGTTAAATCTCTCCTTGTTCAGTTTCCATCTATTATTCCTTGTCTGATCTACAGATGCTTTATGAAGTCATGTTACAAGTCATGGTTTCTTAGCTGTTTTTCAGCTTTATTGAAATTATATCTTCATATCTGCATTCCTCAGGCAGCCATCTCAGGAAATCTGGACAATTCCAGATTTGGGAACATTTTATTAAAGCAACTTAACTGGCAGAACTAAAAAAAGACCTTTTAAAAAGATTTTTGGAAAAACCATCTCCTTTGTAGCTAACGTAGAGCTGCTTCAACGTAAGGCAGCTTCTTGTACAATTTCAAGACAACCTAGATGTTATGAAATTATATTTTTAAATCTAAGTAATAGAAGACAATTTAACTTCAATAGCACCAATCCATTACTTTCATACAACGTCTGACTTCAGGTCAAGGGCACTCAATCTTTTATTCTCATTTAAGAAGCAGTCTCAATTCATTTTGTAAGCCAGGCACTTTTTTAAAAAGATGATATAGGATTTTAATAATATTGAATACTAGTAAAATATATTAAATGTGTTGCCTGCATCAGAGATTTAAGCAGTTCAGTGGGAAGAAAATGTTGCTTGCAACTGTTATAATAGAGACTGCCAGTGGGCACTTGCAATAAAAGTGAACTGTTTGATATTACTCAAATCAAATTCTATGGGTCATATGCAGCCTTTAAATAATCAATGTATTTCTACGCCATAGATTTCACATAAAGAAATATCAGGGGTGTGTATGTGTGAAGCAGAGGTTAGAATGTAATATCGCAGGCAGTCTGTCCACAGTCTGGAGTTCGGTCCTGATGGGGCTTCTCCATCTTTCCAAGGTCAGTAAAATGAAGATCCAGACTTTTGGGGGCAAAATGCTGACATTATAAACCATTTAGAGAGTGATGTAAAGCACCATGAAGCAGAATATAAGTCTACAGGAAGTGATATTGCTATTGCTCTGTATATAACTATGTTTACCAAATCAGAGATGCAACAAGCCAGATAACCACTGAATGGCAGCAGATATATTTTTGCAGTCCAGATATAGCACCCATGTGCATTTTGTGTGAAAGAGAGACTCAGGAGGGTAAGGAAACTTAGAAGGACAGAATGCAGAATAACAGAATTAGAAGGGACCTTGTTGGTTCTTCTTAGTCCCCTGTTCAATGAGGGGACCCTATAGCATTCTGGACAAATGACTGTACTATTTCTTCTTAAACCCAATTCTAGATGAACTTTGTGGGCAGGGCGTTTTTACTTCCTTGAATGGCCAAAAAATGTAATTAATTTAATGTTTATACCATGCTGTGATGTCTTCCTTTTATCCCACAGTTATTCCATAACAGCCACTGGTGAGGAACCCATGATAAGTTCCATTACATTAGTACAATTGCATTCACCCCTAAAGTACTCAGGAGTTAAAATGTACCAATCCAAAATTTCAGAACAAAACAGAGAAATTTACTGCAGCCAAAGGGGCACCCAAACCAATGAAATCCGATGTATCACAGAAGCTCAGCATATGTTACCCATTATTTTGTTGATGGCTTACTCTTGCATCTCCAAAACTGATGTGGATGGGAGTCATGTGGGTGTGTAATGAGACAAGTGAAATTTCTAGGGACTCTATGGACCAGCCTTATTCATGGATGGATGGACAGATCTAAATCTGCTTAGGTTTCTGGTGGAATCATTTCTGGTCAGGAAGGATGTAACTATGTTAACTGCATTTTGGCATCATCATGGCTTGTTTAGATGTCACTGCAACTGCACGTGGGAGCGACAGGTGCTTGCATACACAGCGATTCAAATGTCTATTTAATATATTACATTTTCTCCTAGCGCTTTAGAGAACGAAATGAATAAGCCTACACCAATCTACTGCAGAATCCAAGCTCATTGTTCATTAAAGGTTATTGACTAAAATCTACCACCATGATCCAGCCTGCATTGACAGAGTGTGATGGAATATAGTCAAGATTCCCAGGAGGCGGGGAGAGTACTGTAAAGACAGAGATGTCTAGACAGCTCCTACTAGCTTATATGTTTAATGGTATGTAGTTTGTTTTAGTTTGGCAAGGTTTCTGTCTATAGATGAGGAATAATAAAAGAAATAGAAGAATGACAATATGCCATTCTTGGATTTTGGGATCTGTGATAGATAGATTTTTACATCCCAGTTTCAGGTTCAGAAGGAGCAATCAATCCAACCAGCCATCCAATCAGCTTCCATGTCTCAGCAAAGATTAGAAATCGGGTCTCCCTGCTTTTAATGAAGATCTTTAATCACTGCACCAAACTGGCTGTCTTTAGTCTGGAAAGAAGTCTCTGTATGATAAACAAAAGCTTACAGAAAAATAAAATAAAAAGCATCTTAAAAAAGAAACAATTGAAGTGTTAGTCTTCAATTTACCAGAATTTCCTGCCACAAGTTTGATTGGTTCATTTTCCACAATAAATGAGGTTTGGGATATCTTACAACCCTTATTCCTTGTACAAGGATTTGTAACGTATCACCTATCACATCCATTACAGTCTCCTCTCCTGAGCAACCAAATGGAACTCATCAAACTCGCTGAAGATATTTTTAAGAGGCACTTAATTCACTGTAGAGGACTTTGCAATTTCATCTTGGGCCAGATAAGCCCAGATACTACCACATACGTAATATCTCAATAAAGACACAATTGGCAATAAACCATAATCTCCACTATGAAGCAATAAAGCAAAGGAATTGCTGATCAAACTTGCCCAAACTTATCACTGTGGCTGTCTTTCTAAAAAGGGTTTTGGATGCAATTTTGCCCTGTTACAAAGAAAACACTAGGAGGATGAAATTGCAAATGAGAAATAAGGAATGGTGGATGAAGCATTAATTGTCTTAATTTGGACAGTTTGGTATCCTGAATAACCCACGGCTGTTATTCAAAAGCTAAAGCGGCTCTTTTCTTTGGTACACATATTATCAGGAGGCGTTGTTTGGTTTTTCAAATTGACGACTTTAAAACAAAATTCTAAAGGCTTCATTTTTATGCTAACTGCTCCTATCAGATTTTTAAAAGCCACATCTTAATGAAAGCTGTGTTATGATGGAATGAAATCAAATGAAGAACTCCCCTGTGAGATGACACTTAAAGGAAAGAATCCTTGGAAGAGAAAAGTCTATTATTAAGTAATTAGCCATAATAAGTTTCTGTAAGACAAAAGATCAAACAAGTCCTCTTAAAAGGAAAAGAAAAAAAGAAGAAGGAAGAAGAGGACAGGGTAGAAATGAGTTGCAATTCATTTCAACTCAAGTGGTACAACACAGTGCCACTTCATTTTATCGCCATTCCTATATCTTCATGTTTTAATCAGAGGGGCTTCAGCGACACTCATTCAAGCCTTTATTACACTCTGAAGTTGGATTACTGCAGCATACTCTATTTGGGGCTGCTCTTGGAGACTTACTCAGGCAATCAAATCGGTGTGAAATAAATATATGTTCCTAGACTTCAGCAGCATGCAATATGGTTATTCTCCTACTGCCATCTATATTTTTAGCTGCATGTGAGGAAAATAGCTATTTTTGAGACTGTTCTCAATAATAAAAACTCTCATGCCGAGTGATGTTTGGGCAAAGTTGGAATGCAAAAAAATGTGTGTGTCTCACTTTCTCTTCTCAACTTTTTCCATTCTTTTTGTGAATGCTTTTGTGGAAGAATATCAGAACTGACTTTTAAAGAACCATTTAATTCCCGCATTCTTCCTTCAACAGGTAACAGATAATCAGAGTTGGAAGGGACGTTGTAAGTCATCTAGTCCAACCTCCTGCCCAACCAGGAGACCCTACACCATTTCTGACAGATGGGAGTCCAATCTCTTCTTGAAAGTCTCAACTGGTGGTGCTCCCACAACAATCTGGGTAAAGTGTTGGCTCTTATTATCACCCTTGCAGAGGTGGAAAGCCAGCTGCTGAAAAGATTTGGATGAAGAGGGGAGGCCAAAAAGGGAACCCTTTATGACATGGCCTAGGGTATCTGAGAAACTCTCCTGCCCCTATGGGGTTAGCCCATCCCACTCACTCCAGCAGAAAGAGCCTACTTCAAACCCCATCTACTAAGGAATTTTAACTGGTGAGATCAAGGAGAAGAGTCTTTGTGGCCCCTGCACTGTGGAATATTCTACTGTCAGAGTTGAGATCAGCTCCCGCCATCTTGGGTCTTCCTGACAGGCCTAACAAACTGGTTTTTCCAGTTGGCTTGGGCCTTAATGAGAGTACTCTTTACTGATGATGATTACCAGAAGACTGGCAGAATGCATCCATGAACACCAACTGGTAGTCAGAAGACATGTTGAAAATTCTTTATTTTCACAACATAAAGACAGATTTAACCATGGTTTCTACTTGGGAAAATGTGGCCAGCCTAAACCAAGGCATATCCAAAAATGTCTGGGAATTTCTAGAAGCTTGACACTGTGACAAATCAGTCATCAATAGACACATAGGCAATATCTATAGACTATGCAAAAGAAATTATCACCCAGCCCCAAAAGGAACAAAAACACTCCAGAACCTCTCCACCAGGAATCAGCACCGTATTCAACGTAGATTTATTCCAAGATTAATGTCAGACCAACAATCAAGCAAATAAAGTGTTAATAACACCTTATAATGCCTTGGTAAGGCCACACTTGGAATACTGCATTCAGTTTTGATCATCACGATGTAAAAAAGATGTTGAGACTCTAGAAAGAGTGCAGAGAAGAGCAACAAAAATACTTAGGGGACTGGAGGCTAAAATGTATGAAGAACGGTTGCAGGAACTGGGTATGTCTAGTCTAATGAAAAGTAGGACTAGAGGAGACATGAGAATAGTGTTCCAATATGTCAGGGGCTGCCACAAAGAAGAGGGAGTCAAGCTATTCTCCAAAACACCTGACAAGCAGCAATGGGAGGAAACTAATCAAGGAAAGAAGCAACTAAGAACTAAGGAGAAATTTCCTGACAGTTAGAACCATTAATCAGTGGAACAGCTTGCCTCTGGATGTTGTGGGTGCTCCAACACTGGAAGTTTTTAAAAAGATGTCGAATAACCGTTTGTCTGAAGTCGCAGGGTTTCCTGCCTAGGCAGGGGGTTGGACTAGGTCCCTTCCAACTCTTCTCTTCTCTTCTCTCCCCACCCCTCCCCTCCCCTCCCTTCTCTCCTCCCCTCCCTTCTCTCCTCTCCCCACCCCTCCCTTCCCTTCTCTCCTCTCTCCTCTCCTTTCCTCTCCTCTCCTCTCTCTTCTCTTCTCTTCTCTTCTCTTCTCTTCTCTTCTCTTCTCTTCTCTTCTCTTCTCTTCTCTTCTCTTCTCTTCTCTTCTCTCCTCTCCTCTCCTCTCTTCTAATAACCCAATTAAGAAACTGCCAAAGAAGCCAACAGCAAACAGCCCAACCAAAGAATCTCTAAGACCACCCCCACCAACACTGATGGCACTCCAATATATACTGACAGAAAACTGCACTTCTTACTAGCACTGATGATGTTACCTAGTTTGGGTAATGAAATGACTGCAAGAAAACAAGTTCAGAGTGTACCAAGGACCCCTGAATATGGTTACAGATGGGAGAAGAAGATCTCACCCCCCCCCCCGTACTGTCCATCTCCCTGCTCTTAGCTCCCAAGTAACTTTTTATATTTGTGATTATTTCTATAGTTATCTTTTTATCATTTGTAAGTCTCCCAGAGTTGCCTTATTGAAGAGATGAGCAGCCTAAACAATTAATAAATAAAATAAAATTAAAGGTGCCATCTTTTTACTGCCCTCCTTTCAACAAAGAAACCAAAGATATTAACTTTTGATTCTCAATTATGAAACCCAAGAAAACGGATGGGCTTTTTTCGTGGCATTCAGATATAGTACCGCTTTTCATGCTGATCACTCATGGCCAGGGTTGAGCAGACCAATGATAGGAAACTGGAGGGCAAGTTAGACATGTGGTTTTCATTTTCCTTTGCGGAAAAGAGAAAAACAGTCAGACAAGTGACTGTTCAGTCTCCCTTTAACTACCTCCAATGATGAAGCACCCACAACTTCTGAAGGCAAGCTCTTCCACTGGTTAATTGTTCTCACTGTGAGGAAATTTCTCCTTAATCCCAGGTTGCTTCTCTCCTTGATTAATTTCCATCTGTAGCAAAGATATCGAGTCCAGAATTTCTCAGACATCACGGCCCTAGCTCAGAAACTGAACTGAATCCCCCACCTTGCTTCCTCTTCTACAGTGTTCTAATCCCTGTTCCTAGACCTTCAACTTTCTGTGTGAAGAGCACAATCACTATTGTGTGAAGAGGCAAAGAGCTGAGCCATAAAGGACCAGACTGTTTGGGGAAAATAAAACCTCCATTAAGAGATGCCACCAGAAGCAGCACAAATGAATGCCAGATGCAATTTAAAGCATAACAGCCCATATGGCATGCTAGCTAGGTTGGTAGAAACAATATTTGCGAGAGAGCCCACTTTTGTGCTTTGTAGCAGAAATCCTGAACGATGCTTGACAGGATTACTCAGTTTTTAGCTGTAATTTAATCAAGCCTTTCACTTGTTTCTCCCAGATTCAGGATTGTGCTGCTGCTTGACTTAACAGTTGAACTTCAGCTATCACCTGCTTAATGGTTTTACATAAGTTTTGTTTTGTTCACAATTCCGGCTCACTCGTTTACCTAAATTTACAGGATTCAGATGCTGAATTTGGATATGGGATATGTCAGTTTGCAGTAAATATGACCAAGGCAGTAAGTTTCTTGAATACATTAGTGAGATAGCCAAATACAGAAAAATTCTGGGCCAAACTTCATTGCCAAAAAACATGGTGGATGAACATGGAAAGGAACACACGTGTCTTCTAGGTTTTCAGAGTTTCCTTAAATTCTGTTCAAACACACTTGATTCTGAAAAAAAAAAATTCTCCAAGAATTAAGATTTGTCATGGCCTGTTGGTGAAGAGCAGTGTTCCTAACATGGCCCTATTTCATCTTGTTTTGGTTTGTATTAAGTTTTTTTTAATGGTATCATAAGTAGTCCTCAACTTACAACCATTCATTTAGTGAGCATTCAAAGTTGCAACAGCTCTGAAAAAAAGGGATTTATGACTGTTTTTCACACTTATGGCCATTGCAACACCCCATGGTCACGCAACCAAAATTTGGACGCTTGATAACTGGTTCATATTTATGATAGTTGCAGTGTCCAAAGTCATGTGATCCCCTTTTGTGACCTTCTGACAAGCAGAGTCAGTGGGTTGTTAACAGCCATGTTCCTAACTTAACAACTGCAGGGATTCACTTAATAGCTGTGGCAAAAAGAGTCGTAAAATGAGGCAAAACTTACTTAACAAATGTCCTGCTTAGCAATAGAAATTTTGGGCTCAATTGTGGTTTATAAATCAAGGACTACCTCAATTTACAACCATAATTCAAGGGCTGTCACAAAGAAGAGGAGGTCAACTTATTTTCCGAAGCACCAGAAGGCAAGACAAGAAACAATGGATGGAAACTCATCAAGGAGAGAAGCAACCTGTCATTGAGGAGAAACTTCCTAACAGTGAGGACAATTAACCGATGGAACAGGTTGGCTTCAAAACTTGTGGGAGCTTCATCCTTGGAGGTGTTTAAAAAGAGACTGGACAGCCACCTATCTGAAATGGTATAGGGTCCAGAAGACTAGTCTGAAATGATATAGGCTCTTGTGCCAAAAATTGTGCACGTGCTCACGCGCGCACATTCGCGTGCCAGCACCCAGAAGGAAATGTGTCCCCACACACACCTTGCGCAGACACGTGCAATCCCCTCCTTCCCTCCCCCCGCCACCCGCTTACCTGCACTATGCCTCCCAGCTGATTTTCGTCTGGTTTGAGGCCTGGCTTGAGGAAGGCCTTTGGCAGCCTTTGAAGGCCGAAAAATAGGCCCGTTTCGTCACTTCCAGTATTATAGGAAGTGGGGAAACGGGTCTATTTTTCGGCCTGCAAAGGCTGCCAAAGGCCTTCCTCAAACCTCTGGGAGGCTGGAAAAGGCCTCAAATTGGCCGAAAATCAGCTGGAAGGCACGCGCATACACAGTGAGGTAAGTTTGCCTGCAGCTTGAATGCCGGCACAAATGGCTCTGCATGCCACCTGTGGCATGTGTGCCATAGGTTTACCATCACGGGTATAGGGTGCCCTGCTTCAGCAGGGGGTAAGGCCAGAAGACCTCTAAGGTCCCTATCAGCTCTATTCCGAATTGAATTGAATTGAAAATCTGTATATTGTAAGTCATGCAGACTCAGTTGGAGTTGGATGGCAACTAAATGGATAAATGAATAAAATAACGCCCTTTGGAAATATTGGACAATAATTATTATGATTGCAACCTGGTACATAGTTGATGGGAGTTGTAGTTGAAAATCATCACCACTTTGAATTGTGTATGTATTTGAAAGAGAGAATAATAGAATGGTAATCACTGATTTTTCTGCTGTGGGTGTTGAGAGTGGATAAAAACTACAGATCATAAATGAATCTTGCCATCATCAGGACACGATAACCAAATTTGAATGAGAGGCATTAAAAAAAAAACACTGTAGCTTCCATCACGGTTGGTTTCACACTATTGGAAAATGATTGTCAGTAATTTCCAGTTTAGTTTGCAGCAAGCACAACCTATTCAAACTTTATATCCAGATCAGAGCACACATACCACTTAGTTCAGCTAGCAAAAACATAGCTTTCTGTTTATTTATTAAACATCAGCAAACATATAAAAAATGTTAATTGGCAAAAACAAGATAAAGGCCGCTAACAGCAGAGAGAGAGACAAACTTGTAGAACAAGCAAGAATTTGCATTATCGGTATCTGTATATCAAAAGGCACCAAACTTTCCAGAGTCACTGAAAACAACCCTATGGATAATTAGCCTGGATAGTCTCAAACGAGGCAGTCTTAGATTATTTCAGCTTTAATCCTTTAATGTATAGAATTGCAGCCAACTAGTTCTGGCAAGTTGGAAACTTGGGGACCCCCACCTCTCTTTCTGCACCATTCAAGAAAAAAAAAATTGGTGTGAGTGGAGATGAGTGATCCCATGCAGAAGTAGATTTTTAGAATGGAGAGAATAAAGATGATAGGGAAGCATTTAGAAATGGTGTGTATATTGCCTCCAGTTTTGGTCGCCATGATATAAGACAAATGTTGAGACTCTAGAACAGGGGTGTCAAACTCAAGGCCCACAGGGTGCTTAGATCTGACCCGTGGTATCTCTGCCAGCAAAAACAGAGCTCAGGAGGGCCATGTGTGACCCTCCAGAGCTCTGTTTTCACTGGCAGAGGGTTGCAGGAGGCCATCACAGCCAAAAACGTATCTCGGGAACCCACTTTCCCTGGCAGAATTCTTGGGCCACCACAGGTGCCCCTGACATGAGTGACATCAAGCTGGCCATGCCCACTCTGGCCAGGGCCCCCCCAGCCCCCCAAGGTCAAACACAACCCTGATGCAGCCCTCAATAGTCTAGTGAAGTCTAGTGAAGAGAAGGACCAGGGGAGACATGATAGCAGCCTTCCAATATTTGAGGGGCTGCCACAGAGAGGAAGGGGTCAAGCTATTTTCTAAAGCACCCAAAGGCCAGACAAGGAATAATGGATGGAAACTGAACAAGGAGAGATTTAACCTGGAAATAAGGAGAAACTTTCTGACAGTGAGAACAATCAACCCATGGAACAGAAGTTACCTTCAGAAGTTGTGGGAGCTTCATCACTTGAGACTTTCAAGAAGAGATTGGACTCCCATCTGTCAGAAATGGTGTCAGGTCTCCTGCTTGGGCAGGGGGTTGGGCTAGATGACCTACAAGGTCCCTTCCAACTCTGATTATCTGTTTAATCTGTTCAATGAAATCAAGTTTGATACCCCTGCTCTAGAAAGAGTGCAGAAGAGAGCAACCAAGATGATTAGGGGACTGTCTACACAGCATTACATCATTGCAATAGTGATTGAGTGGCTTTTCTCCTACTCTCCTTTTTTTAAAATACGTGTCTGTACAAATGTACCATGATTTTCAATTTCTCTCCCCCCCCCCGCCTTTTTTTTTTTTTGCTGCTTATATGGCTCCTTATAAAGCTATAATAGGCAAGACCACATATGCACTTCAGTAAGACTGAACTCATAAAACAGAGGAGGCAAACACAAAACAAAACTATAAAATTTCCCAATGCGCTACAAAAACCCGTTTTTTCACAACAGTAACCTGGTGAAAGAGAGAGGAAAAGAACTCTAAAAACATCCAAATAGTGCATTTGTACTTTCCCAAATAAATTGCAGAACAATTTATAGCCACGGTTAAAAGGCCACATGATGCTGGCCTAGCTCCAGAACAATAATATAGCATCGTTTTATCTGTAATCAAAGGCAAAAATGAAACAAAATGGGCAAAGTGCTTTTTTTTTCCCCTGATAAAAAAAAATAAAAGATTCTGATGGAGTTTGACCATTAACCTTGGTCAAACTCAAATGTCAGCATCAGTGATTAGTGAATCAATTTAGCCATATGCATTTCAGCTAACACTCATTCAAATTGACTGCAAGTAACCCAATACGCAGACATGGAGATCACTGTAGCAATTCCACACAGGCATTCTGAATAAAAGTATGGAGGGCAGGACGGCAATCAGAAAGAAGCGGTGGAGGGAGCAACAAATTGTATCATAATCCTTTAATTTAGTCATCCTAAACATTAAAAAAAAAAAAAACCCTCAATGCATTCAGGGAAGCAAAGACTTTTCTCTTAACACGTATTCACGCCACTGAAGTTTACCAAATGTCTATTTATTTATTTATTTATTTTATCATATTTTTATACCGCTCCCTCTCCCAAAAAAGGGACTCAGGGCAGTGTACAGCCTACTAAAAACATATAAATACATTATAAATACAATTAAAAATATATTAAACGCGATTTTCCGGCTGTATCCCATCAAAACCAAATACAACAATATAAAATCAGGGATCTTAGATAAAAATTAAAAGTTAAATTACTAAAACCCAATTTAAAACCAGAACCCATTCATTCGGCTAGGCCAGCCTGCCTAAAAAGTAGGGTTTTAACTGCGCGCCGGAAGGTCAAAATATCCGTCATAGCTTCTATTGCTTAGAAAAAGCAACCCAAACCCAATACTTGAAAAACCTTAACTGAAGAGCCATGGATGCAATCCTGAGAAAGGAGGAGAGAAGGAAAACACTGACTGGACTTCACCAAAAAGTATATTCCCATCACTGAAAAACAGAACAGTGCCAGTATGGAGACGTTTTTTCTATGCAAAAGATGAAAATGTGGGTGCACAGTCCTGTATTGTGAGAGGAATGTGCAATCCAGTCAGACTGGATTGCACATGCCTGTACCGCATTCTCTTTCCATCAACTGCCTAGTGTTAAATCAAATGCACAAGATACCCACCAAAAGGTGTGAAGGGAAAGGAGACAGACTGTGGAGGAAGGCAGAGATATCAGGATTAGTCAACACACAACAAAATTCTGAAGAGAGGGGCAACAGGAAAGGAAACAAAACAAAATTACACATTTTGATATGTAAACTCAAATCTTTCCATTACTTGACAGTGATGCCTTTGGAACGCAGACGCTTTCATGATGAGTTTTTATTCTGCATTCTGTTTTGATTGCATAAGCCGGTTTCCAAAAGCATTGAAGCTAGAGAAACATTGGACATCTTGCTATGTGTGAGATGTATGTGAACTTGCTAAAGGATCCAAAACTAAATTGCAAAGGAAGATCAACGACTCCATTCAAAAGTTCCCTAGTTTTTGAAGTATATGTTCACATTCGATCTCTGTTTTTGTCTCTATCTCTAAAAGGTATGCTTCATTAATGGTAGTTAAAACTCCTCCACACCATGAATTATCTCCCTGGAGGTTAGAGAACAAGAGAAGAACATTTGCATGAGAGTTCACCCAAAAGGTAAGTGGCCCACAGCCTTTAGGAGCTGATCCCAAAATTGCCCCATGTCTATGCCATTAAAACACACATATCAACCAATCATAATAGCACAGTTTTCTGCTTATTTTCAGCAACGTTTGCAAATTAAGTCTCCAATTTTCTGCATTCGTTGTCTTGCCTGTTTTGACTATTCCCAAAAAAATTCAGATGAAGAGATGTTTCTATTTTATTTCTTTCTGGTTGGGTAGACTATGTACTCAACCAATTAATCTTAATTCCCAGTAAGCCAGTGCACAATTGTGTTTGCATCACATGTTATCCATAAGTAACAACTTCTCTAATTTGGCCAGACTTCTTTTTAAAAAGGTAGTGGGATTACAACAATCCCTTTGGCATGGGATACAGTTTGGACCACTGTTGTCCCAGAATGAAAAGACCTAGGTTGGAAACTGCATAACTTTGTCTTCGGTAATATAACACTACTAACTAGGGCATACAAAACATTTGCTAGACCAATACTTGAATACAGCTCATCAGTCTGGAATCCGCAATACATATTGGATATTAATACAGTCGAAAAAGTCCAGAAATATTTCATGAGAAGAGTTCTCCATTCCTCTACTCGTAGCAGAATACCTTATGCCACCAGACTTGAAATTTTAGACCTAGACAACCTAGAACTACGTCGCCTTCAGTCCGATATAAGTATAGTACATAAAATTATCTACTGCAATGTCCTACCTGTCAATGAATACTTCAGCTTCAACCACAACAAAACAAGAGCACACAATAGATACAAACTCAAGGTAAACCATACCAAACTTGATTGCAGGTAATACAACTTCAGCAATAGAGTGGTCAATGTCTGGAATACTCTACCTGACTCTGTGGTCTCTTCCCCAAACCCCAAAAACTTTAACCTCAGACTGTTTACTACTGACCTCACCCCTTTCCTAAGAGGTCTGTAAGGGGCATGCATAAGTGCACCAATGTGCCTACCATCCCTGTCCTATTGTTACTTTTTTTATTCGTATCCATTTCATGTATTCATAACCATGCTTATACTTATACCTGTTATCTAATACTTTCTAAACAAACAAACAAAAAGGTGCCTAAAAAGGTGAGTCTTTTCCAAGCACCCATTTCTCAGAGAGTTCTCTTTAGCAAGATTTATGGGTGAAATAGGGTTATAAAAATTCCAGGAACCACAGAATTTTTTCCCCGTTTGGAATCAAACTTTGTATTTCTTCCTTTTGGTTCTAACAATCTTGATATTTAATTCATTCGGAAGTCATCATAAGATTTTATCTCTCTTCTGTTTTCTTTTTCCCAACTCAAAAGCTTCTTCAAACTCCTTTTGTAAATCCAATAAATAGTCATTAACCAAGGCATTTTCCTTGGCATGTCATTGTATTACCCGTTACCTCAATCTTATAGTCATATTTTTATTTTCTAATATTTCAACAATTTTATATTCAAATATTTCTGCATCAGATTAGGTTTGTTTCAGCTCTTTATCTTAAAGAACTTCTAATGTATTCTTTCTTATATCTGTCATTTCTTTTTTAACATCTTTTGGACATAGTCTATCCATGGAAGCAGATATCATTCTGCTATTGTCACCGCTACTTTCTGTCCCAATTCTTCAAATATTTCCTGAAGAATTTCAAATTCATTCCATTTTCTGTCATTTCATCTCAATGAGGATCTTCTTTTTCCTTTTATGCCTGGAATATTTCATCCTCTTTAGTATCCAATTTTTAAAACCCATATACTGTAGATTCGAGGTTTTGTTATGATTGAATGTAGACTAAAATATTTAATTCTCGTGAAGACACTATGTAATTATTTCCAAAATCTTATAGCAAAACTCCCAATATTCCAAATTCATATAGGCCCTTAGTTGATTTATAACTTTCTTGGATTAAATTTGTATTTAGCTTTTTGTTTATTTCATTTTTTTTAAATGTTACTCTTTTATTTATTTATTTTTCACTGCTCATCTCCCTCAAGATTATTATAATTATAGTTATTTGTTTTTGTTTATTCTGGAATTAACAAAATGAGCAACTGGGTGGCTTTGCAAACTTGTCCTTTTGAAAATCTCTAATAGCCTTAAGATAGTTATATATGTTCAGAATATTGCAGCGTAAATTCAGCACCAGAAAAGTAAACCTAGATGATGGAGGCTTCATTAAACTTCTTTATAAACACATAAAGTAAATTTTACAATACCAGTTGTAGATTTCTCCAACAGGGCAAACTCAAGCAGAAGCAGACATGTTACAGGTTCAAAGCAGAACAGCAACTCAGGAGCTCAGAAACAGACATCAGTTTCACTTTAGTTCAGCAGGCAAGCAAGACACACAGCAGAGGAGAGAAGCAGTTTCATTTTCAATAGACAGACAGAGCTGCAGAACTTAATATAGAGCCACGCCTAAACTACTTTGAGTTTCAGTTTCCAAACAGTCCTCATTGGCTGATTTAGTTGCTATGCCTATTCATTGGCTGACCTTATTGTCATGCTCTATTCCAGTTCATGAATATACTCTGCCAATATAGGTAATTTGCAAATCCAATATCATTTAAAAGGCTCCCACATTGAGAGTGTGACAGCTTCCCTTTGTCTCTTGGTGCTCTAACCTGCAGGAAATTGCTATTCTGCAGTCTTCTTGCAAGGAACAGTCATCCAGTGCACAAGTGGGCAATCTCCCATCCTCTCCTAATTCAGGAAGTTTCTGTGGGACCTAACTACTCATTAGTCCTTCAGTGACTACTGTGTTATAGTAATTGCTGAATCAGAAACATACTAGCTCACCATTCCTCACCTGGAAGTCAACACAGGTGGTGTGACTTTTCATGACATTGACTGGGATTCTTGGAGTTTTATTTATTTAACATATTTCCCCCCTTTCATTAGAAATTAATCCCCACAGGGAGAATAAACCAATGAAAATGTTTTGCATTAGCTTAAATTTGTACACAAACTAGAACCACAGCAAAAATAGGAAGAAAAAGAATGAATACTGCAAAATAGCAGTGCAATTCAATCCAAAGCCTATATTAAGTAAGTCTTCCATTTTACATAAAAAAACAAACCAAATTTTATACCAATTCTATCTAATCAGAGAAATTCACAATCAGTGCATCAAAACTGATTGATATAGTAGGAATTCTCTCTTAACAATGGTCTACTTAATATTGTAGACCATTGTTAAGAGAGAATTCCTACTATATCCCAGCAAGTATGTAAAAGAAAAAAAATGATGCAATGGTAACTTGCCTTAAACCAATGAACAGATTGAACTCATCTGAACACTTCATCCCATTCCAGATTCAAGAAGGGTGTATTAAGACATATTAGCTGGTAGATATATATTTAATGCTGAAATAGTTCAAATCCATTTACACTTATCACTAAACCAAATTCTATTTTGCAAAGCTGGCCTTGGAGCTGAGACTTTTCTTTCTTTCACTGCTTTTATCTCTAATGGAGCTATATGAGACTTTTTTTTAAAAAAAAGCACAACCTCTTAATCATATGGTTATTCCTGACAAACTGTATTTGGACTCTACATGTAGGATCATGCTTCTCCCTTTGTCTTGTGAGTGGGCCGTTTCAGCTGGGAAGGAGATTACATGTTTCCTGCTTAACAACCATCACTTATTATTGTGTAATATACCCCAAGATTCCTCCACCCACCCATCTTACTGATTCAAGACCTTCTTGATGATGCAAGTCTTAGTGGACAGAAATAAGCAGGCACCACAATTCCTTAAGTGAAAAAGCATTTCCAGAAAACTGCTAGGTGAGAAGTAGTGAATTACTTAAGGGCTATCTGCTCTACTGGGATGGAACAAAATACATTTCAGCTGTTGGAACCATGGTTTTATCATTTGGCCTAAGGTACTAGCAGCAGTAATAAACTTTCAAAGAATCACTTACATGAATAAGACAGAAGCCAAGAATTCTCTAGGGATTAAAAAGAATTCTAGGCTGGAGCCTGCTGGCAGAAAATTTGGATGTTTCATTGCCAGCAAATTCACAGTGGGATGAAGTATGGCTAACATTAGTCCTGCCCTGACAAAGGAAAGGAAAGCTGATACAGGCAGACAGAAGTTGCTAAATGCGTGAGATAACTAATAGTTTGTTGTTGCCATTCTTTAAAAGTTTTAGAATTCTGTTTTTTGTTTTTTTTTTCATAGCAGCCTGCTGTCTTTGAAATTTGTGAGATAGGCTTGATGAGTGGTGTTTTGCAAGCTTGGCATCTTTCAGCTAGGTTGGACTTCAATTTTTAGAATTCCCCAGTCAGTATTCTGGAAATTGAAATCCATACATCTGAAAGTTGCCAACTCTGCTCTAATGCTTTTTGGACTGGCAGTGTGACCTATACTGCATGGTCAATTGGTCATTCCATAAGACACCCATGGCCAAATGCCACTCAAAGAGCGGGGTGCAAGAGGAAGCACATTACGCATTTCAAAAGTTAAAAACTGAAGGTAATCCTTAACTTACGACCACAACTGAGCCCAACATTTATATTGCTAAATGAGATAGTTGCTAAGTGAGTTTTCCTCCATTTCTTGCCACTAACACTGTTGTTAATGAATCACTGCAGTTGTTATGTTAGTAACACAGTTGTGAAGTGTGAATCCAGCTTCCCCATTGACTTTGCTCATCAGATGTTCGCAAAAGGTGATCGTATGATCCCAGGACAATGAAACATCATAAATATGAACCAGTTGCCAAGCATCCACTATTTTGATCATGTGACCATGAGGATGCTGCAAACATTGTAAGTGTGAAAAACAGTCATAAGTCACTTTTATCAGTGCCGTAACTTTGAATGGTCATTAAATGAATGGTTATGAGTCAAGGACTACTTTTACATCCTCTAGTTAAATTGTACACTTTAGGAAGCATGGTGCCCATTGGTTTCAAATCTGATCAGATAAAATGTGTCTAATTTGCCATTAAAAAAGCAGATTAGATATTATATAAAGTACAATATAAATATCTAAAAAAACTGATTGAAATGGAATTCATGTCCACTTGATATCATTAATCCCAAGACTGAAAAACTTTATTTTCCTCCCACCCTTTCCCTACAAAAAAGCAAATGTTGCTAAGGAAATGAATTATTTTTAAAACATGGCAAGCTGATAAAACTCTGCTTTTAAGCATCACATTCTGTGGTGATTGCAACATGCAGCCAACTATGAGCTCATATTTTATCCCCAGAACACCCAGCTGGAAGATTGTTTCAGAACAGTGCGAGATAAATTCCATCCATCTGCTGGTGGCTGATCGGAAGAATTTATCTACCGACCCAAGACGTCTTCCTAAGACAGAAAAATACAACTTTCCCAAAAACAATTATCTCTTTGACAATGGACAAATCAATTCCCCCTTGTTCAAGAATTGGAGCAAGGGGGATGTTCATTCAAATCACTCATCAGTAGTGGCAATGCATTCAATTCAACATTGTCCCTAGCAGATATTTAATAGATGCAGAATAAAAGAATAACAGTGTTGGAAAGGGACCTTGGAGGTCTTCTAGTCCAACTCCTTCAAAAATGATTATAGTTCAAGCAGGAGATTCAATTTTATTGTATTATTTTATAATTATAATTCAAGCAGGAGGCCGAATACCATTTTGGACAAATGGCACTCCAATCTCTTTTAAAAAACCTCCACTGTTCGAGCACCCACAACTTCTGGAGAGAAGTCATTCCACTGATTAATTCTTCTAATTGTCAAGAAATTTCTCCTTAGTTCTAGGTTGGTTCGCTCCGTGATTGGTTGGTTCCATCCATTGCTTCTTGTTCTGCCTTTAGGTGCTTTGGAGAATAGGCTGACCTCCTCCTCTTCTTGGTGGCAGCCCCTCACATATTGGACCACTGCTATTATGTTACTACTAGTCTTTCTTTTCACTAGACTAGAAACATCCAACTTTTTTGCAACCATTCTTCATATGTGGATGCATTTTAGCTCTCTGTGCATTATGTTCCCTAAGCTTAAAAACCCATTTTTGAAAAGGTATACCAATGATGTAGACTTCTCTATTCAATATGCTTAAATAGTGCAATCAGACAAGGACTTACATTTTGCAAAAATTACAATGCAACCCTCACTGGCCTGCAATCCAAAATTTTTTTTAGAAAAAATAACAAAACAAGAAGTAAATAGCAATTTTAAATGCCCCAAAAGAATACAATCAATATAAACAGGAGGAAAGGCTGCCTAAGCAGGTGATAAACACCTGTGCTTCCTCCTTCCCTCTTTTTTCTGCCTCTGCCATCATTCAGACCACCCAGCTGCCAGTCAATCAGCCGCTGCCAATCAAACAGCAACTGCCAATCAAGCAGCAGAAATGGATTGGAGGCAAGGAGGAAGGAATAGAAGATGGCTGCTTGGGTGCTCTGTATCCATAGGCCTAGTAAGGTAGAGGATGAATGAACTGAACCAAACATGAAAAATAAAAATTAAAAATTAAAAGATAAACATCCCTATTGAGAAGAGGAACCCAAAAAAGAAGCAGTAGCTGAGAAAACAGGGAGAGAAAGGCATTTTCTCCTTCCCTCAGACTTGGCATGAGATAAAAATTCCTCAAGGCATTTTCCTCAGATGGAGCAAAGATGCAGAAGAGAAAAAGGGTTAAAAAGCTCAGCCTGGAACAAAGAAGATGAAAGGTAAAAAAAAAAAAAAAGCCAAGACTTTAACTGACCAAAAATAGAAAAAAGAAACCAGAAAACAATAATGACAGGTTAAGGAATACAGCTCTGGAGAGAGAGAGGGAGAGACAATAAGACATACAGGGGTTATTAACACCACAAAAATATTGAAGTCAACCATAAATAAATAGATACAAAATAGAAGGATGTGAGCATATAATGAAATGGGCCCTTCAGGACAATAGCATAGATGAAGAACTTACAGAAAATAGTAAAAAAAAAAAATAGAAAGGAGAACAGGGTTTTTATTAATATTCATGTCTATAATAGATGTAGGCATTTAGTATTTGCAATTGGTTTTTTTTTCTATTATGTGTAATCTTTCCTTTTGTAAATAAAATTGCCCCCTCCCCCCAGAAATTAAAGGGGGATACAAAAAAACCAATTCATGTCCACTGCTTTGTGACTATTGAGTCTGGATCAATCTGGTTGTTGGTAGTTCAAAATAAAAAGAATGCCTAACAACAGATCAGTATATATTTAAGGGTTTAAGGGGTTTTAGTAAATAGGGTTTTTTAAATTTTAACTTATTTTTAAAATTTTTGGGATGCAGCCATACTTATGTTTAATTTGGTTTTAAATTCTATTTAATTTTGTATCTCTGTATTTTATGTATTTATTAGGCTGTACACCGCCCCGAGTCCCTTTTCGGAGAGGGAGCGGTATAGAAATACGATTATAAATAAATAATAAATAAATAAAAAATTTACAATTCTAATGAAAATAATACTGTATAGCAGTACATCAAAGCCCAAACTCAGCCATTGTCCGACTTCATAAATAAGATTTACAATAAGACAGTACTTCTGTTATTCTCAGCATTTGCCAAGAACCTCCTCCAAGAAGGGAAGCGAAGCGAAAGGAAGGAGAAAGAGAGAGAGAAAGAGAGAGAGAGAGAGGGAGAGGGAGAGGGAGAGAATCCATAAAATCATTGAAAAAGAAGGAAAGGAATGAAGAAAAGGAAAGGAAGGGAAGAGTTAGTTTGGTCTAGTGTTTAAGGCACCAGGTTAGAAAACAGGAAACCGTGAGTTCAAGTCCTGCCTTAGCCATGAAAGCCAGCTGGGTGACTTTGAGCCAGTCACTCTCTTTCAGTCCAATCCACCTCACAGGGTTGTTGTTATGGGGAAAATAGGAGGAAGATGATGTTTTGGATATGTTCATCACCTTGAGTTATTTGTAAAAACAATAAAGGTGGGAGATATATATAAAATAAAATAAGACTGAAATAACTGTGAAAGGTAAATGTTTAAGGTACACTCTCTTGAGACATCATACTTTTCTTGACCTTGTCTCCTGATGCCCCCCAAAATTGTCACATAAACAACTCATGGTAGCCAATTAAAAAAAATGGTTTTCTACTTTTGGCCCAAGATTGTCAAGCACAGAGAAACATGAGGGAGAGATGTTTTATAATAGAAACAACCAGGGGTGGGATTCAAAATTTTAACAACCGGTTCTGTGAGTGTGGCTTAATTGGTGGGTGTGGCTTGGTGGTCATGTGACTGGGTGGGCATGGCTTGGTGGCCATATTATAGGCTAGCATGGCCAACTCAATATCATTCACATAGAGGCACGCATCTCCTCGCCTGGCCTCTCATGACTGAGGGGATGCTGCAACAGTCGTAAGTGTGAAAAACGGTCATAAGTCACTTTTTTCAGTGCCATTGCAACTTTGAATGGTGACTCCATACAAGCAAAGTACCAGCAAAGGAGGGGAAGAAAACTCCAGAGAAGTTCCTGAGATAGGAAGTCTAGTCCTGCCAAGAATGTAATAAGGGTTAACAGAGAGGCAGTTTCTGTAAGCAACACCAGAATGTTTCCTTCCTGCCTTCCTTACAGGATTAGGCCAGTAATTTCTTCTAACAACCGGTTCTCCCAACTGCTTAGAATGTAAACAACCAGTTCTAGTGAATAGGTATGAACTGGTAGAATCCCAACCTGGAAACAACAGCAACAAAGAAACCAACAAAATGAGGAAAAAAACCTGTTATGGGAGAAGGGAACAATCACCATGTTGTGAATATTTAATACGGCTTCCCTAATTCTGTATGGTTTAAGTTAAGGTTTCTGGAATCAAGAATGTGAATTATGTGACTGACAGCTGCTTTATTAATAATATATTCAGCTTTCTATTGTTAGAATAAGTCATTTATTTCCCCAACAGAAACATTTATTTCAACTATGGAAATATAGCCTTATTTAAAGAAAGAAAAGTAATCCTTGCTGGGATAAGGAAACTTAGAAAAAGAAAAGGAAATAGATAACTTGCTTATCTTTTTATTTCAATGTTTTAAGTGGAATTTACAGAGATTTTACAGAGTAGCCTTGCATTTTCCTATGTTGATTTCTGGACCAATATAAATTTCCGGGATAAAATCAAATTTATGATAATTGAACCATATACATAATTTCAATTGCAAAAACAGTTGGGCTTTAAAGCAATATTTTATCTGTTTTTGAGTTCACTATTTCAGCAGGAAAATGGATTTTCCATTCTGCCACCTGTTGGAGTAATTAGAACAAATACACGTTCCTGGCCACACTTATCACCACTACTCCAAAATAAAAGAGGAAAAAGGAAGGAAAAGGAGCAGGTATATCATTGGCAAAAAAAGTTGTTAGAAAAATACTTGGTAGCAAAAACAAACTTATATCAGTTCTGAACCAGCTCAATGCCTGGGTATTTTTAGATTCCATAATTAATAGTTCGATGCTTTAAAAATCTTTCTAAATATTCATTATTACAAGAGAAGACAGAAAAAGAGTCTGATACACACTGATACTCGCCAGTACAACATTGTGGTACAGTTTGTTACAGATACTTATATTTAGCAGCATGATGCTGAGCAGTGGGAAGCTACATCTTCTTATGTGTTTCTCTTTGTTAAAAATAATACAAAAATTACTAACTATTAGGTGGATACAATTTATAAAATACCTACCAAAGCCAAATTGAAGCACCCTGAGGCTATATGCACACCTTCCATAGAGAAAAATATATGCCATCTAAATACAACTATAAAGGCCAAGCAAGAGAGAGTATTAAATGAAATTTTGCTAATTCATTTGTTACTTCCTGTATAAAAGTCGAAGGAAGGAAGGAAGGAAGGAAGGAAGGAAGGAAGGAAGGAAGGAAGGAAGGAAGGAAGGAAGGAAGGAAGGAAGGAAGGCATGTAGATTAAAATGCATTAAAGCTCACAAAAGAGAGGATAATTAATTACTTTTACATTTCTACAAGAGCTGTAACTTGTCCCAGAAGAAGATCTGTGTGCATATTTGCTGAGAAGTTGAGCAAAACCAACAGGGTTCCTGTAGTTTATTTTATGTTGGGAATACATAATGTTTAGCAATGAGAACAATTAATCCGTGGAACAGTTTGCCTCCAGAAGTTGGAGATTTTCAAGAAGACATTAGATAGCCATTTGTCTCAAATGGCATAGGGTCTCCTGTTTGATCAGTGACTAGAAGAGCTTCAAGATCCCTTTCAACTACTGTATGTTATCTCAATCAATCAATCAATAGAACAATAGAAGCGAAAGTAAAAGAGGAAAAAAAGATCTAGAACTTCCCATCTGAAACCTTGGAAGATAGGCCATTATCTATCACCATCATCTTTTAATGACCCCATAATCCCTTGCCGGGGAAGGGGGGGAGTCTGGGCAAATGAATGAAGTTAGCAGAGTGTTTAATGGCCGAATGCCCTTCCTGTCACCAATGCGGAGTTTTGTTCAGCACATATATATTCTCATGGTGCCAGGGAGAGAAATATCTGCCTCTACCTAGGATTGAACTCACAACCTCCTGATTGTGAGGCGAGAGCTCCATCTCAAGGCCACCGTACTGCTCCTAGGCAATTATCTATAATCCTGCCTTAGATGAACCATACTAAAGCAACTTCAAACTATGTTCTCTTTGCTGATTTCTAAACTATTCAACACAACCACGATGTTTTGCTCTTGTTAACAATTACCCTTATTTAATATATTGGACATGGATTAGGAAGATCACAAATCAGTTCCATCCTCAGTTTTGTGAACAGTCACTGTCTCTTGGCATAAACTACCTTACACAATTTCTGTTAATGGGGATAGTGACATCTTGTAGCCATGCTCTCTGGAGTAAAAGCACCAGATAGAAATTCAATACTGCTATTCCAAGCTGTATATTCTTTAGATTGCAATTTCTTTAGGATTTCAAATTCTGCTATATTCAGGCACAATGGCTGGCAATTCGGGAACCTGAACTGTCCTAACCTGAAAGATATTTGTATTTGGGGGAGATACATATAATGAAGCACTTCTCCAACTGTCTACAGTTGTGGGCCATTAAATACATATTTGAAAATTGTGGGAGCTACCCAATTAAACAAGCACCCCCTCCCCTATATTTTAATCTTTAAGAGGACAAGAATTCACATTTTTCACTGAATACAATAATTACTGTAGTTGCATTATATATGCCTTTCTATCCTTCTCAATTTAAAAAGCTTTTAAAAACTAAATTTCATTCTAAAAAATTAATCCAAAAGGAAGCATTTGTTTACCACTTGAATTATTTTATATCCCCCATGCTGCCTTGTAACAATTTCTCATAGCACAATCATGTTAGTCAAGGACGTTCTTCGGTAGAAAAACAATGAGAACTCTATCTTCCATTTCAATCAAGGTGATACCGTTTTGACTGTGAAAAGATGGAGATGGTTATGGTGGACAGTTAGCCATCAGCCAGGAACTGAATGACATCTAAGTATCTATCTGATAATGAACATAGTGTATGTTTGTGGTGGGACATTGGTTTTCAAGAGTGATCTGGCAACTGAAGGCCCATTCAACTGGAAAGGCCAAGGTTCAAAGTAGGCTTTGAATGGTGCTTCTGGTAGGTTGGGCTTGTAAGCTGACAGCTCAGGTTCAAGACAGCACAATGGGGTGAGCTCTCATCCTCACATCAGCTCCTGCTAACTTTGCAATTCGAAAGCATGCAAATGCAAGTAGATAAATAGGTACCACTTTGGTGGGAAGATAACATATTCTGTGACATCATGCTGGTCACATGACCATGGAAATATCTGCTGATAATGGTGGCCCAATGGGCTTGAAAGGTAGAGGAGCCAACAACTAGCAAAGTAAAATCTATAGGGTCTTCTTTAACTTTTTTTCATTTGTTTAACCTTCTTAGTTTGTTTTTCTGGTAGGCAGGCCACTGGATGAACATCCACAAACTTCCTGTGGTTCACAGAGGAATCATTGATCCTTATTACTGAGAAAAACAAAAAAAGCTATACAAATCCAAAGAAGCCATTTAAGACTTTAGGATCACAACAAGTTATTTAAAAACCTTCCATTGCTGCTCTTTTTTCATACATACACAAACATAAACACACAGATGGACTTTTTTTTTAAAAAAATTGTCTCCTCCAACTACAGATTGACTTTTCTTTCAATAGAATGAAGGAAAATACACTCTGGGCAACCGTATTTCCTTCTCACATGCACAAATATGGAGATCATATAGGCTAGAAGAGAAAGAGGCCTAATAAATGCCCCCCAAAGTATCCATAAACACATTGGTGAAGATGTAACAGATATTTTTTGTCCTCGTTATTATTAGGAAAATCCTCCCTCTTCCATCCAGGTTGGATTTTATTCTAAAAAAAGGATTTTTTGTTGTACCCTCATTGCTCCCAAGATGTTTATTAATCAGAACATCCTTTGGAAAAGGAGAAATGCAAATACGTAGCATGTTTTCTTCATTTTGGTTTGGATTTTTTTGCACCACAGGATGGAAACATAACAGGTATTACTCCCACAGTGGGGCTTATGAGTATGCTAGCAGCTGGCATCTAAAATTCCAAGCCATTATGATTTTAAATGTCCTCATTGTTATTAAAAAACAAAACAAAACAAAAATGAACTTAGAGCTCCAAAGTACCTAATAGCACGAACAACCTACTTCAGGTCAGAACAAGTTGGTTGCCAGCAACAGAAGATGTTGGCATGAGATATCACCATGGCAGTTTTTTCTTCCCAACAGGAGAAATTGTCAAGCATTACACAGCAACAACGTGTGAGAAACAGTGGATATTAAATCCAAATAGGATGGAGGAGTTGCTAGTTATTAGAAATTGGACTTGGGGATGGAGGGTTCAACCTATCCTAGTGTGGGATCTGTTTTGTTGAAAATAATGCTTGGGAGTTCTATCAAGTATCAATTCACCGTTGACTACAAGCAGTGAGAACTTCATTTGCACAATATCAGGTTGCTGGCTGTGGCCGCTCTATGGCTCATTGGATTTGGCAAGGTTGAGCAGAATTTTGGGTATATCTCACAAATTTCTCATCCAAGAAGCTTCTTGAGTTCTGAAGAGGTTTTGTGGATGAGAAGCAAACCATGTTCAAACCAAGAAAGTCCAGTTGCTTTTTGGAAAGTACTTTTGACACAATGCAGCAGCTACATTACATTGTCAACTGGGATGAAAACAAGGATCCTGGCTTTACCAAAGGACTTGTACTGATAGCAGATGCTTATAGTTATTTTTTTTTTCCTCTTGTAAACTTGCCTGGTCATTGAGACTTGCAGGAGAAACCCTCCTGAAAGGACTTATTCCACCGCTGGTTCTTAGATCTGGTACAGAGGATGGGATTTTCTTCCATTTGTCTGCTGCTCCTCATGAATTATATTTCACTCATAACTCTTTGCCTTTACAACAGCAGTTAAAAATTCTCTTCTTTAGCTAATTGTTTAAAGATCAAATAGCTGTACTTGTGCTTTATTTGTATTCTTAATTTTATGTATTCCATATAGTTGCGTATGCTATTTCAATCCAGGGCTGGACCACTGCAATGCATCTAAACTTTGAACCCAACATTTTTGGATTATTTCTTGGAAGTGGGGTCAAGCAGCCAAAAGGATGCTCCAAGACTTAAGGCACCAGTAAAAGTAAGGAGTCCCTGTGCATTTTACTATGCTAGTCATTGCCCACCTAGGGGGACAATGCTCATCTTTCAAGGCCATTAAGCCACCATTGTCTGAATATATTTCCATGGTAATGTGGCCAGCATGATGTCTCAGAGCACTGTTATCTTCCCAGTGAAGTGGTACCTATTTATCTACTTGCATTTGCATGCTTTTGAAGTACTAGTTTGGCAGGAGTTGGGTGAGGATGGGAACTCACCCTGTCACATGGTACTCAGGTCTCAAACCTAGGCTGCTCGCTTTCCAGTTGATAAGTCTAGCATCTTAACCACTGAGTCACCATGCCACCTAAAGCACCAGAATACTCCTTGAAACTTCTGCACTGGGGATGCAGGAAATAATCCCATTCCCCTGCATGGTGTAAAGAAACACTATGACACTACGTGCTCATGGATTAATGCTCGCATTATTATCACCGTATTGTTAATCCCTAGTCCAATTGCCTCTGTAACCACTTTTCTTGATCCATCTCAATCAACTATTATTCCATCGGTCTTGGATTCTGCAAAAGCAGGTCATTTCCTTTGCAGAATCCCAACCCAGTTTCGGCAGTTTTCTCTTAGCAGGCATTGTTCCCTATGTAAGATTCTTGTGAGTGTCCCTCCTGTCGTTTTAGCAGAGTCTAGCCCTGGGGTAAACATGGGTTGAGAAAACCTAGGTTTATATCCCCTCTCAGCTTCAGATGATTACAGGCCAGTCAACTTTTCTTGAGGCTGTTGTTGAAACGCTTAATTAATGTGTCCTGCCCTGGACTCCCAGAGAAAAGGCAGAATATAAATGCAATCAATCAAATGAATAATTTATTTCCATTATTCCTTGTATTCTGCATGAATTCCCAAAAAATGTTATCCCCATCAGTTGTAAACTGAAAAAACAGAAAGCCAAAGATATGAATCAATGCCAACAACTCTACATGTTTGTTAAATTAATATTCCACATTTTTTTTTACATTTTATTGCACTGGACTGAGAGTGTGTGACTGGCCACAAATCACTCACTTCTGGGATGTTAATTTTAGTAATGGTGACATTCTCTTTCCTGACATTGATTTGCAAGATCTTTGTATTACACTTCTTTTTTAAAAAATTATATGTTTTATGACGCCCAGGGTTAGTATAGAATTGGTTATCCTATAATTTAATTACTACTACTCGTAATTATGTCCTGAAGAAAAATCTGACACCAGCTGGATGGTATATAAGCAATCAGTCAGTCAATCAATCAATCACTATATACTAATTGTATATATCAATCAACACACCCAACATTTTGAGTATGCTTTGAAGTCTGAGGTTCTGAATCCTTGGCTTAATTTCACAGCTGTGGCTATATAGTCCATTCTGTCAGTTCAAAGCAGCAAGTGCATACAAAAGTCTAGCAGCAGAGATTCTGACAAGCATCTTGTCTGAACTGTACAACAGAAAATGGGTTTGTCTTCCAAGAGCCTGTCTTTCTACCTGTTATTTTGGGGAAGCAGATTGGAAAAGAGCTCAACCCCACCATGAATGGTATTTGGAGTAAGATCTCTCTTGTCCTTTGCTCTATAGATCTTAAGTCCAGGGGCAGCCAAAGAACAGCAGGGATATGTCCCAGAGGAGCAGAGAAAAAGCACAATCATTTACTTCACTTTAGCTCCAAAATAAATGGATGTGGGATCAGTCCAAATAATGAGAAAACATTATTATTGATTCTGAAATCACCTGTGACTAAACAGCAGAGACAGCCGGAAACTTTTTCAATCAAACATCCGCATTCCTGTTCAAGAAAGGCAGAGAAAAAGAAGAAAAAGGAAAAAAAAAAAAACGCAGAAAACTGAATGATTTGGCTGGTTGCCACTCTTGCCAGTTATTGCAGCATTTGTAAACACAAAACAGACTTTCCTGTGTAAAAGAATAGAATCAGCACCATCTTAAATAACTTAGACATGTGTAAAAGTATTTTGCATCCCTGCGCAGGAAATGCAAATAATAAAAAAGTGAACTCCACAATTGGCTTTATCAGATGTTCAAATGTACAATGCATTATCTCCCTCGCCTAGCAAACTTATTTTTCAGAAATAAATCAATAGAATGAAAATGCTAATGTAAATATTGCAATTATCAGCAACTGGTACCTGATAATTTCCTGGCTAAGCTTATTTGGAGGGTTTGTGGGCGGGGTGGGGGGGGGAGCTAGAGCATGTTATTGTTAGATGCTTCATATAATTTTGGAATGAAATATATCATAGAATGAAACACTGTTCTAATGGTATGTCTAAAAGAGCTTGGGAGATGGGGGAAAGAGATGCTGCCTAGGAAAGAGTCATATAAGAGAAGGAATTGTCCACAGCTGGATAATGGCAAGAGGAAAAAGATAGATAGATAGATAGATAGATAGATAGATAGATAGATAGATAGATAGATAGATGGATAGGATAGGATAGGATAGGATAGGATAGGATAGGATAGGATAGAATAGAATAGAATAGAATAGAATAGAATAGAATAGAATAGAATAGAATAGAATAGAATAGAATAGAATAGAATAGAATAGAAATATAGAATAGGAATATAGAATAGGAATATAGACTAGAATAGAAATGTAGAGTAGAGTAGAGTAGAGTAGAGTAGAGTAGAGTAGAGTAGAATAGAATAGAATAGAATAGAATAGAATAGAATAGAATAGAATAGAATAGAATAGAATAGAATAGAATAGAATAGATGGAGTGGAATGGAATGGAATAGAATAGAATAGTATAGAATAGAATAGAATAGAACTCTTTATTGGCCAAGTGTGATTGGACACACAAGGAATTTGTCTTGGTGCAAATGCTCTCAGTGTACATAAAAGAAAAGATACATTCATCAAGAATCATCAGGTACGACACTTAATGATAGTCATAGGGTACAATAAGCAACCAAAAAGGACTGCAAATTCAGTGGAATTGCTGTATTTGACGCCTCAAATGAAAAAACAAAACAAAACAAAGACCTATCCTGCCAGTCATACGGAATTTCAAAAGTAGAGTTTTGAGTGATTTTCAACTTTTTCATCACGATATAGGCAGTCCTTGACCTACAATAGTTCACTCCATGACCATTCAAAGTTACAATGGCTCTGAAAAAAAAAAATGACTTATGATGATTTTTCATACTGATGACCACTGCAACGTCTTTATAGTCACATCATCAAAATGCAGATGTTTGGTTCATATGTATAACCGTTACAGTGTCATGTGATTAGCATTTATGATCTTCTGACAACAAAGTCAACAGGGGAATCCAGATTCACTTAATAACCATGTTACTAGCTTACCAAATGCAATGTGGCGAGAAAAGTGATACATTGGGGGGGCAAACTCACTTAACCAATGTTAAGCAACATAAATTTTGGTGCTCAGCCATGGTCGTAATTCAAGGACTATCTGTATCAAGTCAAGATCTCTTACTTCTCTTGAATCAGAAAATACTTTGGCTATTTTCTCAACTTTGAAAGAAAACACCAATCGTTAGCAGTGGGAAAACGAGTGATTTGCTAGCGAATAAAATGAAATTTCAATCCAGTCCAATGGGGGTGAAGGGAATTCACGTCCTGTGGCCAGAAGATGTATGCAACTGTAGGTTATTGAGATGCTGTAAACGTAGGGAAAAAATGATAAAAAGATTACATATCCATAAGCTTAAGAGAGAGACAGAGGGAGACATTAGTTGGAAATACCGCACGGTCATACAAGGCTACATAAACAACATGCTGAGAAAATTTCACCTTGGGGTATTATACGGTTTTTCACACTTTTATTAAGTAGGAATGTCTGCAAAAATAGCAAAGGTTTAACACATCTCTTATATTGCTCACAGACACAGCATGACACCTTCAGAACTGTTTCCAGATCCTTATAGCACAGATACCAGGGATAGCTGCCAACATCTTTGCACAACACTCCTTCCATTCCACAACACCCTCCTGTTCAAAACAACTTGGGGGCAGCCCTGACCAAGGAGAGATGCTCTTGTTTGACAAGAAAAGCGAACCTGCCCCAGAAGCCTTCATGGGAAACCGTGCCATATACCTAAGAGCTTCCGTGTTATTCTTTTCTAAGCTAAAGAAGAAGAAAAAAGAAGAGTTCAGCAATTCAACGAGCTGCCAAAGAAAGCTGAGGAATCTTCATACTTGGCTGTACATATTTCCATCGCAGAGTAAAAACACTGACAGTGTGAAAGAAGTCTAGAAACTGAGGAAAGAATCTGAAGGGTGATTTTTTTTAAAAAAAAAAGGGGGAGAGGGGGAGGATGGAAAAAAAAGGGAAAATATTTAATCCAGAGAAAAATGTATTTTAATCTGGTTTCAGGAAGATCACGTTGACAATACAGTAGAGAAAAACTGAGGCTGTACTGTGGTTTAGGCTACCCCAAGGTAAGCAGGCACGCAACATGTACCAGGCTGCCTAAAGCAGGGGTCGCCAACCTTTTGGACCTCAGGGACCACCAAACTCATAATTTTAAATCCCGCAGACCAGATACCTCGGGAAAATCCCCAAAAAAGTCTGCAGGAAAATCCCCCACCCCGTTTTCCTACTGATCGATCATTCTTTATTTGGGATCGCAGGATACCGTCTCCAGCTCCATTCTCGGGGTGGGGGCGGAGAGGGAGAGAGAGAGACTTTTGGCTTCATGCTAGGAAAGCAGCAGAAGTTTTTCTTTCTCTCCACCAAACTCCACCAGAAATGAGTCTTTTGGAGCAGGAAGCCTTGCAGTGTCCCAAAGACTCATTTCTGGCAGAGTTTGGGGGAGAGAAAGAAAGACTTTTGCTGCTTTCCTTGCATGCAACTAAAAGCAGAAGAAGAAAGAAGTGGAAAGAAGCAGCCCGGTGGCCATGCCAGATGCATGGGGTGAGTGGGGCTAATTCCCCCCCTCCACCTTTCACCCCCCACTACCTCATGTTGTTCGCAATGCAAGTGACGCAAGCCTTGTGTTCTCACACAGCCTGGATTAATTGCTTTGGGGGAGGACATTTCTCTGTGGACCACCCAAATTTTCTTGTGGACCACCAGTGGTCCCCACCCACCCCAGGGGTGGCCTAAAGTATTTCTTTTGCAAGAGAGAGTCTCACAGAATTCTTTTTAATAAGATTTATTGAGACGAATGGGATGGTATTAGCAGAATTCTAAATCATATTTCCATTTAGGTATATATCCACATGTATTAGAGTGATGATTATTTGTTTTGTCTTTTAATTTGTCTTCTGATTCAATGAGGGAGCAAATCTCTTTCTTGATAATGAAGAAATCTATAGTTGGATATATACATAATGATTTTCTGAATCTCCATCAGCCTTGGAATCAACTTTTATTCTAAATCCCTGTCTTGTAATTAGGATGGGTTTAGTTTACATATCCTCAAAGGCTGGGTTCATGTGATTTGTTTAACCTGATTTCTGATTTAATCCATGTTCTGATTCTCAAGAATTAGAAGGTTATATAGATTAGCAGTAGCACTTTAAATTGCCAGAGGTAGTGATGAAGGCATGATTCACTAGATGATAGTTTTCAATCAACCCAATCCAGATAATCTCCAGTTCAGGTAAGGTACAAGTTCCATTCAGTTTCCAGTTGGGCAAACCCCATTGGCTGTGGTCTCTATCCTGTTCATGACACTTCAACAAGAGATACCCAACAGGAAACCCTTGTGGACAAACAATAATTCCATCTTCTTTGAGTTCAATTTCAGCCTGTTGTCTCCCAGTCCAGCTCTTCAGCTTCTACACATTAGAACATGACATCAGTGGCATCATTGGGTAAAGGTGGGTATCTTTACTGTTTTATATGAGTCATGATGGCACAGTGGTTAGAGTGCAGTACTGCAGGCTATTTTTGCTTCCTGCCGGCTGCCTGCAATTTGGCAATTCGAATCTCACCAGGCTCAAGGTTGACTCAGCCTTCCATCCTTCCAATAGGATGATTCTGTAAACGGCTTAGAGAGGGCTGTAAAATACTGTAAAGTGGTATATAAGTCTAAGTTCTATTGCTATCTTCACATAATGATAAGACTCACAGCCAAACCATCTGATGGCTTTTCCCAGTAGCATTATGTCAATGTTAAATAAATAGCTCCATCTGTACTGAGGAAATTGGAAAGGGGATCTCTCTCTCTCTTTCTCTCTCCTTTTCAGAAATGCAACTGTTAAAGATGCAACAAACAAGGAGACAGCAATAAATACCCATGCACAAAATAATGAAAACAATAGTTTGAATGTCCCAAAGCTGTTTTTTCAAGAAGGAACTGGATTTTCTTTGAAGACATTTTGCTTCTCATCCAAGAAGCTTCTTCATCTCTGATTGGATGGTGGGGAATGGAAGGATCCAGTCTTGGATCCAGTCAGATCTGAAGAGGATTCTTGGGTGAGAAGTGAAATGTCTTCAAAGAAAATCCAGAAAATCCAGTTGCCTCTTGAAAAAAGCACCTTTGGGACAACCATGACCTGGATGATTGAGAATCTCCATAGACAATAGTTTGAATGTTTTTCTATTGTCCTGGTCATCTCCTCTTCCTCTGCCAGGGGTGATAGAGATTCAGTTTGTACTTCTCTGGAACTTCTCTGTCTTACCTGGAACTGTGGTTTCCTCATCAGATAAGGAAGACCAAGAGACCGGAATTCTCTTGAGTTTAGAAAACAGAACATTTGCAAAACATTGCTGCACAAGAACAGCTAGGCATTCCATTTGTTTCTCTAATTTGTTAGCCAACTCCCCCTTAAGTCAAGAGAGATTTAGAGAGCAGATTAAGAGGATTTTAAGATTAATGTCGAGCCCCCTATCAGTAACCAAGAAAGTGAAATTCTCACATGGCATTTTTAGTCAATAAAATATGAGCTAGGTTCCAGAATCATAGAAACTGAGTATGTATATATTGTATTCCCTGTTTCTATCAGTGAGTACATTAAAGTGACTTTTCCTTGATACCTTTGCTTCTCTTCCCAACTTTCTCTTGTTTTAGGGGAAGTGGCCATCCGTTTAGGACAGGAGTCTTCAGACTTGGCAACTTTAAGACTTGTGGACTTCAACTCCCAGAATTTTTCAGCCAGTTATTCTGGGAGTTGGAGTTCACAAGTCTTAAAGTTGCCAAGTTTGGAGACCTCTGGTTTAGGAGATATAAATGGAAAGTCCATCTGTTCTTGTTTTGCAGTGTCTTGCAAACACCCATTCTTGCTTTCAGGCTAAGCTACTTCCATTACAATTAGCCATAAAAACCAAGGCTCCTAATCATCTGTAACATCTTGTTAAATTAAAAAGGGACATTTACATCAAAGTGATTTTAGATGGCCTCCACTGCTCAAATTACCAGCAGCCAAGAGACTGACTTTAAGATTACCTTGTGCTTAAAAGGAATTCCTTGGTTGATATGAGTCACATATTTTGTTTTAGGATCCTTCCATAAAATACGGAAGTGCCACTAAGTTTTAGTCACATGATGAAAATCCCAGAGCAGGGGTGTCAAACTGGATTTGAGGGCCGCTTATCACTGTACTTCCTGGCGGGGGGGGGCGGGGGGGGGGAATGGGACAGTCCCCTTCTGCAGCACCCTGCCAGTCCAAATGGAGCCCCCTCATGCCCCACCCTTGGCTGGTTTTCTGCCTGGACAGCCTCCTGAAGCACTCTGCCCCGTAGGCCATTTTTGGCTAGCAGAGTGCTGCAGGAGGCCGTAGAGGCCAAACACAGGTCAGCAGAGGTATTGCGGGCTGGTCCTTTGATATTTCCAGGCCAGTCCCACAGGCCAGATCTAAGTACCCCACGGGCCGGATCTGGCCCATGGGTCTTGAGTTTGACACCCCTGTCTTAGAGAAAGGCCAGTCAGGCAACAGTGCACAATAAAATAATGTGCACATAAAGGAACCTTCAATTTAAAACCAAGCTTCAAATTCAAATCAATGTTAACATCTGTGGAGATTCTCTGTAGGTTGATTGTCATGGTCATGGTTGTCCCAAAGATGCTTTTCAAAAGGCAACTGGACTTTCTTGGTTTTTTTTTCCTTGAAAACATTTTGCTTCTCATCCCAGAAACTTCTTCAGTTCTGAAGAATTGAAGATGCTTCTTGGATGAGAAGTAAAACATTTTCAAGGAAAAAAATCAAGACAGTCCCTATGCCTTTTAAAAAACACCTTTGGGATAATGTTAACATCAGACAATTGTCATTATTTGTCTAAGATATGCAAAGGGAATTGGTAGAGAATTATTTTCAATGATCAGATCACCTCCAGATGTTGGGACTTAGTTTTCATCATACCAAATTCATGTCTGAAGCTCAAAGAATGTAAGAATTCAACATCTGGAGGAACCATGCTGGGAATGATATTGTTAGACCTCCATGAAATGAGAATATTGAAGATGGGAGCAACTGGAGAAAAAAAAGCCCTATTTATTGAAAGGGAAAAGCTTTCCTACAGTGCACTGATCCTAAATAAATAAGAGTTTCAAAGATTTAGCAAGGATCTTGAAGTAAACCAAGAAGCTATTTCATTGTTTAGAAACAAAATATTTACACAGTACCTTTACTCTAAAAAAAAAAAAAAACAGAACTGGTAGCTTGTTTGCCATTTCAACAAAAACATCATTTTCCAAGAACTGAAGATAAAAACAGACATGGGGTGGGAGGAGGATCTTCATAAAAATGCCCACTCCTAAAATATTATAGTGTAATTTATGCAAGCTAATATTTATTATTATTATTATTATTATTATTATTATTATTATTATTATTATTATTATTATTATTATTATTATTATTATTGAATTTCTATACCGCCCCCTCTCCCAAAAAGGGACTCGGGGCGGTGCATAGCCAACTAAAAACAGACAATATATACAATTAAAAACAGATTAAACAATTACATCAAGGCCGAAATACAATTTAAAATATAAAATTAATACAGATTTAAAATTTAGAAATTTTTTAAAATTTAATATTTGACTAATATTGACTAATTTATATTTGACTAATTCAAAGACTATTCTTTCACTAATTTTTCAGGACCAAGAAGTGAATCACGTGGATGTTAAGACTCCTACTCACCAAAGGGAAAGAGGTTTCAGGACCAACGTGCCTACCGTCTCTGTCCTATTGTTTCTTTTATATTTTATTTTTCTTATATGTATCCATGTATTCATAACTATGTTTTACTTATACCTATTATCTTGTAAGCAACTGACAAATAAATAAATAAATAAAAACTATAATTTTGTACTATACATAAGAATCGAAATATTAGAATGGGAATGTACTTAGAGGTCATCTACTCCAATCCCCTCTGCTTGATTATGTCCGGTGCAGAGAAAGAAACCAATTCATGCCTGTTTCCTTAGCTGACAATGCTGAAGTGCCAAATCTCAACATCAGTTAAAGCAGTTCAAGGATTGGGGAAACCAAACATCAGAAACTGATCAGCAAAAGTTTGTTAAGTCACAAAGATAAAGTCATATTTAATATCTCCTCCAGAGCCCTTCTATAAATTGCATCCCAAGTTTAGAGTTTAATAAGAGAGAAAGGGAAACTATAAAGTATAAGAAGAAATAACTCATTAGCATTCCAGTAAAGAGACTCCAACTAACATAATAGGGTAGGTACTGCTGTGAATAAGAGAAGTAGCCAAGAACAATTATTCATTGGGATAATGAACACAACGATGACCTCCCTCCCATTCTAAGCAGTTTGGCAATTGCACCATTGGGACACTACTGGAACCACAGACTGCAGAGTAGATTTGGTGGTTCAGAAAAACCGCATAACACAAAAGTCTCTCCTCAAACAACCTGTTGTCACCAATAACTGTTAGGTCCTGAGCTTATTGCTACCTTTGCAAACATTAGGGTTGGCACCGAATCTATATATGGTATATTAATAAAGGAGAATATTTGTAGATCAGGGTTGAAATGAGGAGGTCCTTGGTGCTCTCTCTTGCTTTTCCTGCAGATGTTTCATTACTCAAATTAGGGAACATCATCTGTGCTAAAAACTAGCCCTGATGATGTTGCCTAGTTGGGTAATGAGACATCTGCAAGAAAACAACCAAGCTCAGAGAGCATTAGGACCTCTTTGCATGGTGTTGCTAATCCACCTGACACACTTCAAATACATGATCCTCACTGAAGGTGTGATGATCCAGGGCATGGCACAAAAATAACAAAGTCACCAAAGTAGATAAATTCCCTTTAATGCCTCCAACGTGGCCCCCAATGTCCAGTTATCCTCGCCTGGAGATCAAAATCTTCCAAAAAACAGTCTACGAAGGGAAGAAATGCAGTCTGAACCCAAAGTAAAGATAATTAGAAATTTTTAAAAAAACCAACACAAACCACGCTGAAGTAATTAACACGACAGGCCAGGATGATAAATTGCAGACTTCCACACACACACAGCATCCACAGTTGGGAGGATGCCAAAACCCAGACAAAATAATGCATGCTTTGCTTCCAGCAACTTTGCTAGGCGCAGTTTGCCCTTTTAAACAGTCTTCCCATCTGCAGCCCATGAAGGGGATCAGAGCCCTTTCCTCTCCCGTAAGCCATGTTGCTCCCTTCTCCATTCCTCCCTGCATGCCTTAGGTCTTCCTCTGAATGCCCAGCCGGACTGTGCCCTTTCCCCGTTTCTTCTACAGCCACCAGATCCACAGTCTCACTCCCTGTCAGCTGCTCAATCTCCCCCTCAGAATCGACTCCAACAAGGGCATGACAGAAGGGTTACATGTTGCTCATCAGCAGGGTGGGAAGTGACACTCAGCCTGAGGCTTAGTAAGAGCTTCCCATCATCCCCTCTGATGGATGAACAAGCAACTGACTGTGCCTATTGGTGGTTATCATTCAAGAGTTTTACTCTGGCTTTCCCAGAAGCCTGGCCTTCAATATTGTATTTGCTTTGATGAGGAAGCTATCGGCTTGATAATGTTGTGTATTTCCACTAAAACAGCAAACTGGGATCTCTTCTAAGAACCCACGAGCCGCCCTTAGTTTTGACTGTGCTCGGATGTTCAGTTCAAGCTCAGCACACAACAGCTGCTTCGGTTTTTCTAGTTAACGTTTCTGGCCCCCATCAGATCCCTGGGCTACATCAACAAGCATACGCTGCCGGAGTAAAACTACCCACCAGGGTAGGTCTGCGCATAATTTTTTTCCCCCCAGTCATTGCTCCACACCGGCATTTGTCACCTTGTTTTAACCAAACTGAACTGTGCTTTGACATTGCACTAAACATTTCCTAATTATACGGTGACCCTTTTTGTACAATAGAATCCTATTAGAGTTCCGTTAATCTGTGATTCCTTGGTTGCTAATTTATTTCTTGTTCAGCCTGGAATTTTAATAGCCTCACCAGGAGACGTCAAAACTGCATAAGCTTTTATTGCAACATTTTCGGAGTCGGAGAAAGCAATCTATAGATCTCTGCCAAAGGTATCAGCCAGCCAATCTCCACTCGGGTCTCCAGGGATGCTGCTTAAGTCTTGTTCTGTCAAAGTATTTTGAACGAAAGTATTTATTTGAAAGGCATAGTCCTCAATGTACGGCCACAATGGAGCCTCAAATTTATATTGCAAAGTAAGAAATTCGTTATAGCAATAGCTATAATTTGTATACTGCTTCACAGAGCTTCACAGCCCTCTCTAAGCAGTTTACAGAGTCAGCCTATTGCCCCTAACAATTTGGGTCCTCATTTTACCAACTTTGGAAGGATGGAAGGCTGAGCCAACCTTGAGCCTGGTGAGACTGGAACGGCCAAATTGCAGACAGCTGGCAGGCAGCAGAAGTAGCCTGCAGTACTGTACTCTAACCACTGCGCCACCATGGTTATGTGAGTTTTACCCCGTTGTATGACTTTTCTTGCCACTTTTGTTAAGTGAATCACTGCAGTTGTTACGTTAGTAACATGGTTGTTCAGTGAATCTGGCTTCCCCATTGACGTTGCTTGTAGCAAAAGGAGATCTCATGTGACACCTCAAACGTCATTCTTGCGGTTCGCCAGCAGCTGTGCAGATGGCAGCGGAATCAGACAGTGGGGAAGAATAGGGATCAGTCCGGGAGTCTGGAGAGGACTTGGACGAGGGTCCTGTGTCCAATGCAGAGATGGGGCCAGGACCATCTGGGAGTGGGGTGCTGCCTCCGGAGCCTTTGGAGTTTGGCAGCAGCGAGGCAGAGGACCCAAAGGAGCCTGTTCCCAGTGTGCATGTGCGCAGAGCTGCTAAAAGGTGAGAGCAGCTGAAACAAAAGGGGTGACTCGGGAGTAAGGCTGGGAGGTGATTGCCCCTCCCATAAGGTATAAAGGACAGGCAAAGATGACGAAACCTTTGCAGGAAGCAAAGTCATTCATTCGGTTCAGACTCATTCTTTAAAGTTATTTGGGTTTTTTTCTAATTCATTTGATACTTCTGTTATTGGCAGCACTTCGTAGGAAAGCAAGGTAGGTGCTTATCTCAAAGGACTGTTTGAGATTCATTACTGGCTGGGAATGAAAATAATTCTCAGTGTTGCAATAAAACAAGACTTGTTTTTAAAATAAGCGTGTGTGTAATTAGAGTCTCGGGAGGCTTGGTCAGAAGAGTCATAAGTATGAACCAGTTGTCAAGCATCTGAATGTAAATCACATGATCGTGGGGATGCTGCAACAGTAATAAATGTGAAAAATGGCCATAAGTCACTTTTTTCAGTACCTTTGTAACTTTAAACAGTCAACTAAACTAAACTGTTGTTAGTCAAGGGAGAAAAAAATAATGGATGTATTAAATAATTTTATTTTGTTTATCTTTTCAGAAATGTTAGATCTGGTTCTTCTTTTTATTAAAATTACTTATTGGAGTCATTACATGAAATGAACCCTGCCTTCAATTCCACCCAGTAATATTCCAATTAATAAAGAAGATTTTCTCTTATAAAGGGTAACCCAATTCACAGCAAAACTAGGACAGGCCCACCATGAATTCTTCATAAGAATGAAAAAAAAACCCTTTTGTAGCCATCTATTAATTTAATTTTATTCCTCACTCTTTCAAAATGCCACTAAATAGGGTGCGAGAAAACAGAACAAAACTGAAGAGCCTTTGTATGCCAAAACAGATAATTGGTCCTGCCTATTTATAACTGTCCACTGTGAATGATGGTCAACTCTACAAAATATGCAGCACTGTGTCTTTCTCTTTGTCTATGTGTCAATTAAAAAGATACTCCTTTGGTCTTTTTAGCTGCCAGAAAAAGCGAGTGGGGTAAAAATAAGGCATTCTTGAAATGCCTAGATAATCACCCCGGTAGCCCAAAGTTGTCAGAGCATAAGAAGGTTATTGGAGAGCAATGGATGGATGACTTTTGGAGATGGATGTGTCCCATTGGAGAAGTCACATCCAGGGGGTGGGAGGAAGACCAGAGTCAAGGGGGAAATGTATGATGTAATTTAGTATTGGCTGCACTCAGCTTATGCCCACATGGCCACTCCTAATAAATCAATTTATTTTTCTCTGAGATGCGGCTAGAGACTTTTGATTTGAATGAGGGTGGATTTGTTGGAGCCCTGACAGCATGGAGATTCTTAGTCATCCAGGTCAAGGTTGTCCCAAAAGTGCTTTTTCAGGAGGCAACTGGACTTTTCTTGTTTTTTCTTTGAAGATATTTTGCTTCTCATCCAAGAAGCTTCTTCAGCTCTGACTGGATGGTGGGGAATGGAAGGATTTATATTCCTTGCAGACAACTGGTCATTTGCATTCTTTTTTTTCTTTTTTTGCTTGCTCAGTTGTCTGCAAGGAGTATAAATCTTTCCATTCCCCACCATCCAGTCAGAGCTGAAGAAGCTTCTTGGATGAGAAGCGAAACGTCTTCAAAAAAAAAAAAACCAAGAAAAGTCCTGAAGTTGCCTCCTGAAAAAGCACCTTTGGGATTTGCATCTGTTTATTCTCAAATAATAAAAAAATGAACTTCCTACTACAAAGCAGCTATGTCTCCACTGAGTTCTAGTATCTAACCCAAGTTTCAAGTGTCCAGTTCAAAACCCATAAACTTGGTCCAACAAGCAACACTAAGATTTTACTAAAGATTTTGCTAAAAGGTAATTACTAGTGAAGCAAACTCTACTATTGGAGTTTGCAGATTCACTTGGCTTTCATTAGACTGTCTCATTTTAACCACCCAGTTCTCCAACCAATTTTGAGTCTGAGTTTAAGTATTGGATAAAAATTAACTCCATCTCCTCTCTCCCTCTCAAGCTAGGGAATCAGTTGCCAGGTTTGTCAGGTTGCTAGAAGTGGGGCAGTGTCTCTGATCTATGGAGTAAGAGGGAGACTGCCCTCTTCCACAAGATGAAGGGTCTCTTCTGCTCTTCTTGGCAATCCCCTACCATCCCATCGCAGTTCTGGTATCTCAATGCAAGTAGTTCTTGACTTACAACCATTCATTTAATGACCATTTGAAGTTACAACGGCACTGGAAAAAGTGAATTATGACTATAGGTGACATAATAGCAGTGTTTTGATATATAAGGAGTTGCCCACAAAAAAGAGAGAGTCAAGCTATTCTCCAAAGCAACTGAGGGCAGGACAAGAAGCAATGGGTGGAAACTAATCAAGGAGAGAAGCAACCTAGAACTAAAGAGAAATTTCCTGACAGTTAGAACTATTAATCAATGGAACAAATTGCTTCCAGAAGTTGCAAATGTTCCAAGTTTTAAAGAAGAAATTGGATAACCATTTGTCTGAAATGGTATAGAGTTTCCTGCCTGACCAGGGGGTTGGAATAGAAGACTTTCAATGACCCTTCCAACTCTGTTATTCTATTCTATTCTATTCTATTCTATTCTATTCTATTCTATTCTATTGGAGAATATTTGTAACTCAGGATTGAAATGAGGAGTCCATGGTATGGTGTGGTGTGGTGTGGTGTGGTGTGGTGTGGAGTGGAGTGGAGTGGAGTGGAGTGGAGTGGTGTGGAGTGGAGTGGAGTGGAGTGGAGTGGAGTGGAGTGGAGTGGTGTTCTGTTCTGTTCTGTTCTGTTCTGTTCTGTTCTGTTCTGTTCTGTTCTGTTCTGTTCTGTTCTGTTCTGTTCTGTTCCGTTCCGTTCCGTTCCGTTCCGTTCCGTTCCGTTCCGTTCCGTTCCGTTCTATTCCTTCTTTTTATTCTATTCTATTCTATTCTATTCTATTCTATTCTATTCTATTCTATTCTATTCTATAGGAGAATATTTGTAACTCAGGGTTGAAATGAGGGGTCCATGGTGTGGTGTGGTGTGGTGTGGTGTGGTGTGGTGTGGTGTAGAGTGGAGTGGAGTGGAATGGATTGGAGTGGAGTGGAGTGGAGTGGTGTGGTGTGGTGTGGTGTGGTGTGGTGTGGTGTGGTGTGGTGTGGTGTGGTGTTCTGTTCTGTTCTATTCTATTCTATTCTATTCTATTCTATTCTATTCTATTCTATTCTATTCTATTCTATTCTATTCTATTCTATTCTATTCTATTCTCCACTTCATAGTTCTTCCCAGCCCTCTCTAAGCACTTTACAAGAATCATCCTATTGTCCCCAATAATCTGGGTCCTCATTTTACTGACCTCAGAAGGATAGAAGGCTGAGTCAACTTCAGCCTGGTAAGATTCAATCATTTTTCACACTTACAACTGTTGCAACATCCCCATGGTCACATGATCAAAATTCAGATGCTTGGTAACTGGTTCATATTTATGATGGTTGCAGGGCCTCCTAGGGTCATGTGATCATCTTTTGTTACCTTCTGGTAAGCAAAGTCAATGGGGAAGCCAGATTCACTTAACAATTGTGTCACTAATTTAACAACTGCGGTGATTTCCTAATTGTGGCAAGAGAGGTCATAAAGAGGGGCAAAACTCACTTAACAACTTTTTTCATTTAGCAACAGAAGTGTTAGCCTCTATTATGTGTCATAGGTGATGGATTTTCTGTACAAGATATGAATACATGTTTATCCAGGGTTTTAATCATCTCTCAAAATCATCTACCAATTTGAAACCAGTGCCAGGACTTGGTAAAGGTGCCAACATTGGAGAAAGTAGAGATAGAAATTTCAGAGAGCTCATTTCTTGCCTTTTTGAAGTTGTCACAAGCTGACTGCAGTTTGATTATATAGAACACTAGAGGCCAAGCACTGAATGATGGCAGGGACAGGATAAATATTAAAGGACAGGGTTTTTTTTTCTCCCCTCCCCAAATAATTTTCCTTTTAAATTAGAAGGTCATCCTACACAAACTGACAGTATCGTAATAGAGACAGGCATCTTCCATTGCAGGTTTGTCTGAGTAGTCTTGTTAAGATCATTAAAAAACTCAGAACTATCTTTCTTTGGAAAAATGCAGCAGTTTTTAAAAAAAATTCAAAGGAAACCAATACAATGAATATGAACTTTGATAGCAAATTTTCAAGACTCTCTAGAGAAGAGCGGGTACTCAAGGCTTGGGAGACAGGGGGTTCAATGAGATGAAATGGAATGGAATAGAGCAGAACAGAATTAACAGTTGGAAGGATAATTGGAGGTCTTCTATTCCAACCCCCTGCTTAGGCTGGAAACCCTATACCATTTCAGACACATTGTTGTGCAATCTCTTCTTAAAAACTTGCAGTATCGGAGCACCCACAGCTTCTGGAGGCAAGTTGTTCCACTGATTAATTGTTCTAACTGACAAGAGATTGCTCCTTAGTTTCCAGGTTGCTTCTCTTCTTGATTCGTTTCCACCCATTGCTTCTTGTCCTACCTTCAGGTGCTTTGGAGAATAGCTTGACTCCCTTTTCTTTGTGGCAGCCCCTGAGATATTGGAACAGAGCTGTCATGTCTCCCCTAGTCCTTTTTTTCATTAAATTAGACATATCCAATTCCAGCAACCGTTCTTCATATGTTTTAGCCTCCAGTTCCCTAATAATCTTTGTTGCTCTTCTCTGAACTCTTTCTAGAGTCTCCACATATTTTTAACATCGTGAAGACCAAAACTGGATGCAGTATTCAAAGTTTGACCTTACCAAGGCGTTATAAAGTGGTATTAACACTTCACGTGATCTTGATTCTATCCCTCTGTTAATGCAGCCTAGGACTGTGTTGGCTTTTCTGGCAACTGAGCATACCGCTGGCTCATACTTAAGTGATTGTCCACTAGTCTCCAAACTCTTGAAATTGGTAAATTTGATCTACCTCTCTATGTGGGATTCTTATGAAGATAAAATGGAAGAGCAAGAGCTGCAAAACCATTAACAGGCTCTTGAGGGGGGAAATCAGGATCTCATCATAAAATAAACTTAATTTTAAAAAAATCAAATTCCTGAACTAGGATGCTTCCATTCATCTTTTTACAGCATGAAAAAGAGGAACAATACTCCCAAATTTTCACAGCCTACTGAAGGTCTTATTACAAGTCCTAAAGCTTCGATTTGTAAGATTCTAGAGAGACAAATGTGAAAAAAGAGGTGAAAGGAATCAAACCATGGATGGATAAAGTGAATATCAAGGATGATTGCTCCAAATATTGAACATCTCTAACCGTTAAAATCAAATAATCCCTCCACCTCACTCGGCTGCTAAACTGAAGGCAATAAGTTTTGTGCCTAGAAGGCATGTAATAGTATCTGGATCTCACAGGATACAGGGAAAACAGCACAAGCCTAAACACCAACTTCAAAAGAAAGAGAATGTACACAGCAGCATCAGTTACACCTGCCAGGGCAACACAATATGTTTCAGCAAAACTTTCTGACATTTCTAATGAGCATTTACAACTAAGATTCAGGGTGACATGATAGCAGTGTTCCCATATCTAAGTGGCTGCCACAAAGAAGAGTGAGTCAAGCTATTCTCCAAAGCAGCTGAAGGCAGGACAAGAAGCAATGGATGGAAACTAGTCAAGGAGAGAAGCAACCTAGAACTAAGAAGAAATTTCCTGACAGTGAGAACAATAAAAGACTGGAACGACTTGCCTCCAGAAGCTGAGGTTGCTCCAACACTGGAAGTTTTAAAGAAGAGATTGGACAATGATTTGTCTGAAATGATCTAGGACATGGTCCCCAATCCCTGGGCCGTGGCCTGCTACCAGGCTATGGCCTGTTTGGAATTGCACCTTATGAGGGGCTGTCTAGGGCAGATGTGCACCTCAACTTGCACAAGCAGCAGGAGGCCACCGCCTCTTGCACAAGTCAAGATGTATGCATGCATACCAACTGCCACTCATCTACCCCAGTTCCCCTCTCCCCACCCCAGTTGGGCCACCAAGACACAAAGGTTGTATACTGCTGGTCTAGGATTTCCTGCTTGAGCAGGGGATTGGATTAGAACAGGGGTCTCCAACCTTAGCAACTTTAAGACTTGTGGACTTCAACTCCTAGAATTCTTCAGCCAGCAAAGCTAGGCTGAGGAATTCTGGGAGTTGAAGTCCACAAGTCTTAAAGTTGCCAAGATTGGATACCTCTGGATTAGAAGATCTCCAAGGTCCCTTCCAATTGTTTAATTTAGTTTATTAGATTTTTATACCGTCCCCTCTCCCAAAAAAGGGACTCGGGGTGGTGTACAGTCAGATAAAACAAAAACAGAGTATAAAGTTATAAAGTTAAAAACAATTTAAAATGATTACATTAGTGGCCAAATATAAAATTAACAAGTATAAAAACTGATAAAAATTTAAAAATACCAAATTTAAAACTCCACAGATTACTACTGGGCCAGGCCGGCCAGTTGAAAAAACAGGGTCTTCACTGCACGCTGGAAGGTCTGAACGTTGGTGATGGTCCGTATCTCCGGGGCAAGTCATTTCAAAGGGAGGGAGCCCCCGCAGAGAAGGCCCGCACCCTCGGGGCTGCCAACCGGCATCACCCAGCTGGGGGAACCCCGAGGAGGCCAACCCTGTGGGAGCGCACTGGGCGGCAGGAGGCTGTTGGTGGCAGCAGGCGGTCCCATAAGTACCCAGGTCCCGAGCCATGGAGCACTTTAAAGATGATCACTACCACCTTGAATCGGATCCAGAAGGCCACAGGGAGCCAGTGCAGCACGCATAGGAGCGGTGTAACATGGGAGCTCCTCGGAGCTCCCAAGATCACCCACGCGGCCGCATTCTGGACCAACTGCAGCCTCCGGATACTCTTCAAGGGGAACCCCATGTAGAGAGCATTGCAGTAGTCTAAGCGGGAGATGACAAGGGCGGAAGTGACCGTGCGAAGTGTTATTAGAAATTATATTTTTCATTATTTTATGCATTACTTCTTGGAAGTACTTCAGACTTACTGTTTACATTAAGGGGAGCTAAGAGAATTCATTTGATGGGTACCTCAAGACCAGCTTAGTTAAAACATTTGTCTATCTCCTGAAAATCACACATAGCATTTTGATGTTACTTCCAGGTTGACCTTGGCAGAGAAGGAAGGGTGATCGCTTTGATGAGGTACAACCCCAGAAAACTTCCCTTTGTAATACAGTTATGCTTAACTTTGAGGCATTAGTTGGTTGGCAAATATTATCTAAATATAGAAAGATTTGGAGAGAAGAGTAGAGTTTGGCCTAAGACATTGGACTCATGAAATTGTATTTTAGAAATCACTTGGCTTTTAGTGGGTTCTCAAATGATCCACCTTTTTTAAAATGTCAGGCCTCTCTTAGATGACATTTATTTATTTATTCATTTGTTACATTTATTTGCTGCCTCTCACCTACTCTAGGCACCTTACAATAATAAAAGGGAAGAAAAATGAAAGGCGTGTAAAAAGAAGTCAAATAACAGAACAATAAAAATAGCAATAGCACTTACGACTTGAATATCATTTCATAGTGCTTTTACATCCCACTCTAATCAATTTACAGGGTCAGCATATTGCTCCTAACAATCTGGGTCCTTATTTTACCAACCTTGGAAGGATGGAAGACTGAGTCAACCTTAAGCTGGTCAGGATCGAACTTCTGCTTAGGCGGAGTTAGCCTGCAATACTATGTTGTAACCACTGCGTCACCAAAGCTCTGATGGCAACAGAACACAATGAGAATAATATATCAATACAACAACCAAGAAGATGGATGGGCGGAGAGCAGAGATCAAGGGGCCATCAATCCAGTGGCCTTCAATGTGGAACATCCACACTTGGTCAACTGGCAAATGGCAGAGCCAGATCTTCAGGATCCTGCAGAAGGGTAGGAGGGCAGGAGCAGATCTTACTCTCTCTATATATATATAAAGAAGAAGAAGACAGCAGTGGTGACAGATGTTGAGGTGCCAAGTGACAGCAAGATCAGGAAGAAGGAATATGAGAAACTGGAGAAATACTAGGGCCTGAAGGAAGAACTAGACAGGATGTGGAACCTATCTAGGCTAGTAGTAGCACTCAAGACTGTGATCCCTAAGCTGGGAGAGTGCCTCCTCAGATCCTAGGAAGGACAGCAGAGCTCTCTATCCAGAAGAATTCAGTCCTAGGAAGAGCTAAAATCCTGCGCAGAACTCTCAAATGCCCAGACTTCTGGTAGAGAACTCCAGATTGAGAGAGGTACATACCATCCATAGGGGTGACAAGGGAGTTTTATATATTCATTCCAGTGCAAGAAGCCTCAGATAAAAAAGTTAGCGTAGGAAAAATTGCTATGAAGTCATTAGGAAATTATTCCAACGACAGCTGTGTGTCCAATGACACTCTATTTATACCACTTTTGGTGTTGAAATTTATTATAAAAGGAACTGCCCTCAGTTTGTTCCATATGCCTGAGCCTGAAAAAAAGACACAGCTTCCTTAACAATTTAATGAAGGGTG